>CM031629.1:29945319-29982819 GCA_018398815.1 Conus ventricosus | reverse complement strand
TTTCATTTAGAATTCAGGTAAGTAAAAATGACTTTTTGTCTTTTAGATAATTGATTGCTAATGTAATGTGATGAGTGGGCGTGTCTGCATGTGCATCTGACATATGTGTGCGTGTTTGTGTGTGTGTGTGTGAGCGTATGGTGTGTGTGTGTGTGTGTGTGTGTGTGTGTGTGTGTGTGTGTGTAGTGTGGGGTGTGTGTGTGTGTGTGTGTGTGTGTGTGACAGCCCTGATATGGCCTCCGTGGTCGGCAGGGCTATAAACCCCAAGAATGAATGTGTGTGTGTGTGTATATGTGTGTTGTGGTGTGTTTGTGTGTGTGTTTGTGTGCGTGTGTGTGTGTGTCTACTTGACTGCTGTGGATTACATTTTTGATCAAGTTGTGCATATTGGTGTGATTCCGAATTGGATTACCTGTATTCTCCAATATAATCCAGGTGAGTGAATTACAGTTGACCACTAAATCACTAACATTGTGTTTTTCGTATTCTTTGTTCATTTCTGTACATTTTTCATTCTGGGTATATTGTTCAAATATGTACAAGAAACAAGATAGAAGCCTATAAAGATGATGCACGTTTTTCTAAGAATTTCTGTCTGTTAATTCACCAGTGGCTCTTTAATATCTATAGCGAATATATACCAGGTTAAGGGTTAAGCCCTGATGTGGCCATTTGGGCGACAATTTTTCACTCTAAAAAACAACAACAAAAACCCCCCAGCTAGTATGCAGCCATATCGGTGACAGTCATTCACCCCATGCTAGAGCTGGCGTGCAGCCATCTTGGAGACAATTGTTCACACCTTTCAGAAAAAAATCAGCTCACATCAGGCCTTGATGGTAAAAAAAAACAACATACACCTGACAAGCGGCCATCTTGTTGACAGTTTTTTTTTACCCAAACATACACCTGAAATACAGCCATCTTGGTGATGGTTTTCAGACAAATATACAACTGACATACGACCATCTTGGCGATGCTTTTCACACACACAATTGAAGGACATGCGGCCATCTTCGCAACACATTTCACCTGACATGTGGTCATCCTGATGTTGGTTTCACCCAGGCATACACCCGACATACAACCATCTTGGTGAGTTTTCACACACACACAACACACACACCTCATATGCCGCCATCTTGGTCACAGTTTTGCCCAAACGTACACCTGACATATGGCATCTTGGTGACTGGTTAGACTATGGCTGATGTCTGGCTGTTTTTGACAACCGTTTTCACTCACATCCTGTGACCTACAAGCCGAGTCTTGCAAGTTCACAGATCACGTGATAAACGCTGTAGGATAAGTGATAGATGGCATGCTGAACATGTGGACAAGTTTTCGAGTTCAGACTGGTTTTCTTTACCGCGTTCTGACTGATGACTGAAGAAGCAGATGCAATCTCTCCTGGCTTCACCATGCTAATTCAGCATCAGGTTGGTCTTTGTTTGATTTTCCTTTATTTTCTTCCTATTATCACTTCCCTGCATGCAGAACAGCCATCGTCGGGCATACTATCTTCACACACACGTTATTCTGTCGTTTACTGGTGTGGAATGACGGGCATGGATCTTGTGGGCCTCGCTCAGAACACCCAGATCTGTCAAGACCAAAAGCAATCTTGCCTCTGCAGGTTGATACACATATACACCACACATCGTACTGCCAGACTGACTGCGCCAAGAACCCATCTACAATCACATTCTGAACACCCAATTTCACATACTTTCTTCCACCCCTCAAACAATCCTCACACACTCTTTTTCTCTTCTTTACACTTCTAAAAGTTCAGATCTTTATGGATTCTCAAATCCTCCAGTTTTGTCAAGACCTAGGACGTTTTCAAGTTGAACTAAGTTATGCATCATACATCATATCAACTGTTGTACTTGGAATGCATTCCTTCCACCACACTGACAGCCAAGCCACTGTACTCAATCACACCAGAACAGCCATACAGAAGTCATTTGTTGGACAGTTATCTCATGATTGCTTCATCAATTATGAAGTCACAGCCACTCGACTTTCAAAGTCGTTTCTGAGTCAATTACAAAGTCATTGCCATTTCAGTCATGGAATTTCAGCAGCGCTAGATACAAACTGTTGTCGGGAGCGCAGAGCTAGACCTTTCCAGTTCTTAGTCTCTTTCTCCATTTCTTCTTACACTCAGCTGTTGAATGTTCCTTCCTCCTCCTCCTTTCCCTGCTCCATGCATTCCTCTTCCTCCTCATCGCTGCCCTCTCCTACCCCCTCCCCATCATCCCCATCTTCTTCCTCTTCCTCCACTGGTTCGAACCCCACTGAGTTCTCCGCTTCCTCCGGGCTCCGATCCTCCTCATTTTCCATCTCCACATCTTCATCGTCATTTCCATTCTCCACATCTTCATCGTCATTTCCATTCTCCACATCTTCGTCTTCATTTCCATCCTCCACATCTTCGTCTTCATTTCCATTCTCCACATACTCATCGACTTCATGCTCCACCTCCTCATCTTCGCAGTTGTCATTTCCGGTG
The DNA here is from genome assembly GCA_018398815.1 of Conus ventricosus. Lineage (NCBI taxonomy): Eukaryota > Metazoa > Mollusca > Gastropoda > Neogastropoda > Conidae > Conus > Conus ventricosus. The sequence continues at coordinate 29,980,301 of CM031629.1, read as the reverse complement.
TTGGCATTGTCACCATCATTTTCAATCTCTTTTCGTCATAGTCGTTTTCCTCCTCAACTTCGTCTTGATCCTCTTCATCCGGCCGCTCGGGGGAAGAGTCATCCTCATGTTGAGCCATGTCTGGGGAAGGATCGTCTTCAGCATCTGACGGCGCAGACATGACGCTGTCGCCACTGGCTGAGCCGTCTGACAGGTCCCCTTCCTTGTCGACTGGCACCGCCTCTTGATGCCGTACTCCCCCGTCAGCTTCCCCTGCAACGTCAGCCGCAAAATGCTGTTCCCTGTCCTTGGGGGTGTTGGGGTGTGATCGGACGGTGCAGGGGACCCCTCCCTTGACACGTCATCGTCATTTCCTCCCCACTCTTCCGTGGAGTCTGACTGGTTGTCGAGTTCTTGCGATGCTGGGGGTCTCCAACCCGATGATGTTCATGTCCTCACCCTCCATTCTCCTTTCCTGCCCTCCTCATCTGGTGTAGAGGGCGGGGAAAACAAGGTCAGCCCTTCACGGTCAAGGTCAAGGTCGTTGACAGGCACGACCTTCACCTTGGGTTCAAGGTTGACCAGCTGCGGTTCCTCCACGGAGCCTCCCTGCTCAGATACGTTCTGCGCTTGAAGGTCGATGACCTCGATTTCCTCAGTCTCGTCATGTGTGGTCTGTATGTGGGTCTGCACAGCAGAATGTTTGAAAGCCGTGTATTCACACTTGCTGCATCGGAAATTGCGTCGTTCCAGGTGGGATGCAATGTGTGCCCCAAAATCGCCTCGTCTTCCGCCACATAGACACAGTAGCCACAGCGGTAAGGTAGGTCTTCAGGATGTCCTTGACGAGGTGGGGAAGCTGCCATGATTGGCCAAGTGCAGGCGATACTGATAGAGATTCTCTGATGTGTAGTCGCACTCATTACACGTGTACTGCGTCACTCCTCTGGCAGGTGTGCTTGGCCCGTCTGCACATCAGAAAGACTAATACAGTTTTCTGTTTATTTTCAATTATAAAACAAAATGTGCTTGTTTGTTTTCTTTTGATCAAAATCTGACATCTATACATATTCTTTTTTTTTTTTGCATTCGCAAGAAATCTATAATTGGTTTATGTCATTCCGCATTTGTCATCAGTCATTTATGAATTGAACAATTTAAAAGAAATTTATTCCACCAACTACAGCATACTCATTTATCAATCAAACAATTCAAAAGAATTTATTTCACCAACTACAGAGACACCCAACCATTAACATGAGTCACCAGAGGGTCATATATTCTCTGGATTCAAATGGGATAACCTTGGGTGGGTGACAGGCGGAGACTTTCCTGTCTTCTAGGTGAACATCTGACAGTAATTGAACCCCCCTGTACATCCAAAAACCCAGAAGATCAAAAAAGACACATCACTGACTCTCTTGACAAGCATGCGCCCGCTAGCACCCAACCAGCAATCACACTGCCAAAAAGCCGAGCGCCTGCCAGCGCCCCGTAAAACACGTGGCAATAATGGGCGTTGCCATGTTTCTCGTAGAAAAGGAAGTCTCGCGAGAATGTGACTTCCTTTTTCCTTTTACAATCCACTTCCGTTTGCAAAAAAAAAAAGCGACTTGGTGCGTGCCGTAGTTCTTGCGTTACGATTTTTTAAAAGTTTTGTGGTCGAAGTGCCGTTTTTCACCTGGCTAACCTTGATTTCTGGCATTCTGTCATGGGATTTAGTGATGAAGATGGGCTGATTTGTAGGATTTATGGCAAAAGACTTAGTGAAAGTGCAGAGTAATGAAGCTACGAGTGACCTAGATTTCGATTGGGATGAAGTTATAGATATGATGAACAACAATTCATTAAAAGTTCTGAAGAAGAAGATTTCCCCCCCCCCCCCCCCCTCCCCACATAAATGGCTCATGTGACATTCTTCAAACTTACCATATAGCAACATATCATTCATAGTAATTTTTAAAATTATTTTCATTTCATTATTTCCTTTCCTCTTTTTAAATCAATTTTTAAATTGGGTAACCATGTTCAAATTACGGAGTTACTTCTCTTGCCGTAGGTTTTTGGCGCAAATATGCGCAGGTAAGTGCATGCAGAAGAGGGTTAACTGCTGTGGTGCAGTGGTTTCTGTTGCACGCAGCCAGCTGGAGATCGTGAGTTTTTAAGTGTAGTACTCCGTAAGTGGCGCAACAAGTCAGACTCAGTAGTACTTCAGTCATACTTTGCTTTGCGCACCACATGATGATGGACAGGGAAGATGGAAATCTCACAAATTATCGCATGGTTTTGACTTGCTCTACAAAAAAATATAACAGCTGACAGCAAAACCAATCAATAAAGTGGCAAAACTATTATTGTCTTCAGCAATTTTTCTTCTATTTTCATTCCTCTCTTTACGAACTTGGCCATTTTTTACAAAAAAAAAGTCTGCAGTTTAAAGAACTACATTATCTTGGTTTGTTTCAGCAGCTGTTAAGTCTGTGAATTTTTTTCCCCACAGTTTAAAAAATTTTTTGTTTTGAAGTAAAGCATTTCAACACAATGTGTAAGACTTAGCACTGTTAACAAAATCGTAGCATGCTACTCCAAAAATTCATCACTTGGCAGCCAAGTGCTGAGGGACTCAGAATGGGAAGACTGGAACCACACGGTTGATTTTCACCCTCTTCATGGATGAATCACTCCAGAATTCCCTGACCTTGCAACTATCACTAGCCGCATCACTGACACATGCCCAATCAATACACAGCTATGCATACCGTTGGACTCCAAGGCGACTGCTGATGCCGACGAGGACTCTGTCGGCATGCGCAGGTGCAAGATCCAGGGATTGTCCTCTCTGTGCATGCACGACTGGTGTGACATCATCTTCTCCCTGCAGACAAAACAAACAGGCACATGAATTATGTTTGCCGTTTTTTTCTCCATGCAACTGGCGAGACATCATAATCTTCCTGCATACATAAAAACAGGCGCATGAACTTTGTTGTGTTTTTTATCCATGGAACGGGCAAGACATCTTCTCCTTCCAAATGCAAAGACAGGCACATGATGAACTATGTTTGTTTTTTCTATGCTGTACCTGGGAAACATTTTCTTCCGCCAAACATAAAAACAGGCACATGACGAACTATGTTTGCTGCTTTTAATCTACAACTGCTGGAATATCATCTTCTCCATTCAAACACAAGGACTGGCACAACAACATGGTGGTTTCTAGTAGTAGTAGTTGTTCATGTGGGTTTTGAAAAATCCAAAACAAAACAAAAAATTCTAATAAGAACCTAAGATCTTTCATCTTCTCATGACTCGCCACACAGACACACACACACACAGACAAACAAACAAACAAACAAACAAACACACAAACACACACACACACACACACACACAACACACACACCCCGCGCGCGCGCACACACACACACACTCACAAATATATATTACAGCATATACATAAACACATTTCTGCTGATTTTGTATCGTTTACTGGGATTCGAATACTCAATTCAAAGCAAATGATACCAAACAGCACACACACACACACACACACACACACACACACACACACACACAACTGCTCCGATCTTTTGGCTGCTGCTGGGCAGCATGACTGTCAGCAGCTGTCCTAACAAACACAGATCAGAGAGGGTGAGGAGAACATAACTGACCCAACACCACTTCCATCTGCCCCGCTGCTGCTGCACTTTTCAACAAAAATGAACGTGTTTTCTACAAAGAATTTATACAATTTTTCCAAATTTCTGAAACAGTAGGAGGGGGGCACAGGGATTCAATGTTATATCTTCTAAATATTTTACGTAGGGGGCTGGGAAAGGCTTTTTTTTTCCATTTCAGCTGCCATCACACAATAGAAGCTTCTTCATGGTAGTAACCATCTGATCTTTGTGATTGTCTATGGTAAAAATGGGTTCTTCCTACCATAAATTACTTTCAAGGAGGATTCATCAGCATACTTTGGCACAAGTTCATGCTGTCTTGCCGCTTTTTTGCCCAATGCTTCTGGGCATTTTTTTAAAAGAAGCACACAGCTTGATGCATTTTCAAGTGCAGAAGTTAGCAAGAGTTGTTCCTCTTTGGTCAAAGCCCCTGCCTAACGTCAAAGAACTTTATTTTCTAGATTTTTTTAAAAAGTTTGTCGCATTTTGTCATATTTTTGCTGAACATGTGTACAAAATACAGTGAAACCATACGGGTACACAAGTCTGCAAGACAGCTAGTGTCTGTTAAAATTGCAAGGTAAACAATGGTTTTTTCAGAAAGACTTCACAACCATAAACTTACATGAACACACCAAGGAAAAATGAAAAAGGAAAAGAACAACTGTTCTTGAAAAAGGAAAAGAACAACTGTTTTGAAAAAGGAAAAGACGAACAACTGTTGTTTTTCCTCTCTGCGACAAACACACATGACTTGCTGTTGGAGGTCATGGTGCAGTAGGGGCACATGAAGCCGTGGGGCAAGGTGGCTCTTCATGTGGGACTTGATGGCCTGCACAAAGGCGGAGGTGAAGGGGCAGAACTTGCAGCAGTAGGTGGACACGTTGCCGCTGTCCTGCTCCACGCTGTAGCCGTCCTGCGTGAACAGGTGTGGGGCCTGCTCCTTGGCGTCAATCACCTGACAACAGCAGTGCATCACTGTGTACTGTTCACAGTGCATTTATTACCTGCTCCTTGGTGTCAATCACCTGACAACAACAGTGCATCACTGTGTACTGTATCACAGTGCATTTATTACCTGTTCCTTGGTGTCAATCACCTGACAACAACAGTGCATCACTGTGTACTGCATCACATTGCATTTATTACCTGCTCCTTGGCGTCAATCACCTGACAACAACAGTGCATCACTGTGTACTGTATCACAGTGCATTTATTACCTATTCCTTGTGTCAATCACCTGACAACAGCAGTGCATCACTGTGTACTGTACCACAGCGCATTTATTACCTATTCCTTGGTGTCAATCACCTGACAACAACAGTGCATCACTGTGTACGTATCACAGTGCATTTATTACCTGTTCCTTGGCATCAATCACTTGACAACAACAGTGCATCACTGTGTACTGTATCACAGTGCATTTATTACCTGTTCCTTGGCGTCAATCACCTGACAACAGTGCATCATTGTTACTTCAATCACATCGCATTTATTATATTATTCGTGCCATTTACATAACCCCACTCACCACGCCTGAGTGGTTACAGGTGTAACCGTTGGTGACGTCCACCCACAGGAAGCTCTGATCCGAGTGGTCCTCACGATGATGCTTGTACACCGCCGCCACACACTCTCCCGCCGCTCGTCGCAGCGCCCGCACTTGACGCGCTCCCGTATGGCGGCTGATCTCGCTCGGCTGCCTGCTGACTCCAGCGGCTGGTCCCCCGCATCTTCTCCCTGCCCACAGAGCACGCACCATGTCGTTGGTGGCGCCATCTTCTGTCATGTCAAACTTGCTAACTCCCTTGGTTTCATTTCACTTCAGTTGGCAAACCGGTCCAAAATGTTTAGTTTTACTACATGGTGTTGTACAATATTGTAGGAGGGGAGGGACTATCACAACGAAATGAATCTGCTATGAAGTCTTACGTGTGTGTGTGTGTGTGTGTGTGTGTGTGTGTGTGTGTGTGTGTGTGTGTGTGCGCGCGGAGCGAGAGCGTGCAAGCATGCTTTCCAACCAAGAGGTTTTTTTTGCTAAAGAAACAAACTGTTTTCAGACACAAATCTACGTGGTAATATTTTATGAATGATGTTGTTTCAGTGCACGCTTCTGTCCCATGTGCCTACTGACAAGACAATAATCATATCATTCTTTATACAATGAGGACAAAGTAACTTTCTCGAGTCTTTGCAGCCAGGTATCATTTGACATAAACACGTAGAAAAGACCTTGCTTTCTCGTTGCTGTCCGAGTCTTAAAGTCACCAAACGAGATAAAGGGGAAACGAAGGTGGCATCTATTACCGACATGTCACTGGGTGTAGAATACCATGTGCAGTGAAGACAAATGCAGGTTCAGGGTGGCATCTATTACCGACATGTCACTGGATGTAAAATAACTATGTACAGTGAAGACAAATGCAGGTTCAGGTGACATCTATCACCGACATGTCACTGGGTGTATAATACTATGTACAGTGAGACAAATGCAGGTTCAAAACCTTTGTGGGATTATTCCCAGAAGAAAGGCTGGCTCTGAAAAATAAATCTCAAGCCTTTGCTTCCAGAAGAAAGTTAACAATCAAATATGCTGAAGTCTGTACTTCCAACAGAAAATTGTCAATTACATAAATTTCAAGAAAATTAAATGGTCTTGAAACACTTTACACATCCAAATGCGCAAGCAAACTTTCTACTCCAACAAAACAATCAGAATTTCGACAATGGGTAACGACATTCGGGCATTCTGGCAGCTTCTGACACTATAGTGGATTTCTGTGTTTTTAAACATATATGAAACTTTGATAGTTGTTATGTGGAGCATATTTATCAAACTTCTATAGCGAAACACCAAATTCACACTGAACAAACCAAACAATACAGCATTGCGAAACCCCAAACATTCACCATGAAAAAACCCCAAAAAATACAGCATTGCGAAACACCCAACATTCACCACTAAAACAAACCAAACAATACAGCATTGCGAACACCAACATTCACCACTGAACAAACCAAACAATACAGCATTGCGAAAACCAACATTCACCACTGAACAAACCCAAACATACAGCATTGCGAAACACCAACATTCACCACTGAACAAACTAAACAATACAGCATTGCGAAACACCAACATTCACCACGAACAAACCAAACAATACAGCAAACATCGTATTTTCCTGTAGCCAAGATGGAAGAATGGACTGTGAGAACACAACTTGTATTACAGATCTGTGAGTACACAACTTGTATTACAGCCTAGAACTTCTCCGCCTTTAGAGGGGCGATGAACAGCACAGTAAGAAATAATGGTAGAACATAATAAAGAAAAAAAATTCTTTATGACCTCCGGCCCTTACAGACATTTCGATTTTTGGGGTTTTTGATTAAGTGAAAATTTCCTGAACCAAAAAACCAAGTTGTTCTAACCTTTTTTTTTTTGGTTTTTTCATCTGTCTCTTTTTACTTAAAATATATATTTTACATCTATATGTCGGCTACATTAGTTGCAAAATGACTAAATTTGATTGCAACTGCTTTCACCAAGATGTTCACCTTCTGCACGTGGTGACAGCCCTGATATGTCCCTTTGCGGTCAGCTGGGTTTAAATTTCAACATCATCTTATCTTACCTGCTGCAGAATGGCGCGGTGAAGTCAAGAGTGCTTTCCCTTTTGACACCTTTCTTACTTTCCTGTGTGTGTTCAACCATCTGGCATGTGGAGAGAGAAACGCTTACTGGTGCCTTGCTACAGACTTTACACATTACATAATACTAATCTATCTCCATGTGGAGAGAGAAACGCTTACGGGTTTGCTTGCTACAGACTTTACACTTACATAATACTAATCTATCTCTTTCTCTCTTCCTCTCTTTTTTTTTTTTTTTGGGGGGGGGGGGGGGATAAAAATAAGATAAGATAATGTTGCTTATAGCCAGCCGACCACAAAGGGCCACATCAGGGCTGATTGGGGGGTACGGGGTGGCGGTGGGGTGGTGGGTTTTGTTGTTTAAGTGAAAACATCATCAATTTTCGAGCATGAAAGAAAATCTTGCACTTGCAGGTGTAGGACCCAACAAGAAGTCTAGAATGCTTGCTATTTCTGCAGTGTATTCATATACATTTCTATGTGAAGCTATTTTGTAAGACTGATTTCTGTCTTAAGGATAACAGTTTTCATTCTCAGTGTTCAATTACAACTATGGAGAACACCAGGTAATTATATTTTTTCATCTTTGGAAGATATCGAAGGTTGGTAAGTTTGTCACTCAATTTGTATTTCATTTTGTTTATGGTTCTCTTTCAATCGATTTCCACTGTTAACTTGTACTTCTACCATCAACAACTGGGCTACACAATGTGGGGTGTGTGGTTGTGTGTGTTGTGTGTGTGTGTGTGTGTGTTTTTCCATATATGCACAATTTCTTTTCATGAAGACAGCATCACTAATTTGTTTAGTTTAATTGTTGGCATTCGGTAGTTAACATTAAAAAAAAAAAATCTTTCCCTGTGTAGGCAGGTGGCACCAGTCTTTCCCTCTGTGTGTGTGTGTGTGTGTTGGGGTTGTGTGTGTGTGTGTGTGTGTGTGTGTGTGTGTGTGTGCAATGTCGAAGGTCGCACATTGATTTTTACATAGCCATCTTTCTTTTATTTTCCTTTCTACCTTTCTTAGTAGATCTCTGATCTGCATCGAACTTAGCATCTTTTCAAATAAACTCAATTCTTGTTTCATTTTTGAATGGAGCATAATGCAGATTCACATGTCATGGCAATACATGGGGAAAAAATGAAGGGTGTTTCCTCCTACACAATGATTTACTGACAAATACTTGTCAATAAATTTGCAGATTCTTTCCTTAATTTTCTGCATTCGTAAATCTTCCTCTTCTCATTGATTTTTCTTCGTTTTACCCCACCCCACCACCCCCCTTTTTGTGTGTGTGTTCGTTCATTGGTCTGTTGTTCTTTTCGCAATTTACCTGAGAACTTGCAGGTCCTGATGTGTCCCTGTTGCTCCAGCATTGTCAGAATCTGCCACAAAGCCTTCTGGGAGTCGGAAGAAAATTGTCCAGAGTTCTCTGCCTTTGTGACCACAGCGTACATGTTGGTTGATGGTGTCTCTGTGAACATCAAACAGAGAATAATTAATCTGTGTACCGATGTCAAATCATGTCTTTCAAATTTCCAACACCTTGAGAATTCCTTTTTCCTTCGCCATAAGCATGTCCTCCTAATCTCATGTAAACGAGTATACTGTCAGGGCCTAATAGAGTTACTTACATAGACACCAAAACTTAAAATGCAACGTTGTTGAATATTTCACCATCCCTGCATTCTAAAGACAGTGGATTCCCTTAAAATCAAAATGTCAGTCCACAAACTCACAAATTTTTGCTTTGAAAATTTGAACTTGATACGGTACTGACATCGATAATGTCAATGTCACATATTCTGCAGATGACACAAAAATAACCAAACACTTCCTTGACTTATTTCGGGGGAGAGTTTATGTTTTCCATCACCACGAGAATTTTGAAATATGTCAGTTGTAATTTGCCTTGGTGTTGAGAACAACAGAGCTGAGCTGTCTGAGAAAGAGTTTTTAGACACAATGATTATCTCAAAAAGCATTTCAAAGTCAGTCATGTTGTTTTGGTATTGACCACAGTGAAACACATTGTGACACCTTTTTACTTTCAAATAAATCCATAATTTTTATAATTTCAGCTATCGACTTAACAAAAGACTTTATAATGACTGGGGCAGTATGTACCAAAATGAGGCCAAAACAAAATCCCTTTAATAAACTGAACCCTCCATAATAACAAATACAAAAATGAAATAAAAGAAAAGTTACTGTTGCATTTCAAGGTTCCGAATTAGTCCTGGACACAAAAAATATCAAAAATATCTGAGGTTTTTTTAACTGAAGTTAGGGCAAGTCATTTGAGTATCCTGGATTGCAGCTGTGCCAAAATCAAGGAACATGTATTCTTTTTTCTTACACATACATGCACAACAAAATAATCCTTTTTTTCCCCCCTAAAGACAAATACATGCAGCACGCTGCAAATTATACATCCCCATACAACATGTGTTTGCCCACAAACACACACGTACGTCCATGTCCCATCGCTTTAAAGGAACAAACCTTTTTCACTTACATAGCCATTAGAATGTTAATTAACTAAGCGTTAATAAATCATCTTCACAGGCACCCATGACTGAAATTTCCCTCAACAGCCAGCACTGCCACTCATTTACTGTTCATCCCTATAGAGGAGCAAGCACTGCCACGAAATACCTGTACATCATAAAGTTTGTGACTTTTCCACCTGGAGGAACCTGCCCAAAATCCTGTTGATTGTTTCTGAATGGAGAAACAACCAACAGTGAAAACTTTTGAACTGGAGCAAACAACACAAGTGAAACATCTGAACTGGACAAACAACAAAACATTTAAACATCTGAACGGAGCAAGCCCCACACAGTGAAACATCTGAACTGGAGCAAACCCAAAAAACAGTGAAACATCTGAACTGGTGCAAACAACCACAGTGAAACATCTGAACTGGAGCAAACAAACACAGTGAAACATCTGAACTGGAGCAAACAACACACAGTGAAACATCTGAACTGTGCAAACAACACACATTTGAAACATCTGAACTGGAGCAAGCAACCACACTTGAAACATCTGAACTGGAGCAAAAACAAACAGTGAAACATCTGAATGGTGCAAACAACACACAGTGAAACATCTGAACGGGAGCAAACAACACACAGTTGAAACATCTGAACTGGAGCAAACAACACACATGAAACATCTGAATGGAGCAAACAACATACAGTGAAACTTCTGAATTGGAGCAACAACAACAAAAAGTAAAAACTCTAAACACAAAGGCCTTTTAAAAAAGGTGTTAAACGACAAGAAGACTTAATTGCAATCTTTTTAAAGTCTATAAGGGCACAGAGAAAAACTGTTCTAGAACAAAAATTCCTTAACCCCCTGCCTACCGCATGACTTTGTGCTATAGGGCTATGAGAATACCATGCCAAGAGAGGTAACTCCGCAACACATACACACTTGCCATAAAGAAACCTCAATAGAAAATTTGTTTTTAACTTATCTATTCTGTAAAAGTAATGAAAAAAAATTCAAAGACATCACTCCATCCAAAACAGCCATTTTCCCCCACATATAGTGAACTGGTACACGAGGAAAAAAAAAACAAACGAACAGACTAACTGAAACTTTGGTATTCTCATGCTAAAACCCAATTTTCCCTAAATTCACTGTACCCACAGACATCATGGATTAGGAGCACAGAGTAATTTTCCAAGTCTAAACAAAGTACTGAAACCTTCAGGAACAAAATAAAGTATTCTGTATGGTATGCACACTAAATAAACAACTTTTGTTGTGAAGCAAAAAACAACCCAAACTTCAACAATTTTGTTAAACTGAAGGCATCACTACAAGAAGATTTGTCTTCTAACTACTGAGGGGAAAAAATAACAAGAACAGATTACTGAATACTGGGCTTTAGATTGTGATGGAATTCAACAAAAATGTGCTTTTGCACAAGTGCACTGAGCAACCCCCCCCCCCCCCCCCACCCCCCCAACACACACTGTGGTGATGATGTACCTCTTGTCCGGCTCCTCTTTGCTTTTGATAAACAGCAGTTTTTATTCAGGCCAAGTTTTATTATGTTCATCCTTTTCTGCTTGCTTTTGTGCAGCAAATAAATTTGTTTCTCGTTAAAAAGTCTGCCAAAATTCTTCTGAAATCAAAAGGCTAAAGGTGATGCGCCCACAGGCAAATCATGGGACACACCCTCTGACTGACCCGGTTCCTGGCTATCAAAACAAGGGAAACTTTTGGGGGCTTCACTTCTTGTAGCCAACCACTCCAGTCAACAATTAAAGAATCTCTAGCAAGTTTTGTTTTTCAAATTTTCTTTTTTGGGGGTCTGGCCAGCAGCAATGGGCTATTCGACGTCGTCATTATCATCGCCTGAATCATTATGTTTCCCGGCCTCAAAAATCAGTCAGCAGTCGATCTTTATTCATAACTAGGTCAAGATTGACGTCCGAATCGTCTTGCTTCAATCTTCTTCAAGAGTGTAGCCCGCAAATACGCTCTCTTCATCAATATCACTTCAGAAAATGAATTCTGCAAGTTGCATAGTTACTTGATCCGCCATTTTCCCAGAAAATCTTCGCGAAAAAAACCGAACTTTGAAAATTCACAGCAGCGAAACTACTCCCCAAAACTCATGCAACAAAAACCAAAATGGCGTCCAGAAACGGAAGTACCGGAAGACTCTTCTGTCGCAATTGCATTCTGGGATATGCGATGGTGAAAGCGAAAGTCGTTGACCGAGTATTCAGCGGTCGATCTCGGTCGATCCGGTATTCAGAAAGAGGAAATCTCGCGGTCGATCTGGGTCGATCTGGTAGGCTTTGGGGTTAAGAGAATTAAAGAAAGACATCTTCATTGGCAATTGAATAAAAACTGGCCACAGCCAAAAGTGTCATAAACAAAACAAACTCTAATGGAAGGAATCTATGTCAGAGGGGGCGAAAACAAATTAGCCTAAGGCAAAAAAAAAAGAGTCCCTGAACAGAAAAATCTTAAAAGGGAGGGAATCTTTACTTGGAAGTAAAACCTAAACTGGCCACAGATGAAAATGTTCCAAAACAGAAAGTCTTCAAAGGAAAATAATCCATACTTAGAAATAAAATATAAACTGTCCACAGACAGAACTGTCCAGTACAAAAAGTCTTCAAAGGGAAGGAATCTGGTCACAGACCAAAAAAAATGTTTCAGTACAAAGGGAGAAAATCTTCATTTGGTAGTATAAACTGGCCGTGCACAAAAATGTTTCAGTACAAAAAACCTTCAAAGAGAGAAAATGTTGAGAAGTAAAATACATACTGGCCATAGACAAAACTATTCCAAAACAAGAAGTCTTCAAAAGAAGGGTAAGATAAGATAATGTTTGCTTATAGCCCAGCCGACCGCAAAGGGCCACATCAGGGGCCCCAAAAGATGGGTATCTTTACTTGAAAGTAAACTGTAGACTGGCCACCGACAGACATATCCTGGAACAGAAAGTCTTCAAAGGGAGGGAATCTCTGCTTGGAAGTGAAATCTAAACTGCCCACAGACACAAACATTCCAGAACAAAAAGTCTTCAAAGGGAGAGAATCTTTACTTGAAAGTAAAATGAAAACTGCCCACAGGAAAATGTTTCAGAACAACAGGTCTTCGAAGGGCGAGAATTTTTACTTGAAGTAAAACGTAGACTGGCCCCCCGACAGACATATTCTAAGAGAGTCTTCAAAGGGACGGAATCTTTATTTGGAAGTGAAAAAGAACTCTCCACAGACAAAAACTTTCCTTAACAAAGTCTTCAACGGGAGGAATCTTCGCTTGGAAGTAAAACAAAAAATGACCACAGACAAAAAAGTTCTGGAACAGACAGTTTTCAAAGTGGGGAAATCTTTATTGGAGATAAATCGTAAACAGCCAAATATCACCTATCCCCCATCCCCATCCTCTCATCCCTTGAGGTCTTTGAATGGAACGATCCTTAATTGGAACAGTCTTTACACTGTTGCTCAGTAAAAGAACATGTAAATTGTAAGATATTAGTTGTGGGATGCAGGCAGACTTTGATTATACACTTTTCATGAGGGCAGTATGTAAACGCCTGGAGCTGGTGGAACTAGTTGAATGTACCACACGCATTCGACTGAATTACAATCAGAGTCAACCAATCAGTCATCATTACACTTGAAATCTCACATCGAAATCCATACAATTTATATCAAAATGCATCCAGATTTCAAGATCCATACAGCTTATAAAAACATGCCATCAGACTGCAACAGTAGCAACAGGGAGATCAGTGTTCTACATGCAGTGGAACACCTTTATTCCATCTTACAATTTACGTCAGTTTACGGTAAACTGACCAGTTTTGTCTTCTCGGCATTTTCAAGCAATCTATCATTTTCTCACAATATGCCGTCACAATGTGAAGATGTGAAGGTAAGGTAGCACTTCCTACCTGCCATTCGGGGACATAGCCCCGCAATCTTTAAAAAAAAACACCCTTCTTCCTTCTACCATAAAGAATTAATTAATTTTATGGTTCTAAGTAAAAGAAAAAGAATTTCTTGTTGCTTTCTTTCCTTCTTTTTCTGTCTTTTTTTTTTTTTTGAATTACTTTTGTATCCAAAAAAGCCTGAGCATGGAATGTTGGCCATTTGTTGTTTCCATAGTCAATCTTTTTTATTTATATCTCCTCAGAACAATGTACAGGGTTCAAAGTCCATGTGTTATCTTTTCCACTGCTATAACGATTGGCTAACAATGTTTTTGTTTAAACAGCAGAAAATGAATTTTTAAAAATGCACATCTTGTGTAATGGAAATAATTTGTTGTATTGCATCCATTGGAAAAGGATCAATACTAGCTTTATTAGAGTACACTAACAATAGTAAACAGAAACCCATGGGACAAGATAATGGAATGGGAGTCATCTGGTTGGCCGGATGGGATTCAGAAGGGTTTTCCAGGCGTGTACAAAGGTGGATCCTCACCTACGGCTGCAGCGCAGACTGCAGTAGGGGCACAGGTAACGTTTGGGCAGGTGACGACGCAGGTGGGACTTCATGGCCTGCACGGTGGAAGTGGTGAACTCGCAGTGCTCACAGCTCAGCAGACGACTGCTCATAGTCGTGTAGCCAGGGCCTGGCGGGGCCTCGAGGTCAGGGGGCACGTCCTGAAACACAGCGTCCCAAGTCTGAGTCGTCCTTCTTTCTTTTCTTTCTGTCTTTTTTTTTTCCTTTAATGTCCACACATTTTTCCTTGAAAAGCAAGTATATCTGATGAACAGAGCAAAACCGACAAATAGTGAAAGAGACAAAAGAGAGAGAGAGAGGTAATGAAATAGAATGGAAATGAGAAAAAGACACTGAGAAAGGCAGGCACACTTGATGCATGTATACGCACAAACTTGAAACTACCGATTACTATGGTCACACTCACAGTCAATCACTTGAGTAATCCAGCTGTTGATTGTCTGCTGGGCTGGGGAGAGTGCAAACCTCTACCACGGTTGAAGGGATCCTGGATCTGTCCTTTCATCCGGATCCACACCACAGATTCACAGTAAAGATTCAATGGGTTGGTTCCTGGGCCTCACTCCATCTTCTCTTCCACATTCTCTGAGACTGATTCAGAAGATTGTGCCACCTTGCAGAATGGAGGCTTGGACCTGCCTTCTGATTCAGAGGGTCCATACCACAAAGATCCGCACCAACATTACGGTTCATGCTCAGACCACATTCAGTTTTCCACATGTTTCGTTAAAGCTGGTTCAACAGAACAAGTACTGAAATGCAATGCTGACGATTAAGTAGTGGGGAAAACAAGTGCAGGTTAACAATTCTTCCATCATTATACTTAATGACTTGGCAAAGATTTTTGTCTTTTAAATTGAATATGAAGAAAATGGGAACTTAAAATAAGAAAATATATTACAAATATGAAAACCCTTCACAAGCTGCATGAGAGAACCCTCGTAACCTCTCTCGAAGACAAATCTATTTGTTTCTGCCTGCTCCTAGGCCTGTTGTCCGCTGGATCGACTCATCAGGAGACACGGCTGACTGTGTCTGTACTCTTGCGTCAAATAGAGACACACACAGTCCAATTCTTTTTGACCAGCAAATCACACTGCCGAAAAAGCGAGAGACTGCCTGCGCCCGTAAAACCCGTGGCAATATTGGGCGTTGCCATGGTTTCTCGTAGAAAAGGAAGTCTCGCGAGAATGTGACTTCCTTTTTCCTTTTACAATCCACTTCCTTTGCAAAAAAAAAAGCGACTTGTGTGCGTGCCGTAGTTCTTGCGTTACGATTTTTAATAGTGTTGTGTCGATAAAGTGCCGTTTTTCACCTGGATCTTACCTTGTATTCTCGGGCATTCTGTCATGGGTTTTAGTGATGAAGTTGGGCTGAGTTGTAGGATTATGGCCAAAGGGACTTAGTGAAAGTGCTGTGTAATGAAGCTACGAGTGACCTAGATTTACGAATTGGATTGACAGTTATTAGAGAGTTGATGAACAACAATTCATTAAAAGTTCTGTAAGAAGAAGAGTTTCCCCCCCAACCCACCCCTCCCCTACATAAATGGTCTTTGTACATTCTTCAAACTTACCATATAGCAAACATATACATTCTTTGTAATTTTTAAAATTATTTTATTTCATTATTTACATGTCCTCTTTTTTTTAAATCAATTTTTAATTGGGTAACCATGTTCAAATTTACGGTGGTACTTCTCTTGCCGTAGGTTTTTGGCGCAAATATGCGCAGGGTTAAGTGCATGCAGATGAGGGTTAAACTGCTGTGTGCAGTGGTTTCCGTTGCTCGCAGCCAGCGGAGGATCAGTGGAGTTTTTAAGATGTAGTACTCGTAAGTGGCGCAATAAGTCAGAATCGTAGTACCTTCTGTCATACTTTGCTTTGCGCTCCACTGATGATGGACAGGGATGATGGAAAATCTCACTATTTATCGCCATGGTTTGGACTGGCTCTACATAAAATTATAACAGCTGACAGCCAAACCATCTATATTAGTGGCCAAATCTATTATTGTCTTCAGAATTTTTCTTCTATTTTTCATTCCTCTCTTTACCTGAAATTGGCCATTTTTTTACAAAAAAACAATCTGCAGTTAAGAATACATTATTTGGTTTTGTTTCGCAGCTGTTAAGTCTGTGAATTTTTTTCCCACAGTTTTAAAAAATTTTTTTGTTTTGAAGTAAAGCATTTCAACCACAATGTGGTAAGAAGCTTAGCACTGTTATCAAAATCGTAGCCTGCTACTCCAAAAATTCATCACTTGGCCAGCCAGTGCTGGAGGACTCAGAATGGGAAGACTGGAATCACACGGTTGTATTTTCATCCTCTTCATGATGAATCATCCAGATTTCCCTGACCTTGCATACTATCACTAGCGCATCACAGGACACATGCCCAATCAATACACCAGCTATTGCATACGTTGGGACACCAAGGCGGAGACTGCTGATGCGACGATGGACTTCTGTCGGCCATAGCGCAGGTGCAAGATCCATGGGATTGTCCCTCTACTTGTGCAGAGATAACCCCCCCCCCCCCCCCTACCCACCCCTCTACCCCCCCCCCCCCCCCACTCTCCCCACCATCCCACCACTCCCCCACCCCGCCCCCCACGACAAAACAAACAGGCACATGAATTATGTTGCCGTTTTTTTTCTCCATGCAACTGGCGAGACATCATAATCTTCCGGCATACATAAATAAGGGCATGAACTTTGCTGTGTTTTTTATAGGAAACGGCAAGGAATCTTCTCCTTCCAATGCTAAGACAGGCACATGGATGAACTAATGTTGTTGTTTCTATGCTGTACCTGTGGAAACATGTTTCTTTCGCCAAACATAAAAACAGGCACATGACGAACTATGTTTGCTGCTTTTAATCTACACTTCATGGTTTATCATCTTGCTCCATTTCAACAACAAGGACTGGCACAACAATCATGGGGGACTGGTTTCTAGTAGTAGTAGTTGTTAATGTTCGGGTTTTGAATATATCCAGATACAAAAAAACAAAATTCTTTTTTGAACCATAAGATCTTTCATCTTCTTCATGACTCGCCACACAGACACACACACACACAGACAAACAAACAAACCAAACCCAAAACAAAAACACAAACACACTCACACACACACACACACACCACTAACGCAGCGGCGAACACACACACAAATACCACTCACATAATATTATATTATCAGCATATACATAAAATCTTTGTCTGAGTTTTGGTTTCGTTTTCTGTGGATTCGAATTACTCAACTCTAAGCAAAATGATTACCAATCAGCACACACTCATCACTCACTACACAATACTCACCAAACACACATCTCATATACTGCTCGTTCTGTTTGGCTGTGCTGCTGGGGCGGCATGTCTGTCAGCTTGCTGTCACTAAACAATAAACTGATCTGTGAGGGAGGAGAACATGAACTGTCCTCCAACACATCTTCCAGCTCGCCCCCGCTTGCTTTCTGCCTGGCTCTTTTCTACAATATATGATACGTGTTTTCTACATGTTTTATACAATTTTTCCCAAATTTCTGAATCAGTAGGAGGGGGGCAACGGGATTCATGTTATATTTCTAAATTTACGTGGGGGCTGGAATGGCTTTGTTTCATTTCAGTGCCATCACACTATAGTAAGCTTCTTCATGGTAGTATACCATCTGATCTTTGTGATTTGTCATTGGTATTAAATGGGTTCTTCCGTCCATTTAAAAAATTAACTTTCAAGGGAGGTTCATCTGCATTTCTTTGGCACAAGTTCATTGCTGTCTTGCCTGCTTTTTGCCAATGCTTCGGGCATTTTTTCAAAGAAGCACTCAGCTTGATGCATTTTCATTGTTGCAGGAAGTTGCAAAGTCTGTTCCTCTTTGGGTCAAAGCCCTGTCTAACGTCAAAGTTACTTTTTTGCTTGATTTTTTTAAATAGTTGTCGCTTTTTGTCATAATTTTTGCCTGAACATCGTGTACAATATACTGTGATAAACCCATTACTCGGTACCAACAAGTCGGCAAGACAGCTAGTGTCTGTTATAATTGCATAGGTAAATAACATGTGTTTTCAGAATAGACTTCTCAACCATAATATTACATGAACACACCAAGGAAATATGAAAAGGATGATCATCTGTTCTTGATTAAAGGAAAAGATCAACTGTTTTTGAAAAGGGAAAATGACGTATCAACTGTTGTTTTCCTCTCTGACGACAAAACACCACTGACTGTCTGTTGGAGGTCATGGTGCTGCAGTAGGGGACACATGAAGCCGTGGGCACGGTGGCTCTTCATGTGGGTCGTGACTGGCCTGACCACAAATGGCGGTGGTTGAAGGAGGCAGAACTTGATTGCAGTAGGTGGACACGTTGCCGCTGTCCTGCTCCTCGCTGTAGCCGTCCTGCCGTGAAGCTGGGTGTGGGGCTTCTGCGATCCGTGGCGTCTATCACCTGATATCTATACAGCAAGTGCAATCACGGTTTATCTGTATCACTGTGATTATAGGACCTGCTACTTGGTGGGCAATCTCCTGTCAACATCTGTGCTCATATGTGTTCTGTATCATCAGTGCTTGTTTTCCGGTCCGTGGGGTCAATCACCTGACTAACTATCAGTGCACTTCATGTGAAATCTGCATAACATTGCAGTTTTTAACGGCTCCTTGGCGGTCTATTCACCTGTCAACATCTGGGCATCACTGGGGATCTGGTTCTCATGCAGTTTTGTCTATTCCTTGGGGTCAAATCACCTGACAACTAGCAGTGCAATCAAGGTGTACTGATTACCACCTGAGCATGTTTTCCTATTGTTTTCCCCTTTGGTGTCAATCACCTCCCAGACAATCAACAGTGCTTCACTGTTGTACGGTTATTACAGTGCATTAAAATTACCTGTTCCTTGGGCATCTATCACTTGACATTTCATTACAGGGCAATCACTGTGTATGTTTCACTGGGATTTATTACCTGTTCCTTGGAGTCTTCCACCTGACACTGTGCTTCTGCTGTTACTTCTATATCTACATCGCTATGTATTATTTTATTCGTGCCATTTACTTAACCCCTATCAACACGCCTGCGTGTGACTGGTCGTGTAACCGTTCCGGTGACGTACTCACACAGGATGATATCGTTTCCGTACAGTGCGTCCTCCTCGATGTTGCTTGTACACCGCCGCCACACTCTCCCCGCCGCTCGCATCGCTATCTGCCGCCCGCACTGTCGCGCTCCCGTATGGCGGTGATCTGATCTCGCGCGGGCTGCTGATGGACTCAAGCGCGCCTGGTCCCCGATTCTTCTCCCCTGCCCACAGAGCTCGAACCTTGGCGTGTTGAGTGGAGCCATCTTCTGTCATGTTAAACTTGCTAACTTCCGTGGTTTCATTTCTCCTTCAGGGGTTGGCAATCCGGTCCAATTCATGTTTAGTTTTTCGACATGGTGTTGTACTTTTTGGAGGAGGGGGGGGGACTATACAACACGAAATGAATCTGCTTTGATGGCTTACGTGTGTGTGTTCGTGTGGTGTGTGTGTGTGTTGTGTGGGGGGGGGGGTGTGGGGGACGACGCTGGGACGGGGCCGAGCGAAGAGCGTTGCAATGCATGCTTTAAAACCAAGCCTCCCCCAGGTTTTTTTTTGCTAAAAGAAACTAACTGTTTTCAGAACAAATCTACGTGGTTATTTATGAATGTTGGTGTATCAGTGCAGCTTCTGTTACCATGTGCCTACTGACAAGACAATACGATCCATATCATTTTTATACATTAGAGGACAAAGTAACTTTTGTCGAGTCTTTGCAGCCAGGTATCATTTGACAATAAATAGTAGAAAAGACCTTGCTGTCTCGTTGCTGTACCCGAACAGTCTTAAAGTCCCAAACGAACCCCCTCAACCCACACACAATAGAAACATATATGTATAATAAAAAAAATTACCCCCCCCCCCCCCCTTCCCCCTCCCACCCCCTCCCTTTACCTCTCCCCTCCACCCCCCCCCCCCCCCAACCCCTCCCCCACCCCCCCCCCCTTCCACTCCCCCAATAGTGTAGAATACATGTTGCAGTGAAGACAAATGTCAGGGTTCATGGTGGCATCTTTATTCGACTGTCACTGGGATGTTAAAATACTATGTACCAGTGGACAAATGCAGGGTCAGGAGTGAACATCTCATCACCGGACATGTCAGGGGTGTATAATTAATATGTCAGTTGAGACAAATGCAGGTTCAACAAACCTTGTGGGATTGATTCCCAGAAGATAGGATGCTTTGAAAATTATTCTCATGCTGTTGCTTCACAGATGAAAGTTAACAATTCAGTTAGGCTGTAGTCGTACTTCAAACAGTAAATGTAAATTACATATAATATTCAAGAAAATTAAATGTCTTTGAAACTCTTTTCACATCCTAATGCGCAGCGAATTTCTACTCCAACAAAACAATCTGAATTTCGACAATGAGGTAAAGACTTTAAGGGCCATTTTCTGGCAGCTTCTGACATCTATAAGGGGATAGGTCTGTGTGGCCGTAACATATATGAAACTTTTGATTGTGGTTTTGTGGTGCATTATTATCAAATTCTTAGCGAAACTCCTACATCAACCATGAATCTATCAAAAACTTGGACAGCTTGGCGAAACACCAACATTCCTCTGAACAACCATACAATACAGCATTGCGAAACTCACAATTCACCACTGAACCAACCAAACATTTCTGGCATGCGAATACACCACATTCACCACTGAACAAACATACATATCAGCATTGCGAATCACCTAATCACCATGAACAAACCAAATACAATACAGCATTGCGAAACACCAACATTCACCTCTTGAACCCACTAAACAATACTGCATTGCGAAACACCTACATTCACCCTGAATCAAACCATACAATACAGCAAACATGTATTTCCTGTAGCCAAGTGGAAAGATTGGATCTGTGGTACACAATCTTGTATTACCAGATCTGTGAGTACACAACTTGCTATTAAAGCGTTCTTGGAAACTTCTAGCCTTTTGATGGCGCGAATTGAACCAGCCGTAGAAAATAATGGTAGACCAATAAATATAGAAAAAAAATTCTTTATGTACTCCGGCCCTTAACAAGACATTTCGATGTTTGGGTTTTTGATTAATGGAGTATTTCCTGACAGGAAACCATGTTGTTCTAACCTGTGTTTTTTTGGTTTTTTTTCATCTGTCTCTTTTACTTAAAATTATATAATTTACTTCTAATATGTCAGGCTACTTTAGTTGCAAACATGACATTAAATTTGATTTGCAATGATTTTTCACCAAGATGCTTCACCTTCTGCACGTGGTTCGTAAGCCTGATATGTCCTTTGCGGTCAGCTGGGCTTATAATCAACATTCATCTTATCTTACTGTGCAGAATGGCGCGTGTGAATGTCATGAGTGCTTTCCTTTGACACCTTTCTTAATTTCCTGTGTGTGTTCAACCATCTGGCATGTGGAGAGAGAAAACGCTTACTGGTGCGTGTACGACTTTACACATTACATACTTCTAATCTATCTCACATGTGGAGAAGAGTAACGTTTACGGGTGCTCTGCTACAGACTTTCAACTAGTACATAATACTATATCTATCTCTTTCTCTCTTCCTCTCTTTTTTTTTTTTTTTGGGGGGGGGGGGGGGATAAGATTAAGATAAGATAATGTTGCTTATTGCCCAGCCGACCACAAAGGGCCACATTCAGGGTCTTGATTGGGGGGTACGGGGGCGGTGGCGGTGGTGGTGGTGATTTGATTTGTTTAAGTGAAAATATCATCAATTTTCGAGCATGAAAAAATCTTGCACTTGCAGGTGTGGATATCATACATAGACGTTAGGAATGCTTGCTATTTCTGCAGTGTATTCCCATATTACATTTCTATGTGAAGCTATTTTGTGAGACTGATTTCGTCTTAAGGATGAACGTTTTCATTCTCAGTGTTCAATTACTACTTTGGAGATACACAGGTAATTATATTTTTTTCATTCTTTGTGATGATATCCGAAGTGTTGGTACAGTTTGTCACTCAAATTGTATTTCATTTTGTTTATGGTTCTATTTTCAATACGATGCTCCACTGTTAACTTGTACTTCTACTTCAACAACGGACTACTCAATTGTGTGTGTGGGTGTGTGTGTGTGTGTGTGTGTGTGGGTGTGTGTGTGTTTCCATTTTTGGTCATATTTCTTTTATTGTAGTCAGCTTCATAATTTGTTTAGATCTTAATTTGTTGGCATTCGGTTGTTAACAGTTAAAAAAAATAAAATCTTTAATCGTGTTGGCAGGGTACGGCATCCAGTCTTTCCTCTGTGTGGGATGTGTGTGCGTGTGTGTGTGTGTTGTGTGGTGTGTGGTGTGTGTGTGGGTGTGCAATGTCGAGGTCGCACATTGATTGCTACTTTTGACATCTTTCTTTTATTTTCATTCTACCTTTCTCCCCCCCCCTTAGTAGATCTCTGTTCTGGGCATCAGAGACTTAGCTTCTTTTCAACATAAACTCAATTCGGGTTTCATGGTGAATGGGTGCAATATGCAGATTCACTTGGCATGGCAATACATAGGGGTATAAGTTGATGGATGTGTTCCTCCTACACATTGATTCACTGTCAAATACTTTGTCTATAAATTTGCAGGTCTTTCACTTAATTTTCTGCTATGCGTTTATTTTACTTCATTTTTCATTGATTATCGTCGTTTTGACTCCCCACCCCACCCTCCCAATTTCGTGTGCTGTGGTTCGTGCATGGTCTGGGGGTCTGTTCGCAAGTATACTGAGAACTTGAAGGCCTGATTGTGTCTGGGTGCGAGATGCATTGTCAGAAATCGGCCACCATAGCCTTCTGGGTGGCGGTTGTTTTTCGGGCCTGTGGGAGAGGACAGGGGGGACCATCACTGCGGTAATGGTGGGGGGGATGGGGGGTCTCTGCTGTGAACATCAAACAGTGTTGTTGGTTGCGGGTGGCGTACACGTAGGTGATTTGATGGGCAGGGACTTTGGGCATTCTAATGGTGTTGGCGGAGGACGTCGAATGTAGATGGGCTTACGTTGTAGCATGGTTTTCAGTGTCAAGCGCTAGTCTGGCTGGGACGTAGTGTGGAGTCGGTCTGTGTCATCACATTTTACGTTGATTTATTGCAGCAGTTGTTGAATATTTCACCCATCCCTGCATTTCTAAAGACAGTGGATTCCATTAAATCAAAAATTTTGTCAGTCCACCAAACTCATCAAATTTTTTTCTTTTAACTTTTAAATGAACCACCCTCCCCCCCCCCCCCCCCCCCCCGTACCCATCCCAATCACCATACCCATAACCACAAATCTCATCCCCCACCCCACCCCCCCCACCCCCCTAACCACTTTAATTTTTTCGGAGGGGAGAGTTTATGTTTTCCAATTCACCACGAGAGATTTTGAATTATGTACAGTTGTAATGTGCCTTGGTTGTTTGAGTACAACAGAGCTGAGCGGTTCGTGAGTAAGAGTTTTGAGAATCTACAATGTTGTGCTCAATAAGCATTTCAATTAGTCTAGTATTGTTGTTTAGGGTTTGTCACCACAGTGTACTCTTTGTGACACCTTTTTACTTTCAAATAACTTTCCTTAATAAATTTGATAATTTCAGCTATCGACTTAATTCATATAGGACTTTATATGTGATGGGGTCAGTATGTACCAAAATGGTGGCACAAACAAAATCCCTTGAATATCTGAACCCCTCTCCACATAATAACAAATAAAAAATGAAATAAAAGAAAAAGTTACTGTTGCATTTTCACGGTCTGAATTGTCCTGGACACAAAAAATATCAAAATATCTTGAGGTTTTTTTTTCAACTGAAGTTTAGGCAATTACCAGATTACCCCCTCCAACACCATTCAACTTCCCTCCCCCCCCCCCCCCCCCCCCCCCCCCCCCCAATATCCCCCACCCCCCCCCCCACCCCCCCCCCTACCACCCCCCCCCCCGTGAACATGTATTCTTTTTTTCTTACACATACATGCACACCCAATAAATAATCCTTTTTTTTTCCCTAAGAGACAAATTCTTGCAGCACGCATGCCCAAATTTATACTTCCCCTTACTACATGTGTTTGCCCACAAACACACAGGACGCCTTGTCCCCATCGCTTTAAGGGAACTAAAACCCTTTATCACTTACATAGCGATTTAGATGTTAATTAACTAAGCGTTAATAGTCATCTTACAGGCACTCATTGACTGGAATTCGTCCAACAGCAGCACTGCCACTCATTACTG
The DNA here is from genome assembly GCA_018398815.1 of Conus ventricosus. Taxonomy (NCBI): domain Eukaryota; kingdom Metazoa; phylum Mollusca; class Gastropoda; order Neogastropoda; family Conidae; genus Conus; species Conus ventricosus. The sequence continues at coordinate 29,955,696 of CM031629.1, read as the reverse complement.
TTTTCAGGCCCTATAGAGGAGCAAGCACTGCACACAGAATATACACTGTACTTATAAAGTTGTGACTTCACCTTGAAGGAAACCTGCCAAAGATCCTGTGATTGTTTTCTGAACTGGAGCATATACAACACACAGTGAAACATCCTGATCTGGAGCAAACAACACACAGGAAACATCGAACTGGAGCAAACAACACACAGTCTGAAACATCTGAACTGGAGCAAGCAACACACAGTGAAAATTGAACTGGAGCAAACAACAAACAGTGAAACATATGAACTGGTGCAATCAACACACAGTGATGAAAAACTATCTGGAAAACTGCGAGCTAGAACAACACAAGTGAAACATCTGATCTGGAGCATAAAACACACAGTGATAAATCTGAACTGCGTGCAAACAACACACAGTGGAAACATTGATCTGGAGCAAGCAACACACAGTGAAAAAACATCTGAAATGGAGCAAACAAACACAAACAGTGAAACATCACTGAACTGGTGCAAACAACACACAGTGATACATCTGGACGGGAGCAACACACACAGTGAAACATCTGATCTGGAGCAAAACAACACACAGTGAAACATTTCTGAACTGGAGCAAAACAATCATACAGTGACAACTTCTGAATTGGAGACAACAACAAGCAAAAAGTGAAACTTCTAACACAAAGCCTTTAGAAAAAAGGTGTTTTAAACGACAAGAAGACTTTATTGCATCTTTTTAAGTATATTTAATGGCACAAGAGAAAACTGTTTTCTAGAACAAATTATCTGAAACACTCTGCCTACGCATGACTTTGGCTATATGTTACTTTGAGAATTCCATGCCTAGAGAGGTAATCTCCGCAACAACCATACACATCTTGCCATAAAGAAAACCTCAATAGAAATATTTGTTTTTTAACAGTATCTATTCTGTATATGTGATGAAAAAAAATTCAAAAGACATCACTCCATCCAAATCAGCCATTTCCCCATCTCTTAGGAACTGGTACAGAGAAAAAATAAAAAATCGAACTGACATATCATGTTCTTTGGTATTCTCAGTGCTTAAATCAATTTTTCCCTAAAGTCCACTGTACCACAGATACATCTTGGATTAGGAGCACACGGAGTTATTTGTCCAAGTCGTAAATATGTCACTGGAAAACAGTCAGGAATACATAATAAAGGTAATTCTGGTGGTTTGACCACGAAATAATAACGTTTGGTGTGATAGCTATAAACTACCTATCTGCTACAATTTTGGGATAAAGGAAGGACTCTCTACATATCATGATGTTCTTGGGTCTTCTTACTAATGAGAGGGAAAAATTTTCATGAATTATGTTGTCTGTAGTGGGGCTTGAGAGTGTGATGGTTATTCAACTAAAATGTGCTTTGCACTATGGGACTGAGCAACCCACCCCCCCCCCCACAACCCTACATCTCACACTGTGGTGATGTGTGGTCCGCGGGTAAGGAGAATATGGCTTTTGGTGCTGTTTTGGCAGGGGTGGAGTGCATGGCCTGAGGGGTGTTGGGTATTGCATTGTATGCGGGCTTCGGGGGCTGCTATGATTATGTGTTTCTCGGTTATTTCGTCTTGCCATTTTAGTCTTCCATGATATCATTATGGCCTTTAGGGGATGCCGCCTCTCAGGCATTGCTGGGGTATACTCACACTAACGGTCGGACGAGGGGGCACGGGCTAGCTATTCAAAAGGGATACTTGTGGGGGCTTCACTGTCTTGTAGCACATATCATATCCAAGTCAACTAATTAAAGAATCTTCTAGCAAGTTTTGTTTTTCAAATTTTCTTTTTTGGTGGGTCTGGGCCATATCAATTTTTCACAACTACTATAAAACACATCATAACAACAATCAAACCCACACACAACCCAACTCTACACAAACCAACCCCACTCTATCCTCAATCCTTTCCGCTCTTCTAGCTTCAAATCTTCTTCAAGATTTTCTCCGCAACATACTCTCTTACTCAATATCAATTCCCATGCACCCCCCCACACTTCCCTAATCACTAACACGATCCGCCATTTTCCAGAAAAATCTTCGCGAAAAAAAGCGAACTTTGAAATTTTCACAGCAGCGAAAAACTACTCACCAAAAACTCATGCAACAAAAACAAAATTGGGTCCAGAAAACGGAAGTACCGGAAGACTTTACTGTCGCATTGCATTCTGGGATATGCGTGGTTGAAAGCGAAAGTCGTTTGACCGAGTATTCACGGTCGATCTCGTCGATCGGTATTCCGTAAGATTCCCAAACCCCCTTTCCCCGCTTAAATATTTAAAACCGCAACCGGCATTGGGTTAAGACCAACTACCGACATCTTCATTGGCCATTGAATATAAACTGGACACAGCCAAAAGTGTCCATGATCAAAACTAACTCTAATGGAAGGTATCTATGTCAGAGCGGCGGAAAACAAATTAGCCTAAGGCAACAAAAAAAAATCGTCCCTGAACCAGAAAAAATCTTCTAAGGGAGGGAATTTTATTGGAAGTAAAACCTAAACTGGCCACAGATGAAAATGTTCAAACAGAAAGTCTTCAAAGGAAAATAATCAAAAACACCTCCCCCCAACCCCACACCTCCCCCCCCATACCCCCTCTCCATCCTCTACCCCCTACACCCCCCCCCTTTCTGTCCCCCAAGTTACCTACCCAAACACAACTATTTCAGTACAAAGGGAGAAAATTTCATTTGGTAGTATAAAACTGGCCCGTGCACAAAAATGTTTCAGTACAAAAAACTTCAAAGAGAGAAAAATGTGTGGAGTAAATTACATACTGGCCATAGACATAACTATTCAAAACAAGAAGTCTTCAAAAGAAGGGTAGATAAGATAATGTTGCTTATGCCCTGCCGACGCAAAGGGCCCATCGGACCAAAAGATGGGTATCTTTACTTGAAAGGTAAACTGTATAGAATGGCACCGAACAGACATATCTGGACAGAAAGTCTTAAAGGGGAGTGGGGAATGCTTGCTTGGGAGTGAAATCTAAATGCCACAGAACAAACAGTCCGAACAAAAAGTCTTCAAAGACCCCACTTCTCCCACCCCCCCCACTTACAATTGCCCCCATCACATCCACCCTAGAAAATGCCCACAGAGAACTAATGTTTCAGATAACATACACAGGTCTTCGAAGGGCGAGAATTTTTACTTGGATGTAATCGTAGACTGGCCCCCCGTCAGACATATTCTAAGAGGAGTCTTCAAAGGGTCGAATCTTTATTGGAAGTGATAATAGAAAATCTCCAAGACCATAAACTTTCCTTACAAAGTCTTCATACGGGAGGATCTTCGCTTTGGAAGTAATAACAAAAATAAATGACCATAGACTTAAAAGTTCTGGAACAGACTGTTTTCATAATGTGGGGAAATCTTTTTTGGGAGAGTTAAATCGTAATCAGCCAAATATCTTCATATCCCCCATCCCATCATCTCAATTCCCCTTGAGGTCTTTGAATGGACGATCCTTAATTGGAACAGTTTTACACTGTTGTCCGTAAAATAACATTAAATTTTTAATAATTATATTTATTTTTCATCATTCTCCAAAACCAACACCAAACTACTTTTTACTATAACTCCCCTCTATCATTCATTCTTCCCCCCACTCCTCCTTCCTTTCTCCCCCACCCTACCCCCATTACACCCCCCCCCCCCCACTAGTCCCCCCCCCCCCCCCCCACATACCCCCACCAACCCCGCCAACCCCCCCCCCCCCCCCCCCCCCCCCCCCCCCCCCCCCCCCCCCACCACCCCCCCCCCCCCCACCCCCCCCCCCGTCAACCAAGCATGTCTCATGTCAATGGTATTGCTCAAATCGGATATCCAGACAATTAGTTCAGTGGCATCTGTTGATTGTGACCATGTCTGCTCGGAGTTATATCTTGAATTCAGACGGCTACTGGTGATTATGGGTGTGCTGGGGGTGCGTATGGCTGCTCGGGTTATCACCTGGTGGCATGCTGTACTTGGGGTACGGCGAGGGCATGGGGTCGGGGGGGGAATTAGGAAACGGGGGGGATGAGACAGGACATGGGGATGTGCTTGCGTGGCTGCGGGATCTCTTCGCGGCGGGATACTATGGCTTGTGGGGTTGGGTTCGGGTGACTAGGCCCGTACGGAACTGGACGGGATATGATGCAACGATTGCAAGGGTTTTTTATCTTATAACGGAGGCAGGAGTAATGTGTTCTGTTAGGTTGGTTGGTGTCGGAGGGGGGAGTTGTTTTTGAGTTTGTTTGGAGGGCCCCCCACGGTTGAGGGCGGGCGGAGGGGGAGGAGCGGTGGTTGGGGGGTGTTGGTAGTGGGGTGCAATGTTTTGCTCTCCGAGCATGGACAATTTTGCCATTACTAATATAATTCTACCAAAAAAACAAAAACAAATTATCCCCCCCCCCCCACCACAAACAAACCCCCCCACCCCCCCCCCCCCCCCCCCACACCCCAACCCCCCCTCCCCCCCACTACCTTCTCAACCCCTACCCCCATTTAACACCTAGAAAAACTCCCGCCACGCCACCCATACACCCCTCCCCCCCCCCCCCCCCCCTCCCTCCCCCCGGCTAACAATGTTTTTGTTTAAATAGCAGAAAATGAATTTTAAAAAATGCACTCTTGTGTAATGGAAATTAATTTGTTGTATTGCATCCCTTGGTAACGGAATCATACTAGCTTTATTAGAGTACACTAAACAATAGTAAACAGAAACCCATGGGACATAAGATAAAGGAATGGGAGTCACTCTTGTTGGCCCTTAATTTATACATAATTTTAAAACATTCTATAATACCCCTTATTACCACCCAACTCCCTCCCTCCCCCATCCCCATTCCTCATCCCCTTCTGCCGTTCACAGTTAACTTTTTGTCATGTTACTACGCATTATGGACTTCATTGCTTCACGGTTTATGTTTAATCTCTATCTGTCACATACATCATACTACCTGCTCATATTAGTGTTGTAGCCAGGGCCTGGCGGGTGCCTCGATTTCAGGCGGGGCAGTCCTGAAACACAGTCCCAGTTGAGTGTCCTACAAACACCAACACTACCACCAACCCAATACCCACCTCCACCCTCACCCAACACCAACCACATATCACCCCCACCCACATAACCTACCCCACACCCCCCAAACACTACCTCATCCCACCCCCACCCCCATACAACCATAAAACCCATCAAACAACCCACCAAACACACCCACTCCCCAAACTCCCCCCCTCCCCCTACTCAACTCCCCCCCAATTCCCCCTTACCACCTCCCCCACCCCCCCCCTCCCCCCCCCCCCGCCCCCACCCAACCCACGATGTCCCTTCAACCCCCAACCATAGACCCCCGACCCCCCCCCCCCCCCCCCCACCCCCCCCCCCCCCGACTCCCGACTGCTCACCCATCCGACACCCCCCACCCGACCACCTCCGCCGGAAATGTGAAATAGGTATCATCTGAGAATTTGGAGGCACACTGGATGCGTTGGATTAGCATATCGGGAAAACTTGGAGGTCTATGGTCACTCGCCAGGACTATCTCGTGTGGTTTGAGCAGCCGGTGGTGGGGCGGAGGGGGCCGGGGGTGAGGGCATCCGCGTCATCGGTTGATGGGATCATGGAGCTTGAGCAGTGTATTAAGGTGACATCTCCTCAGTAGGCAATGGTACGCAGTCTATGGGGCGGGGGCGGGGCACTCACACTCCTGCGTAGCTGCATCTTCTCGGTGACTGATTCAGTGGATTGTGCCTACGTGCTGAATGGTGGCTGGGAACCTGCGTAGGTGGCAGTGGGGCCTTAACTCATAGTTAAGTCACCTTACAGGTCCGGCGTGGCTGGCGCTGTCCTCTGAGATGGGGGCCTCCATCGTGTTCGGTTAAAAGCTGGGTCTACTGAACAAGTAATGAATATGCTATGCCGCGGAAACGTAGTTAGTGTGGTGGGGGGGTAATCAACCCGTGAGGTTAAACAGTCTTCAATCATTATACTTAATGACTTGGCAAAGATTTTTGTCTTTTTAAAATGAATATGAAGAAAATGGGAACTTAAAAATAAGGGGGGAAAATAGATTACAAAATATGAAAACCCTTCACATCTGCATGATGAGAACCATCGTAACCTCTCTCGAAAGACAAATATATTTTGTAATGCTGCTCTAGTGCCTGTTGTCCGCTGGATCGGGAACTCATCAGGTAGACACGGCCCCGATCATCAGAATAACCACAATCTCCCCGCCCACACACCTCCGAGACACACAAAGTCCATTAATTCTGTTGTGTTCTCACCACCAAGGGTTTCAAAAAGAATCAACAAGCACTGTCACGATCGGCAGTTGTAAAGCCAGCAGTCATGTCGTGGGCAGTCTGGTAGTCAGAAATAGAGAGGTGTAGTCGTGCGCGTTGTGGAATATGTGTTTATGTGGTGTGAGATGTAGCGTGCTATAGACCTCAACTTTGGTTTTGGTAAGGTGGAAGGTTAAGCTAGGTAGGGGTTTAGGGAATAAGTAACACCAAGGGTCGTGAGTGCCTATCTTGACTTGGTGCAGGGGTTGGAAGCGGGGAGGTTGAGGGTCAGTTCCGATTGTTACCGGGGTGTCGTGGGTTGTTACTCTTTCGAGGCGGGGCTGGTTAGCGGCGGGGGGGGGTTTGTCTAAGGGGGGAGGGGGGGGGGTGGTTGTGTCGGGGTGGTGGGGCTCGTGCTTACGGTGGGAGGGGGGCGAGGGGTTGCGTGAGGTGGGTGACGTGATGAAATTCGTTATTTGGTTTTGGGATTTAGCGTTAGAAGTGGATCCGTAGGTGGAATGCGTTGGGGTGTTAAGGATCGCGCGTCGGGTGTTGAGGAGGGGTGGTTGTAGGTGGGGGAATGGGTTAGGCGTGGGAGGGACTTGAGTATAGTAGTGAGGTTCGTCGGTTGGTGTGTTTGGTGTTGGGGTCTCTCGTCTAGAATAATTAGTTGCGTTTGAGAAAGTGATGTTGGAAGTATTTGAGGTTCGGATGGGATGGGTGGGGGATAAAGACTGTTTGGTGTTGTGTGTGGGGGGGGGGAGGGGACTGGGGGGGGGAGTTCGCTATCTTATTTAATTTAAATTATTAATCCGTGATTTTAATTTAATCTCTAATACAAAATTGGTTTGATTTTTAAAGATACGGCAGTGTGGGGGTTTAGAGGAAGAGGGTTCTTCGAGTTATAGCACCAACTTGACTAGTGGTTAGGGGTTGGTTGGATTAAAATGTTACACTTTCTTATGTGGTGTTACCTCGTGTTTCGTGAGTTGGACTGTGGGATTATATTTCTCTTATCAAATCTTGTTAATTTCTTATTTTACTTCTATTCAAACTAATTAATTATGTGTACACCCTACAGATATTTTAGATGTAACTACAACTTCTATCCATATTTTATAAAATTACCCTTACTTTATAATTAACAATAAATTTTAATATATTCTTCATTCAACCTCTATTAACCTATTTCCTTTAATATTTCTTTACCATCTATTTATTTAATTAGTTTTTTTTTTTATATTAACATCAATCTAAATGTTTTCTCTCTTTTATTATTTATCACATATTTGTTCTATTTTTTAATATCTATTTAATCTACTAAATGTGCTTAAGTATAGAATTATGTTTATTTTCTATTCTTTGGTATTTTTGTTTTTAATAATTTGATACGTTGTTTTGTTGTATATGTATTTATCTTATTTCGTTTTTTGTTTGTGTGTACATAACTTAAGTTTCAAGTTGTAAATTGGTGTTATATTTAAACCTCTTTCTCTAGTGTGTAATAGGGTGGCGTAGGGGTTGTAGGGCTTCGGATTATCTACTTTACATTTGTTGTAGATGCGAGGAATTGTTGGTTTGGGTAGGTTATAGTTATTAGAAGGGATGTATGTATCTTGTGTTTCGTTAGAGTACGTGAGTGATTGGGTGGTTTGGTGGGGCGTACCATTACTGGGAGTTGGTACTTATTGTCCTTTTCACTTAGGCATGTTTTGCGAGTGTCATTGGCATTGACTTGGGATGTGTTGTGATAACATTTTTTCTAATTATCTATCTCCATTATTACACCAAAATTATTTTATATAATCCTATATATTTCACCTCTATCTATAATAACTTATTTCCTTTACCTTATAATATAACAAAAATATTACACCTATATAATTATCTCCCATCTTACTTTTTTTTATTAATTAAACTCTATAAATATATTCACACATATGTGTTTACCTATAATATCCTATACCACCACAACAACAAACATCACACACCACACAAATCAATATTCCTACAAACCCTCTTCACAAATACCACATTCAAACTCCAACCAAATAACCCAAACCACTCCTAACTTAACCCCCCCCCCCCCCCCACCCCCCCCACACAAAACAACAATACCACAACCCCACAACAACACCACACACACCCCACCCACCTCACCTCCACAAAAAACCACACATACTAACCCATACCACACCTATACACCCACCAACATATATAAGAGATACCAACACAAACCAAAATCCATCCTCTACATAACATCCAATAACAACATACAATGCCACAAACCCCCCCCCCCCCCCCATCCCATCTTAAACTCCCCCCCTCCCTACACTTAATCCAAGGGACCCTACGGCTGATACCAAACCCTCTGTTAGTGCCCCGGATGCGGGGGTGGGATCAAGAACAGGGGACGGGGGCTTATGCAAAGTTTGTCAGGTTGGGATTGAAACGGGAGCGGCGATGGGTTTAATTGGGAGACCTCGCCAAGTTTTTCACCCAGACTCGTATACCCATCCATGAGAAGATGCGAGAGAAGAAGCAGAGTTGGAGCTCCGTGAATATTTCCTAATCAGAAGATGAAGGATGAAGAAGCGAGAGAAAGTGCTAGGCCGAGGAGTAGAGTTGAGCAGGAGGAAGATTGAAGAGGAGAAAGCTGATAGGCTCGTCTTCTAGTCTCGGCGAAAGCTGATAGGAAGAGGAGTAGAAAGGTACCTCCGAAGTTTGATAGACGAGAATAGCTAGCGAGTCTGATGGAATCTGGAATGCAGAGGAAGAAGATGGAGGAAGAAAGGGTGATAAGAGACATTAGATGCTCAAGCACGGCATGCTGAGTTAGTGGCAAGTGAGCGAGAGCTAAACATACAGGAGAGACAGGCCTCGATGAAGCAGCGCACAGAAACGCTTTGGATCGAGGTGAAGGAAACGAAGCGTGTCCATTTCTTGAAGCCGTTAGGTGAGAACGAGGACGTGGTCGCTCTTCATCGCCCAATTGAGGTGTAGCCAGTTGTGCAAGTGAGCGAGACCTCATGGCCCTACACGTCTTGAGTCTCGGCTGAGAGGAAGGACTAGAGAAGCAGTGTTGCGGTAGGTGTGGATGAGTTAAGGACTATGAGCAGATAATGAGCGCCCTGTTCTGCCATCTTTACGGCTAGATGCTGAGGGCCTTCCGGGAAAGGTCAGAAGCATCATGAAGGACGCTGCTGAGACTTATAGACCTGGTGCTGGGAAGGATGAAGCGGTGGTTTTCCCTTGGAATTGCGCCCTTTCCTTATGAGAATGTGGCAGAGGATTGTTAAGGATTGCTTTTCCAAGAACAGTTTACGGTTTGCTTTCCAGAGTTCACGATAGAGGCGTCCGGAAGAAAAAGCCGAAAACTGCTGAACAAATGGCGACAGAAGCTACGTTTTAGCAAGGCCAAAAAGGTTTTGGGGAGGAAAGCGAAAAAAGAAACCCAACGGGTTGCCCAACCCGGGTAAAGGGCATGAAACGAAAAGAGTCTGCAAAGTAAAAAATTTTTACTAACACAAACCAAAAAAACAATAAATTTTTTTTTTTAAATAAAAACCAGGGCCCATCCCGGAATGCCCGGGGCCCCCGTTGAGTTTCAGTTGGGCCCCCCCCCGAGAGCCCCCTTTTACCATCCTACACTACATCCCCTTTTAAAAAAACTCCCCAATATTACAAAACCCCCAAAAAAACCCCTTCCCTTTTCCAACCCAAAAACCCAAAAAACCTTTCCAAACCCAAAAAACCCAAAAAACCCCCCCCCCAAAAACTTTTTTAAAACCCTTAAAACCCAAAAACCCAAAAAAAAACCTTATAACCCAAAAACCCAACAAACCCCCCCCCAAAAACCACCCCCAAAAAAACCAAACCCCCCCAAAACAAAAACACCCACCCCAAAAACAACAACCAAAAAAACCAAACCACCCAACAACCCTTCCCCCAAAATTTACAATTCCTCAAAAATTTACCACTTATCCCAAACTCAAAAAAATCCTCCCCATGAACCGGCCCCGGTGAAAAGGGGAAGTCGGCAACTTAGGAAAAAAAAGGAGGGTTTGGCCCCCTTTTTGCGA
>CM031629.1:29933589-29941089 GCA_018398815.1 Conus ventricosus | reverse complement strand
CTTGTTTGTGACCTATTGTTTTGATGCCATTTTTCTCAATATTGTGCAATGTTTATGGAAACTATTTTTCCCGTATTGTGAAGCGCTCTGGGGGTGAGTCTTTTTCTCTTCGAAGAGCCTTATAGGCTCATTTTATTTTATTATTATTATTATTTTTTATGACTTGTTACATCTGGTGAGGACCATGGCTAGTTTGAAGGTTGCCCCCCCCCCCCCCCCCCCCCCCCCCCCCCCCCCCCCCCCCCCCCCCCCCCCCCCCCCCCCCCCCCCCTTTTCTCAATGCCGCTATCCCTATCCCGACCACCTCCGCTATGGTTTTCAATGTTACGTTGCGTGGCTTTAGCCTAAATAGATTATAAAAAATAAAATAAAAAATAAAAAAACTCTCATCATGTTCACAGTTCAAACAGGGCATGTACCGCTCTAGTCTTACTTCAGACTGGCGCGAGTCAACGTGAAACCTAACGACACTGTGCATCGGTTCGTTGCACCAATCTTCGGAACAGTTCTCGCTAGTCTGTTGTTCGGCGCGGAACTGGTCCAAAGCTTATCGCAATAGGCTACACTAGATCTAGATGGATACCGCGGACCTCGGCCAAGGTCGAATGGGTTCTGGGTTGATCTGACGTCACACACTAAAAACTACTACCGTGCCACTTACCGTCGTACGTACGTTCTGACCGCTGCTCTAGTTTTCTTCGCGTACACTGTAAACAGTTTATTTAAGCGGCAAGGACTCCGGCCAATGCTCTAAATCAGGTACGAGAGGCAAATGAATTACCCCTCACTTTACCAAACCAACACTTCCACGGACTTTGTTTTTTGACTTTCCCCACTGATTTTGACAAATTGATTTGAGCCTCAGTAACAGCTGTACATAATTATCTAAACTCTTCTTCTTTTTTCTTTCTTTTTTTTTGAGAATTGGTTTTGGCGGAGAGGAAGGGGGGAGGGGGTGGGGGGCGGTCAGTGGAACAAATGGACACTACTTCAAATTATCTCTCCCACTTACGAAAGTTCAGATTACCTCCCTTTTCGTGTCCCTTTAGAAGTTTTCGCGTTTTCAGCATGAGAGGATAGTAGTGTTTGTAGCTCGAAGTCAATGTTATCTGCGTAGGCTGGAGTAGTATAGTGTTGTAAGCGTGTGAGTGGGAAGTGTTTGTAGCTCGAAGTCAATGTTATCTGCGTAGGCTGGAGTAGTATAGTGTTGTAAGCGTTGTGAGTGGGAAGTGTTTGCAGCTCGAAGTCAATGTTATCCGCGTAGACTGGAGTAGTATAGTGCTCTAAGCGTATGCAACGACGTATTTACCGTTGTGTTTGTGGCGTATGCCGCATGTGCTATGGTACAGTTTTCACAGCGTTGACTGCTGAATGCCATATTGACGAAGGTAACTCTTCATGTCGTGTGATACCATCGTCTTGTACTGGGTCTGCGCATCAATGTAACGGCCTTGTCCTTGGTTCACAGTCCGTTGTTCCATCTAGTGTTGTTCAGTTCGTTTCAGTCGTTTCTTCGCGATGTTGATGAAAGACAGACAGGCAAAATCATACCAACAGGGGTCAACACATGACTTCCTAAGCGGAGAGAAACTTGGCAACCGGAAATACCGTGTGGCACCCTTTTTTATGTTTTGGCTTGGAACCCTGTGTCGCCACGCCAGTATTACGGCAGCTTTGATGATGATGTGACGATGAATACTATTATTGTTGTTGCTGTTGTTATCATCATTGTTGTTAGTAGTAGTAGTAGTAGTGGTAGTAGTAGTAGTAGTAGTAGTGGCGGCGTCGTCGTTGTTGTTGACATTTTTTTACAGCCCGGCTGACCACGAATCTTCAGAGCTGTCATCACTCTAAGTTAAAAAAAAAAAAAAAGGAAAAAAAAAAGGGAAAAAAAAGGAAAAAGTCTTGTCATGGAAAAGGGACAAAATATATATTTTTTGTATATGGTACTTTCATAACATGATAACCTGTGTAGTGATATCCTTTTTTTTTTATAAATCTTTTTTTCAGTTCGAAAGTAAAAAAAAAAAAAAAACTAGACCGCGGTGAGGGCGTAAAACACTCCCCAGATAAAAAAAGAAAAAGAAAAAGTACGAAAAGAACATTAATGCTGAACGCTACAATGCAAAAAAAAAAAAAAGAAAGATGGAAAAAAGGAAAAGCATTGAAAAGGCCGTAGGACCCACCAGACACTGCCCAAGGGACAGTGAGTGTTCAGTATGAACAGTGTGTACAGTTTCACCCCCTAGAGCCATGGCGTGAGGTCTACAGAGGACTTGTGTACAGAACACGACGGGTGAGCTGGGCAGTACAGGCTGAAGGACAGTGGACAGTGAGTACAGCTCCACCACCTGGACCCCATGGCGTGAGGTCTACAGAGGACTTGTGTACAGAACACGACGGGTGAGCTGGGCAGTACAGGCTGAAGGACAGTGGACAGTGAGTACAGCTCCACCACCTGGACCCATGGCGTGAGGTCTACAGAGGACTTGTGTACAGAACACGATGGGTGAGCTGGGCGTGTACAGCTTCACCCCTAGACCCCATGGCGTGAGGTCTACAGAGGACCTGTGTACAGAACACGGCGGGTGAGCTGGGCAGTACAGGCACAAAGACTGGACAGTGTGTACAGAACACGGCGGGTGAGCTGGGCAGTACAGGCACAAAGACTGGACAGTCGACAAGCACAAACTGATAGATACACAAATCAATAAAACAAATAAACAAATAAGTGGGTCAACAGACAGATACATATAGATCGATCGACAGATAGACTGATAGATTCAATTTAACAAATAAGTGGGTCAACAGACAGATACATATAGATCGATCGACAGATAGACTGATAGATTCACATTTAACAAATAAGTGGGTCAACAGACAGATACATATAGATCGATCGACAGATAGACTGATAGATTCAATTTAATTGATTTTTTTTTTTTTAGTCAAGTCAAAGACAGTGATAACAGAGAGAGGAAACCCCAGCGCAGACTTTCCGGAAGACGGGTATACCATGTTTTAATGTCTGGAGCCTCCAGCATTCCCAGGGGAACGATACAGGGCTGAAAATGAACTGTCATCATTATGCGTTTTGTCCGTCAGTGTCCAAACTGGAAAACTAATCGTCACCTACTTTACCGACACGTACATTCTTCTTTTTCTCTCGTTTTGGAAGCCGTAAATGAAACTAGTGGTCATAACCTTTGAAACGGGGTTTTGAAACTAGACGGGAACTCTCCATGAAAATCCATACGTAGAAGCTGTGCCATACATGAGTGGCAGGCCTCACCTAATGTGTGCCAGTGATAAAGGAAGAGAGAGAGATATGGGCATGCGCATATGTTTGAGCGGGATTTTTGTGTGTGCACGTATGTTTTTATGTGCATGTATCTGTGTGTGTGTGTGTGTGTGTGTGTGTGTGTGTGTGTGTGTGTGTGTGTGTAGCTGTAGGCTACACATTGCTCTCACCGTTCTACACACACACACATCACGAGTGATTGTTCTATGCAGTTTAATCTAGATTCGAATAATTACACACACGAAATGATCTCTGGAAAAAAAAAGTCATTTGACTTTAATACACCCCAGTAATAATATTAACTGCTACAGTTGCATCAATTTTTCCAAGACGAAATATAGAACCCGTCACTGAAGGCAAATCGGAGTTTGTAGCCTAGCCGACCACGATCACCACATCAGAATTGCAAGAAAGTCAACCTCGAAAGTACGGAACCCGAGTAAACACTGTCTTGTCGAAGCAGGTTTTATAGCGCACTTAAAAGAAAAAAAAGAAAAACATGACAAGCCTGCGATTGTTCGGATAAAAAGCCGAAAGACGACGAAAAGCCACTGAAGGCACAAAAAGCAACAAAAAAGAAGAAAAAAAAGAAGAAGGAAAAAAGGACAAAAGAAAGAAAGAAAGGAAAAAACAAGATGCAAAACATATAAACGTACTCCCAGTTTATCTTGAATAGGCGTGTACATGTCAAGGGCATGTTTACTATGAACATACCCATGATCTACCTGTCAGTTAGTTTTAAAGCCATTTCAAAATCCGTCAAATACAGTACTTTCATACATCTTTGTCAAATATTTTTTTAAAAAAGCGTCACAATCAAACATGCGTCATAATGTATTCGTCACTGAGATATTCCATGAACAAAAAACGTTTTGGGCCGTTATAGCCGTTAGTAACGGCTATTCTGGTAAACTAAAACATCGGGCATCATCCGTGACCCATAATGAACATACCTACACATTTTCAGAAAGATCGACCCAGAAGTTTTGTCTGGAGCGAGTGGAACACATTTTGACCACGGACAGACAGACAGACAACAGACACACAGACAGCATTTCTTCGTTCCCATTGTAAAGTACTCCCTGTTCTATAAGAAGTTGGAGTACAAAAAGAAGAAAAGATGTTGCTTTTGTCATCAATCTGCAATGTCGTATTACCTTTGCAATGTCACCGTTTTCATGTTCTTCTTTGTGCATAACTGTTGTCAGTCCATGGACAACTATAACATCCATGGATTTGTTGTCAGCCAAAAACCATCCATGAATTTGACGTCAGTAAACAAAATCTAGGAGGCTCGGCGTCAGTCGACAACCATTCCCGAACCTGACGTCTCTGAAGAACCCTCTGTGGGTGTGACGTTAATTGATTACCATCCGTCAATAACCATCTATGACTTTGATGTCGTCAACTGCCGTATATCAGCATGGAATCATTCAATAACAACTTGTGAATCTGACATCAGTAATTGACCTCTATAACTTTGACGTCAATCAATAACGGTTAAAAAAAAAAAGACAACACAAATCCCCAGCCCTCTCTTACTTACAACCCCCACCTCTCCTTCTTTGTCCTCGATTCTTTTATTTCTATCCTTCGACTGTCAAATAGTGTTTCCCATGCGCAAGCACCACCGTTACAACTATCAACTATCAATTTAAAGTCCCCCCCCCCCCCCCCCGTCCCCTCCTCTCCCAGCCTCCATCACCCTATCCCATTCACAGCTCTCCTTACCCCACCTCACCCTTTCACCTCCCACTCCCTCCGCCTCGTTCGCTTGACCGTCCGAAAGATCGCTCTGTACTGGGAGTCAGCCTCCATGCGCTTTGTGCCTTCGCTTCTGAAACAAAGTATTCATAAAAGATAGTAAAAAGGGACAGAGAAATAATGTCACATGTGTGTGTGTGTGTGTGTGTGTGTGTGTGTGTGTGTGGTGGTGCTTTGCATCAGAATTAGTGTTTTATCATGTGTTTCTTGTAATATGCGCTTTGGGCTCTTGGGAGGTAAAGCGCTCTATAAACATCCTTTTACATTATATTACATTTAAAAGAGGAACAGAAGAAAACGGTGGCTAAAATTAAAAATAAAAAACAAGAGAGGGAGAGAGACACAGAGAGAGAGAGGGGGGGGAGAGAGGGGGTGGAAAGGATGTGTGTTTGTGGTGGTAGGTGTGGGGAGGGAGGTGGAAAGACGCACTATAATAATTATGCCGTCCATATTTTGTGGCTTCAAATTTGGGCGGCAGGGGAGGGAGGGGTAATCTGCCCCCCCCCCCCCCCCCTTCCACACACACACACCATTTTCATTGGGGAAGGAGGGTTCCACTGCCCCCCTCCCCTATTCCCCTCACTCCCCCGCCCCCCTTCCCAACCTTCCTAGCCGGTACCGACACCACTGTGATGATGAAGACAAAACTGTTTCAGATACACTACTCAGAATTTCCGTCCAAGACGACGACGACGACAAGGATGATGATAATGATAACACAGCCATTCTACAGGTATTCAGAGGGAGGTAGAAACACAGGTTTACAGACCTAAAGCCCTTTTTGTACTCCCAGTTCTTAAAGAACAGGGAGTACTTTAGAATGGGAACGAAGAAATACTGTCTGTGGTCTGTCTGTCTGTGGTCTGTCTGTGTGTCCTGGTCAAAATGTGTTCCATCGCTCCAGACAAAACTACTGGGTCGATCTTTCTGAAAACTTGTAGGTATGTTCATTATGGGTCAAGGATGATGCCCGACGTTTTAGTTTACCGTTACAAGCCGTTACTAACGGCTGTAACGCTTTTTCTTCTTTACGGAATATCTCAGAAAGTACTTGACCGATCTTTCTGAAAATTTGTAGGTATGTTCATTATGGGTCACGAATAATGCCCGATGTTTTAGTTTACCGTTATAACCGTTACTAACGGCTGTAACGGCCTGTAACGGTTTTTCTTCTTTATGGAATATCTCAGAAACTACTTGGCCGACCTTTATGAAAAAAGCAGGTATGTTATAGGGTCACGGATGATGCCTGATGTTTAGTTTGCCCCGTAATAGCCGTTACTAACCGTTGTAACGGCCTGTAACGGTTTCTCTTCTTTATGGAATAATCTCAGAAAGTACTTGGCCCAAATTTTATAAGCGGTTTGGTTTATCTTGTACAAATCGGATCCTCTGCCCCTATGTAAGTGATGTAATGCCGAAAATGGATTAAACAACCGTTAAAAACCGTTATTCTGACGTATTTCTTATATAAGGTGGATTTTAATGAAATTTGGTATATAGAAAGGTTATCACACAGAAATGGCACTTTTTAAAAAGTGTTCCAAATCTGACAGTTAAAAACCGTTTATCTTGACATATTGTCCGATTTGGATAAAGTTGGTATGTACACAGGCTTTAGCCCAGTGAGGACTAAAATACTGGTTTCAAAAGTGTATAACGGGTTTTATAACCGATAAACCGTTATTTTGGCCGTTATTTTATTTTTATATTGGTGGGATTTTAATGCAATTTTGTATATAGAAAGGTTTTATCACACACAAATGGCACTTTCCATGCAGTGTTTTTTAAAATCTGGACCGTTAAAAACCGTTATTCTTGACATAATTTTCCGATTTGGATAAAATTTGGTATGTACACAGGCTTTAGCCCAGTGAGGACTAAAATAAACCCGGTTCAAAAGTGTACATCGGTTAAATAACCGTTTAAAACCGTTTATTTCGCCTTTTCTTATCTCATAAAGCACTTGGCTGATTTTTAAGCCCTTTTGGAAAACTGGATACGTTTATATGCTTCGCATCTTGTTCTTTTTACCTAGGAGGCGTGGGTATGGGCATGAGAGGTCTTGTGGACGGTGAGGGTTCGAAGCGGCAAAAACCCTTCCACACTCCACGCAGGTGTAGGGCTTCTGGGAGAAAAAGGGTGTACCTGCAACAAAGTCAATGTCTTCAATCATTCCACCCCAAACAATGTCTGTCCACGGACAAAAAAAAGAAAAAACCGAAGTCGTGGTCAGTTTGCCACCATTTAAAATTTGGGCATAAGTCCAAACCAAATATCCTGGTTTCCAGGCAGACGACTTAACCCTCTGCATTCGCATTTTTTCCCGCCTAGAACTGCTCCTATATTCGTATTGTTTGAGAAATTTAAGCTAAAACTCACCTACGCCCTTTTAAAGGCTGTAGTGGACAAAGTTCCACTGCACGCTGCCAAAT
>CM031629.1:29864554-29926281 GCA_018398815.1 Conus ventricosus | reverse complement strand
CATCCCACACACCCCCAACACCACACACACACACGACACGCGCGCGCGCGCGCGCGCGCGCCCCCACACACACACACACACACACACCCCACACAAGATGGCGGAAACGGATGAGAACTGTGAGGCCAGAGTCTGCTGAAACGAACATTTCTACCAGGAAGCCTGACGAGATCGACCAGATCTAGAAGTGTGGGAGGTCGTTTGAATTATGCGACCCCTACAGAAGTCTCCGTAAAAGACAAGAAAAGCGGAGAGACATTTGATTTCAGAAAAGAAGTGTTGGAGCGACGCCTGTGGCAAACTGCTGACACGCCGACGGCCAGTAAACTCTCAAGGAATCAAGGTCTCGGAAAGTGTGCCGCATGAAGATTGTCCAGCGAATTCTCAGAAAAGCCTGGTGAGTGAAATGGGAGAACTAAACCAAACAACACTGATGTTAAGTGGCAAAATGTCATCACTGGAAACTACAGCGAATGACCATAAAGAACAAATATACAGACTTAGAACAATCCATGGAATAAAGTATGTGAATAGCCAAACATGGACGGACAATACAGGTTTACAACGTATAACCTACCTATGTAGAGGCCACCAAATCTCCATCATTAGGCCGAGATCTCCGACAGTCAGTCCCCACTGTATATAGGTTTGTACAGAAACTACAAGCGGGTGGAAAGAAAAATGAAAAGCATAAAGGAAGCAACAAGACTCCAGAACCCACAAATGATATTGATCAGCTGGAGCGAGTGCAACGGCAAGCAACGCGTTTCATCAAAAGAGACTACAGGTCTAGAGAAGAGGGCTGTGTCGACAAGATGCTCCATGAGCTGGGCCTTCCACCCCTACAAGAACGCAGGAAACAACAACGGCTCGCCACTCTCTACAAAATCAGCCATGGGCTCATCAAGGCAATCCCGCCAGAGAAATTCCTGACCCCCGCAAACAGAACCAGAAGGAAAATCCGCCCCACAGCATTTAACGACTGTGAGACCACAAACATCGTTACTCGCCATGCTGTCAATAACACCAAGGGCTACAAGATTCCAGGTGGCACTTCAGAGCAGTGCAGGTGCTCCTTCTTTGTAAAGATCATCGAGGACTGGAACCGCCTGGAAGAAACAGCAGTCCAGGCCAGTACTGTCGTCGCATTCACAGCAGCGGTGGGCAGTTCTGCAGCCCTCCACTAAACCCATGCTGCACATTAGTTACTTAGGCTTTTTTTTTTCCCGCGCTCTCGCTGTTTTCCGTCGCAACAGGCCTAGGCCTATAGGCCTAGCCTAATCAAGTTGCTTCAGTGACGTATACAGCCAGATCCAGCTCCAGAATGACGCACAAACTTCAAATGACGTCAAAGCAACACTTTACAGAAATAGAACAGCGATAGGTTCCCTTAGTCGTTCCTACCTTAAGGAACGTAAATAAGATCGTCGTCCTTATACACGATTCTGTCATGAATAACATCAACGGAAAAAGTCGCTCGATCTTTCGGCTTGAGGTACTATGAAGGAGAGCATACACAATAGAAAATGTACAATCAACTCTTCAGAATGTCTTAACCTCAAAAAATAGTAATGCACCAATGGATGCCATAGTCATCCATTGTGGTGTCAATAACATAACATTAAAAAAAAATCTGACCCAAAAGTTGCCAGCAAAAGCTTTGCACAGAGAAAAAAAAATCACCTCCGACAATCCTAGATCAAAAATAATAAGGAAGATCGGTCCTATAAAAGATCCTGAGCTGGCAGAAAGAAGAGAACTCTTCAGTGCTTTTATTGGCACAAAGCTGTTTGGCTTTGAGAACGTCTCCTTCATCAGCCACTCGAACCTACAAGCTCACGCAAAATGTCTGAGGGATGATCTTCATCCGACCCCAGGAGGATCCAGTGTTGTCGCGGGTGACGTCGTGAGGCGCGTCCGAGATCTCTTCTGGACAACACCACGGAAGATGGAGACGCACTGTGCGGTATCCATAGAGGTCCCATCCATCGTATGTTGCTTTCTCTACTCACCCACCTTTTGTTGGTGACTCGAGATCCGCACCGTGGTGGAACACCTTCGATGCCCTAAGAGACTGGCGGTAGATTCAAGACTAATTAGTGGACTGGGTAGATTTGTGTCGTTTCAGCCCATTATTCCAGTAACTGTTATTTCGCCTCCCTTGGGACTAGTTCACGGACAAAGACTTTTTTTTTAATTTACCCCCCCCCCCCCCATTCTCTCTCTCTCTCTCTCTCTCTCTCTCTCTCTCTCTCTCTCTCTCTCTCTCTCTCATTTTCATCTATTCTAAATTTGTGTGAAAACTTTACAAATATTACCTCTTAAAACTAATACCACCACTGACTTGAGAAAACACAGGAAATAAAATTCTTAAGCCCAATGTGAAGTCAGACATGACAAACTCACGTCCTTTAAAAATCATGCAGCGGAACTGCAGATCCATCGCAACAAATTCACATTACCTCATTAACCACCTCGCTTCAGCGAACTGATGCTTGTTTCACAATCTTTGAATGTCAATCGACACAGTTTACCCTAACTCGAAAATTGTTACTATCCTCCTGTGCACGAGAATTTACATTAGTCAGAAAAGTGTACGACTGCCATATATATTCATGAAAAACTGGTGTACAGCTTTTTGCGCTTCTCCAGTACCAAGCAATATGCCTGATGTACACTCTTGTGCGGCGAGTTTGAAAGTCAATGATCAATTGATTTTAAAGTCTGTGTACTTGCCTAAAGGATCTGGTAAAAAAAAAAAAAAAGAACTGGATAAACACATTACAAGATCAAAAAAAGAAATGGTTGATATATGGATTCCAATGTTCATTCTCCATTTTGTGAAAAGGATTGTGTAACAATTACTAGAAACAGATTCATTGAAAATGTAGTCGATTTTTGCCATTATCTACTAAATGAAAGAAATGTAACGAGAATTCTTGATATACCAAAACAAAGAGCCACTGCCACTGATTTGTCCGTAAGTTCACCAGTTCTTGCTTCTAAAAGTACCTGGGAAACGCACACTGATACTCTAGGTAGTGATCATCTTCCAATTATTGTTTCTCTCAATGAGCAATCAGAGCAGCATGATCAAAGAAAGACATCATCCCCAAGTTCGTGCCGGCTGGAATAAATATGAAAAAAACACCAAGGGCACAAAATACAGACGATGAGAATATCAATACTTTTATTCAAGATTCACAGAAGCTGTTTTGCAGGCTGCTGATGTTTCTGTTCCCAGATACTATCGGGAAACTCGGATAAACAGTCAGGAAATATTTGGTGGAGTTCAGACGGTCAAAAAGCCGTAGACGATAAACAAGAAAAAAAATCGAATCTGTTTGAAAGATAGAAGACCAGCAAATCATGTGTCAATGAGAAAAGCAAACTCTTTTTATAATAAAACAACAGCTCGGGCCAAGCGACAGTTCTGGCCCACATCCTGTGCAAATGACGTTTACAGTCACAAAGACCTTCAAAGAGTAGTATGGTCAAAAATCAAATATATGAAAAATGGAATAAAACTACCTCGATATCCAATTAAAGTTGATGGCAACGAACCTCCGAATAATTCAGAAAAGGTTGAATCATTTGTAGATATATTTGCTAGTACGATGAACGTACATCATCTGTCAGAAAAACAGAACGTTTAGTGAAAATGAGACAACAAAGAATATATATAAAGATCCTCTGAGTGATAATACACACTATGTGAATGCTTCTCTTACGTTGCAAGAGCTTAAAGAGAATATTCCTTCTCTTGGTACCAAGAAAACTTCAGTTGGTATGGACGCGATTTCTAACGATTTACTGAAACACCTTCGGTGTTTCTTTTTCTTCTTTGCCTTAACTAGGCTGACCCTGGAGAAAGGTCCAGTGACGGTGAGGAAAGACCCACTGACCACAGGGAAAGTCCTGTTGACAGTGGGAAAGACTACAACTTTGGATTCTCTCTTGAGGGCACATAAGACCGTATGGCGAAAGCTTGGCTGTGTCTGGAGTGGCGCTGTCTTCGTCTGTCCGTGGGCAGGGGTGGTTGGGTCTGTGGGGTGTGCTCGGCAGCTGGAGGGTGGTGTTTTTCGCCGGTGGGCTCTGCAGTCATGAAATACGGGCTGGTACACCCATGGCGATGCTACTTTAAGGCTGTTATGGAGCTGCATCCTGTAGTCTAATTTACCTCTGTTCAGGAGCAGTTATGTCCCTTGATATCTTAATGGAGTGTCCTGTGCGTGCCTGTACCCATCGTCAACACAGCGCAGGCCTCCAAGGGTGGTACAGGACTGCTCTAAAGGCAGGCGAAGACAGTGCTTCTCTGGGTCCTCCCCAGCACCTTCGGGTGTTTCTTTTTCTTCTTTGCCTTAACTAGGCTGACCCTGGAGAAAGGTCCATGGACGGTGAGGAAAGACCCACTGACCACAGGGAAAGTCCTGTTGACAGTGGGAAAGACTACAACTTTGGATTCTCTCTTGAGGGCACATAAGACCGTATGGCGAAAGCTTGGCTGTGTCTGGAGTGGCGCTGTCTTCGTCTGTCCGTGGGCAGGGGTGGTTGGGTCTGTGGGGTGTGCTCGGCAGCTGGAGGGTGGTATATTTTCGCCGGTGGGCTCTGCAGTCATGAAATACGGGCTGGTACACCCATGCGATGCTACTTTAAGGCTGTTATGAGCTGCATCCTGTAGTCTAATTTACCTCTGTTCAGGAGCAGTTATGTCCCTTGATATCTTAATGGAGTGTCCTGTGCGTGCCTGTACCCATCGTCAACACAGCGCAGGCCTCCAAGGGTGGTACAGGACTGCTCTAAAGGCAGGCGAAGACAGTGCTTCTCTGGGTCCTCCCCAGCACCTTCGGGTGTTTCTTTTTCTTTTTTTCTTTTGCCTGAAAATTGGGTAAAACTGTTGCTCGATTTATTTCAGAAATGGTGGATCTAGGGCATCATTCCACGAATATGGAAACATTCTATTGTTGTACCAATACCAAAATATGGAAAGCGAAAGGTGATTGAAAATAATTACAGACATATTGCACTAACCTCTCACACTGGAAAACTAATGGGGGAAAAAAACCATGTTAAACAGATTGATATACTACTGTGATAAAAAAAAAAAAAGGAATGATTCCAATAAATCAAGGAGGATTTCCAAAAGGCAGATCAGCTGTTGACCATTTGGTTAAAGTCACAACTCAAATAAAACATCAAATTGCCCGCAGAAAGAATGTATTAGCTACTTTTTTTTTTACATACAAAAGCATGCGATCATGTGCGGCAGGACAGATTGCTATAATGAATTCAAGTCTATTGGATTGTCGGGAAATATTTACTGTTAAGAATTTCCTCACAGAAAGAAGCATACAATTTAACGCTGGAAATTCTTACTCCACATCAAGATTTCCAAGAATGGACATCCCACAAGGGTCGGTTATTGCTCCTTATCTATTCAACATTATGCTGTATGATTTACCAAAATGTTTATCAAGCAATGTTGTCCCTGTGCAGTATGCTGATGACATCTGCATGTTGATGAAAGTAAACCATGAAAAAGAAAACGTCTAACAGAGGGCTTAATTTCTACTGAAAAATTTCTCAGTTTGAACTTGATAAGCTCAGTAACTACCTTGCTGTGAATGGGTTATTTTTGTCCACTGAGAAGGCTAATGTTACTCCTTTTACCAATGGGAGCGAGTCCGCCCATACTGCCAATGTTACAAATCAGTGACGAAGTTCTAAGATAAAAACATTTCGTAAAATGTTTTGGGCATACACGTTACATCAAAACTGACGTGGATTTGTCATATTGAATGTCTACTAACGAAAACCAAGAAAAGTTTCATTTAAAAGATATATAAAAATAAAAAGTATTCTATCAACATTGGAGCCAAGATGTTGAAGGATTAAAACAACTTTCACTCTGCCTTGTACGCTCCAAAATTGTTATTTTAAAAAAAATGCAAAGTTTATATTGTAAAGCATTTACACTTGCCCTAGGTGTACCCTTTCATGCATCAGCTATGGGTACATAAAGGGAAGTAGGTGTTTTACCTTTGGATGAGTATCCACAGCTTGCTCTTGCAAAATATGTTCTCCGTGGCTCAGTTAGCAACCCAAATGTTGAAATGAAGTTAGGTTAAGATCTGATACAGATTTCCCAAAATGGGCAAAAAAATATAGCTTCTCTTGCTAGGATTGGAACATACACTTCTGAGTTATTCCAACGACCAGAAATGGGTTTGAAGAAAATGGTAAAGTCAGAAACTAAATTTCTCCCTCGCTCACCATAGAACTTCCAGTAGCAAATTTTCATATTAATCATTATTTCTTACCCAAAAAAAAATAATAATAAATTTTTGGGTGCATCGGTAAAAGATCATATAAACAATCATTACCCTAAAAAAAAAAAAGAAAAAAAAAAAAGACCAATCATTATACCCTGATCATCTAAAAATTTGCACGGATGGATCTCTGTTGGACAACCAGGAAACTGGAGCAGCTTTTATTATTCCTTCTTTAAAAGTGAAAAGATCGTTTCATGTTGGAAAATACAGATCCATGTTCACAGCAGAACTCACTGCCATTCTTATGGCCCATTATCATCGGTTTGATTTCCTAAACATATATATTTCAAATTCTTTTCTGTGTTGATTCAAAGTCAGTTTGTTTCTATGCAGTAAGCAAATCAAACTCTACAGTTAAACGACATCTTACTGTTGAAATCAAATATTTGATACATCTACTTTTGAAACGTGGTAGCGTTACATTCTGCTGGATTCCATCACATTGTGGAATCCTTTGTAACGAAAGAGTTGATGGACTGGCAAAACGTGGAGCAGAACGTGCTGACAATGCATGTAGTAGTTTAGGCCTAAATATTCCCCTGCCTCTTCTAGAGGGATGTAGGTTATTACAGAATGCGTGTTGGAAGCACTTCAGAAAGACGCTAGAGGATTCTGGGTACTTTCTGTCCAATCAAAAAGAAAAAAAATCAGCCACCACGGTATAATACTATCTTAAGAACTCGAAATGGCTTATATCATGTTAGGTCAATGACTTCTTTGATTTACAGACTTGAACTTAACGCTTTAAAACAAAATTTACTAATGACATAAGATGTATTTGTGGTGGAAAAATATCAAGTATGTATATACTTCTAAAATGTAAACAGTTTATCTTAATCTTCCTCGGATTAAATTTTGAATAATTCCTCGTTAATATGCGACAATGGATTAGCATTAACTCAAAGTCTGATTTTTACCTACCTGTTATGAGATGCAGATGTTGCGTATTTGTATTTGATGTTACTTGGGTAATTTTTTTTTTTATTGTTGCTGTTTTTTTCAATTCTTCAATTTTCTTTTTTTTTTTTTTTTGTGGTCTAAGATCACATAGCGTGAACAGAAATTAAATTGAAGACCACACACACACACACACACGCATGCACGCACACGTGCGCACGCACACACACACGCACGCACGCACGCACGCACACACACACACACGCGCGCGCGCGCGCGCGCGCACGCACGCACGCACGCACACCACACACACACTCACACAACGCGCGCGCGCGCGCACACACACGAAAAATCACACCAGGCGGAAGATCTCAGAACTAAATCGGCACTCCGAGAGTGCAGACTTTCGCTACTGTCCAGTGGATCCTGGATCCCCAATTGATCCAGATCCGCACCAGGGATCCATACCAACATTTAATCTGTTCGTCCTTAGGCCATACACTCCACTCCCGTCCCCCTCCTCCAATTGTTGTTAAAATTAGTTGAGCAGTTTATGCATCATCTCACTCAACGGATCTTTGATCCGCCATTTACTCCGGATTTACACCGTAGATCCGCACCAAAATTTAATCGTTTTGTCTTGCGCTCCTCCATTATATCTTTTCTACCATGTTTTGCTGAAAAATCAGTCCGTAGTTTTGGCGTGAGCTTGCTGAATGATCTTGGATCAGTGCTGGTATCCGGCTCCATACTACAGATCCGCACCAGAATCTGTTAAGTTCGTTCTGAGGGCCTCTTTCCATCTTTTTTACCATATTTCGCTAACAAATTTCATTTCATTTTCAACAACAAACAACAAAATCGTTTCTGCAAATGTGTGTGTGTGCTTTTTGTTGTTGTTGCTGCTGCTGCTGTTGTTGTTTTGTTTGTGTGTGTGTCCTTGGGGGTACGCTCCGTTTTTCAACCAAGTTTCGTAAAAATCGGTTACGTACTTTTTACGTATTCTTGCTTAGAGAGAGAGAGAGAGAGAGAGATGAAGAGACGAAGGTGCACAAGGTCATTATGAAGTTGACTGCGAAATGTTTGTGCTTCATGTTGCGATATTCAAACACTATACAGAGTGGCTCATCATATGACTCGCATCACGGACATGGTCATGCTCTATGGGGTAAGAAGAATGTGCGAGGCAAATGTCACCAGCGAGCTGCTGCGTCACTTTTCCCCTCTTTTCTGTTTCCAAACACAAATGAGCAGCACTCGGAACTAGACGGATTTGAGAATTTATTGTTAGTTCGTAGGTTCCAATCCTCTCGCCCGAGATCTTTAATCTTTTGTTTCTTTCTTTGTTGGGTTTTTTTTTTCTTTCCCGTTGTATGTTTTTGGTTGAGTTTCAGGCGTGTGTGAGTGCGCGCGCGCGCGCGCCTTCTTCTTCTTCCTAAAATACTGGTTCACTCAAAAACGAGTAGGTCACCAGCGCGCATGTTAAAAAGTAAAATAAAATAACATAAAATAGTGCGACTCAGACTGTTGGCCCCTGGAGCAAATTTGGCAACAAGGGGTCGCACTCGATATTCAAGAAGTTAAAAGCAATGGCCAAATTCAGGCCCAGTTAACAGTAAAATATCTGGGGAAGTAAAAAATAGAAAAACATCAATATGCAGATCTCAAAACTGTTGTATCAATTTGTTTTTTAAAAGAGATTGCATTTGTGGCAATCTTGATGGCAACCGGCAGTGAGTTCCACAGCCGTACAGAACTGGGGTAAAAAGAATGTAAGTGGCTGTCAATATTTGATGCAGGTATGGTATAACACTGACCGCCACTCCTGGTGCTACTTTTATTCAATACTAGTTGTTCCATTGGAATATCAATTACTTTAGCTCTGCCTTTGAAAAAGGTGTTAAGTTTAATAAAAGCTCTTCTCTCTTCTAAGGGTTTCCATTCTAATTTCCTCATGTTCTTCCTAGTATTCCCCTTTTCTCTGATGTGGTTCCCTGTTACGAACCGTGCTGCTCTCTTCTGAATCTTTTCAAGGTTATCAATGTCCTTTAGATGGTAAGGATCCCAAACTGAGCAACCATATTCCAGTACTGGTCTAACCAGTGTTTTGTAGCAGTCGTCTTTAACCTTTTGGGGGCAGTCATTGATATTCCTGTGTAAGAAAGCTAAGATGTTATTTGCTTTCTTACATACTAAATTGTAATGTTCTTTCCATTTGAGACGACTATCTATAATCACGCCTAAATATTTTGCAGCATTAGTTTCTTTAAGAATAGTATTATGGATAGAATAATCTGATCTAATTAGTGAGCGTTTGTTACATATACGCAACACTTGGCACTTTTGAGGATGAAATTCCATTTTCCAAGTTCTTTCCCACTCTTGTAAAGCGTTTAGATCTTCTTGTAGAATGCGTGTATCATTCTTGCTTCTGATTGTTCTATATACTAAACTGTCATCTGCAAAAAGCCTTATAGTAGTTCCAGGAGAGAGATTTCTACTTATGTCATTTATATAAATTAAGAAAAACAAGGGGCCCCAGAACAGTTCCCTGTGGTACACCCGACAAGACTGGTTTACAATGGGATGACGACCCTTCCACAACAACTTTCTGCGTTCTCCCAACGAGGAATGATCTAGCCCATTTTAGCAAAGAACCGCCAATGCCAATGTGTTCTAATTTAAGCAGCAGGCCCTCATGGTCAACCTTATCAAAGGCTTTAGAAAAATCTAATAAAATTGCATCTATTTGCTGTCTGTTGTTAAGACAGTTACTAAAATCATTGAGAGTTGTTATAAGTTGAGTCTCACAACTCCTTCGCTGTCTAAAACCATGCTGGGCGTTATTTAAGAAATCATATTTGTCAAAATGGTCCATTATGCTACTATATATTATGTGTTCAAGTAATTTAGCTGATATGGATGTAAGAGATACAGGTCTATAATTCTCTGCTTTTGTTTGTCACCCTTTTTAAATAAGGGAACAATGCCTGTGTGTGTGTGTGTGTTGTGTGTGTGTGTGTGTGCTCGCGCGTCTTCGGTATGAGATTAGAATAGACAGAACAGAAGGACGAATTAAAAAGTTTGTCAGTTTGTATTTATGTTCCATTTTTCTTGCCAGAAGTTTACCAACTTTGTATGCTTTCGGTGTGAAATTTAAAAGAGACACAGAGCGACGAGAGAGAGAGAGAGAGAGAGAGAGAGAGAGATTTTTTAAGCGGACTGTGGAAGGCTGCTGGAGGTGGAGGCGGTCATCCATACAATTTCTGGCAAGCATGTCAACAGCATCGTTGCTTCAGTCACTTTATCAGTCCATCGATCAAACAAATACGTTAGCAATGTGTCGGATGGAGCTTTGACTCCCGATGAGGGGTAGGGGGCGGGAGTGTGGTCTACGGCGGTTCTACGTTGGATCTGAATCCGATGTTTGCCCGAGATGCTGGCTGGATGGCGACTGGTTCTAGAACCCATAGTGACTATAGTAACAACTTCAGAGAACACAGCACAGAGTATGGACTGAAATAGTTGACGACTGCTTGAGGGCTTAACCTGAGAACGAAAATGAGGTATATGTGTGTGTGTGTGTGTGTGTGGTGTGTGTGTGTGTGTGTGTGTGTATGAGAGGAGGGGTGGAGGTGGTAATGGCATGGGTGTCCACCACAGTGTGGTCACCGCTCCAAGTCTGCCTAGGCGCCGATGACCAAGTATTGACCGTCAGCTGCAGGACGATGTCCACTCTCGAGGTATCCCACTCAATGGCGTTCTTAGGAAAAGGAACTCATGCACATGTTCAGTTCTTGGGTGGAATTGTGAACCCTCGGCTGTTGTTATGGGTTCATCTTTGGAGAGGGTTCTGGCTCACGTGTCTACGAAAAGTGTTTGACTTCACCTGTCTTGTGGCCTGGTCAGCCGGAGCAAGGAAGGCGCTGGACAGAACGGCAAGGATTTTGCCGCCAGGGGTCTTGACCAGCATGGTGAGTAGGAGCTGTCTTCGGCGGTTCTTGAAGACCGCGCGCATTTTAACAGCAACCCGCAGACCTTGCTAGGAGGATACTCTACGCAAGATCTGACCGGGCGGGTTGGATTGACGCATAAGTCGGGCATCTCCATTACCCCCACCCCCCCCCCCCCCCCCCCTCCCCCCGCCTTCTCCTTTCTCCCGCGCTCACCCCTGCTCCTTCTCAAAAGCCTCAAGGCCCGAACAGCGTGTTGGGAACTCCCCGTCCATGAGCACCCCTCCCCTCCTATACCTATTCACTCCCATATCATTGAAAAGCTTCCTTGATTATTTGATTTGTATACTTAATTATTTATACAGCTCATCGTGAACTCAAGGGTTTGGAAACATCAGTCTATATGGATTGTTCCGCACACAGTGAAGCCTTTTCGATGAAACTTTGTTATCAATTTTACCTTCTTTTTTTTCAGCAACGTGTGGTTTTCATTGTTTTCAAAGCTCAGCCACTTCTCTTCTCTTCAGTAAATATCCTTTGCGTTATTTTCTGTTGTTGTTCTTGTATGCATATGTCAAGTGCAGGTATAAAGGTAAGCTTGAGACTTCTTTTATCGTGGACTTTTCCTTTCTCTTCACCTGTCTTTTTTTACGAAACAATGTGCATTCTGAATGGGTAGCACAAGCAGCATTGGTTTGGCTGTTTAAGTTTAGAAACTGTTTCATCCTCGAGTGAGAGTAACTACTTTTTTTTGTTCTTTATGCTTAATTAATTCTCCATCCGCACTTCATCAAAGATCTCCAGTCAAGCTGAGGTCCTCCATCATTGTTAATGTTTCATCTGTCGGTTCAATGTTTCGGGATGCTGAGGTGGTGTTAAGCGGGAGGATGGTGGTCGTGAGTTGAAACACTGAGAATCGAGTGGCAGCGACGGGTAGAGAAACGGGAACGCCGGAAAAGTGGGAGAGGAGTGGTTGGAGAGAGAGAGAGAGAGAGAGAGACTAGACAGACAAACACAGACAGAGAAAAACAGACAAAGAGTAATGCGGCACAGCACCAAAGCCACTGGAACAAATAAAAAAAAGTAACAAAATAAGTCCGCACACATTGCCAATAGACATCGGAAAGGCACGATCATATGCTAGAGAAAGAAATAGACAACATAGCTGTATGCAGTTAGTATGGATGTAAAAAAGTACCAAAATGAAAGTAGACAGAATGAGTGTGACCGACAAGGCCAGAGGAAGTAGGAAGTCGAGAGTGAAAACCACACACAAGGGCCATAAGCGTCTTTGCCTCTAGTTCCATTGCCCGCACTGAAGGCATTCACCACTTCCTGTTGATCCGATTGGCTCTCTGCCTCGTGTTTACAGGATGTCGGTCTGTTCGCCATCCTTTGACACTGACTGATAGCGTCAAACTGAAAAATTGAAGCACACACATGCAGACAATGGCTACGTTCAGGCAATGTGACGACTCACGGAACAAGTGAAAACAAAAAGCTGGCTAACGTCATTACCTGAGAGGGCATCCCAGTCGACTGAACAATTCTGTGGTAGCACCTGATGACGGTGGTGCCCGAAAGTGGTTAGTGAGCGAATGGGGACTCAACCAAGGTGAACAGAGACAGCAAGGTGAGATACTTATCCTATGCTTTGTATCCATGGCGAGAGGTACTGATGAAAGTAATACAATCATAAACGAACGTCATAGCAACATCACGGCCCCTGTATTTTCCTTCATCATGATCAAACTTTAATGACAATCCAAAGAGCACGGTAGAACCCCTTTCCTCCAAGGTGAACCCAACAGATTCATTTGTCACTAAAGTGAAAGAAAGAAAAAAAAGACCAAAAATAGTAAGTTCACGATTAGAACATGCCTTGTGTATTTTCACAGAAGGATTGGGACAAAAAAAAAAAAAGAAAGACTGAATCAGGTGATTGTTTCAAACATACAAATATTTATTAAAAAAAAAAAAAGGAAAAAAAAGCAATCCAGAGATTCAGATTTTTTTTACTTTCAAACTAAAAGTGGTATCTTCTGACTCCCAATCACACATCTACGTTCTCAAATGCACACATTTAGCTTCTGGAACTTCCGCACGTGCATACACACACATAGTCATACACACACACACACACACACCACTTGAACCACTGGAAACACCTTCCTCACATTACCGGGGACAGGAAGGGGAGGTGGGGGACGAGGAGCCAAAGGAAGCCGACGTCACACAGAATGAAATCTTGGTTTCACTTACAAAGAAAACAATGTTTAAACTGCTGATCTACATCAAACACTTCTGGACTCACAATGAAATTCCGATTTCACTCACTAAAAAAAGGGTTTTTTAAACTGCTGTTTACATCAAAAACTTCTGAACTCACAATGAAATTCCAATTTCACTCACTAAAAAAAGGGTTAAATTGCTGTTCTGCATCAAAAACTTCTGAACTCACAATGAAATTCCAATTTCACTCACTAAAAAAAGGGTTAAATTGCTGTTCTGCATCAAAAACTTCTGAAGTCACAATGAAATTCTGATTTCACTCAATAATAAAAAGTTTAACCGCTGTTCTGCATCAAAAGCTTCTTGAACTCACAATGAAATTCGATTTCACTCACTAAAAAAAGGGTTTAAACTGCTGTTCTGCATCAAAAACTTTTGAACTCACAATGAAATTCCGATTTCACTCACTAAAAAAAGGGTTAAAAACTGCTGTTCCGCATCAAAAACTTCTGAACTCACAATGAAATTTCCGATTTCACTCACTAAAAAAAGGGTTTAAACTGCTGTTCTGCATCAAAAACTTCTGAACTCACAATGAAATTCTGATTTCACTCACTAAAAAAAGGGTTAAACTGCTGTTCTGCATCAAAACTTCTGGACCTGTCCAACTGCAAAAATATAATTAAAAAAAAAAGCATATGAAAACATGAATGCACACTATTCACCCAACCTCCTTTGAATGAAAAGAACAAGATATGCATTCATACACACATTGACACACACAAGCACGCTCGCAAACACACACACTCATACTTGACCACTCACATACACCAGCAGATTCCATTGCCTGGGTGACTACGGCCTCGATCTTATGGAAAGGACAGAGTGGCAATGTTTGGTTTTTCTCCCTTAAGAAAACAATAAAGCATCTATTCAGCATGTCTTTCACATTAACCTTATGTTCGTGAACTCTTTGTTGTGCAAGCTCGTTGAACAAACATGAACCTATTCACTGCATTATTAATATTTGTACATCCGATCATATTCTCCCCTTTCTCCCAATTCGTACAACTTTTCCTCCTTCTCATTGATGGAAATGATACAAATCGATTTGCAAGTGCTAAATCTTTTAATTGGACACAACAAAAACACTTACTAAACATTTGCATGCATGCATACAACTCGCTCACAAGCAAACGCGACAAAAAAAAAAGAAAAAAAAAAAAAGCAGCATATTTAAGATAAAAAACTGAACTGTCTTTATATACATTAACTTTATGGCCTTGCTCGCACACTAACACATCAGTAGAAATGGCTTTTTTTTTTTTTAATCTTTTAACCAGTTTACAATACACAGTTCTTTCCCCCAAAAGAGTTAGTTGCTTTTTTTCTCTGATAGCGTAGTTATGAAACAGGTTACAGTTTGCACTGTTCTCAACAAGGTGTGGAAGACAGGCAACACATATTGCAAAAGGCGACAAATCTTGTGACATGAGAAGAATCCACAGAGAACGTGTTTATAGACTAAATGAGCAATACTATGTAACATGGTTTTTCCCAAACTGAAAAAATCATATGCATTACTATGAAAGTTTATTTGGAAATTTTAGAAGTAAACAAAAACTGACAAATCGGGTACAGCGTGTATGCTTTCATGTTGTGTATGTCTGTTCAATCTTTAAAATATGGCCAAAAAATGGTGCATTCTGATGTAACAATAGAGCTGTTTTTATATCCCATAATATCAGTTATTTTCAATATGTGCAGGTGAAAGTTAGCAACATTAAAAAAAAAAGGCTAGAATGTTCAATTGTTCATTTGTTCAATTGATCTTGTTGACTCATCATACGAGATGTGGTTACCTCCAAGACTGAGAGAGAGGGGAAGAGTTGTGAGGGCATTCACGTTCGTGTGCGCTGCCAGAATTTAACTGCATATCGACAAATTGGTTACATTGGTTTCTCTTCAACTTAAAAAAAAAAAAAATTTCCATGTCATTCAAAGGAAAAACAGATATCCACTCTTCAGTCCACCAACCCAAACATAGACTGTGTGTATGCAGTTTCTGTTTTACTTTGCTTTTCTGCATGGGAACCAATTATAAGCATGCTTGTGAATGTTTAGCAAGTAAGCACTTTTTTCTTCATGCCCAAGATTTAGCACTTCCAAACTGATACACAAGCTATGATGGTTCATTATGGAAACTGAGGATTCCTATCCCTATCATTTACATGAATGTTAGTACTGCGACAGACTCATGAGAACCATCACCCGTCTTCGTCATCTTCATTTTGCTACTGCATGCAATTACATAGCTTAAATAGAAACATACATAATATCTTATATACAAAGAAAGAAAATCTATTGCAACCAATACACACACACACACACACACACACACACACACACACACACACACACACACACAACTACAAAACACATGAATCTCCTGGCAACTCACAACCTTTGGCAAAGACATTTTTTTAAAATTCGTTTCAAGCTCCTGAGCTCAAATAAATTTACTGTTTTGATCTTCTAGCCCATACCATCTCTTTCTTGCCGACCCCACCCCCACCCCCAGAGGTGACATGTGGCCATTTGGGTGACAATTTTTCATTCTAAAAAAAAAAAAAAAAAAAGAACCCAGCTAGTATGCAGCCATACTGGTGACAGTAATTCACCCCAAGCTAGAGCTGGCATGCAGCCATCTTGGAGACAATTGTTCACACTTTTTTCAGAAAGAAAATCAGCTCACATCAGGCCTTGATGGTAAAAAAAACCAACATACACCTGACAAGCGCCATCTTGTTGACAGTTTTTTTTTTTACCCAAACATACATAACTGAAATACAGCCATCTTGGTGATGGTTTTCAGACAAATATACAACTGACATACGACCATCTTGGCGATGCTTTTCACACACACAATCGAAGGACATGCGGCCATCTTCGCAACACATTTCACCTGACATGTGGTCATCCTGATGTCGGTTTCACCCAGGCATACACCCGACATACAACCATCTTGGTGAGTTTTCACACACACACACACACACACACACCTCATATGCCGCCATCTTGGTCACAGTTTTTGCCCAAACGTACACCAAGCATATGGCATCTTGGTGACTGGTTAGACTATGGCTGATGTCTGGCTGTTTTGACAACCGTTTTCACTCACATCCTGTGACCTACAAGCCGAGTCTTGCAAGTTCACAGATCACGTGATAAACGCTGTGGGATAAGTGATAGATGGCATGCTGAACATGTGGACAAGTTTTCGAGTTCAGACTGGTTTTCTTTACCGCGTTCTGACTGATGACTGAAGAAGCAGATGCAATCTCTCCTGGCTTCACCATGCTAATTCAGCATCAGGTTGGTCTTTGTTGATTTTCCTTTATTTTCTTCCTATTATCACTTCCCTGCATGCAGAACAGCCATCGTCGGGCATACTATCTTCACACACACGTTATTGTCGTTTACTGGTGTGGAATGACGGGCATGGATCTTGTGGGCCTCGCTCAGAACACACAGATCTGTCAAGACCAAAACCAATCTTGCTCTGCAGGTCGATACACATATACACCATACATCGTACTGCCAGACTGACTGCGCCAAGAACCCATCTACAATCACATTCTGAACACCCAATTTCACATACTTTCTTCCACCCCTCAAACAATCCTCACACACTCTTTCTCTCTTCTTTACACTTCTAAAAGTTCAGATCTTTATGGATTCTCAAATCCTCCAGTTTGTCAAGACCTAGGACGTTTTCAAGTTGAACTAAGTTATGCATCATACATCATATCAACTGTTGTACTTGGAATGCATTCCTTCCACACACACTGACAGCCAAGCCACTGTCCTCAATCACACCAGAACAGCCATACAGAAGTCATTTGTTGGACAGTTGTCTCATGATTGCTTCATCAATTATGAAGTCACAGCCACTCGACTTTCAAAGTCGTTTCTGAGTCAATTACAAAGTCATTGCCATTTCAGTCATGGAATTTCAGCAGCGCTAGATACAAACTGTTGTCGGGAGCGCAGAGCTAGACCTTTCCAGTTCTTAGTCTCTTTCTCCATTTTTCTTACACTCAGCTGTTGAATGTTCCTTCCTCCTCCTCCTCTCCCTGCTCCATGCATTCCTCTTCCTCCTCATCGCTGCCCTCTCCTACCCCCTCCCCATCATCCCCATCTTCTTCCTCTTCCTCCACCGGTTCGAACCCCACAGAGTTCTCCGCTTCCTCCCCTGGGCTCCGATCCTCATTTTCCATCTCCACATCTTCATCGTCATTTCCATTCTCCACATCTTCATCGTCATTTCCATTCTCCACATCTTCATCGTCATTTCCATTCTCCACATCTTCGTCTTCATTTCCATCCTCCACATCTTCGTCTTCATTTCCATTCTCCACATACTCATCGACTTCATGCTCCACCTCCTCATCTTCGCAGTTGTCATTTCCGGTGTTGGCATTGTCGCCGTCATTTTCAATCTCTTCTTCGTCATAGTCGTTTTCCTCCTCAACTTCGTCTTGATCCTCTTCATCCGGCCGCTCGGGGAAGAGTCATCCTCATGTTGAGCCATGTCTGGGGAAGGATCGTCTTCAGCATCTGACGGCGCAGACATGACGCTGTCGCCACTGGCTGAGCCGTCTGACAGGTCCCCTTCCTTGTCGACTGGCACCGCCCTCTTGATGCCGTACTCCCCCGTCAGCTTCCCTTGCAACGTCAGCCGCAAAATGCTGTTCCCTGTCCTTGGGGGTGTTGGGTGTGATCGGACGGTGCAGGGGACCCCCCTTGATGCTCATCGTCATTTCCTCCCCACTTTTTCCGTGGAGTCCGACTGGTTGTCGAGTTCTGCGATGCTGGGGGTCTCCAACCCAATGATGTTCATGTCCTCACCCTCCATTCTCCTTTCCTGCCCTTCCTCATCTGGTGTAGAGGCGGGGAAAACAAGGTCAGCCCTTCACGGTCAAGGTCAAGGTCGTTGACAGGCACGACCTTCACCTTGGGTTCAAGGTTGACCAGCTGCGGTTCCTCCACGGAGCCTCCCTGCTCAGATACGTTCTGCGCTTGAAGGTCGATGACCTCGATTTCCTCGGCCCTCGTCATGTGTGGTCTGTATGTGGGTTTGCACGGCAGAATGTTTGAAAGCCGTGTATTCACACTTGCTGCATCGGAAATTGCGTCGTCCAGGTGGGATGCAATTGTGCCCCGAAATCGCCCTCGTCTTCCGCCACATAGACACAGTAGCCACAGCGGTAAGGTAGGTCTTCAGGGATGTCCTTGACGAGGTGTGGGAAGCTGCCATGATTGGCCAAGTGCAGGCGATACTGATAGAGATTCTCTATGTGTAGTCGCACTCATTACACGTGTACTGCGTCACCCCTCTGGCAGGTGTGCTTGGCCCGTCTGCACATCAGAAAGACTAATACAGCTTTCTGTTTATTTTTAAATTTATAAAACAAAATGTGCTTGTTTGTTTTCTTTTGTTCAAAATCTGACATCTATACGCATTCTCTTTTTTTTTCTTGCATTCGCAAGAAATCTATAATTGGTTTATGTCATTCCGCATTTGTCATCAGTCATTTATGAATCAAACAATTTAAAAGAAATTTATTCAACCAACTACAGCACACTCATTTATCAATCAAACAATTCAAAAGGAATTTTTTCACCAACTACAGAGACACCCAACCATTAACATGAGTCACCAGAGGTCATATATTCTCTGGATTCAAATGGGATTAACCTTTGGTGGGTGACGGGCGGAGACTTTCCTGTCTTCTAGGTGAACATCTGAAAGTAACTGAACTCCTCCATACATCCAAACACCCAGCAGATCAAAAGAGGCACATTGTCAATGGCTGTGGTGCAGTGGTTACTGTTGCACGCAGCCAGCTGGAGGTCGTGAGTTTGATGCCAGTCAGAGACATTTATCTGTGGGATGTTTCACACGTGGCTGGCTCCTGCCCTGAACTGAACGAGAATACAATGCTCGCTGGCTCTCAAAGGCACAAAGTGTAGCATTTTGACGTTTTAGCTGCAGCATTCAAAATTTAAGTGTAGAAACTCTGTAAGTGACATAAAAAGTCAGGCTCAAGAGTACTTTCAGTCATACTTTGCTTTGCCCCACGACATGATGAGAAGAAGGAAGATGGAAATCTCGTAAGTTATCGAAATGGTTTTGACTTGCTCTACAAAAAAATATAACAGCTGACAGCAAAACCAATCAATAAAGTGGCAAAACTATTATTGTCTTCAGCAATTTTTCTTCTATTTTTCATTCCTCTCTTAACTGAACTTGCCATTTTTTACAAAAAAAAGTCTGCAGTTTATAGAACTACATTATTTTGGGTTTTGTTTCAGCAGCTGTTAAGTCTGTGAATTTTTTTTCCCCACAGTTTAAAAATTTTTTGTTTTGAAGTAAAGCATTTCAACACAATGTGTAAGAGCTTAGCACTGTTAACAAAATCGTAGCCTGCTACTCCAAAAATTCATCACTTGGCAGCCAAGTGCCGAGGACTCGGAATGGGAAGACTGGAACCACACGTGTTGTTTTCATCCTCTTCATGGATGGATCTCTCCAGAATTCCCTGGCCTTGCACGCATCACTAGCAGCATCACTCACACACGCCCAATCAATACACAGCTATGCATACCGTTGACTCCAAGGCGACTGCTGATGCTGACGAGGGACTCTGTCGGCATGCGCAGGTGCAAGATCCAGGGATTGTCCTCTCTGTGCATGCATGACTGGTGTGACATCATCTTCTCCCTGCAGACAAAACAACAGGCACATGAACTATGTTTGCTGCATTTTTCCCATGCAACTGGCGAGACATCATAATCTTCCTGCATTACATAAAAACAGGCGCATGAACTTTGTTGTATCTTTTAACCATGGAACGGGCCAAGACATCTCCTTCCAAATGCAAGGACAGGCACATGATGAACTATGTTTGTTGTTTCTATGCTGTACCTGTGGGAAACATCTTCTTCTGCCCAAAAATAGAACAAGGCACATGACGAACTATGTTTGCTGCTTTTAATCTCCAACTGCTGGAATATCATCTTCTCCATGAAAACACAAGGACTGGCACAAGAACATTGCTGGGTTTCTAGAAGTAGTTTTTTCATGTGGGTTTTGAAAAATCCAAAACAAAACAAAAAATTCTAATAAGAACCTAAGATCTTTCATCTTCTTCATGACTCACCACACACACACAGACCACACACACAAATATATATTACAGCATATAACATAAACACATTTCTGCTGATTCCATTTGCCTGCTGCTGGCGCACTTTTCAAGAAAAATGAGCGTGTTTCTACAAAGAATTTATACAAATTTTCCAAATTTCTGAAACAGTAGGAGGGGGGGGAGGGGCAGGGATTAAATGTTTTATCTTCTAATATTTTACGAAGGGGCTGGGAAAGGCTTTCTTTCAATTTCCAGCTGCCATCACACAATAGAAGCTTCTTCTTCAAGGTAGCAACCACCTAATACTTCCATTTGTCTACCATAAATTTCTTTCAAGGAGGATTCATCAGCATACTTTGGCACAAGTTCATGCTGTCTTGCCTGCTTTTTTGCCCAATGCTTCTGGGCATTTTTTTCAAAGAAGCACACAGCTTGATGCATTTTCAAGTGCAGAAGTTAGCAAGAGTTGTTCCCCTTTGGTCAAAGCCCCCTGCCATGGTTACTCTAGGGAAGTGCAATTAATGTCAAAGAACTTTTACCTAGGCAAGTGCAATTAATGTCAAAGAACTTTATTTCTAGATTTTTTTAAAAGTTCGTCGCATTTTGTCATATTTTTGGTGAACATGTGTACAAAATACAGTGAAACCATATAAGTACACAAGTCTGCAAGACAGCTAGTGTCTGTTAAAATTGCAAGGTAAACAATTCTTTTTTTTTTTCGGAAAGACTTCACAACCATAAACTGACATGAACACACCAAGGAAAAAGGAAAAGAACAACTGTTGTTGAAAAAGGAAAAGAACAACTGTTTGTTGAAAAAGGAAAAGAACAACTGTTGTTGAAAAAGGAAAAGAACAACTGTTCTTGAAAAAAGGAAAAGAACAACTGTTCTTGAAAAAGGAAAAGAACAACTGTTTGTTGAAAAAGGAAAAGAACAACTGTTGTTGAAAAAGGAAAAGAACAACTGTTGTTGAAAAAGGAAAAGAACAACTGTTGTTGAAAAAGGAAAAGAACAACTGTTGTTGAAAAAGGAAAAGAACAACTGTTGTTGAAAAAGGAAAAGAACAACTGTTGTTGAAAAAGGAAAAGAACAACTGTTGTTGAAAAAGGAAATTGTTGTTGAAAAAGGAAAAGAAAAAAACTGTTCTTGAAAAAGGAAAAGAACAACTGTTGTTGAAAAAGGAAAAGAACAACTGTTGTTTTCTTCTCTGCGACAAACACACTGACTTGCTGTTGGAGGTCATGGTGCAGTAGGGGCACATGAAGCCGTGGGGCAGGTGGCTCTTCATGTGGGACTTGATGGCCTGCACAAAGGCGGAGGTGAAGGGCAGAACTTGCAGCAGTAGGTGGACACGTTGCCGCTGTCCTGCTCCACGCTGTAGCCGTCCTGAGTGAACAGGTGTGGGGCCTGCTCCTTGGCGTCAATCACCTGACAACAACAGTGCATCGCTGTGTACTGTGTCACACTGCATTTATTACCTGCTCCTTGGCGTCAATCACCTGACAACAGTGCATCACTGTGTACTGTATCACATTGCATTTATTACCTGCTCCTTGACGTCAATCACCTGACAACAGCAGTGCATCGCTGTGTACTGTATCACATTGCATTTATTACCTGCTCCTTGGCGTCAATCACCTGACAACAGTGCATCACTGTGTACTGTATCACATTGCATTTATTTCCTGTTCCTTGGCGTCCACGGCTGTTCAGAGCAAGTTACTTAGTTTTGAGTCGCAGGGGAGTTTACAGCTGCAGAGACCAAGCTGTGAATGCAGGTGAGGGAAAGGAATGTTTTCTGCAGGCCGCTCCCACCAGCCAGCTAACCGCACTGTATTCGGCCAACTGAATGTCATCTGTGCATAGCTGGTCTGGCAGCAATGCGTTCGGCAAGGTTGAGCGGCCATTACAAATGGGGCTGTAGGTTTGATAATTAGTTATTGTCATGAAAAATGTAATATATCTGCACTATTGAGATGACTGAATTGGCGAATTCCCAACAATTCTTTTAATACCAAACTCGACTGGGTTTATTTTCTTGTAGATAACATAGATGCCGCATGAAAGCTTGTACGCAAGTGGTCAGACAATATTAGAACAATGACAACAAACACAATATTGTGCAAAAATGACGTCATCACTTTCTGGGAAGTTAATTTTCCGTAGTTAAGTAGTACACAAGTTTGATACATGCCTCTGTTCAGACTACAGCAACAAAAATATTGGATTACAAATGTGTAAAGCCTTGTTTGTTTGCCCTTTCACTAAGTGTCTCAATAAGGACGGAAATGTAAAGCTGTGCGTCAATCACCTGACAACAGTGCATCATTGTTACTTCAATCACATTGCATTTATTATATTATTCGTGCCATTTACACAGACCTGGTTACCCCTCAGAAATTCTATGTGTAGGTTTTGGGTCAAAAATGTGTACAATTGTGTGTAAAATGTGTAAGCTTTTGCAGCGCAAAGTAGCTGCGTAGGAAACAATACTGAATGCATTCCA
This sequence comes from Conus ventricosus, assembly GCA_018398815.1. Taxonomy (NCBI): domain Eukaryota; kingdom Metazoa; phylum Mollusca; class Gastropoda; order Neogastropoda; family Conidae; genus Conus; species Conus ventricosus. Next base: position 29,903,146 of record CM031629.1, on the reverse strand, counting down.
GACATTAGAAACACTGAAAATTTATTACTATAAAAGATGTATTTTCATGAAATGCATTAAATTGGCTTCTTTAACAATCAATGATTGTTAAACTAATCAAGTTCCTTGCCAGTATCCTCTGATGGGCAAAAGCCTTTGCTCAGGAAATTAACAAGAACATTAACTGATGTGAATTTTCTTTTATAACACTTTAAAACAACTCTCTCTTCACTTTTTACTGTACTGATAACTGGAAAAAAAATCTTGAAGTAATCTATTTCTTTCATATGCTACTATGGGCACTTTTTCACTGTTGATAAGCTAACCGGTCTTTCTGAAGAGCATAACAATTATGATGTGAACTTTATTTCAGACTTTGGTGATTCCAGCTCCTTCAGGGTTCCCAGGTGATGGGCATGCGGCCAAAAAAGGACCTTACTTTGCCAACATGGAGGAAGGGGGGGGGGGGGGGTAGACAAGGCGGGAAAAGGAATCTATCCTGTAAATGTTACTCAAGAACTCAGCATATAGCTGTTCCCCAAGCTGTTTGTTATGTTCGCATGTTCGCAATCCGTCATGTTATGTACCTATATTTATTTGGGTAATAATATTTCATCATTATTGCCCCACTCTTCAAATGAATTTCCATAAAGGGAACATTTTAACATAGATAGCATGAGCGAAAATGTTAAGTCAGCTATATGCCGCGAACATTGGCACCGCGTCTGCACTGTGGAACCCGTGACGTCAAAAATGCTGGATTGCAGCTTTGCGTCGTCTGCTAGCTAAGCTTAACTAACTTAACTATAAACAGAAAGCCCACTCACTGATAGGCCTAGCGTTATAGGCCTGCCTACCGCGTTTCAGACGATCGTGTCGCATCTGTCAACTCTTTGCAACTTGCAAAAGTACGGTTTGGGTTGTGGAAGATGTTTCGGTTCCGTTTTCAAGCCCCCTTCTCTTGAAAAAACAGGACTTAACAGTACCTTTCAAAAATTAAAAGGACCTCCTCGTGAGTTAAAAGGACCAACTTGCTGAATCAGGGGACTTAAAAGGCCTTTTGACAAAAATCCATTTATAAGGACTTCAAGGACCTACGAATGCTGTCCTTTAAATTGTCAGCTGAAAGGCCATGAACTGCATCTATTAATTTAAAGAACAGTCAGCCTTCTTCAGGATGAGAAGACTTTCAAGAATTTCACTGGACAGTGTGCTCCTTTGGGGCCGGGGGGGGGGGGGGGGGGGGGGGGTGGGGGGGGGGGGGGGGGGGGGGGTGGGAGGGGGGGATTTTGGAGCTTTTGTCCCTCTCCGCGAGTAGTCTGATGTTCCAGTCTCTCATCAGAAGTGCCTGCAGAACTCGACTTCACGAAAAAGCTTTGAATGTTCATTGCCTACCGTTTTCCAGAATCACTGTTTCCCTTGGCTTTTGCTACTGATGTGCCGCTGAATGTCAAAGCGACCACTGTAGCAATCGCAATTTGACAGTTACACGTGGTGCTGTGTGCGAACGTATCGCCCTTCTTTGACGCAGTAATGAACTTGAAAATAGTATGATACGCTGGTTTGTACTTCTGTTCATATTTCTTTTTCTTTTGGATCACAGCTTCTACCAATGAATCTGAATTTTCGTTGTCTGTTTCATTTCGCGCGAGTTGAAGCCGAGTGAGAAGCAATGTTGATGCATTCATAGTGGCAGGAAGTACGCATGCGCCATCGGAACTTTTAAAAGTTGGACCAGACTCTTGGACTCGGCCGGATTACGTGTTCAGCGCATTTTCGTAAGCTCGTTCATCAAAATTTCGTACAATTTGGTTTTGAAACGTACAATCGTATAGCTGTATTAAATTTCGTGAGATTATACGCAAAAATCGTAAAGTGCACAGGTCTGTTTACTAACCCCACTCACCACGCCCGAGTGGTTACAGGTGTAAACGTTGGTGACGTCCACCCACAGGAAGGTCTGATCCGAGTGGTCCTCACGATGATGCTTGTACACCGCCGCCACACTCTCCCGCGCTCGTCGCAGCGCCCGCACTTGACGCGCTCCCGTATGGCGGCTGATCTTGCTCGGCTGCCTGCTGACTCCAGCGGCTGGTCACCCGCATATTCTCCTGCCCACAGAGCACGCACCATGTCGTTGGTGGCGCCATCTTCTGTCATGTCAAACTTGCTAACTTCCCTTGGTTTCATTTCACTTCAGTTTGGCAAATCGGTCAAAATGTTTAGTTTTACTACATGGTGTTGTACAATATTGTAGGAGGGGAGGGACTATCACAACGAATTGAATCTGCTATGAAGTCTTGCGTGCGTGCGTGTGTGTTTGTGTGTGTGTGTGTGTGTGTGTGTGTTGTGTGTGTGTGGTGTGTGTGTGTGTGTGTGTGTGCGTGTGTGTGTGCGTGTGCGCGTGTGCATGCTTTCCAACCAAGAATGTTTTTTGCATAAAGAAACAAACTGTTTTCAGACACAAATCTACATGGTATATTTTATGAATGATGTTGTTTCAGTGCACGCTTCTGTTCCCATGTGCCTACTGACAAGACAATAAACATATTATTCTTTATACAATGAGGACAAAATAAATTTCTTGACTCTTTGCAGCTAGGTATCATTTGACATTTAACTATTAGAAAAGACCTTGCTTTCTCGTTGCTGTCGAGTCTTAATTAAAGTCACCAAATGAGGTAAAGGGGAAACAGAAGGGTGGCATCTATTACCGACATGTCACTGGGTGTAGAATACTATGTGCATTGAAGACAAATGCAGGTTCAGGGTGGCATCTATTACCGACATGTCACTGTGTAGAATACTATGTGCAGTGCAGGGTGGCATCTATTACCGACATGTCACTGTGTAGAATACTATGTGCAGTGCAGGGTGGCATCTATCACCGACATGTCACTGGGTGTAGAATACTATGTGCAGTGCAGGGTGGCATCCATTACCGACATGTCACTGGGTGTAGAATACTATGTGCAGTGAAGACAAATGCAGGTTCGGGTGGCATCTATTACTGACATGTCACTGGGTGTAAATACTATGTGCAGTGCAGGGTGGCATCTATCACTGACATGTCACTGGGTGTAGAATACTATGTACAGTGAAGACAAATGCAGGTTCAGGGTGGCATCTATCACTGACATGTCACTGGGTGTAGAATACTATGTGCAGTGCAGGGTGGCATCTATTACCGACATGTCACTGGGTGTAGAATACTATGTGCAGTGCAGGGTGGCATCTATTACCGACATGTCACTGGGTGTAGAATACTATGTGCAGTGAAGACAAATGCAGGTTCAGGGTGGCATCTATTACTGACATCTCACTGGGTGTAGAATACTATGTGCAGTGCAGGGTGGCATCTATTACAGACATCTCACTGGGTGTAGAATACTATGTACAGTGAAGACAAATGCAGGTTCAAAACCTTTGTGGGATTATTCCCAGAAGAAAGGCTGGCTCTAAAAATAAATCTCAAGCCTTTGCTTCCAGAAGAAAGTTAACAATCAAATAAGCTGAAGTCTGTACTTCCAACAGAAAATTGTCAATTACATAAATTTCAAGAAAATTAAATGGTCTTGAAACACTTTACACATCCAAATGCGCAAGCGACTTTCTACTCCAACAAAACAATCAAAATTTCGACAATGAGGTAACGACATTCAGGGCATTTTCTGGCAGCTTCTGACACTATAGTGGATTTCTGTGTTCTGAACATATGAAACTTGAATAATTGTGTTCTGAACATATGAAACTTAGATCATTGTTTCGTGGAGCATGTTTATCAAATTTCTATAGCGAAACACCAACATTCACTACTGAACAAACCAAACAATACAGCAAACATCATATTTTCCTGTAGCCAAGATGGAAGAATGGATCTGTGAGTACACAACTTGTACTACAGCTCTAGGAACTTCTCGTTTTTAGATGGGCGATGAACCGGCACAGTAAGAAATAATGGTAGAAGATAATAAAGAAATAATGATAGAAGATAATAAAGAAATAATGGTAGAAGATAATAAAGAAATAATGGTAGAAGATAATAAAGAAAAAAAAATTCTTTATGTCCTTCAGCCCTTGCAGACATTTCAATGTTTATGTTTATGATTAAGTGAGAATTTTCCTGAACCAGAAACCAAGTTGTTCTAACCTGGGTTGTTGTTTTTTTCTTCATCTGTCTCTTTCATTTACATACATATTTAACATCTAATTTACATACATATTTAACATCTATATGTCAGGCTACATTAGTTGCAAAAATGACATAAATTTTATTGCAACTGCTTATCACCAAGATGTTCACCTTCTGCACGTGGTGACAGCCCTGATATGTCCCTTTGCGGTGGGCTGGGCTATAATCAACATTATCTTATCTTACCTGCTGCAGAATGGTGCGTGTGAAGTCAAGAGTGCTTTCCCTTTGACCACCTTTCTTACTTTTCTGTGTGTGTTGGGATTCATTAATTCAACCATCTGGCATGTGGAGAGAGAAACGCTTACTGGTGCTTGCCACAGACTTTGCACATTAAATTATACTACTCTATCCCTTTCTCTCTCTCTTCATCTTTTTTGGGGGAGGGGGGGGGAGTGGGGAGGGGGAGTGGCAGTGATGGTGGTGGTTTTGATCTGTTTGAATGAAAACATCATCAATTTTCCAGCATGAAAAAAAAATCTTGCACTTGCAGGTGTTGGAGCCCAACAAGAAGTCGAGGAATGCTTGCTATTTCTGCAGTGTATTCATATACATTTCTATGTGAAGCTATTTTGTAAGACTGATTTCTGTCTTAAGGATGAACAGTTTTCATTCTCATTGTTCAATTACAACTATGGAGAACACCAGGTAATTATATTTTTTTATCTTTGGAAGATATCGAAGTGTTGGTAAGTTTGTCACTCAATTTGTATTTCATTTTGTTTATGGTTCTCTGTCAATACGATTTCCACTGTTAACTTGTACTTCTACCATCAACAACTGACTACACAATTGTGTTTTTGTGTGTGTGTGTGTGTTTCCATATATGCACACATTTCTTTTCATGAAGACAGCATCACTAATTTGTTTAGTCTTAATTGTTTGCATTCGGTAGTTAACATTAAAAAAAAAAAATCTTTCCCTGTGTATGCAGCTGTCACCAGTCTTTCCCTTGTGTGTGTGTGTGTGTGTGTGTGTGTGTGTGTGTGTGTGTGTGTGTGTGTGTGTGTGTGTGTGCAATGTTGAAGGTCGCACATTGATTGCTTACATAGCCATCTTTCTTTTATTTTCCTTCTACCTTTCTTTAGTAAATCTCTGATCTACATTGATACTTAGCATCTTTTTAACATAAACTCAATTCTTGTTTCACATTGTGAATGGAGCATAATGCAGATTCACATGTCATGGCAATACACAGGGGAAAAGTGAAGGATGTTTCCTTCTACACAATGATTCACTGACAAATACTTTGTCAATAAATTTGCAGATTCTTTCCTTAATTTCTGCATTTGTAATCTTCCTCTTCTCACTGTTTATCTTTTCTTAATTCCCATCCCACCCCACCCCCCTTTTTGTGTGTGTGTATCTGTTCATTGGTCTGTTGTTCTTTTCGCAATTTACCTGAGAACTTGCAGGTCCTGATGTATCCATGTTGCTCTCAGCATTGTCAGAATCTGCCACAAAGCCTTCTGGGAGTCGGAAGAAAATTGTCCAGAGTTCTCTGCCTTTGTGACCGCAGCGTACATGTTGGTTGATGGTGTCTCTGTGAACATCAAACAGAGAATAATTAATCTGTGTACCCATGTCAAATCATGTCTTTCAAATTTCTGACACCTTGAGAATTCCTTCGCCAAAAGCATGTCAGACTCCTAATCTCATGTAAAAGAGCATACTTTCAGGGCCTAGTCGAGTTACATAGACACAGCCCTGATGTGGCCCTTTGCGGTCGGCTGGGCTATAAGCAACATTATCTTATCTTAGTTACATAGACACCAAAAACTTAAAATGCAACGTTCTTGAATATTTCACCTTGCCTGCATTGGAAAGACAGTGAATTCCATTAAAATCAAAATGTCAGTCCACAAACTCACAAATTTTGCTTTGAAAATTTGAACTTGATACGGTACATCAGATAATGTCAATGTCCCACATTCTGCAGACGACACAAAAATAACCAAACACTTCCTTGACTTATTTCGGGGGGAGAGTTCATGTTTTCCATTCACCACAAGAGATTTTGAAATATGTCAGTTGTAATTTGCCTTGGTGTTTGAGAACAGAGCTGAGCTGTTCTGAGAAAGAGTTTTGAGACACAATGATTATCTCAAAAAGCATTTCAAAGTCAGTCATGTTGTTAGGTATTGACCACAGTGAACACATTGAGACACCTTTTTACTCTCAAATAAATCTATAAATTTGTTAATTTCAAGGCTATCAACTTCATCAAAAGACTTAATAAGTGACTGGGGTCAGCATGCACCAAAATGGAGGCCAAAACAAAATCCCTTGGATATCTAAACCCCTTCAATAATAATAAATACAAAAATGGAATAAAAGAAAAAGTTACTGTTGCATTTTTAAGGTTCCTCAATTAGTCCTGGACACCAAAAAATATTTAAAATATTTGAGGTTTTTCAACTGAAGTTAGGCAAGTCATCTGAGTATCCTGGATTGCAGCTGTGCACAAAATCAAGGAACATGTATTCTTTTTTCTTACACATACATGCACACACAAAATAATCCTGATTTTTTTCCCCCTAATAGACAAATACATGCAGCACGCATGCAAATTTATATATCCCCACACAAAATGTGTTTGCCCACAAACACACACGTACGTCCATGTCCCCATCGCTTTAAAGTGAACAAACCTTTATCACTTACATAGCCATTAGATGTTGATTAACTAAGCGTTAATAGTCATCTTCACAGGCACTCTATGAACTGAATTCCGTAAAACAGCAGCACTGCCACATATTACTGTTCAGTCCCTATAGAGGAGCAAGCACTGCACACAGAATATACACTGTACATCATAAAGTTTGTGACTTTCCACCTTGAAGGAAACCTGCCCAAAGATCCTGTTGATTGTTTCTGAACTGGAGCAAACAACACACAGTGAAACATCTGAACTGGAGCAAACAACACAACAACACACAGTGAAACATCTGAACTGGAGCAAACAACACACAGTGAAACATCTGAACTGGAGCAAACAACACACAGTGAAACATCTGAACTGGAGCAAACAACACACAGTGAAACATCTGAACTGGAGCAAACAACACACAGTGAAACATCTGAACTGGAGCAAACAACACACAGTGAAACATCTGAACTGGAGCAAACAACACACAGTGAAACATCTGAACTGGAGCAAACAACACACAGTGAAACATCTGAACTGGAGCAAACAACACACAGTGAAACATCTGAACTGGAGCAAACAACACACAGTGAAACATCTGAACTGGAGCAAACAACACACAGTGAAACATATGAACTGGAGCAAACAACACACAGTGAAACATCTGAACTGGAGCAAACAACACACAGTGAAACATCTGAACTGGAGCAAACAACACAAACAACACACAGTGAAACATCTGAACTGGAGCAAACAACACACAGTGAAACATCTGAACTGGAGCAAACAACACACAGTGAAACATCTGAACTGGAGCAAACAACACAAACAACACCAGTGAAACATCTGAACTGGAGCAAACAACACACAGTGAAACATCTGAACTGGAGCAAACAACACACAGTGAAACATCTGAACTGGAGCAAACAACACACAGTGAAACATCTGAACTGGAGCAAACAACATACAGTGAAACATCTGAACTGGAGCAAACAACACACAGTGAAACATCTGAACTGGAGCAAACAACATACAGTGAAACATCTGAACTGGAGCAAACAACACACAGTGAAACATCTGAACTGGAGCAAACAACATACAGTGAAACTTCTGAATTGGAGCAACAACAACAAAAAGTGAAACATCTGAACACAAAGGCCTTTTAAAAAAAGGTGTTAAACGACAAGAAGACTTAATTGCAATCTATCTAAGTCTATAATGGGCACAGAGAAAACTGTTCTAGAACAAAAATTCCTTAACCTCTTCCCTGCTTGCCCCGTGTCTATTACGGGGTCGTTTCCGCGATCCTGTACGCCCGTAACCGTGTCTATTACGGGGTATCTTCGTCATCGAAATTTCGAAAATCGGTACGGGAAATAACCCTAGAAATTGTCCCTGACTCTACTGGGGTGTTTAAATAAGAGTTCTATCCCTTTATCGGTGTACTGAAGTGTTAGTAAATTGTCGGTTTAGTATCCAAGTGGGGTCGAGCTGATTATCATAATCAAGATGGCGGATCAGAGACGAAGCTCGACCCAGCGACCTGTTTTGAAGCGTTATAGCGCACTGGAAGTTTTAGATGAAGTGTTGAATGATATTGATGGTGGTGACGAAGACTTCCAAGCATCAGGTGACAGTGATAGTGATGAGGGAGAGACGGACGGTAACCAGCACCATCCACTTTTGTCGGAACTCGTGGTGGTCACGAAGAAGAAGGCCCGGACTTCGACCCACGTGATGTTTGGTCAAGAGCGATACCGGCCATGATTCGACCAAGAATCAGAACCAGAGCCGATTCCCAGCACCAGCACAGCACCCTCTACTGTCATGAGAGGTCGTGGTAGGGGCAGGGAAAGACCTAGAGGCACTGGACAGCATCAAATAAGGGGGCGTGGCAGAGGGCGTGGAGCTCGACAATCTTGCTCCAGTATTCCAATGCAAATCAGTGGGAACTGATGGGAATCGTGCGACTGCCTGCAATTGAGCTGTACTGGTCGAAGAAGGTGCTGTACCGCATTCCAGTCTTCAGCTCAGTAATGACAAGAAACAGAGTCAAAGTAAGTTTCTTTACTCTCTCTGAGTCTCTCTCTCTGTTTACTTGTTCTCATAAATTTCCTTCCACCCTCCCTCTCCAACTCCTTTCTATGTGAAGTCTTTCTTTTTAGCATTACAATAGATGAGGATGATGTGTGTGTGTGTGTGTGTGTGTGTGTGTGTGTGTGTGTGTGTGCTTCTCTGTAATGTGTGTGTGTGCACTTCTGTTTTGTGTGTGTGTGTGTGTGTGTGTGTGTGTGTGTGTGTGTGTGTGTGTGTGTGTGTGTGTGTGTGTGTGTGCTTCTGTGGTGTGTGTGTGTGTGTGTGTGTGTGTGTGTGTGTGTGTGTGTGTGTGTGCTTCTATGTGGTGTGTATGTGTGTATGCTTCTATGTGGTGTATTTGTGTGTCATTGTTTATGGTGTGTGTGTGTGTGTGTGTATGTGTGTGCTTCTATGTGGTGTGTATGTGTGTATACTTCTATGTGGTGTATTTGTGTGTCATTGTTTATGATGTGTGTGTGTGTGTGTGTGTGTGTGTGTGTGTGTGTGTGTGTCTGTGTGAGTGTGTTTGTGTGTGTGTGTGTGTGTGTGTGTGTGTGTGTGTGTACAAATGTTTGTATGTGTACTTGATTGTTTCTGGTGTGTGTGTGTATGTGTGTGTGTGTGTGTGTGTGTGTGTGTGTGTGTGTGTGTGTTTGCTTGTTTACACACACTGATCAAATGTTTTCAATCCTATTTCAGATCATCCTACAATTTATCCACTTTCACAACTCTGCGATGCCACCACCAGACCATCCCCAGTATGACCGGCTGTACAAGATCCGCCCAGTACTGGACCACCTCCATGAAAGATTTCAGGAGGTGTATGAGCCACGGTGAGTGGTGTGTGTGGATGAAAGCCTACTCCTTTGGAAGGGTAGGCTTATATTTCGCCAATACATCCCCCTCAAGCATGTCAAACGATGAAGTGAGGCTGATGGAGAGGCATTTCATGTTCCCCATCCCACCAACACCCAACAAGGCAGCACCACAGAGGGCCTGCAGGGTCTGCACCAAGAAGCTGAAGATCAGGCGTGATGTGCGGTCCCACTGCCCCTCCTGTCCCTCCAAGCCTGCACTGTGCTATCCACAGTGCTACATGGATTATCACACTAAGTTCAACCACTGGGAGTAGTGTGGATCCTGTAGCACAGCTTAGTTTTGCAGTGCATTTTTTTTTCATAGATCTTCTTCAGTTAGTCAGTGCGTGCTTTTATCTCTGTGTTTTTATATTCTTGAGTGCCTGTGTGTTTTTCTTTTTTTTCATCTTCATGGTGGTGTTTCTTCTGAAACTGTTCAACTGGTGGAAATAATCAGACGGGTTATATTAGTGAGGCTGCTCAACCCAAGAACAACCCCAGAAACCTGCGAGATGTACAGAAAGAAGTACTGGATTAGTGTACAGACATGTACTGAGTGAGTACCAGATGTTTCTCCTCGCATCCAGTGAACACTAACATCAGTTTTTCTAGTGTTTTGTGTGGTTTTATATACAGCAATATGACTGTTTTTCTTTTGAAACTGTCATAAGATTTGATGTCATCAAATTTTACTGTTTACTAACAAAATCTGATTATTAGTACATCAGGTTATAGCCAAAGATGCAAGAAAAAACATGCAAAAGATGTAAGACTTGTCTGAGTAAATGAGTCAGTAGTGATCACATTAGTAAACCTACTGCAAAAGGCAAAATTTGGTCCCTTTATGTCTGGATTATGGTATCTACAATGATATATGTATGTATTATCACACAGAACAGACTTTGCTGGCATTCATATCAATGCCAGATGTTTATATTATGTTCAGTCAATTCTAACATCATTTTTTTCAAAGTTTTGTATGGTTTGATGAGCTGCAATGTATGTGTGTGTGCCCCAAAACAGTCATTTCATTACTAAAAAGTTGGTTATGTTACTTTTTGCCATATTACTTATCAACAAAATCAAAATGTAATGACATCACATCATGCCACAAGGCATAAGGGGAAAACATGCAAACAATCTAAGAGATATCTCAATAAATGAATGAGTAGTGGACAGATGAGTGAACCTACTGTCAAAAGCAGAATTCTGTCCCTTTACCCTGGGATTGGGGTACCCCAAAGATGTATGTATTACCACACAGAAGATGATTTGCTGGCAATGATACCAATACCAGATGTTTGTATGATGTCCAGTCAATACTAACACCAATTTTTCCATGTTTTGTATGGTTTGATGAGCTGCAATGTATGTGTGTGTGCCCAAAAACAGTCATTTCATTACTAAAAAAGTTGGTTATGTTACTTTTTGCCATATTACTTATTAACAAAATCAAAATGTAATGACATCACATCATGCCACAAGGTATAAGGGGAAAACATGCAAACAATCTAAGAGATATCTCAATAAATGAATGAGTAGTGAACAGATGAGTGAACCTACTGTCAAAAGCAGAATTCTGTCCCTTTACCCTGGGATTGGGGTACCCCCAAAGATGTATGTATTACCACACAGAAGATGATTTGCTGGCAATGACATCAATACCAGATGTTTGTATGATGTTCAGGCAATACTTACACCAATTTTTTGTATGTGTTGCTTGGTTTGATGTGTTTGCAGTGTGTATGTGTGTGCTCGAACACTGTCATTTTATAACAAAAACATGTTGATTGTGTTACTTTTTACTATACTAGTGCCACCAAAATCAAAATATTATGATACCACATAATACCTCATGCTATTAGGAGGACAACTGCACTCTATCTAACAGATATCTCAATAAATGAATGAGTAGTGAACAGATACGTGAACCTACCACAAAATCAAAATTCTGTCCCTTTACTCCTGAATTGGGGTAACCCCAGTGATGCATGTATTACCACATAAAAGAACATTTGATTGGAATGATATCAATACCAGATGTTTGTATGATGCTCAGCCAATGCAAACACCCATTTTTTTCATTGTTTTGTGTGGTTTGATTGTGTTTCAATGTGTGTGTGTATGTTCAAAAACAATTATTTTATTTCAAAAAGGTTTATCATAATACTTTTTACCAAACTATTTGGCAACAGAATCAAAATATTATGAGATCTCATTTATAGACCAGGCACTAAGAAAGAATCATGCAAAAAATCTAAGACATATCTCCATAAATGAATGAGTATTGAACAGATTAGTGAACCTACCACTAAAGCAAAATTCTGTCCCTTTACCCTGGGATTGGGGTACCCCTAATTATGCATGTGTTACCACACAGAAAAACATTTGCTGGCAGTAATATGAATACCAGATGTTTGTATAATGTTCAGTCAATAAAATCACCAGTTTTTTCACTTTTCTCTTTGGTTTGATGTGCTGCAATGTGTGTGCGTATGCAGAAAAAGTGTCAATTTATTACAAAAATAGTTGATTATATTGATTTTTATCATACTTATGACCAGCCAAATCAAATTATTATGACACCACATCATAGCACAGGGTATAAGAAAAAAACATGCAAAAAATCTAAGAGATATCTCAATAAATGAATGAGTAGTGAACAGATGAGTGAACCTACTGCAAAAAGCAAAATTTGGCCCCGGCACACAGCAATACAGAAAAGCACTTATACTGTGGCAGGGAAGGGGTTAAGAGAATTAAAGAAAGACATCTTCATTGGCAATTGAATATAAACTGGCCACAGCCAAAAGTGTCATGAACAAAACAAACTCTAATGGGAAGGAATCTATGTCAGAGCGGCGAAAACAAATTAGCCTAAGGCAACAAAAAAAGAGTCCCTGAACAGAAAAATCTTCAAAGGGAGGGAATCTTTACTTGGAAGTAAAACCTAAACTGGCCACAGATGAAAATGTTCCAAAACAGAAAGTCTTCAAAGGAAAATAATCCATACTTAGAAATAAAATATAAACTGTCCACAGACAGAACTGTCCAGTACAAAAAGTCTTCAAAGGGAAGGAATCTGGTCACAGACCCAAAAAAAATGTTTCAGTACAAACAAAGGGAGAAAATCTTCATTTGGTAGTATAAACTGGCCGTGCACAAAAATGTTTCAGTACAAAAACCTTCAAAGAGAGAAAATGTTGAGAAGTAAAATACATACTGGCCATAGACAAAACTATTCCAAAACAAGAAGTCTTCAAAAGAAGGGTAAGATAAGATAATGTTGCTTATAGCCCAGCCGACCGCAAAGGGCCACATCAGGGCCCAAAAGAAGGGTATCTTTACTTGAAAGTAAACTGCAGACTGGCCACCGACATACATATCCTGGAACAGAAAGTCTTCAAAGGGAGGGAATCTCTGCTTGGAAGTGAAATCTAAATGCCCACAGACACAAACATTCCAGAACAAAAGTCTTCAAAGGGAGAGAATCTTTACTTGAAAGTAAAATGAAAACTGCCCACAGAGAAAAATGTTTCAGAACAACAGGTCTTCGAAGGGCGAGAATTTTTACTTGGAAGTAAAACGTTAGACTGGCCCCCGACAGACATATTCTAAGAGAGTCTTCAAAGGGAGGGAATCTTTATTTGGAAGTGAAAAAGAAACTCTCCACAGACAAAAACTTTCCTTAACAAAGTCTTCAACGGGAGGGAATCTTCGCTTGGAAGTAAAACAAAAATGACCACAGACAAAAAAGTTCTGGACCAGACAGTCTTCAAAGTGGGGAAATCTTTATTGGGAGATAAATCGTAAACAGCCAAATATCACCTATCCCCCATCCCCATATCCCTTGAGGTCTTTGAATGGAACGATCCTTAATTGGAACAGTCTTTACACTGTTGCTCAGTAAAAGAACATGTAAATTGTAAGATATTAGTTGTGGATGCAGGCAGACTTTGATTATACACTTTTCATGATGGCAGTAGTGTAAACGCCTGGAGCTGGTGGAACTAGTTGAATGTACCACACGCATTCGACTGAATTACAATCAGAGTCAACCAATCAGTCATCATTACACTTGAAATCTCACATCGAAATCCATACAATTTATATCAATATGCATCCAGATTTCAAGATCCATACAGCTTATAAAAACATGCCATCAAACTGCAACAGTAGCAACAGGTAGATCATGTGTTCTACATGCAGTGGAACACCTTTATTCCATCTTACAATTTACGTCAGTTTATGGTAAAACTGACCAGTTTTGTCTTCTCGGCATTTTCAAGCCATCTATCATTTTCTCACAATATGCCGTCACAATGTGAAGATGTGAAGGTAAGGTAGCACTTCCTACCTGCCATTCGGGCACATAGCCCCGCAATCTTTTAAAAAAAAACACCCTTCTTCCTTCTACCATAAAGGATGAATTAATTTTATGGTTCTAAGTAAAAGAAAAAGAATTTCTTGTTGCTTTCTTTCCTTCTTTTTCTGTCTATTTTTTTTTTTTGAATTACTTTTGTATCCAAAAAAGCCTGAGCATGGAATGTTGGCCATTTGTTGTTTCCAGTAGTCAATCTTTTTTATTTATATCTCCTCAGAACAATGTACAGGGTTCAAAGTCCATGTGTTATCTTTTCCACTGCTATAACGATTGGCTAACAATGTTTTTGTTAAACAGCAGAAAATGAAATTTTTTAAAAATGCACATCTTGTGTAATGGAAATAATTTGTTGTATTGCATCCATTGGAAAAGGATCAATACTAGCTTTATTAGAGTACACTAACAATAGTAAACAGAAACCCATGGGACATAGATAATGGAATGGGAGTCATCTGGTTGGCCGGATGGGATTCAGAAGGGTTTTCCAGGCGTGTACAAAGGTGGATCCTCACCTACGGCTGCAGCGCAGACTGCAGTAGGGGCACAGGTAACGTTTGGGCAGGTGACGACGCAGGTGGGACTTCATGGCCTGCACGGTGGAGGTGGTGAACTCGCAGTGCTCACAGCTCAGCAGACGACTGCTCATAGTCGTGTAGCCAGGGCCTGGCGGGGGCCTCGAGGTCAGGGGGCACGTCCTGAAACACAGCGTCCCAAGTCTGAGTCGTCCTTCTTTCTTTTCTTTCTGTCTTTTTTTTTTCCTTTAATGTCCACACATTTTTCCTTGAAAAGCAAGTATATCTGATGAACAGAGCAAAACCGACAAATAGTGAAAGAGACAAAAGAGAGAGAGAGAGGTAATGAAATAGAATGGAAATGAGAAAAAGACACTGAGAAAGGCAGGCACACTTGATGCATACGCACAAACTTGAAACTACCGATTACTATGGTCACACTCACAGTCAATCACTTGAGTAATCCAGCTGTTGATTGTCTGCTGGGGCTGGGGAGAGTGCAAACCTCTACCACGGTTGAAGGGATCCTGGATCTGTCCTTTCATCCGGATCCACACCACAGATTCACAGTACGATTCAATGGGTTGGTTCCTGGGCCTCACTCCATCTTCTCTTCCACATTCTCTGAGACTGATTCAGAAATTGTGCCACCTTGCAGAATGGAGGCTTGGACCTGCCTTCTGATTCAGAGGGTCCATACCAAAGATCCGCACCAACATTACGGTTCATGCTCAGACCACATTCAGTTTTCCACCATGTTTCGTTTAAAGCTGGTTCAACAGAACAAGTACTGAAATGCAATGCTGAACGATTAAGTAGTGGGGGAAAACAAGTGCAGGTTAACAATTCTTCCATCATTATACTTAATGACTTGGCAAAGATTTTTGTCTTTTAAATTGAATATGAAGAAAATGGGAACTTAAAAATAAGAAAATATATTACAAATATGAAAACCCTTCACAAGCTGCATGAGAGAACCATCGTAACCTCTCTCGAAGACAAATCTATTTGTACTGCCTGCTCCTAGGCCTGTTGTCCGCTGGATCGGACTCATCTGGGAGACACGGCTGACTGTGTCTGTACTCTTGGCGTCAAATAGAGACACACCACAGTCCATAATTCTGTTGTGTTCTCACCACCAAGGGTTCCAAAAAGAATCCAACAGCACCCCTGAAGCAGCCAGTGAAAGGTAGTAAAATTAAGCTATATGAAAGTATGGAGAGGAAAAATGTTGCTGAAAAACTAAAAACATGCAAACAGTATAAAATGAAGGGGACAATCTTTGAGCCTATGCTTGAGGATCCATTCAAGGATGCGAGGGAGATCAAAAGATTTGGAACAGTCTGAGTGGTCAGCTCTGCTGTTCAATAACCCAAGCACTGTTGGCGGCTAAGAATTGTGCAGAACACCCACCTTACAAGTACTGGAATGTGGCCAAAAATAGACAAAGTCAGACAACTGTGTTCTCATGAAGACTGGCTGCACTCCCCAACAAGTTTCAAGCATGACTATGACAATGTAAAATTCACGGCGTTTGTCTTGGTTATAAAGAAATCAACCCATAGTCACTGACCCATTTCATTTATTTCACTCACTTCCTAACTTCTATAATTCTTTTATCAATGTAACCCCCACTTCCACAAACATTTTACAGCAGATTCCATGAAAATCTTGTTCAGAGACGTTCCGCCTGACGCGATCTTCGAGTTCTTGAAAGAGATTAACATTTTTTCATCGGATCTGAGATTTTACAGTGGAAAGATTTTTAACAAACTTTCGGATGGGTTTTTGGATGTATTTTAAAGAATTGTGTGAATGACTGACTTGTGAGTTGATTTTAACGTGGTGACAGCCCTGATGTGCCCTTTGCGGTCGGCTGGGCTATAAGCAACATTATCTTATCTTATCTTATCTTATCCTCACCACCCTCCCAATCTCCATCCCATCCCACTGCATCCACCCCCCCCCCCCTTCCATCATCCTCCCTCCAACCCTCTCTCTTGCTAAGAAGACCTGGACAGTGGTACATGCATGGAACAGATCTGTGCTGGTTGGTTGGTTGTTTTAAAAACTTATTTCATAAAGAGTACCTCCTGTACTTCATATTTTGCATCACCAGCAATGTCATTTCTTTCTGCTACTCCACTGTTAGTCACTGGGTTTGTGTGTGCATGTGTGTGTGTGTGTGTGTGTGTGTGTGTGTGTGTGTGTGTGTGTGTGTGTGTGTTTGTGTGTGTGTGTGTGTGTGTGTGTGCGTGTGCATGTGCGTGTGTGCGCGCGCGCACATCTGTGCATGTACGCGCATGCAAGTGCATGTACATATGTGCATGCATGCATGTGTGCATGCGCATATGATAATTTTTTTTTATATGTAACCATCGAGTTATGAGACATCTTTTGGGAAAATTGGAGCTTTCTTTCTACGGATTTCCAATCACATCCAGAACTTGAAACACTTCTCAGCCACTTCAGCCATTACCTCTTAGTCTTATGCTCTGTTCCTCTTCCTCTAAAAGATCATGAGCTGTTTCACTATCTAGAGGCAGATGTGCAGGCTGCAAACGCCTTACTTCAACGGAAGACTGCCTCAGAAGTCAAACACCTAACTTCAATGGAAGACTGCCTCAGAAGTCAAACACCTAACTTCAATGGAGGACTACCTCAGAAGTCAAACACCTTACTCTGATGGAGGACTGCCTCAGAAGTCAAACACCTTACTCTGATGGAGGACTACCTCAGAAGTCAAACACCTAACTTCAATGGAGGACTACCTCAGAAGTCAAACACCTTACTCTGATGGAGGACTGCCTCAGAAGTCAAAGACCTTACTTCAATGGAGGACTACCTCAGAAGTCAAACACCTTACTTTGATGGAGGACTACCTCAGAAGTCAAACACCTTACTTCGATGGAGGGCTGCCTCAGAAGTCAAACACCTTACTTTGATGGAGGACTGCCTCAGAAGTCAAACACCTTACTCTGATGGAGGACTACCTCAGAAGTCAAACACCTTACTCTGATGGAGGACTACCTCAGAAGTCAAACACTTTACTCTGATGGAGGACTGCCTCAGAAGTCAAACACCTTACTCTGATGGAGGACTACCTCAGAAGTCAAACACCTTACTTTGATGGAGGACTACCTCAGAAGTCAAACACCTTACTCTGATGGAGGACTGCCTCAGAAGTCAAACACCTTACTTTGATGGAGGACTGCCTCAGAAGTCAAACACTTTACTCTGATGGAGGACTACCTCAGAAGTCAAACACCTTACTTTGATGGAGGACTACCTCAGAAGTCAAACACCTTACTTCGATGGAGGACTGCCTCAGAAGTCAAACACCTTACTTTGATGGAGGACTGCCTCAGAAGTCAAACACTTTACTTTGATGGGGACAGCCTCAGAAGTCAAACACCTTACTTCAAATGGAGGACTACCTCAGAAGTCAAACACCTTACTTTGACGGAAGACTACCTCAGAAGTCAAACACCTTACTTTGATGGAAGACTACCTCAGAAGTCAAACACCTTACTTTGATGGAAGACTGCCTCATGCCTCAGAAGTCAAACACCTTACTTAAATGGAGGACTACCTCAGAAGTCAAACACCTTACTTTGATGGAGGACTGCCTCAGAAGTCAAACGCCTTACTTTAATGGAGGACTACCTCAGAAGTCAAACACCTTACTTTGATGGAGGACTGCCTCAGAAGTCAAACGCTTTAATTCAATCGAAGACTGCCTTGGAAGACTGACTGCCTCAAGCTGCTAGCTAGACAGCATCTCTGACCTGCAGCGGCAGATGGCTGCTTTCCTTGTTCTGCTTTATTTGTCTACAGAGTACGGTCAGAATGATTAGTCCATAAAAATGATGATGTTGGCATGATTTATTTTTCCGATATATATAGAAAGGCCTCCTGTGTACTCTCCCAGTCACTAACAATATCCAGCAGGAGTCAATCCTGCTTGCTTGCTTCGTGTTTCACAGTTGTTCTGGGACAATTCATGACTGTGCTGTCTCTCCTGTAATCTAAGGCGGAGTTGACAGAGCTCTGTCCTGTTTCCATGCTTTCACCTCTGCCAGGGCCAATCCATGCACATGGAAGCGGTTGGATGTGGCTCAGCTGTGGCTTCCACAGCGTGGTGCTGCCTGGCGCGCAGTCGCAGTCGGGGCATGTCCACAGTCTGGCTAATGACTGCCCTGACTGAGTGGACACAGGTCAGGCAGGGTCATCTGATTCAGTGATTACCCCATCCCCCACCTTCCACCCCACCCCCATTTCACCTGGTTTGTACTCCAGGGTAGGAAGGAGTCATATCTGACTGGGGAAATTAATCCTATGAGGGGCCAGATAATGTGTCATATTTTGTGCTTGCTGAGTAACTTCTTTGGAGTGCGCTCCCCCCCCCCCCCCCTCCTGACTTCTCCCCCCTCTCCCCTACTTTTTCATGCACTCCATGACCCCTGTTCACCTTGCTGGACTGCCTTCTGTGTTTGGGGGGGGGGGGGGGGGGGGGGGGTGGGGGGAGGAGAGAGAGAGAGAGAGAGAGAGACGAACGAACGAAATTTTATTTCACCAGGGTAATGAGATAAGCAAATTACATATGCTTTTTTCCACCAGCCCTGGGAAAAAAAAAAAGAACCCACATGGACAACACACAAGTCAATATGGCAACAAAGAGGAAAAAGTAATACACCAGTCAACTTGCAAACTGTATGAAGTAACAGACTATACTACAAAAGCAAACGACAAGATCGTGCAAGCATCCATATGCGAGAGAAAGAAAGAAGAAAGAGAGGAAAGAGAGAGAGAGAGAGGAAAGAGAGCGAAAGCGGGTATGGGGTGTGGGGGGATAGGGGAGGGGTGGGGGGTGGGTGGGGGGAGAATATACATGTAAAGTACAAATACAAACGGGGAAACAAGAGTCAAATAGTCTTGGTATCACTCTATACATCAAATCACAAAATGCAATTGAGCGATATCATCAATGTAAAACATGTCAATTAGCTTAACCATTATTGCTGTGGTTCAAATGACAGTGCAAGATTTCCGTCTAACACAGGCTTGTAATCGTACAGTATTTTATTTCTATTCACTGAGTCTTTTAATTGATTTAGGAATCAACTAGTACAGTTTTTTTTAATATATATCTTTTAACTTACTGAACAGATATCCTTTTAAGCGCTCTTTGAAAATATTAAGACTTGAGATTTCTTTCAGAAATGGAGGCAAATTGTTCCAATACGTACCACCACTGTATACGAGGCTTGATTTGTAAAGGTCAAGTCTGGGCAGAGGCATTATTAACTGTGGACGTGCCTATTGTCATTCGTCCGGATAAACTGTTTACAATGGAGGGGGTGCATTTCCATTTACCACTTTATGCATAAATATAGCCTTATTTATTCGAGTTTTTGCTTTAGGGGAAGGATATCCAAGGATTCATAATCGTTTAGAGTTAATGAACTAGATTTTAAGAGAACAATTTTATTGCGCGCCTATGCATCTTGCTAAGGTTTCAGAATGTTTGCGCTGGCTGAATCCCATAAAGTAGAAGCATAGTCTATAATTGACTGTATATGGGCATGAAAGAATTGTTTTCTAGCATGCATATTCAGAAAATGCTTTATTTTTGACAACTGGAATATTTTTGGGGATATTCTTTGCGTAGGTAAGCTACGTGATCGGACCATGATAAGTTGTTATCAATGACAACACCCAAAACTTTATGTGTTTTTACTTCTTCGATTTTTTCACTAGAAACAAATATTGAAAATAAATCAACAGGCATATTTTGACGTTTTTGTCTGCTAGTAATGACCATGCATTTAGTTTTTTTTTGCATTACGAGGACATGTGATTGATTTCCGCCCATTGACGGCACTGTTTAAACTATCTTAGATCGGACGTCACAACCTGCAAGCAAGGGTGGTTAGAATGCATAGAGTTGTCATCAGCAAATAATTCGCAGTCACATCGGATACGTAGCGGTAAATCATTTATATAGATCGAAAGAGTAAAGGGCCAGAACAGATCCTTGTGGAACACCATATTTTACTGGCTGCAAATCGATTTTAAGGAATTAACACATACTACCTGTTTTCGATTAGAAAGAAATGAGACATGAACTGAAGAGTATTTTCAGAGAGTCCGTATAAAGCGAGCTTTTTTAGGAGGAAGAGAGTGGTTTATAATATCAAAAGCTTTAGCTAGATCAATGAAGACAACTCCTGTAAGTTCATTGTTATTAATGTTCAGAGCCATTGTCAATCATTTGCGTAAAGCGCGGTATGGCAGGAATGGTTTTCCCTAAAACCTGACTGCTTAGGATGAATCAAATCATATTTGTTTAAATTGGATAGCTAAATATTTTTGGATATGTTTTTCGAGCGGTTTTGAAAGAATTGACAGAACAGATACAGTTCTGTAGTTACAAGGGTTGGACGGATCTCCAGTTTTGTACAGCGGGACAACTTTTGCTTGTTTGAAAACATTCCGGAAAACAGTTTTTCTTATACATAGGTTATACATGTAAGTAAGAGAGTCTGTTATGACTGGTGCAGACAACTTGATTATGTTGGGATCCAAGTCATAAAATATCTTTGGTTTTCGATTGTTTCAGGTGACATTAAGTATGCAAATACTTCGGGTATTGTTATGTAAGGAATTGACACATAAGATTTAATATTCTTTGACTTACAATATTCAGTTACTAATTCTAGATCATTTTCTTTCCATTCATCATTATTTATTAAGTTTTCAGCAACGTTAACAAAATAGTTGTTAACTGCGTCAGGGGTAATATCTTTACTGTTAAGTTGTGTTGTGAATACCCTTTGTTTGTCAATTTGTTGATTGCATTCCAAATAGTTCTGGAGTCTTTTTTATTGGATACCATTTCTTGAAAATACTTGTACTTTGCTTTTCGTTTCATTGACGTCACAAAAATTTCTCTGTTTTGCAAAACCAACGTCGTTTTTTGCTTTTAAAAGTTCTCTGATGTGTATTTCTTTATCTATTTCCTTGATATCCACGGCGTTTAAGATGGTATTTTACTCGTTTAGCTCTGATGGGTGCATGTTTATTGTAGATATTGGAAAATACATTAATCCAAAACATTGTTGCTTTTTCAGGATCAGTATAATGGTATATTTCGGACAGAGGAGAATGTAGCAGGTCAAATAAAAAATCCTTTTCGTTAAAATCTTTTAAAACACCTATATAGGATAGATTTATGACCTGGTTTGGAATTTGTACCCCCTTTTCCCCAAGTAATACAAACTGGGGGAGTGATCACTGCACCAGTCGCTGGAGAAGAGATTTCCACAATGTTATATTTAGATGTGACATAATGTGGTCAATGAGAGTACTGGAATTAGTTGTAATTCGTGTTGGTCGATCCACTATCTGGTGTAAATTTAATGAGGTTATACATTTCGGTCCATTGTTTTGAGGCTTTAACAAGTCCAATATTGAAGTCACCAAACATAAACATTTCTTCATTGTCAATTAGAGCGGCGTCCATCATTCTACTAAAGTTATCAAACCATTTATTCTTTCAGCCGGATTTCGATATATGAATCCAACAGTATGGGACTGACATGCTTTATTTTTATTTCTAGCCATACTGATTCGACACCAAACTGTTCCAGATTCCCTTTCTGTTTTAAAGTTATCGACTGATTATAGTAAACTAACAAACCTGTGTCCATTTTAGCTTTGGATCTAGACGAATAACTTTATAACCAGGCATAGAGAGAGAGGAGAATGTGTGTGTGTGCACACACAAGTGTGTGTGGTGTTGTGTGTGTGTGTGTGTGTGTGTGTGTGTGTGTGTGGTGTGTGTGTGTGTGTGTGGTGTGTGTGTGGGTGTGAGAAGAGTGAGACAGACAGACAGACAGACAGACAGACAGACAGACAGGGGAGAGAGAGGGAGGGAGGAGGGGAAGAGAAAGACAGAGATATAACAGAGACAGACTGACAGAGAGACGAAAGAGACAGAGACTCCGACATGAAGAGACGGTTCAAGAGACAGAGTTTTCACTCTAACTAGTCTAAGTACTCTGTTATGAGAATGGGTCTAAATTGCTTCAATTCTTAATCTTCTTTGACATCAAAGTATTTTTTCACTTAAACTGTTCTTTTTTCAGTCTGCATTCCTTGTACAAAACAGTAATAAATACAGGTTTAAAAACTAAATCCGATCACAAATCAATTTCAGTCTCTGTGTGTTTTCTCTTATTTTTAAGTGTGACTTGCAGTTTCACTTACTTTGTAATCTCTCTCACTCTCTCTCTCTCTCTCTCTCTCTCTCTCTCTCTCCGCATTTTGACTGAATCAACTTCACTTCTCACTGTGTCTCTATTGCCCCTGTTTCTCACACACTATATGCACACTATATCAGTAGGTATCGTCTTTCTCACTCAAGCTCAGCAAATACCAACCAATACAGAACATGGCAGAAATAACGCGATACAACTAGTCTTAGTCTTCAAGTAGTGCTGAGTACACTTTACAGTTACCGAATGACTTGAAACATTTTCCCCATAAACAGGAAGCTTAAAATTCAAAATGTGTCAGTCAACCAATCAATCTTGAAAATGACATCATCATTTTTTTTTTCTTCTTTTTGTTCTGTAAATCAAATGAATCTGGACTACTGATCCTAAAAGTGTGTCGAACCAAATCTCAACTCTGTACGAGTCATTGGGCAGATTGGTAACAGTTGCAGGTTTGTGAGGCTAGAAGGTCTTGGGTTCAAGTCCTTTAACTTTTACTGGAATTTCTGGCTACTAACAACTCCTGCACGGAACTGAGAGCGCTTTGAGCTTGGGATGGGCAGGCTGCGACAGTGCCAGCACCCCCTGACACAGTCATGGTCTGTCACTTCATGGATCAGCGCACCTCTGACACTGTTGCTCACACTTTCTGTAACAACATCACAGGTGTCTGGGTCTGCTGAACATGTCTGACGCCAGAAGATATCAAAGAAAGAAAGAAAGTACAATCCTGTCAAATAACCTGAGATTAAGATGAAACTCCACAACACCATCTTCACCTTCGCTGTTGACCATCCCGTCAAAAATGAATGAAAAATGAGAAAGGGGGGGGGGGGGGGGGAAGAAGGGAGTATGCACTGTAGGCAGGCACAGAGAGCAATGCAGTGTATCCGCTTTAATTCTTTTTTCAAAATTCAGTGACATGACTCTCATTTCTAGGAAAACTGTTATCATCGCTATCACAAGTATCAGGTTTATTTCCTCATTTCTAAATTTACCCAAGCACTTTCCTTACAAATTATCAGAATGAAGATTTCTCTTCAAACAATAATCAAACCTGCTTCCTTTTTTATTGATAAAATAGAATGGTGTTTACTTCCCTTTCACTTTGACTGACACGGGAGAAACAATTAAAACACTAATGAAAAAAAAAACGTCCCGACCATGAAGATTTAAAGGAAAAAAAGACACCTACCATGAAGATTTAAAGGAAAAAAAGACACCTAACTTCAAAATTTTTTTAAATTTATACAAACTAAGGTTTTCAGGAATGTGTAACATGATTATTTGTACACACTAAATCATGCTGTATGACTTAGTCCGGTGTTCAAATAGTGTCCAGAGCATAAAACACAGGGGGGATTCAATATCAGTACAGCATTTTGTTCTGTAGTAAAGGAGAAGCAACACCATGTTTCCTGCCCAACATGTTTCAAAGTAAGAAACAGGCTTCAAACCTATTTCACCTGGGAACTCATTTCAGACGTGCTCTGGTCTGGCAAAAAATATGTCTTGCATTTCACCTCATGAGCCAATAAACCACACTGCTGTTGAACGCAAGACCTAAGGCAGGGCTCGACAGGGTTCCCAGGGACTTCAGTTTATGCCAAGTAAGGACCTTGTAAGGACCTATAAGGACCATTTTCTAAATTAGTAAGGACCTCTACATTAACATAAGCAGCATATATATTACAAAACGTACTTGTATATATCTCTTCATGGAAATGCACCAAACACAGCTACACCCAACACAACTGGCTGCTGTACTGCAGAATCAAATCACACTGAAAACTGTTTGCTCCCTTGTTCAGTCTTCAGTAAGAACAATGTCTTGAGTCTCTTGTCTTCCACTTCAATCACGTCCTTGTTCAGTCTTCAGTAAGAACAATTCTTGAGTCTCTTGTCTTACCACTTCAATCCATGTTTGTTCCTTTTTCATCTTCAGTAAGACACATGTTTGAGTCTCTTGTCTTCACTTCAATCCACTCTTTTCAACTAAAACTAAACAGTGATACTTTAACCTGATGTCATAGCTGATACTTACAACTTGAATGTCAATCTTCACAACCGAAGAGATAAGTTAAAAAAAAAAAAGGACACTGAGAATGAGAAAACAAAAACAAAAACAAAACTGTTATTAGTGGTCATAGGCACTTTCAGATCCTGAATATATGTCGGAGAGAAACAAAAAGAGCACACACACACACATACACTGGCCTTAATCAGCATTTTTTCCATTCTTTTTCGACCCCTGTGATGTCCTGTTGAACTCTCTCTGCTTCATTTTTTCTGTCCTTAGCTAACAAACGCAGAGTGTTGGATCGTTCAATCAGACTGAAACTTCTCTGCTCCTGAGACTGGAAGCTTAGACGGTCAGCCTCTTCAAGTAGATGACGTGCCTCATCACTGGTGCATTTATGTTTCTTCCTCAGGTTGACCAGTTCTTCTCCTAACCTCTTTCTCTTCTCTTTTTCCACAGCTGCCTCCTCCTCTTGCCTCTGTTCAGCAAGGTATCTGTCATATCTTCCCTAGGCTCCTGATGCTGAGACAAGGAGTTTTTTTTGTCAATGACAACTCCCTCCACACCTCCCATATTATGAATATGGTCTAGCACAACCCTACGTGCCATCGACGCCAAATGCAGTGATCTTTCGCACACAGAACATCGAGCATAATGTTGTTTTGGGGATCCTTCAGCAACCAGTCCTTGTACTGCTTTTTTTTTTTTAACCCAACGATCCTGAAATGCACTTTCCTGGCATTTCGATTGCCTTGAGCAAAGACTGGAAAATGATGGATGTAAGTATCGAGTCTTCACGCGAAACGAGACCATGCAAAACTAGGACAAGACCTTGAGAAAAACCAAAACTTCCAAGCTGAAAGTTGTCTGCTAGGCTAGGGCCGTTTGTCAGAACCCATTGGCGAGCAGATTTCAGAGCAAGTACCGCTTGCTTCCGAGATTTTCCAACCAGCATTTCGCCATTGACGATTTTTTTGGCTGTCATAAGGACTTGTAAGGACCTTGATGCTAATATAAGCACTTGTAAGGCCTTACTTGAGGTGTTTCAAAATGTAAGGACCTGTAAGGACCTGTAAGGACCCTGGGAACCCTGCTCGACAGTCCAGCAAGAGATCTGGCCAATCCTGCTTCACATTTTTAGTATCAGAAAAAATTCTGTTCCAGGCTGATTTATTCCATCAATTGATCATTTACACAGTGGGGCACACTAACATGACTGAAAGAAATGGGCACCAAAAACCGGCACCAAAACAAGCAGCCTGACCTTCATGATAATGTGCTCCAGCCGAAAAGTCAGAGGGCCAATACAACAGCTCAAACATGTAGCATTGTGTAGTAAGCATTTCATCCTGTTACACTCCTTATAACACTTACTGAGCACTGCAAAATATTCATTGTTATAGCTTGTGTGGGTCTCATCAGAATGTGGTTTTCACCTGGAAAATGGGTTATGTCACAAAGGCCTAAATTCTGATGATGAAAGACATGTACAACAAATTGGTCATCAATGTCAACAGATCCTGTATCCCAATTGATCATCAATGTCAACAGATCCTGTATCCCAACTGGTCATCAATGTCAACAGATCCTGTATCCCAACTGGTCATCAATGTCAACAGATCCTGTATCCCAACTGGTCATCAATGTCAACAGATCCTGTATCCCAACTGGTCATCAATGTCAACAGATCCTGTATCACCAATGCTCTCTTTCATGAGGCAGCAAAAATATGACCCTGTATCTGAGGTAGGAAGATAAGATAAGATAATGTTGCTTAAATAGCCCAGCCGACCGCAAAGGGCCACATCAGGGCTGTCACCACGTTATAAATCAACTCACCAGTCATTTAAAAAAAAAATAAAAAAAACTTTCACACATCTCTTTAAATGACATCGTCTAGAAACGTACCAGAATCTTCGTTAAAAATCTTTCTTCCGTAAAATCTTAAATCAGATGAAAAATGTTAATCTCTCTCAAAAACTCAAGGATCACGAACAGGATCTTCATGGACTCCGCTGTAAAATGTTTGTGTCTCACATCGTGCAAGTCCCAACACTCTAAAAGAACATGTTTCATTGTAAGTGGCGCATGACATGGAATGCACCACGGAGCTTCTTCACTCTTTAAAAGGTAAGAATGGGTAAAATACGAATGGCCGGTGTGCAGCCGGCACAGAACCGTTTCCTCTTTACGACCTCCCGACGTAGATGGGAGGAAGTCCTTAAGGTTTGGACGGATCTGAAAGAGTTTGTTATTCGTCTGTGTGTTCCAATCCTCCTGCCAGAGGTCTCTCACATAATCGTTAATTTTGGGTTTCACATCTGAGCAGGGGATATAAATGTTGGATAGTTTTTCTCTTGTGGCGTTCTTGGCTAAACGATCAACCATTTCGTTCCCGCCGATGCCAACATGACCAGGAACCCAAGCAAGAGTAATGTTGTAACCGTCCGCCTTCAACTTGCTAAAAAGTTCAAAGAAATGTAAAAGTTCTGGATGCTGAAGGTTGCGGCCAGCTATGGCCTCCAAAGCTGACAGCGAATCCGACAGAACCAGAAAGTCCCTCTTCAAAGAATGTGAGATTATCTTCAAAGCCAGAACCAGAGCAGTAAGTTCAGCAGAATAGACAGAAGCATCTGAATGTATATGTTCCAACAGTATCTGAGAAGGAGCCCCAGGGCAGTAGGCTGCACAGGCCACTCCATCTTCAGACTTGGACCCGTCAGTGAAAACTTTTTGATAGGATGGGAATTTCGAACAGAGCTCAGCATACAATGCCTTGTACGCCAGAGAACTGGTAGACTCTTTGCGAAAAGCTGCAAGATCAAAACGAATCTCTGGTGTGTAAAAGGTCCACGGAGGTTGATCCGGAAACTTGGAAAAATCGGACACAACTCCTAGGTCTAGACCTGCATTCCGCACGTGAGGCTGCATACGAAGACCAAACGGCGGAATACATTTCGGGTTGTTTTCAAACTTACTTTGGAACGGAGGGTCAAAGACACAGTCATAGGCAGGATTCTGCGGTTCTGAGAACAGTCGGATCTGAGGTAGGAAAGGAGGCTCAAGTCTTTCCATGACCCGAGAATAATTCTGGGCATTCGATGGTCGGACCTCATAACAATGAGATTGTCTATGTGTTGTCACACTCAGCATCTACACTCTGCTATGACAATGTCTCCTTTGCCGGGGAGGACACGTCCACAAGATGCCGGACAGTACAATCCCCAAGGACCTTCCCCCCACCCTCCCTCGCACTCCCCAAACTTATGTGTAAGAGACATGAAGGCCCCTGATGTGGATGTTGACTGGTGGGACGACATTGCCCAGGGCTGTCCCCACAGGGACCACACGGCAACCTGTGCTGAGGGAACAAGCAGCTGCAGCTTGTGTCAGATGATCTAACAGCGAGATACAAGAACTGACACCAGGCTCCACCTGCAGAAACCATTTTCACGTGCTGATGCAGCCACTGGGACTGTCACTCCTGCATCGCCCTGCACTGCCACACCAAGCACACTGCTCCATGGTCAGCTCATCCTGATTTTTCAGGGTGTAGATCCATGGCCATTATCATGACTGATGAATACCACTGGGAGACCTCACATCATACCCCCCAAAACAAAAAACTTATCTGGCCTTTACTAACATGTCTAAACAGAAACTAAACAGAAATGGAATTTACAAGTAAAGAAACTACATATATTTTTCTTATAAAAAATCCCCCAGGATACCAGTGCAGCATCATGTAGTTACTCTCCATGATATGGTACCTGACCTTTGGCACCAGTAACTTTGACCTTGGGCTGACTTCAAAACAAGTTGCACATAAACACGATCAAGAGTTACGACAGGACTCCCTCTCTTTCTCTCTCTCAATCACTTACTCACACACACACAAACACCACACACACACACACACTCACAACAAACATACACGCACACAAACACACGCCCACAGACACACACACAACATACACGCCCACAAACACGGGCCCACAGACAGACACACACACACACAACACACACACACACACACACACACACGCCCACAAACACACGCCCACAGACACACAGACACACAGACACACACACACACACCTTGGCATTGGTGATTTCTCCGGTCTCTGTACAGATGTAGCCCGTGGAGGAATCCAGCCAGCGGAACTCCTGTTCCTGGTGCTCCCTGATGAAATGCAGCCACACGTCACACACGTTCTGTGCCGAGAAGTCACAACCCGCACACACCATCACCGCACTGTCGTCTTTCGGACGATCATCACGCTGCACATGCGCGCTTGTGCCCCGCGGCGAGTACGCGGCGTCGTACTCGTAGTTCCTGCGCATCTTGGAGTGGGCTGGAAAGGATTTCTTGGCTTTGCGTTTGGAGGGGATGGGGTGGGAGAGGGCGTAGGAACTGCTGTTGGCTTCAGCGCTCGCCGGGTTCCTGGCCATGGCTGCCGCAATCTCCTGGCACTCCTTGAGAAGTTCCTGGAGGCGTCGCTCTTTGCGAGGGATCTTGACATAGGTGAAGGTCTCGTTGTGGCTGTTGGCGCGGCAATGCTTGCGGCACTGGTCAGGGGACGGGTAGAAGGAGCCGCAGGTGGTGCAGGTGTAAGGACGGTAGTTGATGTGACGGTTGAGGTGGTACCTCATCTTGGAGTGCGCCCTCGTCTTCACATGGCAGCTTCGACACACGAAGCGCCACGCCGGGACTTTTTTCGCGTGATACACGTTGCCTGGGTGAGTTTCGGCAAAGTGGACCTTGAGGTCTTCCTCACTGGCGGTTTTAAAGCTGCAGTAGAAGCACTGCCACAACGTGTCGTCATGCACTCTGGACACTTCCCCGTCACCCATCTTCACCGTGTTCACTGCATTCTCGAAGGCCGAGTCATCCTGAGCTTGCTTCAGGATGTCCTTGTCTTTGAGATCCTCCTCTTCCTCCTTCTTTTTCATGGGCTCTCCCAGGGAGTGGTTGTCCCGCGTGTGCTGCACGATCTGCAGGTGGGTCATGGTCTCGAAGTTGCAGTAAGCACAGGCGTAGAGCTGAGTGGATGTGCTGTTCAGCAAGGGCAGGTCCGCCTCCCTCCTCTTGGACGTGGCTGCTGCTTTACACTTCTTCATCGAGTCGTACTCCAGCTCCTCGCGACTCATGTCAAACTTTCTCTTCAAGTTCTTGCTGCTGATGGCTTCAGGGACAGGAGTTCCGGGGTGTTCGTTCTTCAGATGCTGCTCAATCAACACACGACTTAAGGTCTTGTAGTTGCAGACAGGGCACTCATGCTCCCGATACTGCTCATGGACACGGTAGATGTGTCGCACTATGTTGGATCGATGGAGGGAGGTGAACTTGCATTTCTCACAGATGTGGCGCTTGAAGCCCTTCTCCTTGATGGTGATGACTCTGATGTTGGTCTGCACGTCCGTGGCAACCTTGGCCTTGGTGCCATTGGCAGCCAACAAGGACGTGGAACTGACCTCTCGTTCCCCATCACTTCCCATCACTCCCATGAACATCTCATAGTTGAGGTTGCCTTCATCGCCATTCACTTCCCTGTCCATGGGTTCCTGACCTAAAGCATCGTCGTCCTCATCCTTCGGTTCCTCCTTTATAGTGATTCCCGACTTTTTGCCGAACATGGCCACCACAATGACCTTGACCTCCCTCAGACGACGTGGACCGAGCCTCCTGACTGTCTTCATCAGACATGGCTTCTTTCTTGGGAGTCTTCTTCATGCTCCAGGGGGGCGTGGCTTTGCTGACATGTCCACGGTCCCATTGGCCACACGTTCATGAATTCTGCCACATAAGCATCTAGATCCACAGAGAGATAGCGAAGACTGAGGTCAGCGTCCTTGTGATCCTCGCGGATGTGGGTGAACACCTGGTACCTTTCCACACCCTCAAAAGAGCAGTAGGGGCAGCCGATGATGCCCACCTTCAGATGCTTCATGAGGATGTGGCGGTGTACAGCATACTTCCTAGGGAAGTCCCATTTGCACACCTCACAGCGGAAGGTAGAACCCATCTCCTTGATCATGCAGGCCAGGTGTTTGTGCAGGACATCTCTGCCCAACAACAGCAGGTTGGGGTTCAGCTGGTTCTTTCCACTGCTGGTGGAGGGGGAGGAGTACGGGGTGGAGTGCCATGCAGAGGGGAACTCACTACCTGTGTAAGCGAAAGCTGTGGGGAGGCTCTGGCAGTTTGAATTCACTGTCCATGCCCAGTTCTGAAGCTGAAATGTCACGCGTCATCGGCAGCCAAGGTCATCCTGCTCAGAAACTCGGCGACCTTGTTCTCCAGATTCTGAGCCAGATTGCGCATGCTGATGGGAGCATTCTTGTGCGTTTCAATGATGTGGTCCATCATAATGTGTCGCTCTACCCCCTCCAACTCACAATAGCCACAGCCTATCAGGTTCACTCTGAGGTGAGACTGCACGATGTGACGATGGACAGCAAACTTCCTCTGGAACTCCTGGCCACAGACCACGCAGCGGTAGCGATTGTCTGACCCGACAGAGTACAGACAGGCCAGCTTCATGTCCAGCTCCTCACTGCCGATGGTGCAGCCGCTCAGCCGATCCTGCGAGGCCTTGTACTTCATTCGCAGCGTGTTCAGATCACCATCACCGCCAGAACCTTGGAAACTGGGTGACAACGTTGGGCTCTTGGAGGGCGCGATGTCCCGTCCTCCCCGCTCCTCCTGGCTCTGATCATGGAGGCGTTCTGGAGGTACTGGTTGACGCGCTCCTCCACGTTGACGGGCAGGTAGCGAATGCAGAAGGCTCGTCTGGATGCACTTTCTTGATGTGGTCCATCATCTTGTACTTCTGCAGGCCCTTGTGGGAGCAGAACTGGCACCCCCACAGCAGGATGTTCAGGTGGCGCAGGATGTGCACGTGGATGAAGAACTTCTTGGGCCTCTCTGCCTGGCAGATCATGCACTTCATGCGGTCCCCAAAGTTCTCATACAGACAGCGAATCTTCTGTCCAGACTGCCGCTGCCGATGATGACATGCCGTCTTTACCAGTAGCGTTGGCTTCCACTGCCGCCTGACTTTGCCATCAAAGGTCGGGTAGTCGTTGCGACCCATGACGGAGACCTCCGGGTGATTCTGCTCAGATGCAGGACAATATCCTGCGGTGGATGGTGGCATAGTCACATTAGGGCACAGCACTGCCTCATCGAATGTCTGACTGTCTGGAACGATTAGGATCTCCCCTTTCAGCGACTCCCCAGCGTGAAGCGGGCCGCTGCTGATGCCACTGCTGGGGTGGTGTAGGTGGTCTCCAAGGGTACAGTTCGTTGTCCTGACGACGCCCCATGATGCTGACCTCAGGGTGGTGGTTGGACACGTTGTTGGATGATGGTTTTGCGACTGTAGGATCCGAAGGCACAGCTGGGGCACTGCATGATGGATGGGAAGGTCTCCCCAGAAGAGTCCGAGATCACCAGAACAGCTTGTTGGCCCTCTGCCGAGGATTGTCCCCCTTCAGGACTGTTCTGCCCTTCTCCCTGGCCATCTTCATCCTCATGGAGGTGACAGCGTAGCCGTTGTCATTGCCTTTGGTGTCGATAGTCACAATTCTTTTCACCAGCGCTATCTGCTTTCCGAGGTGTTTCTCCATCAAATGGCCATAAATAATTTCCCTTGCTGTGGATGCTGCGCTGCAGTATTTACAGCGGAACATGACCAGAGTGATCTCCCCTATTTCTGAATGTCGTTTGACATGGGCTTTGAGGTCAGCAGCTCGGGGAACGAGGTACTGACAGATGGGACACTTGAAGCGACGCGCTTGGTTCTCTTTGACAAAGCCCTCGTCTCCCACCGGCAGCTGAGCGGCATTGTCATGGCTGAGGGCCATTTCTAAAGCCTTGTTTCGATTGGCTCCGATAGACTGGCTAGGATACTTCTCCACGATGTCGCAGTCCACAGTGATGCCCGTCTTTCTCAAGTTGGAGTGCTCCCGTTTCAGATGAGCCACCAAGTGCTTGCGATGGCGTGTCATGTAAGAGCACTGGTTACACTCCAGAACTCGCGTCTCCATGGACTTGTTGAGCACAGCATACATGTCCTCCTCATTGGTCTCACAGCTCATGTGGACCTGATCACGTGTGCTTCGCACATGTTTCACGATGATGTGTCTCTGGTTGGAGTCAAAGTCGCAGTACTTGCAGCAGTACAAGCTGAACTTGATCAGCCCAGGGTGGCAGCTGACATGGGAGCTGAACTTGTGCTCGTTGTTGAAGCCCTGGGGGCAGTACATGCACTTGAAGCGGGACTTCCGTGAAGGTGGAAGACCGTGACACCGCTCGTGACCTTCCAGACGGCAACGATCACGGGCAATGAAGGTACAGAACTGGCACTTGAAGTTGTCCACCTCTCTGTCATCCGGTTTGCTGCCCATGTATGAAATCTCTCCGTGACCTTGACCTTGAATGCCATACTCTTCTTCGTCAAAACTGTCATCAAAAGTGTCGTGGAAGAAATCATCGTCATCTTCGACAATAGTCTCCACTTTAACAGGTTGATTATTTGAAGCTGCTGATGTTGCCTTATGATCTCGATCCTGCATCTGTCTCGTCAGTTCTTGCTCCTGAGCCTGTCGTGTGAGTTCTCGTTCCTGGGGCTGTATGGGTTGAGTCAGAATGGAGACAAGTGACTTAGTGCGGGAATAACTCGCCCCTGACTGTTCTGGGCCTGGTGAAGATGCAGACACAGGGACTACTGTCTGGTTCCGCATTTGCGTGAAGTGAGCGTAACTGTTCAGCTTTCGGTCTCGACAGACAATCTGCTTGGCCACCGACACCATCTTGGGCTTGCCAGGATGAGCAGCAGAAATGTGATTGAGGAGCGTTCTGCGCTCTGTGGTCTTGGCCGTGCAGTGGGGGCAATTGATGATGTGCAGAAAATTGGCTTCGAAGTGGCGGAGCAGGTCTTCAATGCAGTCGAAGCGCTCATCACAGTCGTGGCAGTGGAAGGTGGTCAGTTCCGGGTGCCACGCCGACTGGTGGGTGATGAAGTCGTTCACCAGATTGGAGCCAAACTTGCACGCGGAGGCCCCACAGATGTACAGGGGCACAGACTTGCTGTAGGTGTGAGCATGAGCTGAAATGTGCCGCACCAAGCCATCCTCGCTGGGAGACTGGTAGCCACAGTGAAAGCAGCGGAAGGAGGATTCCCCGGCGTGGTCCAGCATCAGATGGTCTCTGAACTCGGGCGATGTCAGACTGCTGAAGCTACAGCTGAAGCCACAGACAAAGAAGAAGCAGTTCTTCTGTGGAACCTGTCTGGGGGCCAGTCCCTGAGAGGTGATAGGATCCGTGCTGGGGGAGACACCAAGGAAGGAGGAGGAGGGGACAGGTTTGGAGGGGGACCTAGAGTTCTGGCTGCAGGGTTGGACCCCTGGGCGTCGATGCCTGGCGCAGTTCCTGAGACTTCTGGCTTTGAATCTTTTGAGGCGGTCTCTGGCTCTTTTGAAGTGTTCCTTTCAGCCCTAGCCTTAGAACCAGACGTTTGGGAATCGGTGTCACTGTTATCTTTAGTTCCTTCCCCTTGAAGAGAAAAGGCTGCCACAATCTTCAGACCTACACCCGTTTCCTCCTCTTCACTTTGGTCAAAGTTGGAGGTGGGAAACTCCAAGTCTTTGGCCTTGCTGCACTCTTTATCTTCCTTGTTCAAAGAGTCACTGCTGGTATCTCTTCGGGAAGAATCCGGCTTCAATTTGCTATTCTTTTCCATTGAATTTTCTGATTCTGCTGTGGCAGTGTTTGTACTCACAATGTTGTCATTTTCCGCAGCAATACTTGAAGCTTCTTCCACTTCCATACTGTCAACCTTTCTTGCATCATGGGAATCAGTATTTTTGTTCGACGGCTCACTGGTATCAGAATCTTTCTCATCAGTCTCTACAACAGCATCTTTGGACTGCTCATGGATCTCATTCTCATTTGAACTCTCGTCTTTGCTGTCCACATCACCGCTCTGATGACCAATCTCCATGTCTGTTTCTGCTGCATCTCCCGACTTCTCTTCAGCGTCATCAGTCTCTGGTTGCTGTGTTTTGTTGGAACAATCAAGCGTATCAGACACAGCGCATGATGTGTCCATTGCTTCATCTGTTTCTTTGGGCGAGTTAGCTGATTTTTCTGTTTCAAGAGATGGGTCTGTCTTGTCCTCTCCTTTTCCTTCAGATAATGCTGTTTCATCGGCTGGTGTCTCTTCCTTGGTAGCTGAAACACTGCTTTCACTGATTACCGAAGTGGAAGCTTCATTTTTACTTGAGGATGTGATGTCCATTGAATCTTCAGTGTTTGCCAGTGGGTCTGTTTCATTAGTTTCTGAGGTGGAAGCAGGAAGTGATTCTTCACCTTTCAGCACATTATCAGTACTTTGTAATGACTGTGATGAATCCTCCATTTTTTCAACATTATCGATTGATTGATTTGTCTTCAAATCTGTATCTGAATCATTGTCTGTTTTGGACATGCTATCACTCATTTCAGGAGCTGCAGGGCTTCCATCTTCTGTCCTATTGCCTGAATCTATAATTTCATCTGGTTTACAATTCGAATCCGTTCCGATATTGTCTGCAGCAGTTGTGTCAAGTGGTTCACCTCCCGCAGATACATCTTTTACATCGTTTATTTCAGCGGCTGGTTTAACTGTCAATTCTTTCTCACAATCTATGTCCATAGCTTCATGCGATTTTTTGTCCAGCTTGTCTGGTTTATCTAATTCAGACGATGAATCTAACGCATCTTTTGAAGTTTGTGTTTTACCGCTGGTTGCCGAAGCACTGACTGAACCGGTTTCATCCAGTTTAGAACCTATGTTGGTTGGTTTAGCTCGGTTTACAGTGGTGTCCACTGTCTCTGCTTTTGTATCACCAGAATTATCAGAATGTGCTGTTTTATTTCACCGTCTGTAACACCTGCTGTCTCACTGGAGGCCGCCACCACCTTGGTGCCTCTGTCTGTCCCTGGACTTGCAGGTTCTGAAGACACTGCTGTCTTCTGCCCCACCTCTGGACCTGTTCTATCTCTGCCTTCTGTCGCTTGCGGAGACCTGCACTCTGAAATGGAAGATGGCGTGTCGGGTTTGTGGCGACTGTCTGCTGTGGCTTGGTTAGAACCAAGGTGTTGGCCTTTAGGCTCTTGAGGGATCTTGCTAGAGCTGGAAGCATCATTAGAAGTCTTTGTCCTGAAGGATTCTGTTGTTGCGCCGGAAGCTGTGTCTTCCGAGCCATGCCTGGAAGGTTTCACAGCGGAAGAGGAATCTTTGGCGGGAGCAGAACCTCCCGAGGACACCGGCTGTTTTGTCGGGTTCTTGCTGCTGCTGTCTGTCTCGTTCTTGGATTTCTTCTGCTTGGATTTGCTTTTGTCTGGATCCCCAGGCAAAGGCACTTTCCCTGCCACACAAGCGTAGAACTGGAACTTCCCCGACTCCAGGGTGGCCTTCATGAGGCCCTTGGCCCGTTTCAGGGCACGCAGAGCGCAGTTCATCTTCATGCCCACATGCTCCTTGACCACGTGCCGGCCGATGTCGCGGCGATTCACGAAGCACTGAGAGCAGTACAGGCACTGGTAGGGCTTCAGAATGATGTGGCACATCAGGTGCTCTTCAAAGGCGTGCCCTTGCGCCCACACATCGCACTCGCTGCAGTGGAACTTCTTGGCTTCATCGACGGTCAAGACGATCAGCGTCTGCTCCTCCAGGTTGTTGTCGTCGTCCTGCTGGTCACAGTTGTGGTTGTCGTAGAGAATCTTGTTCCTGGTGCTGTAGTTGCACTTGCTACACGTGTGCTTGCCGGGCAGACCCGAGCTGGATGCACCGTCAGAATCCATGGCTTTCTTGTCACCGTGTCTGGGCGGTTCCTTGCTGGCTTCCTTCTCGCTGCTGGCCGTGGAATGCTCTGCTGGTGTTGCCGTGGAATGCTCTGCTGGTGTTGCCGTGGAATGCTCTGCTGGTGTTGCTGTCGTCTTGGAGCTCATGATGGCACAGAGCACTCACTGAATACAGACTTAGGAGCAGGAGGCGC
Source organism: Conus ventricosus (assembly GCA_018398815.1). NCBI lineage: Eukaryota > Metazoa > Mollusca > Gastropoda > Neogastropoda > Conidae > Conus > Conus ventricosus. The sequence goes on along the minus strand of CM031629.1, from coordinate 29,866,158 downwards.
TGTCAGCTCTACAATGTACGCACATGACCACAGCCACCTGAAAACATAAAAAAAGAAAACTGTCATGTATAAAAATGAAACAGAAGAAACAAGAAGAAGAAATCATGACAACCTACAATTCATCAAAATGAGACAGAGGAAACAAGAAGAAATCATGACAACCCACAATTCATCAAAATGAGACAGAGGAAACAAGAAGAAGAAAAGACAACCCACAATTCATCAAAATGAGTCAGTGGAAACAAGAAGAAGAAATCATGACAACCCACAATTCATCAAAATGAAAACAGAGGAAACAAGAAGAAGAAAAGACAACCCACAATTCATCAAAATGAGTCAGTGGAAACAAGAAGGAGAAATCATGACAACCCACAATTCATCAAATTGAAACAGAGGAAAAAGAAGACATCATGTCATCATGATCACCCCCATCCCGATCTCTCTCTCAAAGAATGGAAGGGAAACGAAAATTCTCCCAGTCCAACTGAGTGAGAGTGTGGAGACCAGCTCAAAGCTGGAAAAAAGAACAACGGAAACAAAAGAGTGCGTTGTGATCTGATCATGCATTCCTAACAGATCCGTGCAGCTCAAGGACAATGCTGAGGTTGTGTCAACTGGGGAAGACGATGGAGGTGGTGGTGGGGGGAGGAAGGGGGGGGGGGGGGGGGGGGTTGGACACTGGAGATGAGACAGCCAACAAGAAACAGTGGGGAGAACACGCCAAGATTGTTTAGCTGGGTAAGAGGGAGCGAACAACAAAGATTTCTGGACGTTGTTACCGTGTAGCAAAGGTTCCAATGTACTTTGTAACAATATTTACCTCCCCTGTCCATTTCAGTTTCATCTAGCTCCGCCCTTTTGCAAGGCAATGTCATCATAAAAAGAAAAAAAGTCTTGGCCATTTCCAGATGTCTCAACAAAAACAGACTGTCTTGAAGAAAAAAAAGCAACTAACAGCTATGTACAACAATTAATAATATAACAACCAATCCATCAACAAGCTTTCTCTTACCAATTCGGATGTTTTGGCACTAAATGTTGAAATGCTTTTAGATTCACTAATTTCAAACAAAAACTGCAGTATCTGTCCACAGAAAATGTTTGTAATTGCTGAAAACTTAGCAATGGAAAAACACCAAGGGCGTGGCTTCCAATGTAGATGTCCCATACTTAAGGAAGAGAACTGGTATGAGTATAAAGGTGTAGAAAATCAGGCAGCGATGAAGGCATTAGCCATTCTGCTTAGTTTTTTTTCATCTACAGATCGAATGAGACAAAAAGTTGTTGTTTTTCAATTAACAGTAAACAGCATGTGCCACAACAGACGTATGGACTAAACAGGCAATGCAGAAGAGGCATCCAGTGATAGTTCACTTCCATTTAATGTTGTCAATGGCCTAATCAACCACAAGGGGAAAGGTGGGGGGGGGGGGGGGGGGGGGGGGGGGGCAGGGGGCCAGATGGGGGTGGGGGAGAAGTGTCGCAAAATCACAGTCAATTCAATTCTTTGTACAACATTTCAACAATCTAGTTGCCTGATCACAATTGGAAAAAAAACCTGGCATGTTATGAATTGTAATAAGACAAAAAAAAAGTGTGCAAAT
>CM031629.1:29797054-29862054 GCA_018398815.1 Conus ventricosus | reverse complement strand
TGTGTGTGCGTGTGCACACACACATGTGTGTGTGCGCGCGCATGCGTGTGTATGTGTATATGCGCGAGTGTGCACATGCATGTGCATGCTTGTGTGTTTTAGTGTTTTAAGTGTGGGGATAGGAAAGTGAGAAGAGAGGGAACATTGGAGATGTGTCGTTTCTGTGCTCACGAGTGTATGATTGGAATAAACATGGATGGTCATCTGAAATTTATCATTTCCACTTACTTCAAATTACTCACCTTGCAACAAGCACATGACATCTTACTAAGTTACTTATCCGTTTTTTTTTTTTAAACGACAAAGCCCTTTCTTTGTTCATGAAATGTGCACAAGTAATGACTGTTCTACAGAACATTGGAAAATCAGAATAAAACGACAGAAACAAAGCAAAAGCGTTTTCATCGTCGCATTACACCTTCTAAAGGCTGAGCTTGTTTTTCAATAAAACTATCATCTGAAAGAGAGAGAGAGAGAGAGAGAGAGAGAGAGACAGGGGTTTACTACTGATTTTGTGCAAGATGTTCTGGCACTGGAGTTAACTAATAACCTTACCTACGAATTTCACAACCGACTCTGCATTTTGACTTTGTGAGTTCAAACAAATCTGACATCATATCTATGGTGGACGAGGAAGGGGTGGGTGTATGGTGTAGGGACAAGAGGAGAGCATCATGAACTGACATTGAAACTAACAGTATCACATAAACATTGAAACCATAAACAAGCTGTGACTTTGTCCAGAAAAAATGAATAAAGAGTATATATGTACATTTATGTACAGGACTTAGAAAAAAAAGAGATCTGTCCACACCAATTGTTGCGCCTTTCATAAAGGTGAGGTGGCCAGAATTCTCGCTTGTTTGGGTGAATGTCAGCATTTCGTAACACACTCTAGTGGCTAACAGCGCATAGAAGAAAAGGCAAGAGGTCGCTAGACAATCTTGGGCTCCCTCCCCTGTAAGGGAAAATGGCCGACAGTTGCGACAACCTGTGATTGGTGCACAGAAAGTTATAGCTGTCCCTGACCGGTACATACATGAAACGCTGACCCTTCAACAGCAAAAAGAGCTTGAGGATGCAGTCGGATTGTTTATCTGAATTTTTGTCTTGTGCCGCCCCCCCCCCCCCCCACCCCCCACCCCCCATTTCTTTACTCCCTGTGTATAGCCTCTTGCATCCCTCGCAACAGAGAAGAGCTAGCCACCTTAAGCGAATCTGCATTTCCATGAAACTCACAACTGGTTCCAGTCCCACTACTTAAATACAGTTTCAAATGGTTATATAATCTGCCGAAAGCCTGAAATCTCTGCTACAATGTCTGTAACCCTGCTACCTGAATGGCACATTGATCATACAATTAGTTATTCAGCTGTTCTATATGAATTATATGCCAGCCTATCCTGCATTGGCCTTGTCAGCCACAAGCACTACCGCAGTCGATGTGGGCCACTTCTTCATCGATCTTTGTTCGCAAAGCCAAATCCATAGACATATACATGCATATACATTATATATATATATATATATATATATATATATATATATATGTGTGTGTTGTGTGTGTGTGTGTGTGTGTGTGTGTGTGTGTGTGTGTGTGTGTGTGTTAGTCAGTACAACCTGAGTTAATCTGACAATAAATTGGTTTCAGTCAGTGTGTGTGTGAAAATATCTATGTTTTGGCTAAGCACACTTATCATCAAACTACTGCAAGCGACAACCAGTGTGCTAGCTCTGTTTGGCGGAATTTCATTTCTAACTCAATATTAAGATGCCTCATCCGGCCAGGCCTCTATTTCCGACAGCTATATCCACTTCCTTCCATCTTATGACCAAAACTTTTCCCAACTAATTTCTATAGCTAGTTTCATTCGTAAGGTTGTACAAATATAATAAACCTATAGATGTAATTCTGTATCATTTGTAATGATCATGCACTTCACTCATGTTCATTTCACTCTGATCTGGATTAATGCTTCTTGTGGCTCTTTCTTGGCTACCAGTGGCCACAAAACAGCAAGGGCAGCTCACCAAGATGGCAACAGGTTGCCCCCCCCCCCCCCCCTCCTTCCCTCCCCTTTCCCTCCATCAGAATCGTCCCCCCTTTCTAGACTCAATCTTCTTGTACACTCAATCAAGATTCCCTTCCTCACACCATCTTCCCTTCATCATACAACTTCTTCCTTCTCTCACATCTTCCCTTCACCACATGCAAATCCCCCTCCCCCACCCCACATCTCCCTTCCCTCCACAATCTTCCCTTCCTCACACAATCTTCCCTTTCTACAAATCCTTCCTCACAAATCTTCCCTTCTCTACAAATCTTTCCCTTCCCTACAAATCTTCCTTCTCCACAACTCTTCAATCTTCCCCACAAATTCTCCTCATCCCCACAAACTCTTCCTTCCTACAAATCTTTCCCTTCTACACAATCTTTCCTTCCCACACAATCTTCCTTCCTCACACAATCTTCCTTCCACACAATCTTCTCCTCATCAACACATCTTCACTTCCCCACACAATCTTCCCTTCCCACACAATCTCCCTTCCTCACACACTTCCCTCACACAATCTTCCCTTCCTCCACACAACTCTCCTTCCCCAACAATCTTCCCTTCCTCACACAATCTTCCCTTCCCACACAATCTTCCCTTCCCCACACAATCTCCCTTCCCTCACACAATCTTCCTTCCCCACACAATCTTCCCTCCCCACACTCCTTCCCACACTTCCCTTCCCCACACAATCTTCCCTTCCCCACACAATCTTCCCTTCCCACACACTTCCCTTCCCCACACAATTCCTTCCCCACACACTCCTTCCTCACACACTCCCCCCCACATCCTTCCACACTTCTTCCACACAATCCTTCACCATTCCCCACCACACAATCTTCCCCTTCCTCACACAATCTCCCTTCCCCACAACTCCACAATCTTCCCTTCATCACACAATCACCCTTCCCCACACAATCTTCCCTTCCACACAACTTCTCTTTCCCCATCTCCTCCCACACAATCTTACCCTTCCCCCACAATCTCCCTTCCCCACAATCTCCCTTCACACACAACACTTCCTCCTCACCAACTTCCCTTCCCCACACAAACTCCCTTCCATCACACAACTTCTCATACACAACTCCTCCACAATCTCCCTTCCCACAATCTCCCTTCATCACACAATCTTCCCTTCCCACACATCTTCCCTTCCTCCACACAATCTCTTCCCATCTTCCCTCCACACATCTTCCCTTCATCACACAATCTTCCCTTCCCCACAATTTCCCTTCCACACTCTTCCCTTCCTCACACAATCTTCCCTTCCCCACACAATCTTCCCTTCCCTTCTCACACACATCTTCCCTTCCCACACAATCTTCCCTTCCATCACACAACTCTTCCCTTCCCACACAATCTTCCCTTCCCACACAATCTTCCTTCACCACAATCTTCCTTCCACACAATCTTCCCTTCCCCACACAATCTCTCTCACACACTCCCTTCACACACAATCTTCCTCCTCTCACACTCTTCCTTCATCACACAATCTTCCCTTCCCCACACAACTCTTCCCCCACTTCTCCACACACTCTTCCCTTCATCACACACATCTTCCCTTCCCTCACACAATCTTCCCCCTTCCCCACAACACCCTCAAACTTCCCTTCCACACACACTCTTCCCTTCCCACACTTAATCTCCCTTCCCCACACACTCTTCCCTTCATCACACACTTCCTCTTCACACATCTTCCTTCCACACACAATCTTCTTCCCACACAATCTTCCCTTCCACACACATCTTCCCTTCCTCACACAATCTTCCCTTCCCCACACAATCTTCCCTTCCTCACACAATCTTCCCTTCCCCACACACTCTCCTTCATCACACACTTCCCTTCCACACACAATCTTCCCTTCCCCACACATCTTCCCTTCCACACACAATCTTCCCTTCCCCACACAATCTTCCTCCCCACACATCTTCCCTTCCCCTCTTCCTCACACAATCCTTCCCTTCATCACACAATCTTCCCCCTTCCCCACACAATCTTCCCTCCACACCTCTTCACCAATTCTCCACACATCTTCCCTTCCACACACACATCTTCCTTCCTCACACAATCTTCCCTTCCCCACACAATTCCCTCTTCCTTCCCCACACACAATCTTCCCTTCATCACACATCTTCCCTTCCACACACAATCTTCCCTTTCCTCCACACATCTTCCCTTCCCACACATCTTCCCTTCCTCACACAATCTTCCTTCACACAAATCTTCCCTTCCCCACACACTCTTCCCTTCCCCACACAATCTTCCTTCCCACACATCTTCCCTTCACACACAATCTTCTTCCCCACACACACTCTTCCCTTCCCACAACAATCCTTCTCCTTCCCCCACATCTCCCTTCCACACAATCTTCCCATCAACTCTTCCCTTCCCCACACAACTTCTGCCCTTCTCCACCACAATCTTCCCTTCCCCACACACATTCTCCACCTCTTCCCTCCACACACTCTACCCTTCTTCACACAACTCTTCCCTTCCCACAATCTCCCTTCCCACACACATCTCCCTTCACACGACCTTCCCTTCAACACAGCCTCCTCTTCCGCAACACTTTCTCTTCCCACAACAACCCTCACTCTCCGCCCAATCTCTTCCACACACAATCTCCCAACAACTTCTTTCCCTAACACTCTTCCCTGCCAACTCTTCCACACACATCTTCCCAACAACTTCCTCCACATTACACAACCCTTCTCCCCCCAACTCTTCCCACACAATCTTCCCACAACTTTCCTTCCACATTATACAACCCCTTTCCCATCCCTCCACACACAATCCTTCACAAAACTTTCTTCAACACACCTCCTCTTCCCAACACCCCACATTCAACATGACGCCACCTCTTTGCCACACACTCCTCTCCAAAAAAAAATCTCTCAGGGGAGGGGGGAGAGCTGACAAAAAAAAAAAAATAAAAAAAAATGCACTGCGCCCTCCTTCCTCCTTCGGCGAGGCTGGAGTGCTTACAACACATGCACCGGTCACTTAGGAAACGTTGCCGATCTTTAACGTCAATGGCTGTCAAGAGACGCGAAAGACGTCCACTTTTTGCCAGTTGGGAGGGCCCCTTCATTAGACCCTGGGCTTGAAGGCCCACGTGAGGTCAGCAGCCTCTTCATCATCTTCTCCTCCGGTTTTTCTGGCCACGTGACAGACTTCACATCATGAAAGACGGTCGCGCCAGCAGAAGAGTTTTCGAATGCTCAAATTGAATCCGACATTTTAGTGTGCAGCCTGCATACCCCCCCCCCCCTTCCCCTTCTTCCCTGCCTCCCCCGCCACCACCGACCCTCCTGACCCTGATTCCCAACATCTCTCTTCCTCCCAGTGTGAGTGTGTGCGTGTGTGAGAGCGCGCGTGTGCGTGCGTGCGTGCGTGTGTGTGTATGTATGTATGCATGTATGTGTGTGTATGTGTGTGTGTGTGTGTGTGTGTGTGTGTGTGTGAGAGAGAGAGAGAGAGAGAGAGAGAGAGAGAGAGAGAGAGAGAGAGTGACAATGATTCTTTATTTTATAACGGTAAAAGTATTGGCTTAGTTAGCCAGAGAGAGAGAGAGAGAGAGAGAGAGAGAGAGAGATGATTCTTTATTTTATAACGGTAAAAGTATTGGCTTAGTTAGCCAAGAGAGAGAGAGAGAGAGAGAGAGAGAGAGAGAGAGAGTGACAATGGTTCTTTATTTTATAACGGTAAAAGTATTGGCTTAGTTAGCCAGAGAGAGAGAGAGAGAGAGAGAGAGAGAGAGAGAGAGAAAGAGAGCGTGCCCACCCCATTTCTGAAATCACCATAAGGCACAGATTCTGAAGTCATGCATCTGTATAGGGTCTCTTACAGGCTACTGTAATCGCCATCGTCAACACCATCGTCATCACCATCATCATCCCGACCTCCTCCCTTCAGTTCTTCAACAACCTCTGCACACTGCTTTCCAGCTCAGAGAGAGAGAGAGAGAGAGAGAGAGAGAGACTCCGTCCATCACATCATCATCATCCATCAAGCTCAGACCCAGCACCCAACAGCTGGCCAGCATACGGTACACGTACAGTACACTCCACACTCCTCACCGTGCTGCCTCGCCAACAGAGTCAGCAGCACAACACCCCAACCATTAGGCTACACCACCACACCTCTCCCACACACACACACACACACACACACACACGCTCCCTCTCTCATTCCCAGTGACACACACACACTACGCACTCTCCACCAAGCACAGCGAAGAGACGCCCTCGGCAACACCAGCCTGGCAAAGCGCCAAGCCACGAACCTGCTGCTCCACACGCACTACACACCGGTCTTTCTTCTTCTCCTTCAACGCTCCCCACTTCCACCACCTCTGCCAACTTACAAGCGCAAGCCAGCACGGCCTACATAGCCGAGCCCTCCCTGACAGCGGACACAACACAGCGGAGGAGCAGAGAGGGGGACGGACGGCCGTTAGTGAGGGCGAGGGCGAGGCTACGAGGGAGAGGGCATGCAAGCAAGCAACCAAGCCACCAAGCGACCAAGCCGGTTGGGTGGTGGGAGAAGCTGTCAAGAACGGGCAACGGGCAGAACGGGGGAAACCTCACCACGGGGACGGTCGATGAGGACGCCACAAGGGGAGACAGCCTGCGGAAAGAAAGGAAGGGGAGGAAAAAAAAATAAGAATAAAAAGTTCGGGAACGGGAGAGAGAGAGAGAGACGGGAGAGACAGACCTCGGCATTTTGAGACAGACCGGTGGTGGTGAAGGAGGTGGAGGTGGAGGAGGAGGGGGTGGTGTGCGGCGTTGCCACAGGAACTGGCAGCTCTCCGTGGCTCTATCAGAGACTGGTGGAGCCCTCCCCTCTTCAGTCTGGGAAACTGCTTTCCTCTGCAGATCTTCCCTTCCCTTCTCCGCCCCCCCCCCCCCCCCCCCACACACACACACACACACAGTTCTAAAGCTCTGTGCTTGTGAAGAAGATGGCTCTTCACCAACGTTTTCCGTCTCAGATAAAAGGCCAAAACTCTTCCTCGGGTTCCCCTCGCGACTCACAGGACTGCGAACACTCTCTCGAGTGCGCTCAGCTCAGCCAAGTCACTCAGCTTTCTCGCCAATGACGGTGCCACTGACTGGGAGGCGTCAAGGGGGCGTAAGTATCCCCCTCCCCCCCTATCCCCCCCCCCCCCCCCCCCCCACCACACACACACACCTCCAACATGCCTTCATCCCTCTAGACCGTCCCATCCCTACCCCTTTCTACCTAAGCCTAGTTCTTCCCATTCCCTGTGATCCTGTACCAGCTAGGCCCTATGTCACCTAGTCAACGTGAAGCTCCCCACGGAACAAAACGTATTGCACTAACGAAGACGTGACATCAGCCTGGTCGACGATTGTGCAGAAATCTATCTTCCCACCTCACCCCCCCCCCCCCCCCTCACCCCCACGAAGTGTTATTCAATATGGCAGTTTTGATTGCTTCACACCGCGAGGCGGACGCCTGCATAGGTCAAGGGACTGACAGCGTAGGTCAACTGGAAAACAGTATGGGTCAACTGACGACAGTATGGGTCAATTGTTTAACAGCATAGGTCAGCTGGATAACAGTATTAATCAATAAGTCAGATGACTGACAATGAAAAGTCAACTGACTCATAGCGTAGGTCAAAAGGTCAGCTAACAGTTACAGGTCAGCTGACTGACTGCATTGATCAACTGACTGACAGTGTGTCCACTGGCAGACAGTACAGGTCAACCTGCTGACGGTGTAAGTCAATGACTGACATTACAGATCTACTGGCCGACAATACTGATCAAATGATTGATAGTGTTGATCGAATGACTGGCAGTATTGGTCAAATGACTTGCACTATAGATTAACTGGCAGACGGTACAGATCAATTGGCTGAGAGTATAAATCAAATGACTGACAGTACTGACCAAATGACCGACAGTACAGACCAAATGATTGATAGTGTTGATCGAATGGCTGACAGTATTGATCGAATGACTGACAGTACAGATCAACTGGATGACAGTATTGATCAAATGACTGACAGTACAGATCAACTGGATGACAGTATTGATCGAATGACTGACAGTACAGATCAACTGGATGACAGTATTGATCAAATGACTGACAATACAGACCAAATGACTGACAGTATAGATCACATGACTGACAGTATTGATCGAATGACTGCCAGAACAGATCAAATGATTGACAGTACAGACCAAATGACTGACAGTATAGATCACATGACTGACAGTGTGGTCGGCTGACAGAAAGGTCAACTGGTTGACACTATAGGTCAACTGGCTGACACTATAGGTCAACTGGCTGACACTATAGGTCAACTGGCTGGCAGCTTAGGTCGAGGGGTCCACTGGCTGACAATAAAGGTCAACTGGCTGACACTATAGGTCAACTGGCTGACACTATAGGTCAACTGGCTGGCAGCTTAGGTCGAGGGGTCCACTGGCTGACAATAAAGGTCAACTGGCTGACACTATAGGTCAACTGGCTGGCAGCTTAGGTCGAGGGGTCCACTGGCTGACAATAAAGGTCAACGGGCTCACAGTGCAGGTCAACTACCTGGAAAACAGGTCAACTGGCTGACTGTTGAACTCGATGTCCTACAAAGGCTTTAGGTCTGATCGCCGTAGGCGCTCAAAATAAATCGGACTTTGTCGTTAACACATGAAAGAACACAGACGTAGTTGGGTGCCTCAAAGCCAAGAACACACACACACACACACACGCACACTTTGCCTGGGTCGTTTGCGTCTTACTGAGAAAGGGTCAACTTCAGGAGGAAACCGACGTTCTTGAACGACCATTAAAAACTGAACTGACTACAAAAGCGCAGCAACACCTCGAAAGAAGATCAGCAGCGGAAAACTACTCACGGTTTTCAACCCGAGGCAAGCCGCTGACCGACTACAGGTGCCTAACCATGACAGCAGGGGGGGGGGGGGGGGGGGGGGGGGGGGGGGGGGGGGGTGCTGCTGGCTGTGTCAAAGGGTCCCCGTGGACCCCGAAGTCAGGAAGCCCCGAACCATTATAGAACGGTTATAATTACACGACATGCTAGCCATCTGCTGTCAAAGAGTGCTCGCTACTGTGCCTATACACAGACAGACCAGCTGACAAAGAACTCGACGTCAACCACTTTATGTCTTACTGTCGTGCAACGCACACATTCTGTTCAAGACCCCACTGTTTGACAAACACGTCAAGCATGAAACACTTCCCGGAGTTTTAAAACTGACCTGTATTATGCTTGCCATTTTTTTCTCTACCCTGTCACCCCTAACTTCACTTTTTACCTCGAGCAATGAAGCGATTTGAATGGCTGATGGTCTCTTCCCGGTCCAGTTTTGGCTGCCCTGAAATAAAGGACGTACATAATTAGCTGCACATTATAGTGCATGCTTAGGAAATAGCAAGCTATGCTGTTTGTTTGTTGTCATGTTATCATTTCAATGCATACTTAGGAAATAGCAAGCTATGCTGTCTGTTATCATGTGATTATTTCAGTGCATAGCTAGGAAACAGCAAGCCATGCCGTTCGTTATCATGTGATTATTTCAGAACAGGACGCTTTCCCTCTCTCCACGTGGAGGCAACCCCCAAAAAGGCCCTGTGTGGGTAGGCCGGGCCAGGATCCAGTTCATGCCAGGACTTGCCACACGACGAAGACAGGACAACAGCCGCTCTGCGATCTTTCTCCCCGCCGGTTGTCCCTGGACTCCTTGGTGTCTCAAGGACTGTACGGGCGGCTCGATCAATAGCCGAGTACACGGGGTTCTTCTCCCGCTCCTTCGTGCTCCAAGCCCTACAGCGGTGGCAGCGGCCAGCCTACAACGGCTTCACTGGAGTACAACGGACAGAAGGAAGACGGGGACAGGTGGGACGAGGGCGGGGGGGGGGGGGAGCGGTGGAGCGCACTGTATCATATTGTCCTCCGCATGACCTTACCGTCTATAGTTCACCCAATGAAAGATGAAGATGATGATGATGAATAAAAAGAAGATGGTGACGATGACGATGATGATCAAGAAGAAGAAGAAGAAGAAAGAAGAGGAGGAAGAAGATGAGGATGATGGTGATGATGATGATGATAATGGCCTTCGGTTACAAAACATTTCCCTTCAGACCTCTCGCCCTTTTATAAGACATTCTGACTGTGCTGAAAATGAAATGAGATGAAGGGAAGTTATTTCAACTCTCTCTCCACTCTTCAGTCGGTTAATTCAGCTCTCACGTCCTCACCATCCACCAAAGCTGACATAGCAGACAGGGATGACGGATTCTGTATTCACAACTCGTCTAGGAGACCGATGGGAAGGGACCTCATCTAACATTACACCGACATGACCACAATGGTATTTTCAGATGGGCAGCCCAAAAACACCGATTTGGGGACAGGACGTCGGTAGGATTCAGTAGAATTCGCACCGTCTGACTGCGACATTGGTGCTCTGCCAACTTATTCGGTTGGCACTGCCGGCGTGAACACCACGCACGACTCAAGACCATTCGAGAGGGCAAATTCCGGACATCTCATGCACCAATCAGAAGATAACTATTCATGCCTCGGGAGGGGAGGGGGAGATAAAGGTGGCGGTACATAACTAAAAACGTTATCCTTTCAAATTCTGATCACATACCCTTAAAAGGTAACATTTATCTTCTTTTTCTTTTTTTTTTTGTCTTGAAGATGAAACGGATTTTTAACAACAGGTTGTAGAGAATCCAAAGTCCTCACGATAAATCAGGATTATTCAGTTGAAGACTTTCTAATTCCTCGATGTGTATATCCCATCCATTTGTGTTTAAACATGGATCTACACACAACAAAACCACAGTGAACATGACTGAATGCTTTGGGGCTCAACATGTAACATGTACAATGCACTGCGTGTTCCTATCATCTGGAATGAAGACGGACGTCACTTCCTTTTAATTTTCGCTCATTTCACATCCATAGTTCTAGAAACAAATATTGAAAGAAGACAAAACAGTTTCACTCAAAAAGAAAATGAATCGTTCATTAGATTACCAGTACCGTAACGGAACTTGTACTACACACACAAAAAATCACTGTCCATAACAAGAAAAAAAAGGCATGCTTTTTTTAGCGTCTGTCTCCAAAACCTGGGTTCATACATGACCTTAACAAACCTAACTACTGAGGCAATAATCAAAATACAGACCAACCATTCATTGTATAACCCCGAACAAAGACTGTCCATGCCTTCAAACCCTTTAGTTCTGTATGCATCTTCGTTTTCCCGGCTGATTCTCCGTACAATAACATAACGGATGTAATCACCTCCCGCCTCCGTCCCCCACCCCCCATACACACAGCCAACAATATGTGACAGTGTCAGTCAGATCACTGATCAGTAACTGCACAGAGAGAGAGAGAGAGAGAGAGAGAGAGAGAGAGAGAGAGAGAGAGAGAGAGAGAGAGAGAGACAGACAGACAGACAGACAGACAGACAGAGAAACTTCCTGGTGTAATGTGATGACAGACTGTGATGGGACGGGTTACACAAGCATTATACAAAAGGGAAAAAAAAAACAGAAAAAATAAACCGCACGAAACGATACCCATGGAGCAGGGAGTGGGTGGGGAGGCACGGGGGAGGGGGTGGAGAAAGGAAGATATAGGAACGAAAAAGAAACCAAAGTGGGAATCATCCTCCAACTCCGAATAGACAAACTCATATATGTTAGAGAGAGAGAGAAGAGAGAGAGAGAGAGAGAGAGAGAGAGAGAGAGAGAGAGAGAGAGTGAGTGGGGGGGCGTAGACTGAGAGACGTAGAGAGAGAGAGAGAGAGAGAGAGAGAGAGAGAGAGAGAGAGAGAGAGAGAGAGAGAGAGAGCCAGAGAGAAGCTGTGAGACAGAAAAAGGTAGACGGACTGAAACAATGGGGATGGGCCAGACAAAGAGCCATAAAGAGAGAGAGACAGACAGACAAAGAGCCATAAAGAGAGAGAGACAGACAGACAAGACAAATACAGACACAGAGTTTCCGGGTGCGATTTGGTGAGGCAGCTGTGACGGGGATTGGAATGGGTTAAAAGATATCACACACACACACACACACACACACACACAAAGAGAGTGGGGGGGGGGGGGGGGGGGGGGGGCAGGAAGAAACAAGACTAAGAGAAAAGGGAGTTCAAGTTTTAAGTTTGGAGGGAGAGAGAGAGAGGGGGGGGGGGGGGCCAAAATGAGGCTGGGCAACAAAGAGAGAGAGAGAAGGGGCCAGGGGGAAGAGGGGGTGAGGGAGAAAAGGGACGAATGAGACCAGACACACGAGGCAAGACCGAGCGGGAACACCGACAGGTGTGGCAGGTGCGCGTTGACTAGAGACAGGAGAGCAGCCGCACAATGGCCAGACAACCAACCAACTAGGTCTGAATTAAGTCCCTCGCCCCTGTCACCCAAGATAACAAGGTCTCTCCAGTCAAAGGGAACGGCCAATGCTTTGGGTCCCTGCCGGTTTAGCCAGAGCGACTGCGACTAGGTCGCTTTCAGACGTTGCGTATTCCTGGCGCAAATCACGAAAAAGAACGGTGGAAATTTTTTTGCTGCCCTTCTAAACGTGTTGTCGTTCTGGAGGGAAGGGAGGGGGGGGGGGCAATCACACCGCCCCCCTCCCCACCCTACCACCCAGTCTCCTGGAAAGGTCATTTCGCGTCTGCCATTATCACCCGAGGCCGGTGTGGGAGTCCAACATGAATGTCATTCACGGCAAGCCACCCCCACTCACCCATCCGCCCTCATTCATTCCATCCACACCCACACCCATCCCCCCACGGCACATTCTGTCTGCAACTGCGTTTGTTCTTGCAATGTATGTGCTCTTCATTAATCCACTCACTAAGTATGACGTTTCAAATCCTGTCCATCGCTAGCCCCCCCCCCCCCCCCCCCCTCCCCCTCCCCAATTATTGTTTATTTCGAAAATACCATTTCTAATACTTATGGATATATATATAATATATATCTTACCCTCTTAATGAGGGCTGGGCTACAAGCAACATTCTCTCTCTCTCTCTCTCTCTCTCTCATGAGAGGCTATGGTCTTGAATACGTACCCGTCTTCATATCTGTCAAAGAGAATAACTGTCCAACTAACCTCATCTCATTCAGAACCCACCAGACTTACGTTAGAAACAAATCCCTGTTAAGGGTTTTGCCAACTCACATCCCAAACCCCACCCCCGGAGGAGGCAGTGCAACGTTAAACTGACCTATACCCATTCCGCCAAGGAAGCAGGATGGGACAGGTGATAAGCTTCCTCCTCGTTATTACCGTAGTACTGCACCCTGAAACAAGCCTTGGTCTCAGATTCCAATAGCTAGCTAAGGTGATACGAGCTACGTGTGCCTTTCTTTCTCCTTTTCTGGACTTGGTTCTACAACTCTCCTTGCCAACAACGACAATCTCCTGGCCTTATGTTGGGAGTTTACCACGCTACCATCCAAAGCGGTCCCCCCCACCCCCAAGTTCTTTTTTCAGATGGCTGTCGTTTAACAGCCTGATCATGAGGGCATCCACATGAAACTGGAATCTTATTACTGCTCATTGTTCCAAATGTTGTCGTTGCTGTTTGGTTGGTTGGTTGGTTGTTGTCTTCTTCTTTTCTCTCTCTCTCTCTCTCTCTCTCTCTCTCTCTCTCTCTCTCTCTCTCTCTCTCACCTGTTTTCTCACACACACACACACAGATCTTCCACCGCCACCAGCCCCCCTCCTCTCCCAGAAAAGTAGCTGGTCCCCAGCAGTCAGTCAGTCCCAGGACAGACAGGTATCGGCGGCAGCCTGCTCAGGTATAGAGCAGCACTCACTCACTCACTACCAGCCATACGGACCCGCCGTGCGACAGGAGCCGTTGCCAGGCCCCCCCCCCCCCCCCCCCCCCCCCCCCCCCCCCCCCCCCCCCCCCCCCGCAGATCACAGATTGAGGCCTGGCGCTCTGGATGTGGGGGAGGAAGGGAGGAGATGATCCTCACCGCCGTTGCCATGGCCACTGGGGAGGGGCCGATCAATGCTAACTCCCCCTCCCGTCCTCCCTCCATCCCTTCCCTCCTCCCACACCTTCCTACCGGAGCGGGGTTGGCGGTGATGCCTGGAGGCCACCTGCTCGCTGTTCCGCACGGCATCCGGGCGCTGCGGCCACAGATCGTATGGCCAGCCCCACTGACACTTCTGTAACCGCTGTTGCCTAGCCTACGGACTTCACCCGGATGGGAAGCGTCCTGCCACTGTGGCATGAAGTCGACAACACACAGTTTCTGTCCGTCTAACTTCAGAGCGATAATTCTTGACGAGGCTACCTGGCACGAAGTCGACGACACACAGATTCCATCCGTCAAATTGTTGTTAGCCGGTATGCTTCAACCGGCTGACACAAAATCGGTTTCCGATTGGCTCAACATTGGTAGTCAGCGCGAGTGCATGGCGAAGATAAACGCCACCCCACCCCCCACCCTTTCCACCTCCCCTCCGTTCAGAATCCCCCCTAACCGCCCCACCCCGCCCACCATCTTTCTCTCCCCAAAAGCTTAAACTGTATGTCTGTTAATCGTAATTGCTGAGGGAATTAATGAATCCGATCATTTCTTTCAACCACAATGGCAAAACACTAATTTTCTTCAATCGAAGACAAAAAGAACTTCCTTTTTTTTTTAATCTGTGGCTTTTTTTCCCCCATGTTCACACAAAAGCCTAGAGGAGTCGGGTTTTCCCCTCAATCTGCAGCCACATGTGTTTGTCACAGCTCACGGCAACCCACCCCCACCTATCCCACTGCCCCCACTCTCCTCGTCCCTCCTTGCCCTCTCCAGCCAGACTTCCGCACACACACACACAAAGGCTGGGAGCGGTGGCCGCACTCTTAACTCTTGAGAAGTGGGCGAACTCCCAACGTCTGGTAGCTTGTTGCTGACTGACAACCTAATCTCCTTCCCTGCCGGCAGACCGTCGCCAGCCACGTTCTGTGCACCAGACAGGTCAGCCCAGCAGTCCTGCAGCAGCAAGAGGTGTGGGGCTCTTCGCAGAGTCACGCACAGTCACTAGCTTGCTCTTTATCAAGATCAGCTCGGAACGCTACTAATTTTCATAGCAGACAAGCTCTACCTTGCCAAGTGAGCATGTTGATCAACACCGAATGGCGTTCGTTGGGTTCAGACCCGTCCCCCAGCCTCTTCAGAGAGAACGTTTACGTCAAGGATCGCTCGCCTTTTTTTTTTAAAATAATAAATAGAAAAATAAAACGAAACAAAAAGACAGGAAACCTGACTGTTATGTGATTAAACTCAAGAGTAAACAAGGCAAAAACCCCAATAGCATCTCCAGAAAGAACGCGCCACATGGGAAATGGTGGTTGATCAATACGCCAGGCCCACACCTTCCTTTGTCACACTCTCATCAACGCCAACATCAGCTTCAAGGATCAATGCCAGCAGCAGCTCCTGCACCGTGCACAGACGCCGCCGGATCAATAACCCCATCCTCACTCCAGCCGTCCACAGAATTCCGGAGGCAGCCAACGCCCAGACCAACCTCAGGAGGCTAGAAAGCGGCAAAGTAATCTTCAGTTCCACACGTCTGACAAGCAGAGACAGACAGACAGACAGACAGACGGCAAAGTAATCTTCAGTTCCACACATGTGACAAGCAGAGACAGACAGACAGACAGACGGCAAAGTAATCTTCAGTTCCACACATCTGACAAGCAGAGACAGACAGACAGACAGACAGAGAAAGAGTGGGAGAGGAGTCGGAGGCGGGGGTGGGAGGGGGCAGGTGAAGAGGAAGTGTAGAGAGAGCAAAGTTTGGGGGGGGGGGGGGGGGAGGGAGGTCCCTGCTATCAGCACAATGCCGAGGGACGCATGGAAGCTGGAGGACAGGGAGAGAGAGATACGTCTTCATGGCACCAGGACATGATGGCTCCCCGCTGTCAGCCTCTTCCTGCTCCACAAATCAATAACTGCTGACCTCCCCCTTCCTCCCGACGGCTGCCAAACGTTACGTCCTCGGCGCAAGCCCGTCCACAACCACACAAAGAACGGACAGGAGAGTGACAGGGCCGAGTGGTCTGCTAGGTCCGAACCTTGCTGCTCTGGATGGACCCAGAAAGGGGAGATTTTTGTTTTTGTTTTTGCTTTTGTTTTCTTTTTCTTTTTTTCTATTTTTTTTTTTTTCGGTTTCCCAGATTATCCAGCCTGGACGTATCGCATGAGACTGAAAACACATGTTACAGGTTAAATGACCTAAAAACACATGTTACAGGTTAAATGACCTAAAAACATGTTACAGGTTAAATGACCTAAAAACACATGTTACACATTCAATGACCTGGCTAAAGGCCAAGACTGGGAAAGGAACGTGCAAAGGCCCAGGCACGCGCCACTCTCTGGACACGGGGAGGCTGCCTACATCGGCCGTACACAAGAAATCCTTCACAAGCAAGCACACAGTCAGTCCCACCATCGCAAGTTCCGTTCTAATCCCGGCAGAGTATGGCGAGTCAAGATTAACCCTTAAAGGGCCCCACGAGGTTGGCTGGCTTGAGGTCGGCTGGTCTACAATCAAAACGAATCTGACGGACGGAGGGGTAGTAGGTTGACCATTAAAGCGTTTCGAGCTTAGCTCTCCCTTGTCATAGCTGTTGTCAGTGCTGAGAAAGAGGTAAGTTTGTTACAAACAGTAATGAGGAAGAGCTATGCTGGAAATGTTTAGTGCGCCAGTTCTCCCAAAGGGTGTAGCTAGAGCCAGCACGGAGGAAGAGCTAAGTGGGACATGTTTCCTGTTCCACTTTTCCTGAAGGATCACGCAAACAGCACTGAGAAAAAGCGACTTTGAACACGTTTCTTGTTCTACCTCTCCTACTGGACACGTTTCTTGCTCTACCTCTCCTGCTGGACACGTTAACAGTGCTGACAAAGAGCTGCACTTCCAACGTTTATTGTTCCTCCTCTTCTAACGATCTCCTAACAGTACTGACTAAGAGCTATGCAGGACATGTTTATTGTTCCTCCCCTTCTAACGATCTCCTAACAGTACTGACTAAGAGCTATGCAGGACATGTTTATTGTTCCGTCTCTCCTAAGCGACCTAGTAATGGCGTGGAGGAAAAGCTACGCTAGAAACATGAATTGTTCTACTTCTCCTTCAGGATGTAGTAACAGTGCTGAGGTAATTATCTTGAAACGTTTATTGTTCTACTTATCCAAAAGGATGCAGCAGTTGTAACAGCACAGAGGACATGCTACGCTTAAAACATTTATTGTTCAACCTCGCGTAATGTATCTAGTACAGTAGTAGCAGCAACACAACAGAGGAAGAGCTACCCTTGAAACGTTCACAACAGGTCTAGCAACAGCATGGGGGAATAGCTCCTCCGCGTAAAACGTTTATAGAAGATCTTGTGACAACAAGGAGAAAGAGCTACGCTTTAGAAGTTAATAAAAGATCTACTGACTGCATGGTGGAAGAGTTAGCCATGCTTACAACGTCTACTGTCTAACCTTTCCTAAAGGATCTAGTGGTAGCAATAGCACAGAGGAACAGCTATGCTTACAACGTCTACTGTCTAACCTTTCCTAAAGGATCTAGTGGTAGCAATAGCACAGAGGAACAGCTATAGAGAACAGGGAAATGTCTGTTCAACCCCACTTGCTTCACCACCGAGTTTTTGGGCGAAAGTGGCCTAAAAGCCGCCTTTTCCTGTGGCGGAAGAGAGAGAGAGAATCACCGGCAGACAGACAGACAGACAGAGAAGAGAGAGACAGAGAGAGAGACAGACAGACAGACAGAGAGGCGGGCAGACAGACACACACACACACACACACACACACACAACTCTTTCTCTCTCTCAATTAAATGACATAAAATCCGCACACTTCTTCTGACTAATTTCCACCTACAAACTTTGTACACGGGGCTGAAACCTGATCACTTAATTTACGGCTCGCGGCAGTTTGCACCTAGCCTGTGCTGTGTAAACGAAGCACACTCGGCCGGGTTGCAACCATTGCATCAGAAAATGATTGCCACGTCGACACACCGAATCGAGGCTGTCGCGTGACACGACTGGGGTCGCCATTGTTGCTTGGACTATTGAACAAGAAGCTGTGTTTTGTTTGCGCTCTGTTGTGACCACTGTGTTTTACTTGTGTTATTTTAAAATGGCTAAAACGTTACTGAAGAACAGGTTTGTTATTCGAGGCCATAAGTTTTACTTTAACTGCATGTTGTGAAACGGAGAGATTGTTTTCTAGAAAACGAAAAAAGTGAACTAACTGTTTTGGGAAATGAACGACTATTTTAAAAGGGTTTGTTGGTTCAAGGAAATGAAACAAGATGTAGCCAGTTTTAATACATGTTTGACTATTGATGAGATGGTTCCTTATTTAATAAATGGCGCTGCATTGTTGAAAGTTGGCCGAAGCAAAACAAACCATCACGCTTTGATTGTTGGGAGCTGGCTTGAGACAGCTAAAGCCATGTTTAAAAAAAGGGCGTTCATTGGCAAGCTGATCTGTGTATTAAATGGTTTTACTTTCTATTTTTTTAAATTTCAAAACCAGTTCATCTGCCTTTAAGTGTGCCCTTATGCAACTGAATGGCGTTTTTCGAATGTTCTGGCAAACAAACTAGATAGGGTTGGGCCCAGACCTTAGTACATCTACCAGTATGGAGAGGAGTAGTGGTGGCCAGCACTATCTTCATATAAATGCTTCAAATATACAATGACGGTGTACTACTACGGCGATTAGAGCCGCCATAATTGCTTTTAACTCTGCTAAAGCAAGTTGCAAGCGTCCTACCACTGACGAAGATCTATTTTTAGATACCGCTCACCGCTGGCCGGGCATTTTGCCGCATTTGATCCGGCTAGAAAGCACCCAAGCAATACGGGTCAATCAGGCGAGCTCCCTGATTGACCTAGAAGCGCGCGGGGCCTCCCACTGACTAAGATCTTTTTTAGATGAGCGGTCGGGGTTGTTTAGAGTTGACTGCCTTGAATTTCCACCAAGCACTTCATGACTTTGTATTTTATTGCTGTGATTACTGGCTTCACTGCTTCGCTTCACGTCCTGCTTCAACTTTTTTGGCTGCCGCACACACCGCACGTCCCCCCACCCCCACCCCACGCACGCACGTCCCCCACCCCCACCCCACGCACGCACGTCCCCCCACCCCCGCCCCACGCACGCACGTCCTCCCACCCCCACCCACGCAACGCACGTCCTCCCACCCCACCCCCCTGTTACACCACACACACTCCCCCACCCCCAAGTTCTTAAATTAAGTTTTTAATTAAGTTACTTCAAGTTCTTAATAATTTTCTTGTTTAATTTTTTTAATTAAGTTCTTGATCAAGTTCTTAATAAGTTCTTGATTAAGTCATCCTTTAAGTACAACCAAGTTTCTTATTAAGTTATCTTATAATTATAAAAAAAAATCCCAAGCTATTTTTTTTATCTTAAATAGTACTGTCTAATTTTAGTACACACACGCCTCAAAAAACGTGTCATCGTTGGGGATGTCTTGCTCAGCGTTCTCTGCATAGATCTTAAGAAGGTCTTACATCCGAAGCAACCGCATTGATTCCCAATTTGGGTCTATGGAAATGTCTTTTATAGACTCCATGTCTTTATTATTGACTTTATCATTTTATAATACGCCATGATCTATTTTTATAAAAAAATTTAAAATATTATTCCATTATAAATGGATCAAAATGATGCTTTTTTATGGGGGTTTTGGCGTGCAGTTGTCTTTTCTGTTTTAGGGGTTTTCGGGTTTGTTTTAACTCTTTTGTTTCTGTTGCCATTGTGTATATATTTTATAAACCATAATAACTGCCCCCAGCAGCAGCAATGGCGCCAAAAATGGGCAACAGTTTTAAGTTCAATATTCCATGAAGACCTTTGGGGGCCCCTTAAATCACATGGTGTTTTTATAGCTGGCATTGAATCAACTTGTTCTGGCGTTGGGCGTTATGTTTCATGATGAGCCCAATTTTCTGTAAAAATTAATTTTTTTTGTCTGTTCCACTCTGCTAATTTTTTTTCCTGCTTCAACACGCCCAGGATTTTAATGGCTCCACCTGATTCAGCGTTTTCTGCTGATTTTCTGGCTTGGTTACTTTCTCCACCTAAATTCAGTGTTTTCTGATTCTGCTGATTTTCCAGCTCGTTCATTTTGAAGGGAAACAAAATCTTTTATGTTTAAAGTAATTTTTATCCCATGATTACTGGGCGTAACAATGTTCCAAATTTGTAGTATAAAATCACACCCTAGAGATCTAATGACTTTGTTAAAACTGGATCTTGCGTTAAATCATACGTAAGATCTTGTTCAGAATCAATGGGAGCAAATCTACTGACTAGTTTAGTTTTACAAACTAAGAACGTTTGCCAACGCTTTTCACCATTCAGACCCCAGCTGCGCTTCATACCTGTTATGATACTTTAAAATGTCTTGTGGCGACATCTGTTGAATCTGTTCAATGCTGAATTCAGTTCCGAGGAACTGTTTTGTTTTCCCACATGCTGCCAAAGAATACAGCCTTTCCTTTTTGGGCATAAAGCTTGATCACAACTTGGTCATTCATAAGTTCAGGAAGGTTTAGGCCGCCTTGTAGCTGTAGTAGTCATCACTGTTCATTTTTTTAATAATATAATTATTTTATTTTATAAAAATGAGCACCGAAAAAACTGTTGCTAACCTTGTATACCATTCTGCTGTTATTGGAGCCTAAGTGTAGGATACTCAATGCTTGGTAAAAGCTTGTTAAGAATTAAACCAGCAATCTTGGCAAACTAGACTTTGAGGATTCAGCAAAGCTAATTGCTATCATTGCGCTTCGTTTGCCACAAAAAGATTTTCTAGTTAGAAAGGAAATAATTCCGGACAATAAAAATATGTAAGAAAAAAATACATTTATAAAAATGCTTCACTCGTAATGATGATAGGCGGCGCTGTGGTAATGCGCTCGCTTTAGTGGAAGTAATTCGCATTTAGTAAACGCGAGATGAAGGCGAGAGAAAAAGACATAACAAAGCTGTGAGCAACTAGCTGCAGCACAAGATCGCTATAAAAAGCAGAGAATTGAGCAGTTAGATTTTATTAATAACACACTGAAAAAAACAGGGACATGCAGCTTACACATTTAAAGATGTTGATCAAGCAATAAAAGAATATTATCTTGTAACAGGCAAACCAATCGGGGACATTCCCCCCACCAAAATTTAGCGACTTTTATCATCCATCAGAAAACCCCCAAAAAGATGCAAGAAATCGCGTTTATTGCCTTTGGTATGACCGTCGTGTATTTTGTTGCGCATAATATGGCTGAATAAAAATGAACAAAATCTATTATTCGCCAAAAGGATATTGGAAGGGATCACAGCAATCAAAAAGCTAAGCGAAGCAGCTGGAGTCAGTGAACAAACAGCAAAAAGAAGGTTATCTAAACAAGCGATTTGGCAAATTTATTTTACCTGCGCCTAGGCGAATACAGAGACCCCCCCTTTGTGAACACAATACCGAACGGCACCCATCAAATGGACCTTTTATATTTACCCTCTGATAGGATTAGACGAAAAAAAGATTTTAATTTACGCACTCACAGTCATTGACATGGCTTCAAGATACAAAGATGCAGAACCATTAACACAAAAGATGCTTCTGCTGTTGCGTTGCCATAACAGCTGATATAACCAGCGAGGCCCGCAAACTTACCCTCGCATGATTCAAGTTGATGAATGGGAAAGAATTTAAAGGCCAAGTGAATCAATTATTGTTAAAAAAACAGAGTTACTATTAGAAGAGGCATTCCGGGAGTTCACAGATCACAGGCTTTAGTTGAAAACTTTAACAAACAGTTAGCCGAAAGACTTTTTTCCTACCAGTATCACAGAGAGCTTATTGACAATTCTCGCAACACAGAATGGGTTAGAAGACTGCCCTCAGTTTTGCGCGCAATGAATAATGAAGAATTTAAAGGGCTAAAGCCAGTACAAGCAATCAAAAGAAAAACAATAAATGTTGCTGAAGGAGAGTCTTCATCCAGCAAACTATTACCATTTGGATTGAAAGAAAAGGTACCTTTATTTACCGGGGGAAGCAGAAGGGGGACACTCGCATCAGGGCAACCGATCCAATTTGGAGTGTTGACCCGTACGAAATAAAAAGAATTGTAAAAATTGAATCCGCCCGTTGTATTATTTACGAGAAACTGACACAACAAAACAACCAGCTCCTCAAAGATCTTTTGTAAAAGAAGAACTGCAGATAATCCCGCCAGACACAGTTCCGCTTTAATTAATTTAAACGGTTCTCCATGCCCAATTGCATATGAAAACTCGGGATTAAAACAAACACCCGTTTTGTGTTTGTTCTATCTAATAAATCTTTTTACAACGTTGTGTTGATCTCATGTAGATTAGATCGCAGTTTTACGTTGTCATGATGAAAAGTCTTATTCCCAAACAATGCTTCTTTGTAGTTGTCATGTGATATGTTTGACTGCACAACGCTGCGAGATTTTCCCCTTGCTTTCTTAATGATTTTCTTCCTGGCTCGAATACTGTACTTTTTCGATCTTAACCCCACATACTCCTTGATCACCTTTCCAGAAAAATTCATCCTTCATCTTTCCTAAAACCTTCTTATTAGTAATTGAATGCAAAGGCGAATCTTTGGGGTAATCAGATGTGTCGTACCATCCTGCTTTGCCCTTTAGCCACTTGGGTTTCCATGTCTTTATAGATGTCTTCAGTAGGGATATCTATAACAAACTATCTTTTATCTGTGTAAAGTACTCGGGACTCAGGTTTACGGGGGCTTAAAGTAGTCATAAAGAAACTCTAACATCAAAGTTTGAAAATTCTAAACAGTAAACCCAATAAATACGGGTTTTGTCCAATTTGACTTTCTTTTTTTTCATCATTATCCCAAAAAGGTGTCATGAAATCTTCTAAAGTCCTGATAATTAGGTTTGAAGCCCAGCTTAATTGCTTCATTCTCTCTGGTGACCAATCTAACATCGTTACGCTGTGCGGATTCTCCATAGTCTTTCCAAAACAGCGTTGTTCATCAACTTGAAAAAGTCTTTTTCTGAAGCATCTTGGATTTGGTTCTGAGATCAGTGTTCTTCATGATGTATGGTTTCATGAACTGTTCTTGATCGAAAGCAATTATGCGATGAACAGCTTTTTAACTTCAAACCAGTCTTAAATAAAATTGTAGAAGTCTGTAATGACAGACATAATTTTTTTGCCGCGAAGATTAGCACAAGTTTAGGTGGCTCTCTTGGATCCATCTTAGACTTTCTGCTGCTAATGGATAGTCATTATGCAGGTCATGGAGTTCATGAGGATATCTAAGTCAACTTCTAGAATGAAGCCACGCTGCTGTCAGGCGTTAAACTGTTCAACCACTTTAATGCCTTTTGAATTTATTCGTACCTTTGTACACCTTAAAGTTAACGTAATGGAAGTGATTGCGCCATAGCCCAACCATACAGATTGTTTGCATCTAAATACATGAGATAGTTAGACCTTTTACTCGGATCATAGTCGTCCAAGTATTTGTTGTTTGCTTTACAGTAATGATGCGACGCCATACTAATTCCTCCACGCAATCCGTTTTCAATCATCTGAATCATTGGTAAATCTGACAATAAATCAATCTGTACTCCAGTAATTTTAGAAAGCGTCCCAGCTCACCCCGGGCGCAGAAATATATGCGCAGGATCCAAACTGTAATGTTTCAGCAGGTCTTTCTATAATTTTCAAAGACGTCCGCCAACAAACATACATCTGCCATTAAATAGGAGTCATGATAGTCTCCATCGTTTTACAATCTAATTTTGGGCCAGCATCTTGAGCAGCTGGAAATGGGTGTCGCTGATGTCCTTTCCTCTAAGACTAGAAAAAACGCGCCTTGGTGGAAGTGATCTTCATAAAACCTTTCCCAACTGTTCATGTATCATAAGGGTAAACGCCCTTTCTAACAAGAGTTGAGTAAAAATATTTTTCCGTTATTGGCAGGACTTTAAGACATAGCCGTGCCTCTAATGAGCCCCATCATGTGTTGCATAGAGTCGTAGAAGACATGTTTTTTAAAAGTGAAACACATGTACTTTTCTGATGACTGTGCAATGCATGCTACCCTAAGGCGCTGGTTACTGCTTGAAATTATAAGGTGAGAGTCATAACCTCGCAAGTTGTGAAGAATACAGGCAGTTTCCCATGTCTTTGGATCAAACTTTAGTTGAAGATTGCATTTGTTATGCGCCGCTCCTCTGAACTTTCCGCTAATGTGATCATGGTCTCTTACTGTGGGTTTACACTCTTGGGCGTTAGCTCTAAACCCCCAAATCCAACAATGCGGGGCTGAGTCATACTGTTGTTGGTCTTCAGGCCCATTATGATTTCAGATAAGTTTAGATTATTAAAACGGGCGTTACGCACTTGCTGCATGCGTTTTAAGAATTTTTTCTGCAGCATCTGGTCCTCTATATAATTCTGGCTCTGAATAAACGCCATCCGACCTAACAATAATGAGGCAAATGAACAAATCTGATATTTACTCATTAAGACTGTTTTTCGAAGTTTTTGGGGTGCTGGCCCTTCATAAGGAACAATAAGCGACTCGAAGTCTGCGTAAACACGTATGACTTGTTTGCGGGCCGTTTCCAGTTCTTAAAACAACTTTAGATCCTGGCGGGGCGTGTTAGTTCTTCTTACAGTCTACAGAACTTTTACAATGTTTTATATGTTCACTTCGCGGCTTGCACAGATGAATTCTTGTTAAACATTTTCTGCAGAATTCTGGTATGTTAGTGTTTTTGAAGAAATGCGCCAATAATCTGCTCATTGTGCGTATCAATGTGAAATTGGGCAGCCCTGCTGGCGAAAAACATTGGGAGTAAGTCCACATGACTTTGGCTGGTTCGCCTATTGTTGGACTTTTTGGACACTTTAATTGGCCCCAAATTTTGTTTCCTCATCCATGTGTATACATTAACAGTTATTGGGTTGTTTTGTTCTTCAAACTGATCAATTTGGGTCTACACTAACAGGAAAGGATATTCCATTGAAGTTAAGATCTTTGGCGTATTGCCGATAGTTAGTCATCTCTTGCGTGTTCGCGGACATGATGCGCCTTGCAAGAACCACCACTGAACATTTGTTGTCTGAATTTTTTATGTTTAAAACGCTCTTTTTAAAACCAACTCCCGAGGTAGGGGAATGTAAGCCTTGCCTACAATCGGTGCATACTTAGCCTGTTTTAATCTAATCTCTAAGACTTCGCCCTCTGACCAACCAGAGCCTCTCATTTTAGCTTCTTCAGCGGCAGCGTCAAACTGTGTAAGCAGTTGTCGTCTGCCCAAAACCCGGGGGTTAATCATTAGAGAAAGAATAGTCTGCTGTTTAGTTGGACCCAGACTTCTGATTTTCTTCATTTATTGTTACATAGTCGATTAAAACAGCAACTTACTTAAAATGGCGGGTCTATTGTTAGTTTGCCCGGAACTTGAGAATAGCATGTACAACGCTTGCCTGACGTTTGTTGGGTCAATGACTTCTAATCAATATCATTCAGTGTCTTGATAAACGCTCTCTCTCAAGCATTCCTTCAAACAATTCGTCTTGTCCTTCATATATCTTAGCCATGCTGTCTTTCTTTTTTAAGCCAACATATTTATTTAAATTAAAAAAATACAACGGCTTAATCCGAATCAATCGACGGTCTTTTTGCGCTTGGACTCATAAACTAAAGTATAAAACCTTTTGGTGTTGTTAATGTGAGCTGTTTAGAACAGAGTTTTAAAGTCTCGTTTACTTTTTTTAAGCATCCTTTTTATTCTGCTCGGTTCTGGCTGTTGAGAAAAAACTTGTCCTCGCCTTTTTTGAAGATTTAAACTTTGTCTTTTGTAGTCATCAAAATCGGCCTGTAAACGATTAAATTTTTTCACCGTGATGTTTGAGTCAACTACGCTTTATTATTGTCAGTTTTTAAAAGAGCTAAGTTTAGCTTTATTAGTTGAACCTAGCTGTGTGCTTTTGGAGTTTAGTTTTTAATTTTTTTGCTAGCAGCACCTACAGCTAATGAACACAGCCGAGAGCTAAAGACAAACCTCCTAGAGTAAAGCTGCGGGTGCGCCTATGCCCGTTGCTAAGAGACCAACACTCGTTCCTGCTGATAGAGCACTTATAGTCGATGCTCCCGTATTAAAATATGTAACAGCATTAAAGGCAGCAGAATACCTTCGTTTGGTTTTGCTGTATTTTGAAAGGTCTTGCTCTAGTACTTGCTGCATTTGTGTAATGTTGGTTAATCTGAGGTTTTTATATTAGGGCTTTCTACTATCTCTTCTTTTGGGCGCTGTAGGCACATTTTGGTAAACCTGAACGGACATGCTTTTTATAAAATGAAAAAAATAATTTAAATATACTCAGTTTCTAATCTGTTACTTCAATATTCAGCTGCGCATCATATAATAAAAACCCAAAAGTACATTAAGCGGTTTATCAGCTTCTTCTTTTTTATCAATTTGAATGTTTATTACGTCTCTCACAGTTCTCCCGCTTCCATGCAACTGATTATCCTCTGTTGACCTTAGGTCAATCCATAAAACCGTATTTTTTGTTAAATAATCATCAAGCCAACATTGTGAAGATGTAAATCTTTAGACACAAGGTCAACTGTTGGATTTCTACACCTCCCGCCTCCAAACAGTTTTCTTATTTCATCAAAATGCGGGTAAGGTTTAAGCCCGCTAGCATAGATTTGGTTAGGACTGCCCTCATCGAACATTGTACTTTCGTTATTTTTGGATTAAAAACTTTTCACTTCCTCTTTTGAATGGTTCTTCATCCCTTTACACAGCAATAAAATACCTTTAAGCGATCTTGCTGAGACGCTAAAAACTAAAATTCCATATAGTGTTGCCCTGCTTCTAGGGTTTTGTATGATGAATCACTTTTTTCGTAATATATTACTAATTTTGACTCATATTGGGGCCAAACAGCCTTGCTAAATTAGAGTTGCTAACAACGTCAAACTCTAACGAGATGTCAGAAATGCTGTACTTTGCTTTGGCGTCTGTTGATTTGATAACACGTTTGTATTCATTAAAAGTTAGTTCGTATGACAATCTGTCTTTTAATTTCCCCTTGAAAGTATGGCGCATGCGCTTTTAACAACTCAAAATCTAGGGGAATGGAAAAGCGATTACCATACGCATAACTTACAGCTAAAGCCTTTTTGCGCTTTAGCACCTGAGGCGAGTTCAGCGCCTATTCTAAGTTTTAGTGCTTCTTCATTGCCGATTCCTTGAAACGCAAGATCTTCCCTTCATTCCGGTTAGCCATAGATCAGAATAGGTTAAAAATAGTCTGCATTGTGTAAAGAAAATATTTTTTGCCCCTCAAATTTTATAGAAATTTTTTTAACGATTGCCCGCCCCCAATCTGAACTGTCCTGTTTGGGGCTGTTGTTGAATCGAGTACTATTTGAAAGTAAGACGCGCAGAGCCTGGCACAATCAGTCATCCGCTCCCAGGTCTGGAAATTTGACGTAAGAATTTGATCTGCTTCAATATAGATGGATTATTTGGAACTTAATTGTCCGCTTATTTCCCTTCACGCCAAAGGGCCTTTCAGTTTTCTAGGTGGGGTTAAGAATCGAGCATATGTTGCTGCGCCATTTTTAGGGAACAAAAAAAAAAGTTAATTATTTAAAAACATGGCAGGGAAATTTAAGATTTAAGAAGATTATGATGTTTTTGATCGTGGAGAAAGCATGAGTGATTCCCCTTGGGAGCGGGATCGCTCAGGGCTCTCATTGCATGATGAATTAGCAGAAAGGGAGTACATTACCAACAAATCGGGATAAATTAACAGAAAGTAAGGTCAGATCATTATACCAAAGTTTAGGCCAAGAACCTCCCGAATTTATAGACCCTAATGATTTTGAAGAAAAAAATGACCATTTGTTTGGGGAGCGACCAAGACAACTTGTTTTAGCTTACAACTAAAAAAGACCCATCAAAGTTTTTAGCCGTGGGTTCAATTAGAAATAGACTCAGTGTGAAAGATCAAAATCGCCTTGGCCTTGTTAGGCCAAAAATTAAGGGCGGAGGCAGTTTCTAAACTTCAAAACACACTGCAAGATCCCAACAGATAACAAATGCAAAACATGGAACTTAAAGAATTAAATCAATCAGCAGGTGAATTAATAAATGTAATAGAACGAATCCAGGGTTTTCAGAAGAAACAGCGTTTAAAGACTATACACGACTCACCCCTACCCATGCGAGAATTATTAGCCCTTTATCCCTACTTTTAAAAACCATCAAAGGCGAATTAACAAACAATTTAGCAAAACTAGGTGAAATAGATGAGCAATATAAAAAGGGGAAAAAAGAAAAACTCGTTGAGGCTGACGACCCATCGTAGGGCCTGATATTTAAAGAAAGAATAACCCAAAGACTAAAAGATCTTGAACAAGAAAGATCAGCAAGACTAGAGTGCTAAATACTAACCGAGACCAATTACGAAATCAAGTGAATAGAATAAGAAAACATCCCAAAAATTTTATATGAAAGACACAACGCTAGCAGAACGAATCCGAACGCTGTTTAGAGAGCAAGGCGTCACATTAGCAAGGTTATAACGCCCTTAGGATTTGCAATAAGTACACTGGTAATGGGTATTACAGGCGGCGGGGTTGTGGGTCAGTGCCTCCGCCGCCATCGCCTCCCCCCGATAAATCATGGTAAAAAACAGCTTGATCATCTTGCGAGTTTATTAAAAAAATTAGCCCGTTAAAGCTATAGACTCTTTACCGGGTATATTAGGAGGTATTGTTAGCTGGCTTTTGTCTACTGCAAGCAAAGTAGTTGGCTTTTGGCCGAGCACTTATGGACATTAGTTCTCTTAATAGTTGGGTTACTATTTAGTAAGATAAAGACCAAGTAATCATGCCAGTTAATCCAAGAACAAGCCTGTTTTTCATATTCATGGTCATCGCGAACAGAGTCCCGCAGCTTTGCTGAGTCTTCAATGACTTTGGGGGTTTGGACTTCGGGAATTAGATGACTTAATCTTGGGTGTTCTTTTTTTTGTTGTAATATTACTGGGTCAGAATTTATGTCGTTTTTCCAACCTTCTGTTCATTGCCTGTATAAGAAATTTCATTATTATAGTTTATTTTGTACCTATCTGGAGTCTGAGGTCAGAAGGGAGCATGTATAAACCATGCCAACAGCAAAGTCTACTTTCGATCTTGCGTATTGTAAAACATTTTGGTACCTTTTAATACTTTAAGCAAATCAACTGTAGAATTAATAGGTCCTCCCAAATTTGCCAAGTACTGTTTTTGTGCATCAAAGCCAGTAGAAGGATCAGTTATGCTCGATCTTGCCTGTGCTTGCGAACCTAGCAAACACCAAAAGTAAGTACGAATAAGTCGTTTATTCGGTCTATTCCCGCTCTAGTTAGGCCCCTTTGAAGGTCTAAAATAAATGTTTGTCCATGCGTTTTATGCTCTTTTCTCTATGGACCCAGGTGAACAGTTGTGCCTGAAGAGAAAGATGTTAAGGAGGATTCCAGTCAACTTATACTTTCTGTGCACGCCCCCAATAATAAGGGTGCCTAAGCCATGATTTAAAATCAGACTTTTGTCTAAAGTCTGTCTTGATGTTAAATTGAATTTGTTACAGATTCTTTCAAAAGCCTTTATGTCTATTCTGTTGCGAATGGATTAAACGGTTTGTCATTTGGTAATGGCGCTTGCAGTTCAGTCAAAATACGTTGAAGGTGTAATAGAAATGAAAAACTATACACTGACCTAACCAAAGGATTAGGATGATTTAAGTGTCGGCATACGACACTCCACACCCAGTTGATGCCAAACACAGCAAAATTTAACTGTTCTGATAAAAACTGCTCGGGTGACTGAAACACACTTTTGCGATGTAGTCTTTTTTAACAGGGGGGTTAAGATATCTGCTTAATGGAGTACTTACCTTTTTATGAAAGGTGCTTGGGTACAGAAATGTCGAGGTGTCAGTTGTTATATTTTTTAAGATTGTAGTGCGCCAACAGAATATTTTGCAAACAGTAATTTGAATGCACTCATTTTTTAAATTTTTTTTAAAAATGTTTGTAACAATACAACTCAAGAACCGCCCTCGTTTTTAGAACATGCTATTAATAACGAAATGCGGAACCAGAACGGTCGCGCTCCATGAAATATTCTACAAAATCGTATGGTTTAATATAAGCAAAACCAAGGAGAATAATAAATTAAAAAAATTTAAAAATAGTGGCCAATTAGTTACCCAGTTAACCATACCTGATGGTTATTACGGGTTTTTCTCGCTAAAAGAGCAATGAGTAACTTCGACATTGCTCTCAAACTTAACAATGCAAATTTTACAACAATGTTGACATTCAACCTGAAAAAGAAGAAGTAGTTACTATTTTGATGGAGACTAGCTAAAATGTTAGGCTTTGCACTGACAATCGGGGCATTCATAGTTTTAGAGGTGCGCCCGACAAAATACTTATGAGGGAGAAAATCCGCTCGATCTTGCATTACATTCATTACTCTATGTTCATTTGGATGAGCTAAGCACTGATGAAAACTTATATGATGGAAGGCCCTCTTTCTGTTCTAAGAGCTCTGCCGTCAGGGAAAGCTGCAAAATTGCGATTATGAAATTATACAAATTCCCTAATTTACAGTTTAAAAGATTAGTTTGTGGGAGGGTCGGATCATTTAATATAAAAATCAAAGACAAAATGGGGGAAAGTCGTAAAATGTGATAACCTGCACATGTTTGGGAAATAAAAAAATAAACTGTACTAAAAATGTCGCGTGGGCCAGAAGAATCAGGAGTTACATTTGCGCCTGTAAGGTGTATAACTTTAGAATTATAAAGACCTTGCAGACGTTGCGGACTTTGAACAGAACGGTGAGATAGCGCTTTGTATGGTTTTTAGTACACTAAAGAGGTGATTATAAAAGCAAAGAGTTGGTGGGCAGCAAAAAGTTTCCTAAACTAGAACAACTGCGCAATCTAGAGGCAATAATGTTGGCCATATGAATATAAAATAGTTCGAAAACCTACCCCAAATGGCACTTTGAACCATATTAGAATGGAAATAAAATTTGAATTCATAAGCCCATTTACATATTTAAACCGTCCCAAAAAAAGTTTCAGAAAAGCATCAACTCTGGCCCTTTACATGTAAATCTTATGCCAATGAAAAAGTCGGAAAGAAATTGAAATAACGCCGTATGGGAAAAAACAGTACAACCTCCACAGAAGAGAAAACGGTTTAAAAGATGCTTCTACAAAATTACAGTTCATTCCGCAAATGAAATTAGGAGACACGTTCACAATAATATTTGAATTTCTGTCTTAAAAGATAAGGAAGGGATGGGGTTGTGGGGGTTAGTGACGTCCTTTTTAAAGGAATTCTAATTTTCTGCAAACTTAGACGTGACAGTCTTAAAGTTACTGTCGTCATTTTTTCACAATGGTGGGATATTAAGGTCATAACAACAAACAAAAAAAAACAATATAGTCTAAATAGAAACAATCTTACAGCATAAATTGGATTTTAAACTACACATTTAGACCTTATAGGATTTATTATACTGAACAAGTTTTGACAGAGAGCATGATAAAAACAATAACTGGATTAGATTAAGTTCTGTTATAAACTATGGAGCAGTTAAAATTTATGACAAAAACCCTCATTGTTCATTAATTTGTGGGCAACTGGTTGCGGGAAAAAACAAAATTGTCCTCGACCTATTGCAAAAGTTTAATCGTTATAATTTTGATCATATTTTATTTTTCTGCCCAAACTTAAATGGAACAAAGCATATCATGATAGAAGGTTATATGGACAGATGATGACATATATTTAGTTAATCCTAGCAATAACTGAGTGAGTGTTTAGAACAGTTTTTTTAGACTGTTTGAAGGAACGCAGACACATTATTATAGATGACTGTTCGGCAGAAAGAGACATAGTTAAAAAGAGAAACACTTTGTCGAAACTAGCTTTCAGCGGAAGACATGCTGGGAAAGTGTGTGGATTTTATGCCAGAAATATAAATCGGTTTAAAAGACTTTAGAGAACAGTTAAAGACTGTAGTGTTATTTCACATGAAAGACAGAGACTCATTTGAAGAATGTTTGCGCGAAAATGATGTTATTGAAAATGATCAGGAAAAACAAAGGATTAAACAAAAACTAAAATCTGAAAAGTTTAGTAAATTAGTATTGAAAACGGATAACCCTGCACAGTATGTTTGTTTGTAGATAATCGTTATTTTTTGGTTATTGAAGTCTTACTTGTCAGAGAACTGTAATATGCCGCTTCTAGGTCACTTTCGCCCGAAAACTTGGTGGAGGAGCAAGTGGGGTAGAACAGACATTTATCTGTTCTCTGCTATGCTTAAAACGTCTACTGTCTAACCTTTCCTAAAGGATCTAGTGGTAGCAATAGCACAGAGGAACAGCTATGCTTACAACGTCTACTGTCTTACCTTTCCTAAAGGATCTAGTGTAGCAATAGCACAGAGGAATAGCCATGCTTACAACGTCTACTGTCTTACCTTTCCTAAAGGATCTAGTGGTAGCAATAGCACAGAGGAACAGCTATGCTTACAACGTCTACTGTCTAACCTTTCCTAAAGGATCTAGTGGTAGCAACAGCACGGAGGAATAGCCATGCTTACAACGTCTACTGTCTAACCTTTCCTAAAGGATCTAGTGGTAGCAATAGCACAGAGGAACAGCTATGCTTAAAACGTCTACTGTCTAACCTTTCCTAAAGGATCTAGTGGTAGCAACAGCACGGAGGAATAGCCATGCTTACAACGTCTACTGTCTAACCTTTCCTAAAGGAACTAGTGGAAGCAATAGCACGGAGGAACTGCTATGCTTAAAACGTTTATTGCTCGTTAAAATTCGTTCGTTTTCATTGACCTATTTGTTTGTGTCTTGCCTGAAGAAGACTAAGAGGTCGAAACGCATCGTGTTTTGTCTTGTGACTCGTTTGTCCACGTTTCTCTTGGCGGTTCGCTAACATTTATTGGAAGATTTGTTTATTGCTCAACTTTTCCGTGAGGAAATGGAGGTAGTAATAACAGCAGGGGAAGAAGAACGAATGAATTACTCTTTTATTCAGTGTGTATTCACATAAAATGTTATATCAAAAATCCTGCCCGCTCAGAAAAAAGGGGGTGGGTGGGGGTGCGGTGGGGGCACTAAATTATCTGAAAAAAAATCAATACAATGAACAATTAGCACAAAATGTCCCTGACATCATCACATCAACTAAGTGAGTTCATGTAGCATCTTTAATATTTTCACAGGATTGGACTCTCAAAAAAAATACAAGATAAATAGGCATCCATCTTTTAATTCTGTTATATGTAACTGATTCCAAATCAGTTCTACAAACCCTGAACACGTTCAACACAAATTCCAAAGTAAAATGGGGATGACATACAATACCTAATACACTGCCTACAGTTAACATCCACAACAACAAAAAAAAATCAGGATTGGCTTTTGCCGGGTTCCACCGAATTGAGGATTTTACTAGAATGGAGTTTGTGAAACACACACACACACACACACACACACACACACACACACACACACACAGAGCGAGAGAGAGAGAGAGAGAGAGAGAGAGAGAGAAATGAGGGCCTTGAATAATACTGATAATGTTTTGTGCGAGAAAAATATATTATCAGTTGAGAGAGAGAGAGAGAGAGAGAGAGAGAGAGAGAGAGAGAGAGAGAGAGAGAGAGAGAGAGAGAGAAGAGAGAGAAACGAGGGCCTTGAATAATACTGATAAAGTTTTGTACGAGAAAAATAAATTAACAGTTCAGAGAAACGAGGGCCTTGAATAATACTGTTAAAAGTTTTGTACGAGAAAAATAAATTATCAGTTCATTCATTTCTACAGCATCTACATTTAATGTTTCTTCAGACTCCAGCTGTAGTGTAAAGTTATGTCTTCAGATAAGCAGTATGTGTTATATATATATATATACACTAAGGCTTCATTCTTCACAGAGAATGTGTGCAAATGTGTACGGTGGAAGAGCTACATAGCGCCCCAAACGTTTATAAAGGATCTTCAAACGCAAGGAACCAGAGCTTTGCTCGAAAACATTTACATAGGATCTTAGACAGCGAGGAGGAAGAGCTATACTCGGGACATTTATATATATAGGGGATCTTAAATAGTACGGAAGAACAGCTATGTTCAAAAACGTTTACATAGGATCT
Source organism: Conus ventricosus (assembly GCA_018398815.1). Lineage (NCBI taxonomy): Eukaryota > Metazoa > Mollusca > Gastropoda > Neogastropoda > Conidae > Conus > Conus ventricosus. The sequence continues at coordinate 29,827,645 of CM031629.1, read as the reverse complement.
TAAACTGAAATAAGGAGAAGGGGGAGCAATGCTCAGAACATTTACAAAAGATCTTAAACATTCCGTCAAAGAGCTGGGCTCGAAAGGTTAAGTGATTGTCGAACATCTGCCGCACGATCTAGAAACAGCATGGAGTAAACTTCCCCCCAGATCGTTCATTGTCTGCCTCTCTGCAATTCACCCTGACAAAGGACCCAGACTCAGCAGATCGTTCATTGTTCCGCCTCTCTGCAATTCACCCTGACAAAGGACCCACCAGAGTCAGCAGATCGTTCATTGTTCCTCCTCTCTGTAATTCACCCTGACAAAGGACCCAGACTCAGCAGATCGTTCATTGTTCCGCCTCTCTGTAATTCACCCTGACAAAGGACCCAGACTCAGCAGATCGTTCATTGTTTCTGCCTCTCTGTAATTCACCCTGACAAAGGACCCAGACTCAGCAGATCGTTCATTGTTCTGGCTCTCTGCAATTCACCCTGACAAAGGATCCAGACTCGCAGATCGTTCATTGTCTGCCTCTCTGTAATTCACCCTGACAAAGGACCCAGACTCAGCAGATTGTTCATTGTTCCCCTCTCTGCAATTCACCCTGACAAAGGACCCAGACTCAGCAGATCATTCATTGTTCTGCCTCTCTGTAATTCACCCTGACAAAGGATCCAGACTCAGCAGATCGTTCATTGTTCTGCCTCTCTGTAATTCACCCTGACAAAGGACCCAGACTCAGCAGATCGTCATTGTTCTGCCTCTCTGTAATTCACCCTGACAAAGGACCCAGACTCAGCAGATCGTTCATTGTTCTGCCTCTCTGTAATTCACCCTGACAAGGATCCAGACTCAGCAGATCGTTCATTGTTCGCCTCTCTGCAATTCACCCCTGACAAAGGACCCAGACTCAGCAGATCGTTCATTGTCCTCCTCTCTGTAATTCACCCTGACAAAGGACCCAGACTCAGCAGATCATTCATTGTTCCTCCTCTCTGTAATTCACCCTGACAAAGGACCCAGACTCAGCAGATTGTTCATTGTTCCGCCTCTCTGTAATTCACCCTGACAAAGGACCCACCAGAGTCAGCAGATCGTTCATTGTTCCTCCTCTCTGTAATTCACCCTGACAAAGGATCCAGACTCAGCAGATCGTTCATTGTTCTGCCTCTCTGCAATTCACCCTGACAAAGGACCCAGATTCAGCAGATCGTTCATTGTTCTGCCTCTCTGTAATTCCCCTGGCAAAGGACCCACCAGAGTCAGCAGATCGTTCATTTTTCCCTCCTCTCTGTAATTCACCCTGACAAAGGATCCAGACTCAGCCAGATCGCTCATTGTTCTGCCTCTCTGTAATTCACCCTGACAAAGGACCCAGACTCAGCAGATCGTTCATTGTTCTGCCTCTCTGTAATTCACCCTGACAAAGGACCCAGACTCAGCAGATTGTTCATTGTTCTGCCTCTCTGTAATTCACCCTGACAAAGGACCCAGACTCCAGCAGATCGTTCATTGTTCTGCCTCTCTGTAATTCACCCTGACAAAGGACCCAGACTCAGCAGATCGTTCTTTGTTCTGCCTCTTAGCTCTGTAATTCACCCTGACAAAGGACCCAGACTCAGCAGATCGTTCATTGTTCTGCCTCTCTGTAATTCACCCTGACAAAGGCCCAGACTCAGCAGACTACTGAGGAAGAGCGACGCTCCACAGATCTCATTGTTCAACCTTTCCTGAACGATTCTGCCCCCTGGAGAAATCAAATCCGCCTTGCTCACCTGAGAAAACAATATAGCTGTCTACATGATGGGTTAAAACAAAAGAATGTTGGAACGTGTGCATGAGAGAGAAAAAAAAACACATCCCAGACAGCCGGAAAGGGGGCGTGGGAACACCGCCAACGGAGACAGAAAACAGATCTCATTCCGTTAAAGCACCCATTGTCATGATGGGTATTGCACGACAAAAAGCACCCATTGTCATGATGGGTACTGCCCGACAAAAAGCGTCCATTGTCATGATGGGTATTGCCCGGACAAAAAGCACCAATTGTCATCATGGGTACTGCCCGGACAAAAAGCACCCATTGTCATGATGGTTATTGCCCGGACAAAAAGCACCCATTGTCATGATGGGTATTGCCCGGACAAAAAGCACCCATTGTCATGATGGTTATTGCCCGGACAAAAAGCACCCATTGTCATGATGGGTATTGCCCGGACAAAAAGCACCCATTGTCATGATGGGTATTGCCCGGACAAAAAGCACCCATTGTCATGATGGGTATTGCCCGGACAAAAAGCACCTATTGTCATGATGGTTATTGCCCGGACAAAAAGCACCCATTGTCATGATGGGTATTGCCCGGACAAAAAGCGTCCATTGTCATCATGGGTACTGCCCAGACAAAAAGCGTCCATTGTCATGATGGGTATTGCCCGGACAAAAAGCGTCCATTGTCATGATGGTTATTGCCCGGACAAAAAGCGTCCATTGTCATGATGGTTATTGCCCGGACAAAAAGCGTCCATTGTCATGATGGTTATTGCCTGGACAAAAAGCACCCATTGTCATGATGGGTATTGCCCGGACAAAAAGCACCCATTGTCATCATGGGTACTGCCCGGACAAAAAGCACCCATTGTCATCATGGGTATTGCCCGGACAAAAAGCACCCATTGTCATCATGGGTACTGCCCGGACAAAAAGCACCCATTGTCATCATGGGTACTGCCCGGACAAAAAGCACCCATTGTCATCATGGGTATTGCCCGGACAAAAAGCACCCATTGTCATCATGGGTACTGCCCGGACAAAAAGCACCCATTGTCATCATGGGTACTGCCCAGACAAAACTCAAGCTCACCTCAGGGCTGAATGCTTAAGAGCAAAACTGGTGCACAAACAAAAAAACGTTTGGGTCAGAAGATAAACACAAGATCATCATTTGAATGAGAGAGAGAGAGAGAGAGAGAGAGAGAGAGAGAGAGAGAGAGAGAGAGAGAGAGAGAAGCACAAGACAAGCACATACTCATTCGAGAGAGAGAGGGGAGAGGGAGGGAGAGAGAGAGGGAGACAGACAGACAGACAGAGACAGAGAGGGGGAGGGAGGGAGGGAGAGAGAAGAACAAGTACATCCTCATTTGAGAGAGAGAGAGAGAGAGAGAGAGAGAGAGAGTGTGTGTGTGTGTGTGTGTGTGTGTGTGTGTGTGTGTGTGTGTGTGTGTGTGTGTGTGCGAGACACAGAAAGAGAGAGAGAGAGTAATCTGAGCACTCGTCGTTTCAATGAAACAATTCATCAAACGGTATAAGCAACATATCAATAACAATGACGATGAAAATCATCATAATCTTCATAATGAATAATTTCTACTACGCTGAACCGAAATGTAACCATCAACCGCACTGCCCTTTATAACCACCATGAGATACATATTAACGGAAAGCTATCCATATTCAAACACACGTGATCAAGCGCCAGTAAGTAATCATATAAAAAAAAAAAGATACAAACTGGCATTCACACACCCATATATGTCATATGTACATGTCAAGTCTGGGGGAAATCGCGGTGTAATTGATTAAGCGAAGTAAATGTGATGTAAAAGTCAGGCTTAATACTCAACGGGTACGTCTGCACTCATACACGTGTATGCACACTCACGCACCCACCAAACATTTCAATTTCTCTGGGAATAGAGTGTCGCGCATTCGCTTTTCTTGTGACACGGCCGGGGTTCACTCTCCACAAACGAGTCTGACACGTCAAGATTTCACTCTCCACAAACGAGTCCGACACGTCAAGATTTTACTCTCCACAAACGACTCAAGACCCAACTGGTTTTCCAAGAGTCTTATGACCGTTTCTCGAACAATGACAAACCGAATGATACTGGTTCAGCTAACGGAATTACTGGTCATACACATACACCCCTATCACCATGTCGACCCCAGTCATACTGGCTCAGCTAACGGAATTACTGGTCATACACATACACCCCCTATCACCATGTCGACCCCAGTCATACTGGCTCAGCTAACGGAATTACTGGTCATACACATACACCCCTATCACCATGTCGACCCCAGTCATACTGGCTTCATACTGGCTCAGCTAACGGAATTACTGGTCATACACATACACCCCTATCACCATGTCGACCCCAGTCATACTGGCTCAGCTAACGGAATTACTGGTCATACACATACACCCCTATCACCATGTCTACCCCAGTCATACTGGTAAAGCCTGTGAAATGGCCGGTCATACAACCCACACACATAACGAGTTACGCTAATAGTTGTGAACATTTAACCACAGAGTCTCTTGAGTTATTTTAGTTCAGCCAATGGAATCACTGGTGTACACTTATGCACATCAAAGGGTAGGATACCGTATGGTTAATGCACACCGCCTCATTCCCACTCATGTTCGATTCCCCGATACCATCCATTGTGCCCAAAACTCAGGCCTCTCCACCAGCCAAGACCTACTACTTCATGAATTCACTTCGACCCGCAAACCGTCTAACATGCCGAAGCCTTCCCAAAGGTCGTCGGCGTTCACCCTCGAGATTCAATAAGCGTGAACGACACTCCAGAGCTGCTTGCAGGCTGACGGTCACTGGACCGAGACGCGGACGCTCAGCCTCAATTGTTCTGCTTGGATCCCACGTTCCTTGTCCACACTTTAAGTGCTGGTGAAGAACCCTATAAATAGCGGCCCAACAATTTGTTAGAGCATTCTCGTCTAGGAATGCAAGTTTGACATTCTACCGTAACCTGTCAAGACCGCCCTCCGAAATGCAATTTACTTTCCAATTTGCCCTCATACTTCAAACATCTATTACAGGGTACCACACATGTTGTGGTATTGGAGTTGATCGTTTAGGAACCAGAGAATTACCCCCCCCCTCCGCCCGACTCCTATTATCACAAGTCCTGCTAAGAGAACTGGAGTACATACGACTGACTCCTACACCGTGCCCAACACACGGTGGCCATTCAGGTTCACAGGCTTCAGCCCAAAGACAGTAACCTTTTAACACTGACCTGTCTCAACAGACTTTTTTTCATGGATTTCGCTTCTCGCCACGCACCACCCCCCCCCCCTCCATATCTCCTTCTCTAGGCAATATCATAGTTGCTAGGAGTAAAGAATGCAGCCGTCGCGTAACTTGGTACACGAAGACACGAGTTGAGAAACACAAGTTAACCTTGGGCCTAGTTCCAATACAGTGTCTTTCCTTTTAAACTCCCCTTCATCTTCTATACAAAGAAGCATGTCTGTGTGGGCTAGATGCCAGAAAGCATGTCTGTGTGGGCTAGATGCCAGAAAGGGCATCTTCTCTTATACAACTACCAATTACATCCCCCATCCACCCACCCCACTCTCTCTCTCTCTCTGTCTCTCTCTCTCTGTCTCTTCTCTCTCTCTCTCTCTCTCTTCTCTCTCTCTCTGTGTCTTTTCAGCAACTTAAACACTGCTCAAGAGTCAAGTGTGTCCCTGTTACATTTACGTCATAAAATGCTGTTGTTTGTTTGCCGAGTTGTTGTTGCGTTTCTTCTTGTTTTTAATACGATGATCAATGAAGACGATGACGATGATGCAATTCTTTTTGAATACCCTGGTCACAGACTTAAAGGCCAGAATGTACTCTATGCTTCATTGCGTAATACAGCCCTGTATCACAGAGACACACACACACGAAGAGCTGTTCACGACATCTGAGCGCCATCTTCAATAAAGGCATCCACCTGGTGGATAAAATTCTACTTGTAGTTCTAGTCTTTCTCGTTGCACAGTCAACTCTGAACAGGAACTGGCCAAAGTGGAAAAAGCCCACAATTCAATGCATTTGAATGGAATTGAACCCACAGTCTCCCAGCCCAGAAATCCGCAACACAAGCCACCACACACGCCCAACGTGATCCTGTTGACCTACCTCGCACGCTTTACCACACACACTTCTCCCCCACGTTCATGTACCGTACTAGTCAGCACGCATGTGTTTCCCGTATAATCTATTCCTTCAGGCAGGTGTTGCAGGCATGCCGTGGCTGAATGACCACTTTGCCCAAAGACTACAACTTTGGATTCTCTCTTGAGGGCACATAAGACCGTATGGCGAAAGCTTGGCTGTGTCTGGAGTGGCACTGTCTTCATCTGTCCGTGGGCAGGGGTGGTTGGGTCTGTGGGGTGTGCTCGGCAGCTGGAGGGTGGTGTTTTTTTCGCCGGTGGGCCCTGCAGTCATGAAATACGGGCTGGTACACCCATGGGGATGCTACTTTAAGGCTGTTATGAGCTGCATCCTGTAGTCTAATTTACCTCTGTTCAGGAGCAGTTATGTCCCTTAATATCTTAATGGAGTGTCCTGTGCGAGCCTGTACCCATCGTCAACACAGCGCAGGCCTCCAAGGGTGGTACAGGACTGCTCTAAAGGCAGGCGAAGACAGTGCTTCTCTGGGTCCTCCCCAGCACCTTCGGGTGTTTCTTTTTCTTTTCTATTCCTTCAGGCAGGTGTTGCAGGCATGCCGTGGCTGAATGACCACTTTGCCCTGTGTTGACCTATGCTCGATGGACTGGGACCTCGCGTTCCTTTGCTGACACGGAATTCAAAACTGGGAGTGGCGGTTATTTTTATTTTTGTCGCATACTGTGTTTGCTCTGCGCCTCACGCTGATTTCATGTATCGCCTTTTGTTTCTTGGCCTCAGTCCCTGTGGAATGTACTCAGTCCCTGTGGAATGTACAGTCTGTTGAGGCTCATCTTACATAGCGGGATTACAGCCTCACCCCCCACCCCTCATGACGTCAAATGCCCAACGTTGCAGAATGACAGCTAGTTCCCTACTTATCATCACAACGCCTGCTTGTCGAAGTGCTTCAGCAGTTCGGCAAAATTCCTGTCGACTGAAAATGGGGAAAAAACGCTGGGCACAATACCCGCAGAGAGAGAGAGAGAGAGAGAGAGAGGAGGAAAGCGAGGACTGGCGTGGCGGGAAGATTCATCATCCCCATTGTTATTCCCACAACCGAAAGGTCGGGGGGGGGGGGGGGGGGGGGGGGGGGGGGGGCATTGCGACAGACACGTCAGTAACAATGTTGATGCTGTCCGAGAGATGATCACAGCATTTCAACGGGAACTTGTAACGGGCACGCTTGGCTGAGAACACCACCATCTCTGCAATCATCAGGGAGCACGCTGTACACAAGCCACGCAATGCTGATGTGGGTCATAGAATCATGAACGCGTGCGTCCGATTCACATGCATGTACATTAAAAAAAAATGGGGGGGGGGGGACTGTCACTGGTAGGTCTACAGATACTGTCGAACTCCTCTCCCTCACCAACGCCTGCGGTTCCTATGTGGAGTTCCTATGGATCGGGGCGACTGTCGAGCAGCGACAAGAAGCTTTGCCTCTCAGTCTGGGGGTCTGTGCCGGTTCAGGACCTGGCAGCTACAGGTGGGAAGAGTGTGGAGCGGTTATATTTTCCTCCATCTTCCGGTTAGAGCGGGTGTGGGGCAGGAAATGAGGAAGGCAAAAGAACGGCAGAAATTTCTAGGCGAAATCTCCATTCGGGTAGAGTACACATTGTAAGCAGAATATCCTGGCGTATGTCCGTAAGGAGGTCGTAAAGGTGCAAAGGATGACGATCTACAATTGATGTGAGCTGAGAACTGTGAATCCACGGGACCAACGTCAATTCGGGGCTGATGCCCGCGAGGAGACGACAGTCCAGTCCTGGCGACTCCGAGTACTGAAGCCAATGTCCTTTGGGGTAGCTTAGTTCGCATGCAGTCCTTTTAAGACACAGAGAGAGGGGTAGGAAGGTGGGGGGGGGGGGGGACAGGAGGGGGACAGGAAGGGATGAAGGGCGGTTGGAGAACGAAGGGTGGGGGGGGGGGGGGGGTGGGGGGTCGAAACACCACTGGGTACTTCATGAAGTGGCTAATCCACAGTCAACATCCTGTGTGACTCAAACTCGTCTAACCCATACATAAAAAAAGTTGAACAGCCGACCCCAATCGTCTGGGTTGGGTCAAAGTTGAATGGGATTACTGACTTCATAGTGTTGAATATTTAATCCCCAACCCGCACCCCATCCCCACACCCATCCTCCCTGACCTAGAAAAAAAAAGTACGTATTCACCGACGAGGCCCGGGACACATACCAGCTGGCCTTTGATGAATGATTCATGAGAACACCTACATAAGCTGGAGTCCTCACCGCGAACTGAAACTACGACGTGCAGACCTGGAAATTCTGGCCTGTATGCCTGCATGGAGTATACGTAACTTTCTCCTCCATTTCAGACCCTTTAACTGCAATGACGCTGTGAGCTTTTCTTATACACACATACACATGTGCGCGCGCACGTGTGCAGGCGCGCGCGCGCACACACACACACACCACACACACACACAGAGGAAGGGAGAGAGGGAGACCTGACAGTGCTGAAAAATGGACTTTCTGGCTCGGGTCCTTGCAAAGTTCAGCACTGCCGTACGTGCTAGAGTCAAAATGGATTCTGTCACATTACAGGCTGACATGCAGACTCGCTGTTTTCGACTTGTCTGCTCTCTCGTCGTTTGGGTCGCTGACAAGCGCTGCGCGACGTGCCCCACACGCAGACCCACAAACTGCTCTGCCGGTTGTCGACCCAGATGCAGACCCACAAACTGCTCTGCCGATAGCCTAGTCGACCCAGATGCAGACCCACAAACTGCTCTGCCGATAGCCTAGTCGACTCAGATGCCAGTTCTCATCTAGCCTACTACGGTTGAACCTCCTTCCTCGCTGGACGAAGAGGAAAGGGTTAGACCGAGAATGGGGAGGAAGCGAGAAGGGAGGTGGGGGAGGAAAGGGGGTGGTCGGAAGGCCGGGGGGGGGGAGCAGAAAAGGAAAGAGCGAGGGAGGAGGTGGGGTTCCTGTGTGGATTAAACTGGAACTTGCTGTTCGACGCTCCGGGCACGAGAAACAAGACAGACACAGTTGCCAGGGAGGAACAGCAGACGGACGATCGACTGCTTCACCAAGGGGGGGTGGCTCCATCCCCCTCTCCCTACTCACCCCGCTGCAAAAATCCGGGAGCTCTGCCAGCCGTTGGCAGGCTTCGCTTTGGGAGGGCGAGGAGGAGGTGAAGATGGTTAGGCTGGGAGTGAGTAGGAGGAGGGACGGGGAAGAGGGCGAGGGCAGGAGGATGGAGCATCAGCATGTGCAAGGCACTGACGTCAGCCGCATCAGCTGCAGCTCGACAACGAACCGATAGGCCCACAGCACTAGCTTGGCCCACAGCACAAGCCAACAGATGCGAGAGCTGAAGCACGGGGAAGTGGGGGAGTACTTCAAACAAGCTTCTCTCCGTTTGTCCCTGCTGTCTCTGCAGCTGACACACGAAAGGCATCCCATTTACCTACCACCCACATGGTGATGGGCAGTGTTCGGATGCCTAGTTACTTTGGTGGGTACACCACCAGGTCGCTGTCGAGTGAGACTGCTGGTTCGCATCTCGCTGACGTCCCACTTTTAATCGGTAAAATTTGCCACTTTTGCCGCCATGTTAACATGACGACGTTCTGGTGGTCAAGGGGCACTACTTTTGTTCTCTAAAAGTAATCACGCCATATAACCAACCACTGGTGGGGCTACATGTGGACGCTAAACCAGAATTTCAAGGAACACAACACACAGGCCACTGCATGCTATGCAGCCAGCCATATTCAGGACATCCCTGTACCTGCACCAATGAAATGGCAGAGAGGAGGAGGATGCTGGGTGGGGGTGGGGGTGCTGTGGATGGGATGGGGTGACAATAACGACCAGTGCTGATGCGAACATGCATGGATAATCCCTTCCCACCTATTTTGAACAACCACTGGCGGGTAGCGACTGCGATCGATCTCTGCAGCTGAGGAAAGCATGTGTGTTGACAGGAATTCAGGAAAGCGTGTGTACAGACAGTAATTCAGGAAAGCATGTGTGCGACAGTAATTCAGGAAAGCATGTGTGCAGACAGTAATTTAGGAAAGCGTGTGTGCAGACAGTAAGTCAGGAAAGCATGTGTGCAGACAGTAATTTAGGAAAGCGTGTGTGCAGACAGTAAGTCAGGAAAGCATGTGTGCAGACAGTAATTCAGGAAAGCATGTGTTTTGGTGAACAGCCCCCATTTCACTGTTGCTGGCTTAATTTTAGGAAAATTCTGTTGATGTGGCCAGAGCAAGGAATGAGGAAATCTAGTCAAACAATGCAGATCATAGCCCCGTCCACCACAGAGACCGTCTGGGGGCATTGAAGGAATGAGGAAATCTAGTCAAACAATGCAGATCATAGCCCAGTCCACCACAGAGACCGTCTGGGGGCATTGAAGGAATGAGGAGATCTAGTCAAACAATGCAGATCATAGCCCGTCCACCACAGAGACCGTCTGGGGGCATTGAAGGAATGAGGAGATCTAGTCAAACAATGCAGATCATAGCCCAGTCCACCACAGAGACCGTCCGGGGGCATTGAAGGATGACAAAATTTAGAAACACAACTTCCAGAACAAAATACATATCAAGTCTATTAAAATGTCTCTTGCAGGGAAAATCATTTCCTTGGCCCTGTCTTGACATGTATTAGGCCTTTGGGGATCTCATCAGTAGCTGCGGCAATGGTTGAAACAGGAACGATCGGTAACCGTGACACTTCTTGACCTAACACTGTGACACAGACATACCATTCAGCAGTGGTTAACAGCTGCGAGGGACCAGTGGTGAATCGGTCCAACATCTCAAGTTCAAATCTAGTTATCTCCATTCCTGTCCCACCCATCTGTCATTTTGTGACATCGGCGCAGTATCTGAAAGTCAGAATTTGGCAATTATCCAACCTTACCCCACCCATGTGTGAGTAATTAGGCACGCGCACAGAGGCCCAGATGAGCAGTTCACCTCAGTGCTTGGTTTCCTTCATTACCATGTGACAGCAGGTTGTTGGAGAGTGACTCCATAGACCTGGCCAGTCCAGGACCGTCACTTCAGTCACAGGGAAGTGGGGGAACTGTTACATCCTGTACACTCCTTCCTGCTGACAATCCTGACAGCCTTAAGTCTGCCCTGACAACACCCACCATGCACTCTACCAGGCTTGTAGGAACCCTGTGCCTGTGTCAACACCGATCCTGGCTATAGCTCAAGTGAACTCGCTTTTTAATACTCGACAGTGTGACCACCAGGCGAGTGTGCCTTGTGTGAACACATGACCAGTTTGGAGAGTTGAGCATGCTGAGCTGTTTAGAGCCAGACGATCAGTGAATCAACGCACTGGTGAAGGTCATGTCTGCTGCAACACCCCATCGACGCATGACACTGTTTTTGTCAATTTTGCTGTTCTTCCTCATCAAGACTGACAATTCTCCTTCAGATTCTGTGTCAGATATGATTCGACCATCTGTGATTTCATTGTCTCCACTGAAGAAAAAACAAACAAACAAGCAAACGAACTTAGAACACCTGAACATATCTTCACTGAAAACCAAAAAAACAAGTAAACGAACTTAGAACACCTGAACATATCTTCACTGAAAACCAAAAAACAAGTAAACGAACTTAGAACACCTGAACATATCTTCACTGAAAAAAACAAACAAAAAAACAAGTAAACGAACTTAGAACACCTGAACACACACTGAAGAAACACCATGAAGTGAACTGTCGAAGTGAGGAATGAGTTCGAGTCCAAGTGACCATTACATTTGCATACTGCTTTACTGCAAGTTTGCCTGGTAAAAACACATGTCAAGGCATACGCATTTTATGTGCCACCAGGGTATTTCACTTATATGTAAATACGAATATGTTATAAGATGTGGATTTGAAAGTACTAACATGGATGATAAGTTGAGTGTGGAGTTTTGTTGTTGTTGTTGTTGTGTTGTTGTTTTAAGTGTCTAATATCATCTGGCGATGAAAAGACATTAAATGAACCACTGAACTGTGACTATGGTTTCAGCCATAGCCAGACAATTTGATTCCGGGCCACTGAGGTGCTTCTTAATGGTGATGTAAGGCATCTGCCTGCCAGCACATGTGCCCACCTGCTGACTGGATGCATAGTGCACTGTCCAGGCCTTTTGCATAGTGCACTGTCCAGGCCTTTCACATAGTGCACTGTCCAGGCCTTTTGCATAGGGCACTGTCCAGGCCTTTTGCATAGGGCACTGTCCAGGCCTTTCACATAGTGCACTGTCCAGGCCTTTTGCATAGGGCACTGTCCAGGCCTTTCACATAGTGCACTGTCCAGGCCTTTCACATAGTGCACTGTCCAGGCCTTCCACATAGTGCACTGTCCAGGCCTTTTGCATAGGGCACTGTCCAGGCCTTTCACATAGTGCACTGTCCAGGCCTTTTGCACAGGGCACTGTCCAGGCCTTTCACATAGTGCACTGTCCAGGCCTTTCACATAGTGCACTGTCCAGGCCTTCCACATAGTGCACTGTCCAGGCCTTTTGCATAGGGCACTGTCAGGCCTTTTGCTTAGGGCACTGTCCAGGCCTTTCACATAGTGCACTGTCCAGGCCTTTTGCATAGGGCACTGTCCAGGCCTTTCACATAGTGCACTGTCCAGGCCTTTTGCATAGGGCACTGTCCAGGCCTTTCACATAGTGCACTGTCAGGCCTTTTGCATAGGGCACTGTCCAGGCCTTTCACATAGTGCACTGTCAGGCCTTTTGCATAGGGCACTGTCCAGGCCTTTCACATAGTGCACTGTCCAGGCCTTTTGCATAGGGCACTGCCAGGCCTTTCACATAGTGCACTGTCCAGGCCTTTCATATGCACTGTCCAGGCCTTTGCTTTTTTTTTTTTTTTTTTTTTTTTTGACTTGAGTGTTACGTGGTGACCCGCCCTGACATGGCCTTTGCGTCGGCTGGGCTTAGCACATTTCTTTCTTTACCAGGCTTTGCATAGGGCACTGCCAGGCCTTCCCATAGTGCACTGTCCAGGCCTTTGCATAGCACTGTCCAGGCCTTTTGCATAGTGCACTGTCCAGGCCTTTCCATAGGCACTGTCCAGGCCTTTTGCATAGTGCACTGTCCAGGCCTTTTGCATAGTGCACTGTCCAGGCCTTTCACATAGAGCACTGTCCAGGCCTTTCGCATAGAGCACTGTCCAGGCCTTTTGCATAGTGCACTGTCCAGGCCTTTTGCATAGTGCACTGTCCAGGCCTTTTGCATAGAGCACTGTCCAGGCCTTTTCATAGAGCACTGTCCAGGCCTTTCACATAGAGCACTGCCCAGGCCTTTCACATAGAGCACTGCCAGGCCTTTCATAGAGCACTGTCCAGGCCTTTCGCATAGGCACTGCCAGGCCTTTCAATAGAGCACTGCCAGGCCTTTCACATAGAGCACTGTCCAGGCCTTTTGCATTGAGCATGCCAGCTTTCGCATAGGCATGTAAGGCCTTGCATAGTGCATGTCCAGTTTTGCACATGCACTGTCCAAGGCTTTCAAAGAGCACTGTCAGGCCTTTATAGGCATGTCAGGCCTTTTGTCTTGAACTCTTGCATGCAGTAAGCCAACTGAAGCAGTCATTTTCACAATGCCCGGACAAAGCACAAACAGTGGGACTTGATTTAGCTGCTGATGATCAGGCCACTAAGCGACAACAGCGTCATCAGGTACGAATGGTCATTGCCATTGCGAGCCCACTTCCATCGTATTGGGCTATGGCACACACCAGACTGCCCTTGTGAGACAGGCCCACAAATCCCCGAGCACATTCTTCAGTCCTGCCCCCTTGACTAGGATGCACGGATACAGCGCTGGCCACACGCAGCCACACTTGCGGCAAAGCTTTGGGGCACAATGGAGGATCTGAAGACAACAGCAGCCTTCATCCAACAAACTGGTCTGGATATATGAGTCATGATTCTGGAACGCAGAAGAAGAAGGTGAAATAAAATACAGAATGCACAGTTCCCAATAACAGAAAAATGGAAAGCTTACAATGCAGCGTGGGAAAAGTATAATTTACACAGGCCATCAGATTGTCTAATCTGGATTGTTGCACATTTAAAATTTTAAATATAAGTATGTGAGCTGTATTCCATGGAATGATGCTGACATAGTCATCCCATATTATTAGTACAGAGTGCCACATACACCAGAAACCCTCACTCTAATCAGAATTGACTCTGAAGGCAGATATTTACAATACAATATTAGATCAATCCAAACATTATAGTGTTTACCACATAAAGCAACATTATAGCAATGTACAACACAGTGATATTACTATATTAAATAACCAAATTTTGAAATACAAACTCTTTCAATCTTTTGTCCCGTCTCGTAATATCAACAGCTAGGCCTGAAAATGCTACAACCAACGCTACAATTGCTACATTTGACAACCATCATTTATTATATAACGAAGTAAAGTAAGCTTAAAAAGTAACATTTGGAAGAAAACATATAGTGTGTGTGTGTATGTGTGTGTGTGTGGTGTGTGTGGTGTGTGTGTGTGTGTGTGTGTGTGCACATGTGCGTGTAGAATGCTAGCACAGCTTTAGATATAAAAATGACCAACTGATTACAGATAAGTTTGATTATTTTGTTTGCTTGACTTGGTTGCCTGCTAAGTAAATAGTTTAACTTACACTTAGGTAATGCTGCTTACTATAACCATGTCATATCATCTAATCTGGTTTATAACAGCTTTTTGCCTGTTCTGTCAGTATAGATCTCTGTGTGAGCTCTTAAGATTGTTTACAGAGGATGCATGCCTAATACTAAGTTTTAACATGTTTTCAATGAGGAAATTTGTCTGGAAGCAAAATTACTTCCAATATCCGCCTGCCTGATTTTCAAAGCTGCTAAGAGTACCTGCTATAAGAACCAAAGTTGCTATTATACTCCAAAGATTAATAACCCTATTAGTAGAAAAAAAAAAAAACACACATCCAAATCTTCAGTTCGCTTTGGCTGTAAAAATGTTTGTCAAAACTCAACGATTATCCTCTTGTTATTAATTTATTTAATGAATAACTTTTCAAAGTGAAGTCAGTCGGCTGGGCTATAAGCAACATTATCTTATCTTATCTTTTCAAAGTGAAGTTAAAAGAAAAATTAGTATTCCGCTGGACAAAAGAGACAAATTACAAGACAAAGCATGACACGTTTAGACCTCTTTGTTCTTCAAGCAAGATAAACAGCATTCAGGACAATGTAAACGATGAAGGAGCAGTCACTTTTCTCAAATTGGCCACAAAATGGACTTTGAGTGGGGGTGAGGGTGGGGGGCAATTATCTGTGGTGATGAGGGTGCGGTTGGGGAGATTCTGATTGGTCTATGTGAAATTCAATGTGGCTTGCGGCACATAAAACCTCTGCAATCAAGCTAAAGAATGTGGTGTGTGTGTGTGTGTGTGTGTGTGTGTGTGTGTGTGTGTGTGTGTGTAAGAGACTTGGAGGGAGAGAGAGAGAGAGAGAGTGGTGGGGAGGAGAAACAACAAAGAATGTAAAAAATATGGTGAGTGAGTGTGTTTGCATACAAGTACACAAACCGTTATATTATTACTGTAAATATGTGCAGGCAAAGTATTGTCAAAATGCTAAATTCTTTTTCATAATGTAGTGTATTTAACTTTCTAATCATATTCACAGAAATGTTAAAAGTTATGTGTACTCAAACAGTACTTTACTTTGCCTTTTTTACAGTAACTGTAAGTCTGTTACATGCTGTTACAAACTAAGATGTTTGTCAACTATGACCCTATAAGTCTCTATGCCCCTATCAAATTCTTTTTTTTTTAAATCATTTCTGCTGTCTCAACTATCCTATTCAGACAATAACACTCAGGTTTGCACTGTCGTGGCCCAAACACAACAATCAACAAAGAGTAAGCAATATCATCAACTGTGTATTATTTCATAACTGGGGTTATCTTCATCTTCATTCGTATAGTGCCCTCAATCAACAGGCTGATTATTCTGACACTTGAGGGGTCATGTGATTACTAGTGTGTATCGCTATCAGTTTACATTTTTTGCAAGTAAAATGTTAAAATGTTAATACGCAAATCATTCATCCATTCACTGATTCAGTCAACTTGTAAAGTGTTGACTGGTTCTCACTTTCAAAGACATACTTTCAAGCTCTATGTTATTTCATTCATATGAATTGTGATGGTCCACAGTCAAACCCAAAAACTATTACGCGGGGGTGGGGGGGTGGGGGTGGGGGAGGGGGGTTATTCTGTCACCACTGGTCGACTCCTAACAAAGATTTATAATCATTCTATAATCAATAAACCACTGGAAAAGGACTTCAGCCACTAATGGCTATTGGAAATTTTTTGTTTAATTGCTATTTCGCATTCCTCCCCCTCCCCCTCCATTCCCACTTTTCAACCCATCCCCTTCTTTCTTCCAGAGGCTTTCTCTCTTTCTATGCGAGTTCTGTTGTCTCACTATGGACTTAGTATAATGTGGATTACATTTAGACCATACAACAACAACAACAACAGAAATCAGCATCTGACAATGCCCCCTCTTCATCTGAGCAACAACAAAGCCAAAACAACAAAAACGCCCTTGCCAAAGGCAAGTCCAAAGGGAAACAATCACGTACGCCTCATCTAGATCTCATCCATCCCACCCACACCCCCGACAATCTCCCAGCCTATTTCGTGCCATCTTCAATCAAACGTGACAATCCACTTCGCCTCCATCCCTCGCTTCCCCCCATTTCCCTGCTCTTTCCTATCACCCCAGTCTGTCAACAAACCCCAACGACCCAAAACATGGCAGTTAACGACACGTTCGCTCGTGGAACGCCACCTCTTCAAAACCGAGTTTTCCCCATACACCAACGCCCCCCCCCCCCCCCCCCCCCCCCCCCCTATAATAAACCTGACAGCCAGGCTGACAGTATTGTACGGCCACGCCAACGCTGAAAGAGCTGTGGCAAGGGACAGCAGTTCACACAGTAACACTCGAGGCTTCGTCGGACCCGTATGCATGCACGAGCTTCTCGTCACCATTTTGACTTTGGGCAGACGATCAATGCTTCCGCTGCCGCTGGAAGAGTCCATATGGCTCCGAAAACTAATCAATATGTCATGCCACTGTCAGTGTCACCGCGGGAAGGCAACTGTCAAGCATTACCATGACCTAACGCTGAGATCCTAAGCTGGGTGACGGGCCAAACAAATCAACAACAAACGGTCACACACACACCACACACACACGATGTCACATTATTTGACTTTCAAATACGACATGGGGCTATGACTGCGTTCTCACGATCAAAAACATTCCTGGTGTTAACAGCCGCCCGCCCCCCATCACCCTCCCCAACAGCCCTAACAGTCGCCATCTTTCACGTCACTCATCCGAGGTCCACAGCCCACCAGTTGCACGACTCAAATTCGTGAGTAAGTGCTCAACACTCAGTCCCCTCACCTAACCTCACCCACCCTAGCAACACACACACACACAAGACTCCAAATCGTCATTCTGCAAAGCCTTCGTGACCGACTCGCTCAAAATCACTTCGACATTCACCAACTCGCTCACCTTGAACGGTCTCCACCATGAAGCCTCTCTGAAGAACGGTCGATGACGTCAGCGAGTCCTAATGAGATGCGTCGTCGAGCTTTTCCAACGACCAATATGGCCGCGGTGAGTTCACGAGATGCGTGCGCATAACACGACATCCACAAGTGACTCACAAGGTTCACCAACTCCCCTTGTTGACGCTCGTTGAGAACACTGTTAGGTTTCCTGTCCAGTCCGTTCAGAAGAAAACCACCTCTTCTTCACTACCAACGAGAAACTCGGAGAAGAACAATGTGGAATGCGACCGACTGAAGGTCCGGGTTGTCGTCTTGCTGACTTAACACAGTCGTGTCACGTGGAAGGCCTAGCCCAGTCCAGTCAACGGGAGAAAGAGAGCCGAGGCAGCGGACGGAGAGCAGATCTATGTACGCTGACACACAAGCCAACCCCTCCTGTGCTTGGAGGCTAGTCAGTGTAGAGCGACAGCTGCTGTGTTAGTCTCAGCCACACAAAGCTCACGCCATGAAGCCAGACCGCTCTCCTTTCTTTCTCCTCACCACCACGCCGACCCAGCCCCCCAGCTCAGCGCGTGCAAGGCGAGCTGACTGACCTCAAAATGGAACAGGCGAACACGTCACGCCGTCAGCCCAGCAGTAGGCTCCTAGCCTAGTTGTTCGACCACTTCTTTCTCCACCGCCTGCCTCGCCGCCATCTTGGTCGTTGGGTCTGCACGTCTGTCTGTTCAGGGAATGGAGACGGTGCGGTTATCAGTCGTTGCCTTGTCGTCACATCGACCTGGCTGTCGTTGGGTTTAAGGTTTTATCCAGGTTTTTTACCATGGATTTCTGTCGACTCAGGCCCAGTTGGTACTTAACTGTCTTTTTTTCCCCAAAAAATTCTATGGAGTAGAATCTCCCGAGTTCAGCATCCACTGTAGGGCCTACTAGGCCTATTTCATAACGATTGACAGGACCGATCTGGTCATGATAGTCTGGGGCTTGTAAAATGCTAGACTCAAGAGCAGGGCGAAAGCCAGAGAACGTGTAGATCAGAACCGGCGAGGGACAAGAGCCGGTTTATCACGCCATGATCTCAAAGCGAACAAGCGGTGCAAGACGTGGAGAGCATAAAGAAAGAACGATAGATCCACCGCCACCACCACAAGAGCCAGGTCTATTTCTGTCCACGGCACGAGCTCGTCAGATCACGAGAACCCGAGTCACGTTGCAAGACGCCCGGCCAAACCAGGTTGCCGGGGAGCGGGAGGGAAGGCGGAGGAGGAGGAGGTGAGGTGAACAGCGGCGTGGTGGGGCGAGTGGAGAGAAGGGAGAGCGAGAGGCTCTGTGGCAGACAGTTGAGAGTCTGTGTTCTTGATGGCTGGTGAAGAGGTTGACAAGACTACCGCTGTATTGATCTGCTCGGCTTCCTTGTGCCGCTGGAGGCCAGAACCAAATTGGTCGGTTGCAAGAGATGTCGGCCGACGACGACGCCTGCTGGGTGAGAGAAAGAGACAGACAGAAAGAGAGAGAGAGGGGTGTTCATGTGAGGGCTTCACCACCCCTCCTCCCTCCCTCTGTCTTCCTTCTCCAAATCGCGGCTCCGTTTCTGGAGATTTTTTGGGCAGGCTGGCAGCGTGGGTTCTGTGCCTTGGCCAGAAGTAATTCCCGGTTCCGTGAAAGGTTTTGGTGTGCTTCATCTTGGCCACTTGATCACAAGTCAAACTTAGCATCGAGTTCATACTCGCTTTTTCCCTCCTCTCTGTTCGTTTGAAATGGCTTCTCGTGGTTGACCGCTGAACTTTGAATAATAACCGTTGCTAACATTTTAGTTCTTTGTCTTCCTGGTGAAGTGTTTTCGTTCGTCAAGCTGGCGTCACTACGTGCAAACCGGCCCCTGCTACATTGCAAGCTACGCTGTACACCACATGTGCTAAGCCACAAGGTCACGATATGCCGGGATTACAGCCAGATAGATAGCCTCCCTGTTTGGGGGTTAAGTATACTGTACCGTGCCAAACTTTAGCAAGCTACGAACAGTTTGCTAGCTCTGGCCATCTTCTGGTAAATGACACGGTAATAAGACATCCTGCTCCTCCGTCTTTCCCTCATGTTTTATGGTCAACTTCTGTATGGTTCTCTTTACAACTACAGTTGCTCAAGGATGTGTTGTCAGACTTTTATAAGCTTCTCCAGTACATTCCCAGTGGGCAAAGAGTCCACGGCCTTTTAGACCATAGGAGTGGCAGGCAGCCTGTGGCAGTGCAAGCTTTACCGACCGCGTCGCCCACCACCCACCCCCTTGGTCCTCAAATGACGTCATAGTCTCCTCTGCCTGGCATGGCAGTGCTGAGACATCCTGAGCAAACAAGGAATTATTAAAGGACTGCAGATAACGGTAGGGTGTACACTTCAGCACCCAAAGCACAACAGTATTCCGTTCAGCGCTAGTGCGCACCGTTCCTTTCACCTCCCCTACACTATAAACTTGCTGACAAGCCAGCACTCCAGTGATGGTGAGGGTACTTGACCCCCGCGTCGTCCACTTGTTGGTCAAATGAGTCTTGGACCTTGTCTGCGTGAACTGATTTGGGGGAGGAAGGTGTGGGGGCGGAGGGGGGGAAGGGGGGGGGGGGGGTGAGCTATGGATCTGCAAATGACTCTGTTTTAATCCTTACGACCACACTGGAATAGTAAGTAGCGTGGCGCTCGACTGTCACCGGATATCACAAGTGGAGGAGGCTTGGCATGCGCTTTACATGCATGAACGGTCTGACGTAGAAAGTTCTCCCTGCCGAGTCGACTCAGGCCCTGCGGGATATCAAGTCCCGTTGCATTCTGCCAAGTCACTGTCCATGGGTCGGGGGCCGGAATAGCTCAGTTGGTAGAGCGCCGGACTCATAATCCAAGGGTTGCGGGTTCGAATCTCCGCCGGGCCGTTTCGGTACAAGGGGATTTTTCCCTCGGAGTTAACATTGGTTCTGACTCCATTTCCCATACCGTCCTTCGAATGAGACTGTAAACCGAGGTTCCGTGTGTGAACGCACGCATAACATCTTGCACACACGTAAAAATCCCGTCACCAACTTTCGGAGAGAAGGCCAGTTTGGCCGTTGGTATGGATGACACGTTACACGTAGCATACACCTTCCCCGAAGATGGAGTATGGCTGCCTTAATGGCGGGATAAAGAAAAAAAACGGTCATAGACCACAAAACTCCATTCCCTGTACAGGGGGTGTCCGCAATAGTATCAGCCTGCGTACGCAGAAGAAGAAAGACTGTCCATGGGGAACACAAAGTCTTCAGTCTTTCTAACTGGGTGAGGGGCTAAACTGCGTTTTCCGGGGCATTTAACATCGCGGAAATTTAAAGACAACAAAAAACTTGCGCATATTCTCGTCTCGTTATTCTTTCTTTCTCTCTTCTCTCTCTAGATGTTAATTGCGGTTTCCCTTTCTTCTATTTTTCACGCATTGCCTCCATTTCCAGTGATCGGCTGTGATTCCTTGGTAGTAAACGTTTTCTATCCGCCTTAAGTCATCCATCTTCAGAATATCATATTGTTCACGTGTCATCTACAAGGGCAAACGCTTCTCTTCCGAAACTGGTGATGGGTTTTACGTGTTGCAAGATGTAATGTGTGCGTTCACACACGGAACCTCGGTTTATAGTCTCATTCGAAGGACTGTATGGGGATGGAGTCAGAACCAAAGTTAACTCCGAGGGAAAAATCCCCCTGTACCGAAATTCGAACCCGCAACCCTAGGATCACGAGTCCGGCGCTCTACCAACTGAGCTATTCCGGCCCCCTGCGAGTTATTGAACACTATGGTAAATTTTCCCCATCTCACGGAATTACGACTACAAAAAACTTGCGCATTCTCTCTGCCTCTCCTCTCTCTCTCTCTCTCTCTCTCTCTCTCTCTCTCTCAGAGTAATGGCGAGTTAGGCCTATCTTCTATATTTTCAGCATTGGCCCCCATGACAGTGTTCGGCCTTGTATTCCTTGCGCTAGTTGAAACATTTGTATATCTTCTTGTCTCCACTCTTCAGAATAAATATTTTGCTTGCCGTGTCATTTCTGTTCTACATAGCGTGTACGTTCTTAGTTTTGGTTTATTCGCGAACTGCACCAGGTGCTGAGAGACCTATTTATTTCCACTTGGTTGTCGGCAGATGAGGATCCAGTTAAATAGATAGTGATTTTAACGTTCTTTCAGACTGAGGCTTTAAAATGTTGAGCGCAAGGTATTCGCAGTGTGGAGTAGTATACAGATGGGGTTGTAAATGTAGTGACAGATGTTAGAAAGCATTTGTATTGTTCACAACACACACACACACACACACACACACAACGTACACACTATAGTTGAGGACGAACTACATTTTCTCGATGACTGCAAATTATTTGACCAACAACGTTATGACCTGATGACGAGGATCACAAAACCAGATTTTCCACCACAGACTAACACGACAAAACCCTCGGAGCTCATGTTATTGGACTGCTTCCAACCTGTACTTGCCCAGTATATCCTGTTGTGTTTTTTCTCTTCGGAGACAGGAAATTTAATCAGACTCTGATACACACTGTGCTTTTTTCTTTCTGCTACTAATGTTATGTTGCAAGATGTGACAACGCTGGGATTAGTTTGAGTTTAGTTGAATGTCTGAACTTGTCTAATATCATCTGGTGAAGAAAGACGTTAATAAACACTGAACTGAATGAATGAACTTGTCATCTGTTCCCCACAAAAACCCTGCGTTTTCATACGGCAATAAATATGTTCTTGTTCACACACACACACACACACACACAACACACTCGCGCCCAACACACACACACACACACACACCACAACACACCCTCTCTCTCTCTCTCTCTCTCTCTCTCTCTCTCTCTCTCTCTCTCTCTATTCCTTGGTGTCTGATTTTAGCGATAGGTTCACTATAGGCCAGCGGATCATACATGGTCCCTTAATAGCTGTTACCCCCAAAGCGAAAGAGAAGTCTCGTTTCTTCACCCATGCAGAAACACACATTATGTACACAAGATGACACATCTCTCTGTTGACATCCCTAAGGTGTGCCAAGTTCCTTCAGCTGAGCATACCTCGTGACCGACGTGAGTTTTGCAGTCAAATGTTGCTAGTAGGGATCGCGTTGGCACCAGACTTTAGAATGGTCAGGTTCGCTACCCATCTTAACGTGTCTTCGTTCTGGTGGTGTAGTGTGGTGTAAGATAGCTCCCCTTCCCCCCTTTCTCGCGGTCTCCTTAGATGGTTACCTCCGTTGGCCATATCACCGTGTGGATGTGAAACCGGAATTAAACCATCCTCTGGATCAATGGAAATAAACTGCACAGAGAGTCGTCCATCCCGCCTGATTCGTCACCTGAAGTGTAAGTTTTTAAAGAAAAAGTGAGGAATCATTCAATTCCAGTTTGAAAATGAATAATAAAAAAAAAGAGGTGCATTTAAAAATTTGGGCGAGTAGACATTGCAGAATGTTCACTTTGAGCTGTGTGTACATTTTTTTGTGAGGTGGTCGCCAGATTGCTACAAAATGTCTGTTACACATTGTAACGAAAGGGGGGGGGGGGGGGGGAGGGGAGGACTCCCTCAAACGAAGCTTGTTTTTTTGTGTACGACGTCGAACATTCTCATCATATAAGAATCGCTGATGTAGTTGACTGGCTGGTTAAACCCCACCATCGACCAATCTGTTCTTTCGGTGGTTAAAAGCAGGGGGAGGTGGGGCGGGGGGGGGGGGGGGGGGGGGCAAGGTTTTATAAGCCGGCTTGATATTTACAATCAGCTTTTTAGCGCAATATTGTAGTAAAAGAGTCGCTGGCTTTCAAACAATTCTCTCTCTCTCTCTCTCTCTCTCTCTCTCTCTCTCTCTCTCTCTCTCTCTCTCTTTAAGCATTTCTTTATTGAACAGATGTGTACATAAACAAATTATTGAACTGAAGCAACAACAAGCAAGTGCTTATAATGTGCTCGGTGACGGAAAATTTAACAACAGAAAACACATCTCTCTCTCTCTCTCTCTCTCTCTCTCTCTCTCTCTCTCTCTCTCTCTCTCCTCATTGACTTCCCATATTTTAATTTTAGTTCTGTTCACGTTGAAACAAGTGGACTGTGTCCCCTGAAAGTCGTCAGAGAAAGACTCGCACAAAGATCGAAGTTTTGGGGGAGGGTGATTGACGAGATTGATTGTTTCTTTGTTTGATTGTTTTTACATAAATATAGTTTGGTTCTGTTCAAGGTTTCCTTCTGTTTTTAATTTGTTGCTGAACATTTGGGCCTAACTGGTAGGGTGAGGGAGAGGATGGATTATATTCAATTCAATTCAATCAGCTTTATTGTTCATCGGAAATTTTTCTTCTGCTCCACAATCATTTCACAAGTGCATAAGACCTTACAAAAAGACATTATAAATCGTTACATAAAAGCCTGTTATTATATATATTTGTATATACATCAACACTCACACCCCCTCCCCATCCCCCCCCCCCCCCCCACACACACACACACATGCACGCACACACACACACGGCCGCGCGCGCGCACACGCACACACACACACACACGCACGCACGCATACGCACATGAAATAAACATTAAATCCATAAGACATAGAACATTACATAGATTATAAAAACAATACATAACGACACAACCTCACCCGCACCAATGCCCAAACACTATAAAACACACACACACACACACACACACACACACACACACACACACATGCGTACACATGTGTGTGTGGAAACAAGCGCATCCGTTATTAAAACGAGAAGTGTAGAGGCAGAGGGTGAGTGGGAGAATGAAAATGGAATTGAAAAAAAAAGGACATCAGAACGTAAATCCTTCACTAGCACATAAGAAGACCATCAAAATCCATCTTGATAACAAATCATTGATTGATATTTATGTCGCCTGTCTGTTATCGACACGCGTATGCTGATCCGGATACACCAATAGAACATGGCTAATTGTATCAATACTCCACTGGCATCGTATGAAGATGCATCTCATTTTATGTTGTTCGCACCATCAAGGGCTCAAAACAGCACCCAACGGCACCCCCCCAAGGCGGACAGTGAAGAGTAGAAACAGGAAGTAAGAAGACAGTACAGTAAGGAAATAAACTGCGTACAAAAATAACACCCGCTAAATAAAGAGTACTAAATACAGGAGGAGGAAATCTTCGAGCGCACACTTGAGGATCTATCTTAGGATGCAAGGGAGGTAAGAAAAGAGGTATGGGTGCGTGTACGCCAACATCATTCAGAAACAGATAATCACTTTGTGTCCTTTGTTATAATATGTGGATGACGTATGCTTACCTATTTAGCCTGTTAAGGACGCGTAACATTTTTCGCCTCATCGGAAAAGTTAAAATGTTGCTGAAAAAGTCTATGCGTTCATTGCTAAAGGAACTTTAAATGTCTGTCAATGGCATTCTCTCTCTCTCTCTCTCTCTCTCTCACTCTCTCCTCTCTCCTTCTCTCTCTCTCTCTCTCTCTCTGTGTGTGTGTGGTGTGTGTGTGTGTGTGTGTGTGTGTGTGTGTGTCATAGCATTAACTTCTAGACTTCAGCTGAGGGTGAATATGCAGAAGAGTTAACACTATACTTTTAAGAAAAAGGTGATTACTTGGTACCAAGAAAAAGATTTTTTGTGTAAACGGACAAAATATATGATGGTAGATGTGAACGGACATAAATGTCTTGGTGTAGATTTCTCTACACGTTTAAGTTTTACAAATGTTTGCCAGGATCTAGCAAGCAGGGGGAAAAAAATGGGCGGTGTTTCTAAAACCGTTTGATGCCTGTGTTCAACCTATTGCTCAATATGATGTTGAGCTTTTGGGTTAAGATAAATTTGCCATTCATATTGAAAAAGTCAGGGTTTTTTTTGCTCTTAAGAAATTTCTGGGGGTTCATATGAAGACACTTAATGAATGTTTATGGTGTTCAAACCACTATACTATTCATATCAATTCATCGGTGCAGTGTCTTAGATTCTGGCTAAAAATATGTACGAATGAATGGTGAAATATTACCACATAATGCATATAACATGGGGATGGGATTAGTGGTGACAGTCATTGGTTTCGGGCATTTTGGAATTTTCGTTGTTATTTCATAATGGGTTAGGGTTTTATCTGGATAAAACAAGATGTTGAAAATGTAAATGCCTTTTTGGAACAGTAGCCCCAAAGACTGACTGATAATGGCTCCAACAGATCCAAAGCAGTGAACAGTATTCGTTTCACAGAACTTTTAAAAAAAAACAGCTGCTAGATGTGAGAAATACTCTTTCATTTAATTCTGACTGGCATATCCAAAGTTATCTGAGAAGATTCAGATTCGGCTTTACAGATATAAAAGTGCATCAGTACCTATCAAGGTCAAGAGGCACATGAAGCTAAATTGCACTTTTTATGTGTGGTTCTGCGCTTCTGGATTTACGGTGTGAATATTTTCTTCGGAAATTCAGTGAGGACCCTTATTTATTTCGAGCTGCTTTGCTCATGGGAAATCAAAATTTAGGAGTGTTGAAGAACAAATGCATATGTTTATACACGTTTAATACGTTTAGAATAAACACTCTTTTGCTCTGTTGAATGAGCCCATCTGTTTCTGTTGCTGTGTCTATCTGACACGCTCATCTGTCAGCTTCTCGCAGACAAACAATGTCATGTTGCCTTGAATGAATGGCTATTCCTGTACCCCCTTAACAGTTCTCTCTCTCTCTCTCTCTCTCTCTCTCTCTCTCTCTCTCTCTCTCTCCTCCCCCTCTCTCTCTCTCTCTCTCTCTCTCTCTCTACTCTCTCTCTCTCTCTCGGTTTAATCCATATGTCGAAGAGCACCACGAAAAGTCACTAGGCAGGGGTAGTCTAACCATCCTAACACGAGTCGGGAAGGGGTCACATTAACACTTCACTGACACCACCAGACAAAATGCCGCGACAGTTTCATGTTTGGCAACCAGCGGAGCTTGAACTTCCACTACGACCTCCGCCATGTTGGTCAGCCACTGACTCGGGCAAGCTAACCAGCATCCTGAAGGCCCGATGACCTTTAGGATAAGGCTGCACCGGAAAAAGTCGCCGTCCTCGATTGTGGATTCTCTCTCTCTCTCTCTCTCTCTCTCGCTCTCGCTCTCTCTCTCTCTCTCTCTCTCTCTCTCTCTCTCTCCATTTTCAAACACTTTAGTAACAGAAACGCAATCACATTGGAAAGTCTGCTACAAAACGATAACACCGAAACCATAAGAGATATATGCAATGTACATCTTCTATGCCTTAAAAACCAGAGAAACCCGTATGTAATAGTAATACTTATAGGAAGAACAGAAACTCTAATCAGAAAACAAATTATGTTACAATCAACATTTCAATCAAACGTTTTTGTCATGTTGAAATGTATGTTGCGTACTCCTGTGGACGGGCCGAGGCCTCACAATAAATGGCGCGCGTGAAAGCGCGCGTCAAGAGTCAAGAGTCTCTCTCTCTCTCTCTCTCTCTCTCCTCTCTCTCTCTCTCCCTCTCTCTCCGCTCTCTCTCTCTCTCTCTCTCTCTCTCTCCTCTCTCTCCCTCTCTCTCTCTCTCTCTCATCTCTCTCTCGCTCTCTGTCTCTGCTCTCTCTCTCTCTCCTCTCTCTCTCTCTCCTCTCTCGCTCGCTCTCTCTCGCCCTCTCTGTCCTCTCTCTCCTCTCTCTCTCTCTCTCTCTCTCTCTCTCTCTCCCTCTCTTTCTCTCTCTCTCTCTCTCTGTGGCTAGGGGCAGAGGAGGTGTTTGCCCTTCTGTGGCATTACTATCACGCTACTAATCCACACACAGACCTCCGGGATCGCCGCATCGCAGCGCAGCACCGCTGGCCGTCTTCAAGGAACCAATGAATGTCGGGCCCACCCTGGGGCCACTAACTAGAGGAGACCCTGCAGTGCTGATGAGTTTATTTCGGTGGTGACCAAAGTGGTGCCCGTTATGTAATCCAACGCATGTAGGCACCATCTTCTGCCTAGGCCTCCATCGGGCGGCAGCTCATCGCTTTGTTGCAGACCAACTTTAACCGAACGTCTCCTTCTGTGACCACGTCCACCAAGCGCCCAGCGCCTCGGCCATGGTTTAGCGACCCCGAGACCTCAGCACGAACTCATCGAGGCCATGGAAGCAGAAGGCCATCGAAATTCGGGGTCACCACTAGATCAGGGCATGAAGGACCACGGAAATATTTTTAAGTTTCTTTTTTCTTTTTCTTTTACCTTTTTTCTTTTTTTCCTTTTTTTTTTTTTTTTTTTTTTTTTTTTGAGGAATATAAGCTGTGGAAAATCCTTAGGGCAGCACGACATTGTTGATTTTTTCTTTCATGAAATAACCAGGTCAGAGAGACGCAGACACTGCCTGTTTGGTCAAAAATGATCATTAATGAACGACACTGTGAGAGAGGCATCCATTCGTCAAGTCCCAGCCCTCCCGCTTCAGTTGGGGCATATTGCACTCCCAGCTCTACCGGAAGGAGAAGCCCAGGGGGGGGGGGGGGGGGGGGGGGGGGGGGGGGGGGGGGGGGGGGGGGGGGGGGAAATGCATCGGATGGGAACCCAAACCCCGGGCCATGGCCTCGCCAGCCCGAGGCCCCCTGTGGAACTAACCACTACACCAAGCTGACTGGTTGTTTCCGCAAAACTGAAACGGTTAGACAGACAGCAAATCAACCTTTTTTTTTTCTTTACTTTTTTTTTTTTTTTTTTTTTTACAGCACATTAACGGATTTTTTTTTCTTTACAATAAAAAAAAAGAGAGAGGCAGAGAACGTCCACGAATAATCTTAACTGGGGGATTAAGGGATTCCTGTCTTTAGTCATCGGCGCGAGTGTGTGCTGCTCTGGAGGAGAGAGAGAGAAGACAGAGACAGAGACAGAGAAGCCATATTTTTTAGAGCTGTCCAGAGCGTTTGAGGGAGGGGGGGGGGGGGCAGAAAAAGGGAAGGGTGGAGGGTGGAGATTGCGGGGCTGCCAGGTTCATCATTAAGATCAGCCTTATTAGCGATAATGCTTCACCCAAGCTGGGTGAAGGCGAGGTCCCTTCACCTCCAGTGCGGCCAAGGTTATCGTTCCGGAAGTAAGAGACACGCCATTTTCACATGGTAATAAGGGAACCTACTGTGGCCGTGGATTGACTCGATCTTTTGTTTTATGTTGACGGTGCTTCAGGGCCAGCAAGTGACTCGGTGTGGACGGGCAGACAGGGGATAAAGTGTGCGATGAAAGCCAGAAGCTGGTGGTGTCATGTGTAAAGACGACCACCAAGTTTCCTACCCTGAAGGGTTGAAACCCGACAGTTTAGAACGCGAAAAGTGAAAGCATCTGCACCATCTACCTCTATTTTCCGTCCACTGTCTGCCTGTCTGTCTGTCGTCCCGCCTGTCTCTCTCTCTCTCTCTCTCTCTCTCTCTCTCTCTCTCTCGCTGCCTTCTTCTCACTCTCTCTCTCTCTCTCTCTCTCTCTCTCTCTCTCTCTAGTTTTTTCGTTTTTGATGGGCAGTTTTTGATATCCTCCTCCTCCTCCTCATCCTCCTCCTCCTCCTCCTCATCTTCTTCTTTCTTCTTCTTCTCTTCTTCTCTCTTTCCTTGTGTCAGAGACACCGTCCCTTTATTCAGTACGTGTCTTCAAGTCCCCCCCCCCCCCCCCCACCTTTTTCTTTGTGTGCCTCTCCGTCCTTCCCTCTCTCGCACACTCTCTTCCTCTAGTTATATTGTGCATTCTGCTATTCTAAATTGCTATGTGTTCATTGTTGTTTATGAGTTTATATGCAGTTCTATGAATGATTTCTTCCATGTATTTATTGTTTGAGGGCTGGATAAAAAAAAAAAAAAGCCACTGACTTGTGCTTATTCTTTTCCCTCATTAAACAACATTTCGTTCGTTCGTTCGTACTCTCTCTCTCTCCTCTCTCTCTCTCTCTCTCTCTCTCTCCTCTCTCTCTCTCTCTCTCTGTGTTAGCCAGTCTACCTGACCAGCGCACCTGTCTTAGCTGTAGAAAGTTTCTAAGAATTTCAAAGATGTTCTCTAACCCCACGGGGAGGCCGGCGGCATGACGTATGTTGGTGTAAAGTGAAATGTCGTCTGGAAAGTCTGTGCCAGCGATTTGCTCTTTGACCTCTTTGACCCTTCACCTCCCCGCTTCCTCCTAATCAGTTTCAGTTTCAGTGTCAACAAGGAGGCGTCACTGCGTGCGGACTAGTCCATATACGCTACACCACACTCGCTAAGTTTTGAGACCACACTACGCATAAGTTTAAGCTGATGGATCAATGAATTAACAGCTAAGATGAGACAACTGAAGAAGAGGGTCTCGTGGCTACGACTCAGCAGATGTCTGACCTACGCATTAGCCCAACGCGCTGATCAGACCTTGAGTGCCTACCTAGTGTTTCCTCCTACACTAGTACCTCTGTCTCTCTCTCTCTCTCTCTCTCTCTCTCTTCCCCCTCCCTTTTTTTAAATATTTTTTTTAAAAAGAAAATGATCTCTCCTTTTTCTGTTGTCCATTATCTACATTTGCTGGTTATCAGCTGTCCTTGCGATTTTTAAAAAAAAAAAAAAAAAAGACTTCTCTACTCTTCCCCTCTGACGACTCGCCAGTGTAATTGACAGTGGCCGTCAACAGCTCGTTCTGCAGTATAAGCCACTGATGAGGGTATCTTTCGACCTGTGTCTTTTTCTTGTTCTGGAGAGACTTTGGATTGATTTTTGTTTTTATTCATTTCTCCTTCTTTTTAGGTTTGAGGATAAAAGCTAATTCGAATGACTAGTGTAGCCAATATGGTTTGTATCCGAATAAATTGTTTGCTTCTGGAATATTATTATGGTTCTATATGTTCATTATTCCTGGCTTGGTGGATATGTTTGTTTGTTTGTTTTCAGTTACACTTCCAGGCTTGGTAGATTTTTTTTTTCAGTTGCACTCGGCAAAGCACACATACATACACGTGCGCACGCGCGCGCGCGCCACACACACACACACATACACACACACGCACGCACGC
>CM031629.1:29731033-29786054 GCA_018398815.1 Conus ventricosus | reverse complement strand
ACGCCTGGTTAATTTTAATTTTCAGACACTGAAACAAAGACAACACACACACACACACACCACACACGACACAACACACACACACAACAACAAACAACAACAACAACAACAACAACAACAACCGACCCACAAACAAAAAAAGAATAATATTTTCAGCCACATGGATTAAAACAAGCAGAACAAAACAAATCTCTTCATACAATAATGAACTTATGTTTAAGATGTTCTCCCTCTGTGTGTGTGTGTTGTGTGTGTGTGTGTGTGTGTGTGTGTGTGCGTGCGTGCGTGGGGAGAGAGAGAGAGAGAGAGAAAAGAGGAGGAGAGAGAGAGAGAGAGGAGAGGAGTTTTATCTTGAAAATGACCTATACATTGGCATTACGGCAAGAAGATACATGTACTTACTCACAGCCCTGGAAATAAAAAGCCTTATTTAAAATTAAAAAAAAAAACAGAAGGAAATGAAAAAAATTCATTGTACCATGAGTACATTGCAATGTAGCAATCGAAACCTCTCAAATACAGTGGGAGAAACAATGTAGCTGTTATCTAATTCAACTGGCCATGAAGAACAACAACAAAGTTTTAATACATGACTGTAAGCTTGAGAGAGAGAGAGAGAGAGAGAGAGAGAGATCGTGTCAGGGGAGTTCATCTAACACAGGTTATATGACAGTTTTTCGATTGCCTCCCTTAGTCCACCCAACTGACGCAGTCACCCGGGCATCATAGTGGAAACGCTGAAGTTTATTTTTGTGGGGGGATTGATTCACCGGTTTTGTGGACATCATGTTCTTGTTAGAGGTTGAGAGTTCGATCCTCCGGGCGCTCAGTCATCAGAAAATTGTCGTTTGTGCGGCACATTTTAACGATAATTTGTCGTTCTGATAGTAATAGCGTAGTGTTGGCTTTGCTCCTCCCTCTCTCTCTCCGTACCGTATCTTAACGTGTTGTCGTTCTGGTGGTATCAGTGTAGTGTTAGATAGGTCCCCTCCCCATCTTAACGTGTTGTCGTTTGGTGGTATCGGTGTAGTGTTAGATAGGTCCACCCCCCCCCCCCCCCCCCCCCCCCCCCCCCCCCCCCCCCCCCCCTCCCCCCTCTTAACGTGTTGTCGTTCTGGTGGTATCGGTGTTGTGTAGATAGGTTCCCTCCCCCATCTTAACGTGTTGTCGTTCTGGTGGTATCGGTGTAGTGTTACGTCCTCTCCACCATCTTCACTTGTTGTCGTTCTGGTGGTATCAGTGTTGTGTTAGATAGGTCCCTCCCCCATCTCAACGTGTTGTCGTTCTGGTGTCTCAGTGTAGTGTTATCTAGACTCCCTCCACATCAAAATTTGCCAAGAAGCATTCATCTTTCCTAGATGTGCACGCGTGTTCGTGCTTGTGTACCCCATGCGTGACTATTTGTTTTCAATACCTTTATCCCAAAAGCAACATCTTGATGGCCTAAATGCTTCACTGCTTTGTTAGTGTGTATATGGAGTGAGCTGGTATCCCTTCAAAAATTGTCAGCAGCTAGGCAGATGACTAGCATTTGCCTTATTGTATTTGCCTAAACACAGAGATCAGGGGGAAATTTATTGAGTGGACTTTGATACGTTTATTATTTGCGACGTCTGAAGACGACATTATTTGCCTAAAAACGTACTTGTCTTTTTAGTGCTGTGTATTTAACACGATGCAAAGCATATAAACGTACTCCCAGTTTATCTTGAAATACGCGTGAGATATTCCATTAGGAGGGAAAAATCGTTCTGGGCCGTTATAGCCGTTAGTAACGGCTATAACGGTAAAATAAAACATCAGGCATCATCCGTGACCCATACTGAACATACCTACAAATTTTCAGGAAGATCGGCCCAGTAGTTTTGTCTGGAGCGAGTGGAACACATTTTGAGCACGGACGGACAGACAGACAAGCAGACAGACAGACACACAGACAGCATTTCTTCGTTCCCATTGTAAAGTACTCCCTGTTCTATAAGAACTGGGAGTACAAAAAGCCTTGCTTTGTACTGTGTTTTTTTAATGTGTTTTGATTGTATTTTGGCTAGTTTCAGCAACACGAGATGCAGTCTGTTTCAGTCTTGTAGTCTTGACTTACCATTGCTAACAAAAACACGTTGTAAAACAACAACAACAACAACACCAGACACAATTGGAAGGACACTATCTAGCCTATGTCAATTGGCCTGACACAGCCTTAAGCCGAGGTGGAGACATGTTTTTAAAATAAAGGTGTGTGTGTGTGTGTGTGTGTGTGTGTGTGTGTGTGTGTGCGTGTGTGTGTGTGCTGTGTTAGGTGCTGTGTGCGCCTGTGTGCGTGCGTGCGTGTGTGGGAGTGCGCGTGCGTGTGGTGCGGTGCGTGTGTGTGTGTGTGTGTGTGTGTGTGTGTGTGTGTGTGTGTGTGTGTGTGTGTGTGTGTGTGTGGTGTGCGCGGCATGTGTGTGCGTGCGTGCGTGCGTGCAAGCATGCGTGTGTGCGTGCAAGCATGCGTGTATGTGTGCGTGTGCGTGTGTGTGCAAACATTTGGCTAGCCTCAGCAAGACGATTGACACAGCTTTGAATCTTGCGTAATCCCTCCCGTGCCAGTTCCCTGAGATGCTGATTTTCTGCCAAGGCCAGGTCGTTCGTTGCACCCTGAGGCTGCCGTTAACACTGAGAAACCCGAGTCGGTGGAGCTATCCAACTCATTAAGCATCAAGACGATAACAGAAACAAAACACCGACGTAGTGAGACCACAGCAGATTGGTGTGATCAATCTTCGACAGTTCCCATGAAACGACAGGAAAAGAGGTGGTTTTACAATGGCATAAACTAATTAATCAGACATTGAATGTGAATCAACTATTTAATGAAATATACAGTGAAAAGGTGAAAAGTGTAATCGAGAGAAACGAACAGATTCAGACGATCAGTTTTACTCCCCAACGGAACAAAACTCATTTTGGAGTTAAAACTAACAAACAAACAACCCAAACCTCTGGTAGTCGTTAAACCCAAACCTCGTGTGGTAAATGCGTAAAGAAACAGCCAAGAATTCATTGCCTAAGCTTCCTTGTGGACGAAGGGCCTTAATACATTAAATAAACGAAAATCCTCATACGAAGTTTGATAAATTCTTAGTGATCTCTTCCAAAATACTTATCTGTTTGGTTGAATTTCGAACTGGCTTGATTGACAGAAAAGAAATAGGAAGAAAAGAAAAGAAAAAAAAAGTGGGTTAAAACCTCATACGTAACTTTCAAAAACTTTTTCTTCAGTCATTTGACCAACTGCTCCTGGTGATGGCAGATCTCTTTGAGGCTGAGGACCATTCTACCACTGCCAACAACAATACTCCACCCCCATCCCACCCCCACTTTTTTTTTTAATGGAAATAAACCTTTTAATACTAACAGGTGGGAGAAGTGAATGAATTATTTCTGTCAGAATGCTTCCTACCATTTTTCCGGGATGGAAAATACTGATTTTGTTCTTCTTCTCCCAATGTGAAAAGGAAGATTTTTGTCCTGGCATCGGGGTGTTAATAATAAATCTAGTCAGTGCTATTAACGTCAGAGAGAGAGAAGAGAGGAGAGAGGAGGAGAGAGAAGAGACAGAGACAGACAGACAGACAGACAGAAGAGCAGAGAGAAGAGAGAGAGAGAGAGAGAGAGAGAGAGAGAGAGAGAGACAGACAGACAGACAGACAGAGAGAGAGAGAGAGAGAGAGAGAGGGAGAGAGAGAGAGACAGACGACAGGAGAGAGAAGTAGAGAGAAGAGAGGAGAGAGAGAGAGTGAGAGAGAGAGAGAGAAGAGAGGAGAGACGTTTTCACAGCATCCAGTAGGAGAACAGAACAGACAGGTACACTTCTCTTTGTCCACTCTTCAACTCAATTCAATCTTGTGTACAGCCCAGCCGACCGCGAAGGGCCATTATCATCGGGGCTGTCCCAACTCACTGGCAGCGCGGCAGCGTTCCTAACGAGCAGCGTGAAGAGAGCAAAGGAACCACCACAAACACGATTAACGCAGCTCGGACCGTGTTCGTCCATCAGGATTAGAGCCGCCGGCCGCAGAGAGAGACCCGGGATTAGCTTAATCCGTCATCTAATCCTCTAAATGTTTGGGGACATGGCGTGCGCCGGATCAGGATTTGCTAATCAGTGAACAGCGAAACCTGTCTCAGTCAAAAAAAAAATTTTTTTTTTTTTGGGGGGGGGGGGGGGGGGGCGAAAAAAAGAGAAAAAGAAACAGACGACGGTTTTAAATGTAACAAAGACTGTTGAACTGAAGCTACACAATAAGCAAGAGAACGGGCGCTGTAGGTTCATACTGACATAGTTAAATAAGAGAGCAGGACTTTACAACAATGCCGGAAAGAAAGGAGAGGGGGGGGGGGGGGGGGGGGGGAGAGGGAGGGGAGGGGGGAAGAGGAGGACAAACACGTACCTTTTTTTTTCTTAAAGCAAAACAGAAACAGGAGACAAAACAAAAAACAAAATTCAATTTTTTGAAACTCCCTTTCTTTTCCTTGTCATCGACTCCCTCTTCCCTCCTACTCCCCATTCCTGAACCCCCCCCCCCCTCACCTCCTCTTTCCTCCCACCCTCTCCTCCCTCCAACTGGCCTGGTATTACTTACCACTAACTAATAGATTTATGCTGAACAATTAAGTAGTGGGGGGAAAACAAGTGCAGATTAATAGATTTATGTAACGACTGGCAACAGCAAGCGGGTACATAGCAGACATAAACAGTAGACTTGTGGCAACATCAATAGTGTAGCAGAAGCCTCTACTAGCGCAGCAACAACAATAGAATTCGTGAAAAACGGAGATGGTAACGAATGCAAGTATGAAAACTTTCTGAAGAATAAAAATATTCAGTCACGAAATTCACCGGAAACCAACGTTATTGCTAATCGGCAAATCTTCAACAACTAAAAAACAACAAACAAACGAAAACAACAAAAAACAAAAACAAAT
Source organism: Conus ventricosus (assembly GCA_018398815.1). Taxonomy (NCBI): domain Eukaryota; kingdom Metazoa; phylum Mollusca; class Gastropoda; order Neogastropoda; family Conidae; genus Conus; species Conus ventricosus. The sequence goes on along the minus strand of CM031629.1, from coordinate 29,781,086 downwards.
AAAAGAACCTTAATCGGAATTAAAGTGCAGAGCTGGATTTTCCACAAACAGGTACCTCTGTACAACACACACAAATCTCGTTCAGCCAGACCTAAAAGACTTACGCCTAATTCACAGCAAAAACAACACCTTGACCCTTAAAGAGTGGCGATTGTGTCTCCGAGTGCGCAAGCGCAAGCATTGTTGGCGCGTTGTCAGTCACTTTCTCATCGGGGAGAATTCCTTGCCTCCTGCACTGTAATCAATTCCCACTTTTGACGTTTTAATTCCTTTTTGTGGCAGCGAATCCAGATCCGCAATATGTCTGCCAAATCTTCGGACCCAGACGAGAGTTCCAGTGTTTCACAGCGGCGCCGAGGTAGAGGAGAAAGTGTTTTACAAGTAAGTGCAGTGAAAACTGAAGGAAAAAAATGTCGTCTGCTATCCGGATGTGATAGGTAGTTGCCTAGTTTTGACTTGACTTGACTTGTTCGACGATTGAGACCTTTAAAGATCTGTTCGTGGATCCTCTTATAACTTGTCACTCAGTGACTGTCACGCGTGGCTTGCCAGACTGAGTGCCTAGTTGTTGCACCGTTTGGGGACCGCGGTTCAGGTTTTTTCAGGGGAAGGACTGATTTTCCGATGGACAATAATGCTGAAAAAAAAATTTCAGCGTTGTTTGCTACAAATCGTTTTGAGACCTTTGCACACAAGATCCTCAACGGATAGATAGGTGATAGGTAAACAAGGATAAAAAATAAAGAAAGCAGGGAGGAGAATAAATTTGGAAGCGTTAGTTGTGAAACAGTAAATGGATGATTGATTTATTCATTTTCCGTTTTTTCTTTTCTTTCGCCTTTCATAAAGTTCGTTTTCATTATATAGTGGTTAGGTTCTACACAGTACAAACCACACACACACACACACACACACACACACACACACACACACACACACACACACAGCAGCACGCACGCACGCACGCACGCACGCACGCACGACACCACCAGCACACACACACACACACACACACACACACACACACACACCACACACACAGCCTACACTGTTACCAACTTAGTTGCTCTGGGACTAAACAGGACTACTGTATTCATTGCAGGACTTATATAGCAAGTATAACTGACTATAATTATATTATTATTACTATATTGATCAGAACAGATCGACACCGTCAAACACTACAAAAGCAACAGTGCAGGGTTCTCATCAGGTGAGTTGCCTCATGGCGGCAAAACATGGATAGCTCTAAGTGGACTGCTGATGTTGATGCCCAGTTTTCAAAGCAAGTTCCTAGGAAATAGATGGCTCATAAAGTATTTCTGTCGAATACCAAGGTCAGATCATCATGTAGTGGAAGACCATGTTTCTTTCTTCTTTTTCTTTTTTCTTTTTTAACGGAAAGAAGTGTTTTTTCTGGATTTTCCTGATTAAGCTGGAGTCCCTATTACTATTATTATCAGTATCATTATTGTTATCATCATTATTATTGTTTATTATTATTGCTATTGTTCATCATGATTATTATTATCATATTATTATTATTATTATTATTATTATTATTATTATTATTTTATTTTATTTTTTGTTGTTGTTATTATTATCATTATTATTATTATTGTTGTTGTTGTTAAAAATATTTATGCGCTCAATCAATTTAATGGCCTAGGTGTTGACATTAAAGAACACACATCAAATTACAGGCCAAATACATAAGAATAACAGGCAAAACAACAACAACAAAAATGCGCCCGCAATCATAAATTCGCCCCACGGTCTTCAGGCCCAGCTTCGCTCTCTCACCCCTCCTCTCCCTGTTCAGCGAATCTTTGAACGCAGAGAGAGAGGGGAGGGAGAGAGAGAGTGACCGTTTAATTTGCTGATTCATCTAGATAAGAACTGGAGTGGACTAATTTGGCAGACAACGCCAAGGAAATGTTTCCATTTTTCGCCAAATCATCGGTCATATGTGACATTTCTCAATGAAAATGAAAAAGAAGTAAAGTGAAATTGAATTAAATAAGATGAATTTTTTTTAATCAATTATAGGGAACGTATCAAGTTTTGTACAACTCGAACTGACAAATGAAGACAGAAAGGAAATAGAGAAAGAATCAGTGTGAAATGAAGAAAGGGTCAGTGTGAAATAGAGAAAGGATCCGTGTGATTGGCTCCTTAAGCATATGCCTCAATACGCTGCCTAAAAGTGGCGTGCCTGAAAGAGCGACGCCTCTAAGCCTTCATGAATGCTGGTGCTGATTGCCAACATCACATAGAAATAGCCTATGGTCAAAATAACACCTCTCTCTGTCTGTCTGCCTCTCTCTCTCTCTCTCTCTCTCTCTCTCTCTCTCTCTCTCTCTCTCTCTCTCTCTCTCTCTCTCTCTCTCGGCTGGAGTTCCGAGGTTCCCATCATTAATATGTTTGCATATTCATCCGTTTTTAATCCCACTGTTGTTGTTGTTGTTGTCGTCGTCGTCGTTTATCTGGCTTAAGACTCCAGGGATCATCCGAACAGCCAAAGTACTTGAACACTATGGTACAGATGCATCAGCTGGGGATGAGAACATTTACGTGTGTGTGTCCACGTGGGTAGCCACACTCCGACTTAGGGGGATTTTGGAGACTGATAATGTTATGCTAGGAGCTTGTCACAACTGAAAACCCCCGCATAACTCTGCAGAGCATAACAACATTTTGATGTAGCCTTGGCGTTCTAACATATGTCAATTGGCCTGACACAGCCTTAGGCCAAGGCGAAGACTTTTGAATGACCCTTTTAATGGAACATTTAGAGTAGTCCATACATTGGAAGAAAAAAAAAGGTATATTTTACATTATGTAAATGAAAATTATTAGTCCGAGCGCCATGAAATGATTATAACGTGAACTGAAACACAAATTTGAAGTTGAAGTGTCTCCCTGATGAGTTCCGACCAGCGGACGAAAGGCCTCGGAGCAGGCAATACAAATATATCTGCCTTCCCAAAAGGGATAGTGATGGTTCCTTATGCAGCTAGTGGAGAGTTTTCATATCTGTAACATATTTTCTTAGTTTCATGTTCCAGTTTCTCCATCTTCAACTCACCCCACCCCCACCCCCCCCCCCCCCCCCCCCCCTTAAGTCCAAATCTTTGCCAAGTCATTACTATGAAGACAGTTCAGTTGTTGGCCTGCGCTTGTTTTTTCCCCCCACTGTTAGATGGTTCGTCTATGTATTTGTCTGACTTTATTCAAGTTTAAAAGGCTGTGCCAGTCTTGACAAAAGTTACTCTGCGTTAGGTTTTCTTACTATCTATCTATCTAGTCCTCTTTGTGCTGTTAGCACATGAGGCCTCGACCAGAGCCGCCACTGATGTCGGTCGGCTGAAACACGTTCCAGACGGCCCCATGTCCAACCATTTTCCTTCATCTCCCTCTCCACTGTTCTCCTCCAAGTTTCCTTGGGGCGTCCTCTTCTTCTTCGGCCATCAGGAGTCCATCGTAGGGCGATTCTGGAAATGGCTGTTGTCTGCTGTCGGAGCACATGGCCTATCCATCGCCAACGCCTTCGTTTTACTTGCGTTGAGATGGGTTCAGTTTCTGCTCTTTGGTGGAGTTCTTCATTGGTGATGGTATTCGGCCAATAGATGCGTAGAATGCGTCTGAGGCATCTGTTTTGGAAGACATCTAGTTTGTTGCTGATGGTTTTGGTCATCTTCCATGATTTGATCCATAAAGAAGGGTGCTTATTACATTTGATTTGAAGATTCGTAACTTGGTCTTCAGGCGGATATTCCTTGCCTTCCATGTGCTCCTGAGTGAGGCAAAGGCCTGGCTGGCTTTTGCAGTCGAGCCCGGATCTCCACCTCCCCATCCCCTGTATTAGACATCTTGGATCCAAGATAAGTGAAGTCGCTAACTTCCTCAATTTCGTCTCGTTCAGTTTGATGTTGTCTTGGACTCTGGCATTCATTCTCATGTCTTTGTCTTCTTGGTGTTGACCTTCAAGCCAAGGTTTCCAGCTGTTGTTGCCATGGCATCTGTTTTCTCCTGTATGTCTTGGTAGCGATGTGACATCAGGGCAATGTCGTCAGCAAAGTCCAAGTCTTCCAGTGTTGTTGTTGCTACCATTGTCGTGGTCCATCTGATTCCCCTCCTCTCTCTGTCTGTGGCGTTCTTCATAATCCAGTCCATGGCCAGGATGAAGAGGAAAGGCGATAGGAGGGCACCCCTGTTTCCTCCGTGCTGACACTGAAGGTGTTTTGTGAGCTCCGTGTGGCAGATCACTTGTGAACTGAAGTCATGTACAGCTATTTCAACGCCCCGGGGACAAGTTTTTGCGGGGATTCCGTATTTGTCTCGGATTTTTCCATAAGACTCTCGGTGGTTGCTGTCAAATCCCTTCTCCAGGTCAATGAAGTTGATGTACAAAGGCGTGTTCCATCTTGCTTGTTCCCAAAACCTGGGCAGAGTAAAGATATGATCGAGCAGGATCGTCCGGGCGAAAGCTGCTTGTTGGGGGACGAAGGTTCCTCTCAAGGGCTTTCCGTCAGCCTTGACATCACAACCTTGCTAAATCCCTTGCTTGTGAGAGGTTTTCTTACGGGAGCAAAAAAATACCCCACTTGTTTACTGTTAGAAGTTGAGTGTCATGCTAACCGTGCCGACGATGAGGGGCCTTTCCGGGGCTGACGCATGTTGAAACCAGCAGGCTGGACAGGACAGACACACCACAAAAACATTCATTATTTGATTATCTGCCATTGTTTAAAACACTAATGTATGACCTATAATTAACATATTACGAGGCCCTCTCGAGGACGCAGCCATTCTTTTTGCTTCGTTACCACTGTGGGTCGTTGTTGCTGTGATGATGATGATGATGTTGCTGTTATTGTTTGGGGTTTGTTTCTTTTTAATCATTGAAAGGAAAGGAAAACGAATGAATAGAGAGAGAGGAGAGAGGAGAGAGAGAGAGAGAGAGAGAGAGGAAAAAAATTTTACAGCTAAGGTAATAAAGGCAGACACACCACAGTGGACATTCCAGTGACACTCCTGACTTGTTGACGATCTCACTATCCGGTCGCCACATCACAATGACAAAAAAAGCTTGCTGTTAGTATTCGTTTGAAAAAGGAAAGAGAAGAGATAACAAAAGGAGAGGGGAGAGAGGGGAGAGAGAGGGGAGGAGAGAGAGGAGAGAGAGAGAGAGAGAGAACAAGAACAAGAAATTTTTTAATTCTTAGGTCATAGCCCCTAGAATGGGTCAAAAAAATCAACATCTAGCGATCGTGGATCGCTGAGAGAGGAGAGAGAGGAGGAGAGAGGAGGGGAGGAGTGGGGCGGGGAGAGAGAGGGGAGGGGGTGGGCAGACAGACGAGGAGAGGTGAGAGAGAAACAGACAGGGACAAAAAGGGAGGTGTTATTTTGACCTTTAGATATTTCTATGTGATGTTGACACTCAGCACAACATTCATGAAGGCTTACAGGGTCGCTCTTTCAGGCACGCCACTTTTAGGCAGGTATTGAGGCATTGTTAAGGGAGGAGGTGCTGAATCTGGCACAAAAACACGTGAGTTAAGTGTGCGATAGAGGCAGAAAAGCGGTATCCAACCGATGTAAGAAAACACTCATACGACCTGACCAACAGACGGCGCACAAGTCGGCGGAGGAGGCATGCCACGCAGTCGTGCGGGAAACCGGGAAATGACGTGGAACGTCAGCAAACTTTCTCATCACCTACGCTGGGTGTTTCCCTCCAGCAGCAGGGCACGCAGGCCACCTCCACCGTGGACGTCATCAAAAAGCTGCAGCCCAAACTTTCATCAATGACCCGGGATTACGTATCGCGGCTAGGCGCACTGCATCGGTAGGGTTTGAATGGAGAAATCGTGTGTGTGTGTGGGGGGAGGGGGGGGGGGGGGATATCAGGGGGGGGAGGGGAAAATATAATGTGTGTGTGTGTGGGGGGGGGGGTTTCGGGGGGGTGAGGGGTTAAGTATATGTTTTGTGTGCGTGAGAGAGAGAGTGAAAGGGAGGAATGTGTGCGTGCGTGCTGCGTGTGTGTGAGTGTGGGGTGCGTGCGTGCGTGCGTGTGTGTGTGTGTGTGAGGGAGAGAGAGAGAGAAGGGTTGGGAAAGAGCAAACACATTAAAACAAGATCCAGGAAACAATACGACATTTACAAATGGTCCCGCTCATCCTCAACCTCCCATCCCACCCCCTTTTCCCCACCCTTATGTTTGTTTACATATCAAAATGTCGATGGGGCCGGAATCGCTCAGTTAGTAGAGCGCCGGACTCATGATCCGGGGGGTTGCGAGTTCGAATTTTGGTACAGGGGGGGGGGGGGGGGGGGGGGGGGTTCCCTCGGAGTTACATGGGCTCTGACTCCATTTCCCATTACAGTCCTTCGAATGAGACTTTAAACCGGGTTCCGTGTGTGAACGCACGCAAACATCTTGCCCCACGTAAATCCCATCACCAACTTTCGGAAGAGAAGGCCAGTTTGGCCGTTTGGTTGGATGGGCACGTTACACATAGCATACCCTTCCCCGAAGCTGGAGTATGGCTGCCTTAATGGCGGGATAAAAACTGTCATACACACAAAACTCCACTACCAGTCTATACAGGCAAGTGTCCCCAGGAGTATCAGCCTGCGTACGCAGAAAGAAAGAAAGAAAAAAGGTCGATGTCTTTCCTCAGACACTTCCTCCACCAACGGCCTGCTTGTTGCCCTGGATTCTTTTTACGTGCAAAAAGGACATGCAGCAAAAAGAGATCTTTTGTTTGCTGCTGTCTCATTCGAAAGACCACTACTCATGATCTCTTTTGGTCTTGTGGAGGGAGGGGGGGGGGGGGGGGGGGGGGGGGGGGGGGGGCTGGTACGAGACTCGAAGCTCGCATCGGGTTCTCACATCTTAAAGAGTCAGTGGTCCGCTTTGCCATTTTGCAGTAAGCCACCCGGGAGGGGCACGGAATAGTGTGATTTTTTTATTCGCTTAGGAATGTGTAAACTGTGGAACAATTTAAACCCTTTTTAATGCTATATTGCCTTCACTTCAGGAATGTGTAAACTGGGGAACCATAACCCTGTTAATGCTATATTCCTTCACTTCAGGAATGGTGTAAAATGTGGAACCATAACCATGTTAATGCTTTATTGCCCTTTACTTCAGGAATGTGTAAACTGTGGAAACCATAACCATGTTAATGCTATATTGCCTTCACTTCAGGAATGTGTAAACTGTGGAACCATAACCATGTTAATGCTATATTGCCTTCATTCAGGAATGTGTAAACTGTGGGAACCATAACATGTTAATTTTATATTTCCTTCACTTCAGGAATGTGTAAATGGGGGAACCATAACCTGTTAATGCTATATTGCCTTCACTTCAGAATGTGTAAATGTGGAAAATAACCATGTTAATGCTATATTGCCATTCACTTCAGGAATGTTGTAAACTGTGGAACCATAACATGTTAATGCTTATTGCCTTCACTTCGGAATGTGTAAACTGTGGAACCTTAACCATGTTAATCCTATTTTTTCCTTCACTTCGGAATGTTTTAAAACTGTGGAAACTTTAAACCCTGTTAATGCTATTTTTGCCTTCACTTCTTCACTTTTCGCCGTCGGTGGGGAACGTTTTCTTTTTTTTCATTTACACACAAATAAACGGTCCTATCTCGTATTTCGGTCTATTAGGAAGTTCGTTAAAATGTGGTTGAAATTTTGATTGGGAAAAACTGAAAGAGCCTTGTGAACGAAACAAACAGAAAGTACGTTCAAGTGAACGCGCCTTGGATTCATCCTTTGAATCAATTTCGGGCAGGGGAAGTAATAGTTGTTACCCGGACTGAAAGAGTTACTTCCCCTGTGTGTGTGTGTGTGTTGTGTGTGTGTGTGTGTGTGTGTGTGTGCGTGTGTGTGTGTGTGTGTGTGGGGGTGTGTGGTGTGTGTGTGTGTGTGTGTGTGTGTGTATTTCGCGCGGGGCGGTGTGTGTGTGTGTGAGTGTGTGTGTGTGGGGGTGTGTGTGTTTGTAAGGAATGAATATATAAAGAATAGTGTTCCTTATATGACAAAGTTTTTATTGTTTTTTGTTAAACGTGTTTTTGGATTATGGTATTATACCTGAAGATGGGTGACAGGGTTAATTGTTTCCCCTCTATAAAGGCAAAGGAGTTTACAAGCTGCCCAAAAACTACAGAGGGATAACACTGTTAAATTGTGTAGGCAAATTATTCACGTCAATTCTATATAGCAGAATTACTTATTTTGTTGAATGAATTGGACTTTTCAGAAAACCAAGCAGGTTTTAGACGCATGCATTCAAAAGCTTGACCATGCTTTTGTTTTTTAAATTTATTGATTGACATGTTTGCAATACAATGGGGAAAATTATACTGTGCTTTTATTGATTACAGAAAGGCATTTGATTTATTTTGGGACATGCTTTATGGCACAAACTGTTGAGGGCAAGGCATATCTGGGAAAATTCTGCACGTTGTAAACAATATGTTTGATCAAATAAAACGTGCATTTTTCTAAATGGTCAAAAATCAGGGGTTCTTTGGCAGTTTTAGGGGAGTTCGTCAAGGAGAAAACCTTTCACCCTTATTGTTTTCATTATTTTTTTAAAAGATCTACAACAGTTCCTTATTGACAATAATGTTTACTCTAGGAAAATGATTTAACGCAAGAGTTAAACTTGAACAGTTTATTAAATTGCTTGTATTGTTATTGCTGATGATAAATTTTACTGGCAAATTCTAAATCAGCTTTGCAAAAGAACTTAATGCCTTACATATATTTGCATGCAATGGCAAATTTGAAGTAAATCCAAAGAAAACAAAAAATAGTTGTCTTTCATGGTCGAAATTTGTATGCGTGAATTTTTTTTCTTTGGGAATGAAAATAGAGGTTCTTAATTTTAATTAAATACTTAGGGGATCGAGTTCAGCAGAACAGGTTCGTTTTACCCAAAACAAAAAAAAAGTGCTTATAATCAGGCTGTCAAGGCAATGTTTTCATTATTACAATTGCAGGAAGCAGAAATTGCCAAATTTATGTTTGCATACAATTTTTTTATTCCATGTTTTACCTGTGTTGTTGTATGGTTGTGAAATTTGGGGTTATGAAATGTTGGGTATATTAGAAAAGTTACAGTTACGTTTTTTAAAGTATTTATTTAGATTAAATAAAAGTACAATGACTTCAATGATTTATGGTGAAACCGGAATCTATCCTTTATCTGTACTGATTAAAATAAGAATGATAAGGTTCTGGGCTAACTTAGTTGTTCCTGATTCTAAGAAGTATTCAAACAAAGTATATAATATCTTACATGAACTATATACAAAAGGAATTTTCGTTTCACCCTGGCTTAGTTATGTTAAAAGCATTTTATTTGAAACTGGTTTTGATTGTGTTTGGGAATCTCATTCATTCACAAACAGAAATAACTTATGTAAGTGTGTTAAAAGGAGTTGCAAAATAATTATGCTCGTGATTGGCGCAGTTCTCTTGAAACAGCAACAAGTGTGTATTCTATAAAAGTATAAAGACTGTCTTTGGAAAAGAACATTATATTTCTACTTACAGATATTTTGTTTTACCCTTTTTTCAAATTTAGATGTAGTAAACATAAATTGCAAATTGAAATTGGAAGACACCAATAATGTTCCAGAGAATTGCGTATTTGCCCGAAAATGGGGAAAAGGGGTTTAAAATTGGAGAGGAATTCCATTGCACTTGGAATGTCCAAAATATAATAAAATTCGTAAAAAATTTCATCCCTAAAAAATATCTAAAACCAAAGTCTTTTTTTAAATTTTTGTATTTTTTTAAAAAAGGAAAGACGCATTTTTTTTGAATTTTAGTAATTTTTCTAAAAAAGGGGAAAAGTTTTTTTAAATGAGATCGTTATTTGGGACTTACTTGATTTTGTCCTCAAATTTCCCCGGGGGAACGGGGGCCGAAAACCCCACACTCTTCCAGGGGGACAGGGTTTTTTGGGAAAGTCTTCTTCAGCTTCCCCCAAATGTCTTTTCCGGGCCCGGCCCTTCATTCCCCTTCCGGAAACCCCTTTCCCCAATGTCTGTTTTTGGTTTCCCCACTTTCTTTTCCCCTTGGGGGTTTTCCATTAAAGGGTTGTTTGTGAGGGTTGGATGGAGACTTTCTGGGGGTTGGGCCCAAATCCCCCCCATTTTCCGTTTTTGTTTTTCATTTTTTTGGAAATTTTTGCGGGGTCTTTTTCCCCACGTTCTCCCCTTTGGGCCATTAAAATCTGGCCATCTGTTGTTCAAAATGTTTCGCAAAATTTCGGTTGATAAATGTTTGGGTTTGTGGGTTTTTGGTCTTTGTTGTTCGCCACGTTTCGAACCTACAGAAGGACAGATTTCTTTTTTTGGGAGTTGAAGATTCTGATCTTTTTTGGAGTGAGGGCAGAGGTTTCCCCAGTTTGGGGCCCGTAGGGCGAAAAGGTGGCTTGGCTTTTTTGATGCGTTTTTTGGATATCCCCCATCTTTTCCTCCTTTTTTTTTTTTTGGGCTAAACCAACACTGCCGAGGTGGGACAAATTTTTTTCCAATTTCAGTGATTTTCTTCCTGTTGAAAGTCGTAGGGGGGCTCGTTGCGGGTTTGTTGACTTCGGGCTTCTGTTTTCTTTAGGGTTGTTTTTGGGGGCCCCTGTTTTTCCCGGTTCCCTTTCTGTTTCCCGGCACAGCTTCTTTTTGGTGCTTTTCTTGCTGTTTTTTGGGAAAAAAGGTGATGTGGGAGGCGAAGCCCAGGTTTCCGTTGTTTGGGTGAAGCCCAATGGTTTCCCGGGCCCTCTTGCCGTGGGTTTGGACTGCCGCCCTTATCCGTCGGGGGACCTTCGGGGAAAATTTTTGGCGTTTGTAGACACCCCGGGGCGGAGGGCCGGTTTTTTTACATTTGAAGGGCTTCGTTAGTTCCCCTTGTGGGACCTGGAATGGGGGGATTCGTAGAGTTGTGGATGATGGCAACAAACTTGGGGGGGAAAAAGCCTTAGGGGTTGCATGATTTTCCCAGATGGTATCTTTGTCGATGCTTTTAAAATGCCCTCGGGGAAATCCCCCAAATACTGCTTTAAAAGGGGGGTTGGGGCCCACTCCTGAAAATGCTCGTTGATAATTTCATGGTGGAAATTTGGCTTTTGCAGGGATTGTTTTGGGCCCGGAAATCCAGCTTGTTTTGGGGGAAAGGGTTTTTGTCTAGGGGGGGTCTTTAGTCTTTTAGCATGTTTTTGGGTCAGCACCCCCCCCCGGGATGGACAGAAACATAATCCCTCTCCATTTTTTTCGGAGGGACAAGCCCCTTTTTTCGGCAGTTTTCACCCGGGTGGCCTCTTTTCCGTCTTCTGGCCCCGTTCCTGCCCCCCAAAGATCTTGCTTAGGAGGGGGCCGCATCTTGTTGACTTTGGGGTTGCCCTGTTTAAAGTCCCCTTCGGGGGGAATTCCCGTCGGGCCCCTTTGGTTTTTACCTGCCTTCAGTGACTTGTTGGTTTGGGGTAACTTCCGTTTGGGTTTGGGTTTGGGCCCTGGGGTTGTTTGCCCCAGAAGGGGGTTGGTGGTGGATTGTCGGGGGGGGGACAGGGGGTTTGCAGGTCTATTCAGTATTTCTTTAAAGTGCTCGGGCCCCCCTTGCTTTGCTCAGTTCCCCTCCCAAGGGTGTTTCCCCCTTGTTTTGCCCGGGCGTTTGGGGGTTGCTGGTTTTTCCCAAAAAGGGGTTCGGGTAATTTTAATTCAGCCTTTTAAGGGTTTCTCTGCCCCTGCGCAGTTTCTCCCTTTCTGTGAGCTCGTGGATAAATTTGTTTCTTGTTTGTCTAGCACTTTTCTTAATTTTGGCGGTTGACTCCCATTTAGTGGGGTGTAACTTTGCTTGTGGTCTTGGTTTTGGGTCTTGGGTCGGGGTTGATCTGGTTTTTGGGTGCTTGCTCTGTGATGAGGGTCCTTGTTCCAGCTGTCAGCCATTCTTTGTGTTTTTTCGTTTTTTCCCAAGCATTTTGTGTACGGTCGTCTAAAAAGCCTCATTTAAAGGTCCCCCCAGTGGTCTTCGTTTGGGGTTTTTTTTCTTAGCAAGTTGGGTAAATTTCCGTTGAATCTGTTTCTCGTTCCGTTTAAACCCCTTTTTTGGGTTGCTCTCCCCTTCAGGGACTGTGTACTTTGTACTTTGTGAAGTGGGCCCCTTTTTTGGGTTTTGTAGGCTTTAAATTTTGGTCTTTAGCACGGGTACCCACGGGTTTGTGGTCTGATGCGGGGCGTCTGCTCCTCGTTTCCCTCTCACGAAAGGGTAAACTTTGCCCCAATTTTTGCGTTGGAAATTGGGGTCGTTTTGGGTTTTGGGGTTTCTTACCTTTCAGGTGAATTCCGGGATCTTGTGATGTTTTTGTGGGGGAAAAAAATTTTTGCCTGGGATGACCATGCCCTTTTTAAAAAGCACAGTTTTCCCAAAAAAATGTTCCCCCATTTTCTTTTTGTTTTCCCTTTTCCCGGGTTTTGCCCTAATTCCCTCCTGCCTTGGGGTCCGTTCCCCTTTGGCATTGGATCCCCCATGGGATTTTAAAAGGTTTTTTTCCCCCTTTAAGGCCCCCCTCTATCCTTTGACTTTTTGGAGTTGATTTTTAGAACCCCCCCTTTTTCCCTTTGGGTCTCCCCCTACTTTTGGTGGGGGCGACCCACTGAAAAGATGGGGGTTTTCTGCCTTTAAATTGAATTTCGGGGTGAGGTTTCCTTTGGGTTTGACACTGGTTCCCGGACAGCGGGCGGCCCCTCCCCTTTTCTTTTTTTGGGGTGTAATCAGCAGCGTTTCCCCCGTGCTTTGTTGGTGGTTTTTTCTTCTGGGTTCCAGGTAGAAAAAATTTGGTTTTTCCACTTGTCGGGCCCCTTGTTTTTTCCTTTTCCCCTGTCCATCTGGTCTCGAACGGGCCCGGGATCATTTGGTTGTACCTGGGGCATCCCCTACTAAATTTTTGTTTTTTCCCAGTCTTTTATGGGGGTTCGGATGTTCCAGGTCCCACCCCTGGTTTGGGCTTTGGTGGCAAAAGAGTTGCCCGGGCCACGGGTTCCTAAAGGTTTTTCCCCCAGCTGCGTCATGGGTTGCTAAAAGGAACTCTTCCCAAAAAATGCTTTTCTCAGAAAATGTCATTGCGGTTTTTTGAAACCCAAAGTTTTTTTTTCTGGGCCCGGGGTTTTTAAAGCCCAATTAAAACCCCCAAAAACCTGGGGGCCCCGTTGAGTGTCTTTTTTTCGGTTTTAAAAACCCTTTAAACCTGTCTGGTTTTGGGTGGCCAAAACCAGGGGGACGAAATCCCCCCCCCCAGCTTAGCTTTTCCGGGTCAAAAAAAGGACCCCGCAAGCCCCCAAACCCAAAGGGGCAAGGTTTGCACCCCCTTGGGGAAAGAATGAATCTTTTACGTTCCCCGAATAAAGCATTTCGCAATTGTTAAAAATTTTTTTGGAGGGGGAGTTTCTTTATTTCTTTTTTGTTACTTTTGTTTCCTCCTTTGCCCGGAAGGGGTAAAAGGTTTAAAATTTGAATTGAATTGAATTAAATTTTTGAATTGTGTGTGCGTGCGTGCGTGCGGGGGGCCCGTGGGTGCGTCCCGTGCGTGGGGTGTGTGTGTGTGTGTCGTGTGTGTTTTCTGGGTGTGTGTGTGTGTGTGTGTGTGTGTGTGTTTGTGTGGGGGTGAGGGAGAGAAAGGGGACGGAAGGTTCATCCTTAAATAGAAAAAATTGTGAACGGTTTGGCCCCAGTCGTTTTTTAATTTTCCCGGGAACAAAGCCCTTCATGACCAGTTCCCCCGGGAAAATGTAGCTTCCTTTTGTTACCGTCTTTTTAAGGGGAAGCTTTTAAAATTAACCTTCCTCAAAAACTCGCGGACCGGCGCAAATCCCCGGGTTTCTCTTCACGCATTCGCCCAAAAAAATAAAATTGGGGTTTTGTCTTCGGGGTTTTCCCGTTTTCGGAGTCCTTTGGGGAATTTCTAAACGTGGTTTTTTTGCCGCGTGTAAAAAACGACGGCGCTCATTTCACTTTCGGATACCATCATTTTGAAGGAGGAGAAAAGAATTTGGGGATTTAACTTTTTCCGTCTTGACCAGAAACATGGTTTGGAATCCCCCCGAGGTGATTTGATTCTTTCTCTTCTCTCTCTCTCTCTCTCTCTCCTCTCTCTCTCTTTTCTCTTTTTCCCCGCCCCCCCGGGGGGGATGTTGACGCGAGTTAATAACAGATTCAAAACTTACTGGGGGGGGGATGGGGAAAACCCAAAAAAAAACCTTTTTTAAAGTAAAACGCCCGCATTGTGTTTTTGTGTGGTGGGTGTGTGTGGGTTTTGTGTGTTTTTGGTGGGTGTGTGTTTTTGGTTTTGTGTGTTTTGTGTGTGTGGGGGTGTTTGGGTGGGAGGGTGTGGGGAAAAAGGGGGAAGGGAGTTTGGAGTGTTGGGGGGGGAAGAAAAGGAGGAGGGGAAAAAGGAGAGAAGAGAGATGAAGAGGAGAGAGACTTTGTTCGGGTTATTTAAAAAAAATTTTCTTTGTTTTTGTTGTCGTACGGCGTGCGGCACTTTGTGTGTGTGTGAGGGGGGGAGGGGGGGGAAAAAGTCTTTAGAATATATAGAAGAGGTCAAAGCAGGGGGTTATATTAAATTTCAAACTTTAAATTTCAAACCATTTTGAAAAAATTTTTGCCCGCGCCCCGGAGGGATCCTTTTGTTTTTTTGGGGGCGAAAACCCACAGGTTTTTTTTTTTTTTTTAAAAAAAATTTTTTTAATAATAAAAAAAACCTCCACGCCCCTTTCCTTTTCCCCCAACAATTTCCCTTTTTAAAAACAAAATTTTTTAAAATTGTGCGCCCATCACTTTCCCAAAAAAAGTTTACAGAACGGGTTCCGGGGGTTCCTTCGACCTTCCCGGATCCGCAGCAAAAAATTTTCGGGGGCAGGTTTTTTTCCCTTGGGGCCCCATTCATTTCCTTTTGGCCACCGGGTTTTCGGCCCCAAAAATTGGCTCAGCAGTGTGGGGGGGTGGGGTGTGTGGGGTTTGTGGGGCGTGCGGGGGCGTGTTTGGGGGTTTTTTGTGGGGGTTTTTCCCAAAAATTTTGGGCTGAAAAAAACTAGTCGTTTGTCTCCGTGTGAACATACAATCTTGGCGGGAGGAGGTAACACACAGGCGAAACCCCCCCAACCCGTAATTGTGTGAAAGAAGGGGTGGTGGCAGCTGCTCCCCGGTTCAGCCGAGCCAATTTGGCCAACTGGTTTTTCGGTGATGCCCCAAGGCCTTGAAGGACGCTTAGCCGGAGCAGATGGGCCCTTTTGGGTTTTTGGGCACGTCAAAAAAATGCGAAAAACCCCCCAGGTTTAAAACCAGGTGGGGGGTGTGGGGGGGTGTTTTTTGTTGGGGGGAGGGGGTGGGGGGAGGGGGAAGAGGGGGGGGTGGAGGGGAGGGGGACAGAATGCCAGGGAGGGGGGGGGGGGGGGGGTTGGGGAGGGGAAAGGGAAAGGGGTTTTTTTGTTAGGGTTGGTCTATGTGAAGGTGTGTGTGGGGGGGGGCCCGAGGGTATAAGGTGTGTTTATGTACAGTATTTTTTGTGTGTTTTCGGGTTGGGGGTTTTGGTGGTGGTGTGTGTGTGTTTGTGTTTTTTGTTATTGGGTATACCCGGTAGATTTTTTGTGTGAAAACAGGTGTATTTGTAGAGTGTGTGGGGGTTGGGGTTTGTTTTTTTTTAGGTTTTTGAGTTTTTATTTTTTTTATGTTTGGTTGGTGTTTTTGGGGGTTTTTGGGTTTGGGGGTGGGGGGGGGGTGTAATTGTTGTGCTTGGTTTGGCGAACCGCGCCCCGGGGGGGGGGGTAAAAGTTGGGGGTGTATTTGTGCGTTCGTGTCTTTTGGGGAAGGGGGTTGGGGGGCATTTGTGGTAAAAGTTGTGTGGCTTTTTGTGGTGGGGTGTATAGGTTTTGGGGAAAAAATATAGGTGTTGGGTTAATTATATATATATATTTATTATAGAGAAGAGGAGAGAGGGAGAGAGAAGAGAGAGAGTTGATGTGTTTCGTTGAGTGTGTGTTTTATTATGGGGGAAAATGTGTGTTGAGTTGCTTTGGTATGTGTGTTTGGTGTTGTTTTTTAGAGTTGGGGTAGATGGGGGGAGAAGGGAAAATGTTTCTTTGCATTTATTGATGCGGCACGCGCAACACACAAAACAAACACACACACAACCCCAACGCACACCCCACACACACGACACACCCCGGCGGGGCCGCAGGCACGCACGCACCCCACGCAGGCTGCACGCACGATACTTTCAAAGGGATGTTTGATGGAGCGGGACGGATGGGAAAGGAGGTTTGCGGATTGAAGACTTCACTTTGCAGCGACAGTGGTGGACGGGGGAAAACTGTGGGTTAAAGCCCCCCCCATACGATTTGGTTGCAAAGGGGGGACGACTTTCAGGCGGAAATTAAAAAAAATTGAAATAAAAGTTAGGGCCCAACCCCCCAAGGGAAAAGTGGACAAACAGTCACAAGACAAAACACAGATTTTTTTTTATTTCCCCCTGATTTAAAAATTGAAATTGAAAGATGGAAAATTTTTGACAGTAATTTGAAAACAGCCCAACCCCGTTAGTTTTCCCATATGGGGAAATGTGCCCAGAAACACAATTTCCCTTTTTCGTTTGTTTTGTTTTTATTTGTTTGGGTTTTTTTGTACCAAAACATCCAAACTTGCAAGTCGTTTTTTATATTATCAGTGTTTTGTCTTGTGATCGTTTTTCCCCGTTTCTCTCAGGGGGTTCGGCTAACCCTTTAAATTTTAGATATGTTTTTAATTTTTCTGTAAACACGGGGCACTCCCGGGATCGTGAAGAAAAACATCCTCACTTTCTCCCACCCCCCCACCTCCCCCCCCCAAATAATTTTTCTCCAGATCGTTGGTTCTTTATTTTTTTCTTTTTTTTTTCCCTTTTTTTTTGGGGGGGGGGGGGGGGGGGTATTATTTCGTTTAACAGCTGGGCAGCCACTTCCCCAACATTTAAAAAAAAAAAAAAGGAAAAAAAAAGACGACTGTAGGGGAAGTGGAAGATGTCATGTAGGTGGGAAAAAAAAAACAAAAAAAGAGGGAAAAAAGGAAAGTGTGTAGGCACATTCCCTATCGTAAACTTTAAAAGGTTTTTCTGTTTTCAAAATTTTACTGTTTAAAACCCTTTTTTCCGGGCATTCAGATTTCATTTAAATTTTTTTTAGGGGGAAAAAAATTTAAGGGGGGGGGGGTAGCGTTCGTTTAAGGGGTTTTGAAAGAAAAAGGCAGAAGAAATCAGTTTAAGAGAGAGAGAGGGGAGGAGAGAGAGATGAGAGAGAGAGGGAGAAAAGGAAATAAACTAAAAATATTTAAACCGCTGGGAGAACCTTTCCCTTTAATGAAGCAGTTTTTTTTGTGCTTGGCCTTTGGGTTTTAATGCGCCTTTTTTTTTGTTTTTTTTTTGACGTTTTTTTTAAATAAAAGTTTTCAAGTTTCCTTCCCCTTTTGAACCCCCTTTTCCAGGCCCCCCGTGTTCCCAGGGCGAGGTTTCACGGCCGGGGACGTGGGCAAAAATCACCCAGCGGGTTTTCCTGACCTACGACCGGAAAAATCCCCCAGTCCGTGGTTAAAGCCGTCAAGCTGGAAACTTCCCGTGGTGTTCCCGGAAAACAAATACAGCGGCGGATGAGGTGTTCGGATCGTCAAACGGCCCGTCTCCTACAACCCCCAAAAAAAGCCCCCCCGAGTCGAAAACCCCGGGAAACCCCCCCCGTTATGATTCCGCCCCCTTTCCGACAGTCCCTGGGAAGTCAAGTGAGGGAAAAGTCGGGGGGGGGGAAGGTGGAAGAGATTTGTCAAACCCGGGCCCGAGCAAAAAACCCACCCCTGGCGGGGGGCTCCGAGTTCCGCCTCCCCGGGTTATTGCTTTTGCGGGGTTTGGGTTTTCGTTCAGTGGAAGAAAATTTGATTTCCTTTCAGGTAAAAAACGAGGGAAAAATTTTGCATTTAAGGGGGAATGCCAAGTAGGGAAAAAATTTCAGTGGATAAAAAAAAAAAGCAGGTTCAAGCGAAATTTAGTGTAAGTTTCGAAAGCAAGCAGTATTTCCTTGGGGTCAAAAATTGGGCCAGTTCTCGTTTTCGCTTCCAAGGGAAAAAAGAGAGGAAAAAATTTGTGCACCCTTTTAACAACAAGCTTTCCCCTTAATTTTCATGGAAAACCAGGCCCTTTAATTAACGTTTTTGGGAGCTCCGTGGTTGTGGCGGGTTTTTAAAGAATTTTAGCTGTGGTTGTTTTTGGGGTTGGAATTTTGGGGAACAAACAGTTTTACCTTTTTCCCTTTAGAGTTGAGTTTTTAATTTTTTTTTTTTTTGGTGTTTTCCTTATTTATGTTTGAGGTTTTTTTGTTTTTTTTAAAATTTTTTTCCTTTCGTGCCCCTTTTTTCCCATTTTTTTCTATTTTTTTTTTTAAATTTTTGATAGGGGGCGGGTTTTTAAAAGGGGTCCAGGGTTTAAAAAGACCTTTGTATTCCCCATTTATAAAATTTTTTCAATGATGCAAGGAGAAAGAATGTTTTAGTATGTTATTGTTTGGCCCTTTGCTTATGCAAGTTTTTTTTTTTTTGTTTTTTTTTTTGTTTTTTGTCATTTTTTTCGTAGGGGAAAACTGAGAGGGTTGTTTGGGTAATTCGAGCCCCTGTTGGGTTTTTGTTGAATTTTTAAAAAAAAAAAAAACCCGACATGAGTTTTCAGCAGTAAAGAATACATTTCAGATTAGTGTCAAATTTTTTAAAATTAAGGGAAAAAAAAAATTTCTTTTCCCTTTTAAAAGAACAAAAAAAAATCGTTTAAAAAGGGGAAATTTTTTCCGTCGACCAAATTGGGGGAAACCGAATCCAAAATTTTGGCCTTTTTTGGTGTTGTCAAAACAAACGGTTTCCCGCTTTGCCCTTGGGCCCTTCATTCGGTAAAGTTTTTGTTAGAGACGAAAAGACCCGCTTTTTCTTCACCCTTCCCCCTCCCCCAAACCCCTTTTTTATCCCGCACTCCCTTTTTTTTTTTTTTTTTTTTTTTTTTTAGCAAATTCCCCCGGGGGTGATACATTTGTGCTGTGAGTTTTTTTCTGTCCACAGTTGGGGATGCCGAAACCCGGGTTGGGCCCAGGCCCTGGGGGCCCTTTTTGTGAAGTTCCCTGCTCATTTTTTCCCGGGGTCACAGGCGGGGAAAGACCCCGAGATTTAGCGACGGAGCTGCCGGCGGGATGTCCCTACCCCTTAGTTGGGGTTTGGGTTTTTTTTCGGTTGAAAAACCCCTTGTCCAACCCCCGAGGTCATTGAGCACCCGTTTAGGGTTTTTTTAGAGGGTTAAGGTGGCGGAGGGAGGGGTTGGGATCCGCCCCCTTCCCTTTATTATTTTGGGCCCCGATTATGTGGTGAGCCCCCTAACTGTTCAAATGCCCCTTCAGTTCCCCTAAAACCCTTTTCCCTTTAATTTTTTATTTTTCCTTTACCCGGGGGAATCATCACGAGTGTAGTAATGGCGCTTTTGGCGTGGTAAACCCCTTTTTTTTTTGGGGGGGGGGGGGGGGGGGGGGGGGGTTTAAAAGGGAGTAATTGGTTTTTTTGAAGAAAAAAAAAGGTCTATCGGTGATGTTAAAAAGACAAATTTTTTTTGTTATTTATGGTTTGTGATTGCATGGTGTGTTTCATGGTGCGTGCGCCCTGGTGTTTTTTGTATGTGTGGGTGGGTGTGTTTGTGTGGTGTGTGTTTTTGCCCCGTGTGTTTGTTCCCTTGAATTAAAACCCCCCGGTCCTTTTTTTTTTTTTGGGTGGGGGCCCTTTTTGGTCTGGGCTGTTTGGCCATTTCCTCAAAAACTAAGGTTTAATTTAGATCTGTCTGTTGTTGCCCTTTCCTAACCCAATGTGGTAATTTAGATTTGTCTGTTGTGGCCTTTCCCCAAAAACCAATGTGGTTAAATTTAGGGTCTGTTGTTGGGGGTAAAACCTAACAACCCAAGTGGTAATTGAGGACTGGGCTTTTGTTGCCCTTACCCCCAAAACCAATGTGGTAATTGAGATCTGTCTGTTGGGTTTTCTTCCCCAAATTAAATTGGGGGCAGTTGAGATCTGTCTGTTGTTTGGGCCCTACCTCAAAATGAATAACCCTTGTGGTTTAAATTTAGATCTGTCTGGTTTTGGCCAAAAACCCCAATACCAATGGGCATTGAGAAACCCGTTGTTTGGGGCCCTTTCCTCCAAAATGCAATACCCCAAAGTGGTAAATTTAGAAACTTTTTGTTGTGGCCTTTTCCTCAATACAATGTTGGGAAATTTTGGAAACTGTCTGTTGTGGCCTTACCTCAATTTCCCAAATTTGGGAATTTTGGGTTGTCTGTTGTGGCCTTTTCCTCAAAACCAATGTGGTAATTTTAAAAACTGGGTTTTTGTGGGAACCCCAATACCAAAAAGTGTTTAATTAATGTTTTCATGTGTGTGTTGGGAGGGAACATGATTTCTGACCCCAACTGAACTGCACGGTTTGTTCGCAGTGGGGAAAGTCCCGGGTTAGGTAAACAAAAATAGAACGCAAAAGATATCAGGCTTAGAAAAATCATTGACCCAAAAAACAAATTTTTTCGGACAAAAAAGGTTTAAATTTTTAGCTTTTCATATTTTGTTTTAGATCCTTTTCCCCCAAAAATTGATTTGAGCCTTTAAGAATTTTTTTTTTTAATTTCAAAGGTTTGTGTACGGGGGGAGTTAGACGGCCCCGGGGCGAAAAAAGAAAATGCGGGTTTTTCTTCCAACACTTGGGGTTTTAAAAAATCAGGCGTTTTACTGGGGCCTATGAAATTTTTTTTTTCAAATTTTGTGCGATTGACTTTAAGTCAGTGACTGCACAGTAGGCTGGTAACCGCGACGGTGTTTGGGAAAGGCGCTGCTGTTTTCTTTGTTTTGCTCACAGGGCTTGGGGTCTGTTTGGTTTTGGTACTGATTGTGATTTCGGTGTGCTTCTCTTTTTTAAAGGGCTTTTTGGTTTTCCCGGGGTTTGGTTTGAAATTTCAGGGTCCAAATGTCTTTCATTAAAGGGTTGGGCTTGTTAGGTTTAGGTTCTGACCTAGACGTTTATATGTTTGTGAACTTGGTATTTTGTTAGGGTTGGGTAAATTATCCCGTGTTCTTTTATTCAGGGGTTTGCCTTCTGATAGGTTTTGGTGGTTTGGGTTTAGACGTCGCCGTTTTCGAGGATTCCCCTGCCCTTTTATCCAACTTTTAAACGTTCACACGGGGTTAGTGTTATTTTTAGTTTTGGCACTGGGTCGTATGGCTGTGTGTTTAGAGGGTTTTTTGTCTGTTAGTTAATGTACTGATCCAGATAGTGAAACCTTCACATGGTTTGCTGTCTGGTAGTTTAGGTACTGATACTCTCGGTTCTATATTCGTAGAACTTGTCTGTGAGGTTTAGGTACTGATACTCTCGGTTCTATATTCGCAGAACTTGTCTGTGAGGTTTAGGTACTGATACTCTAGGGTTCTATATTCGCAGAACTTGTCTGTGAGGTTTAGGTACTGATACTCTCGGTTCTATATTCGCAGAACTTGTCTGTGAGGTTTAGGTACTGATACTCTGGGTTCATATTCGCAGAACTTGTCTGTGAGGTTTAGGTACTGATACTCTCGGTCTATATTCGCAGAACTTGTCTGTGAGGTTTAGGTACTGATACTCTCGGTTCTATATTCGCAGAACTTGTCTGTGAGGTTGGGTACTGATACTCTCGGTTCTATATTCGCAGAACTTGTCTGTGAGGTTTAGGTACTGATACTCTCGGTTCTATATTCGCAGAACTTGTCTGTGAGGTTTAGGTACTGATACTTTCGGTTCTGTATTCGTAGAACTTGTCTGTGAGGTTTAGGTACTGATACTCTCGGTTCTATATTCGCAGAACTTGTCTGTGAGGTTTAGGTACTGATACTTTCGGTTCTGTATTCGTAGAACTTGTTGTCTGTGAGGTTTAGGTGCTGATACTCTGGGTTCTGTATTCGCAGAACTTGTCTGTGAGGTTTAGGTACTGATACTCTCGGTTCTGTATTCGAAGAACTTGTTGTTCTGTGAGGTTTAGGTGCTGATACTCTCGGTTTCTGTATTCGTAGAACTTGTTGTCTGTGAGGTTTAGGTGCTGATACTCTCGGTTCTATATTCGCAGAACTTGTTGTCTGTGATGTTTAGGTACTGATACTGTCGGTTCTGTATTCGCAGAACTTGTTGTCTGGTAGGTTTAGGTACTGACACTCTCGGTTCTGTATTCGCAGAATTTGTTGTCCGCTAGGTTTAGGCTCTGGTCCTTTCGAATCTGTACTCACAGAGTTCACTGTTGTCTACATGAAATAAGTGTGCTGATCCATGCCCGCTCAGTATTGACAGGGCTCATCGTTTGTTATGTTTAGGTACTGATCCATCTGTTGTATGTTCTTGCTTTGTATTTGTACGTGTTTTCAGATCAGTTAGCTAAACAACTTGATGGAAGTCATGGTAAGAATCTGACTTGGACGGTGATGGGCTTATTTTGTTGCAGGATGAAAATGTTGTTTAAAGAACACTTTGTTCTTTTCGAACGATTGAATGCATTGTTGTAGTTACACTGTAATCATTTTCATGTAATGTGTACATTTCATATCTTGTGAATCACCCCTACAAAGGGGTTTGCGGTCTTTCCAATAAATCATCGTACAGCATTGTTTTGTAGTGTTCTCTCTCTCTCTCTCTCTCTCTCTCTCTCTCTCTCTCTTTTCTGCCCTCCCCGCTCTCTCCCCTCTCTCTCTCTCTCTCTCTCCTCTCTCTCTCTCGCTCTCTCTCTCTCTCTCTCTCCTCTCCCCTCCTCTCTCTCTCTCTCTTCTCTCTCTCTCCTTATCTCATGCATGTTTAAAATGTAAGCATCGCGAAGATGTTGAAGATCCATCTTTTCTAGTCGGCTCAAGTCACAAACTGTTGTGCCATTGCATAAAATTGTAAGCATCTCCCCGACCACAATTCCACGTGATGCTGGCAAGGCTCTGTTCTCACATACAACTGGTTTACTTTGTACTGTATTGTGATAACTTGACATCTGTGGGAGCGTGGGGGACAGGAACCAGTGGCCCAGCAGATACAGCGAAGGAAGTGGGGCTGGATCGGACACACCCTCAGGAAGCCAGCGTCCAGCACCACACGCCAAGCCCTGACCTGGAACCCGCAGGGAAAGAGAAAGAGAGGCCGGCCTCGCAACAGCTGGGGGGAGGCACTGAGGCAGAGCTGAAACAACAAGGGACCAACTGAACTGGAATGACCAGAACAGCCCAGAACAGAGTGCGATAGCGAAGGGTCGTCGATGGCCTATGCTCCACCGGGAGCGATGGGCATAATAATGTGATAACTTGACTGTCACAATACCTTTCCAGGTTTGAAATTCGTCTTTGGGGGGACCGTGACGTCATAGTGCAGCGAACCCCTGTGGGTGTGGGTGGGTGGGGAGGGCCAAGACTCGAACTGCAGACCCAGGATTCTTTCACCTGGTAGGCGGCTGCATCATCGACTCGGCCACTTTTCTCCTCAGCTATCAACATTTTGGGGGAGGGAGGGGGGGGGGGGGAGCTGGTTTTTTGTTCTTGTGGTTTGGGGTTGTTTTTTTTTGTTTTTTTTTTCATACTGCTTTATTTTTCAAGTTGTGAAACAACAAGAAAGCAACAACAACAATCACTATGATTTATCTATTCTTTTCTCTTCTTTATTTCATTAGATACAACGGAGGCCACACGCCACAAGTGGAAGTGTCAAAACGCTACGTAATCCATAAAAAACGTCTTAAGGCCATAGCATGATATCATCTTCAACTGAAACCGAGCTGACTACACCTTGCACAGAATACTCCCCCACCAGTCACTTCACTTGTTCGTCGGGACCTAGACCGCTGACGTCACTCGCAGTCCAGAAAGACATGAACTCACCCGTGTTCCGCGTCAGATGACATGCCATAGAGTGTCACCCATGGTCCTGTCTATCTCTACCTACGCCAGCTGGGCCACCCCAGATTGTCCCATTCCTCGCATTTTTAGTCTGTCTGCTGTGTGTTGTGTGTGTGCTATTCTAACAAGTCCACACCCTTGCAGATCCAATGCCTGAAGCCCTTTCGTCTCGAGATGAGTACACGCACACACATTGCTCCCGTTGAAGATCCCGTGGTTAAAAACAAACAAACCAACCTGGTTCATGCCTGGATAGACGACCTTTCACCAGCATTCAAGTCATTGTTTATAGCTCAGTCGACCCCGGAGGCCCCATCAGCGAAACGCGTGTTGACAAAAACAACTCATACCTAGCGTTGACCTTAACATCTAGAGACAGATGAGCGCCCACACCGACTAGCATGCCCCCCCACCCCCCACCCCCCACCCCTCCACCTCGTGTCCTCTTTCTTCCACTCCACGACCCAGACTAAAGCGGAGGGGGAGGGGGGGGGGGAGGCTCAGACGGACGGTGACAGTCAACAACTAGACAGTGTCCGTCTCGTCATGGACACCGCCGTCAACTGGATGAGCGATGACCACTGGACGACCTTGACCTGTGTTTGACCTGCCAGCTACCTCATTCATAAAAGTCCACTTCCTGAACTTCTCTCGCTCTCTTTCTCTGTCTGCTGTTTGTCCCACTCTTTTGTCTGTCCTCTGTCTGTTTGCTCTGTCTGTCTGTCTCTGTATCCGTCTCTGTCTCTGTCTCTCGGCCATACCTGTTGGACCTATAGAACGGTGCTGTGGTCACTGATGTATGTGTGTCAACGGGCCGGAGCGGCGGCCATACCTGTTGGACCTATAGAACAGTGCGTGGTCACTGATGTATGTATGTCAACGGGCCGGAGCGGCGGCCATACCTGTTGGACCTATAGAACAGTGCTGTGGTCACTGATGTATGTATGTCAACGGGCCGGAGCGGCGGCCATACCTGTTGGACCTATAGAACAGTGCTGTGGTCACTGATGTATGTATGTCAACGGGCCGGAGCGGCGGCATACCTGTTGGACCTATAGAACAGTGCTGTGGTCACTGATGTATGTATGTCAACGGGCCGGAGCGGCGGCCATACCTGTTGGACCTATAGAACAGTGCTGGTCACTGATGTTGATGTCAACGGCGCCGGAGCTGCGGCCATACCTTTGGCCTAAAACAGTGCTTTGGTCACTGATGTATGTGTGCAACGGGCCGAGCGGCGGCCACCTGTTGACCTATATCCAACATTGCCAAAAATGCTCCACATAGTTGACAAGTGATACACGTCGTTGGATCTTGAGTTAGGCCTGCACACACACACGACATTTATTCCCAGTTACAAGTGCTACGCACACACACACACACACACACACACACACACACACACCCACACACCACACACACACACGATATTATTCCCATTACAAGTCGTACGCACACACACACACACCCACACACACCCACCACACACACCACACACACACACCCCACCACACACCACCACCTCCCCCACCCCACCCCCCCCACCCCCCCCCCCCCCCCCCCCCCCCCCCCCCCCTGCACTCACACATAGTTGAATTGTGAAGATTCAGACTGACGACATTGAGCAGATTCCGACGTTAATCTTTTGTTTTAAGATAGCTAGACTATTTTCAGGGCGAACTGTCTTTTGATCAGTGTCAGATGTTTGTGACACGCGGAATGTATCTATTTTGCAGAGCTGAAACTGCTGTGCTTTCCAATGTAGAAAGCAAATGAATAATGGTTGTCAGTGTTGGTTCCATTTTTTATGTAAAAAAAATGCAGTTTTTCCTTCGTTCTTTCTTTTACCCCCTACCCCCCCCCCCCCCCTCACCTTTTTCAGTTCCTTCTTTTTTTTTTTCTTTTTTTTTTTTTTTTATAAAGATAATGATAGTATATTGCTTCAAGATATTGTATCAAGCACAGCTTCAGTAACATGTGACTTTCCATTTTAACTAATTCCTTACCTAACATCTATGTGAGCTTTCTAGGAGCCCCCCCCCCCCCGCCCTCTTTTTTTTTTTGGGGGGGGGAGGGGGGGGGGGGGGGGGGGGGGGGGCATTGGCAGTGATGACGAACATTTTGGCGCTATTGAACAAACAAAAAAATCAGCTGACATTGCAACTCTTTACAGAAGATAAAAAAGCAATATATCGGGCTTGTCAATCCATCTTGTCTTAATCAGTTTGTAAGAGATACTGTCGTACACTTAAATACAGCCACGTCGGGGAGAAACTATGTTGCCCTGGAGCATGAAAGAGTCGGTGGTGATGCCATCATGGTCCGGTACGCTGTATGGATCCCCAATTTCATCAAAAGATCAAAAGCTCCGTCTAAGATCAAAACAGAAATCACCACCAAGAAAACCAGCGATGAAAACAAGTAATGCTCACCAGCAACTATTCGCTACAAAAAGCAAACCAAAACAAAAAGGGGAAAAAAAACTCGTTGCTGCATGAAAATAATAATTATCACAAAGAAAAAAAAGGTGGTTATGGCATAAAACAGTCATGTTTGCCTGAGCATTAAACAATGATTATAATCTTCGCTGAGAATGAATCAAAACAAAGAAAACAGGCCAATGACCTTCTTCAGCTGTGAACGGTGAAAATAGGCAGTGATTTCTGGCTTACAGCGATCTGCGTGTTGTTTTTTTTTGTTTTGTTTTTGTTTTTAAATTTGTTTTTACAGGCTAGCAGTGTTCCTCGCGCATTGACACCAGTACGTATGGACAACAGTCACAGTTACGCATTTCCATTGATCATAATTGTTTTCACGAGTCATAATTACTATTTTCATGGTCATCACATTGCCATAACAGGTAAAAACGCATGAAAACGTATGAACGACATAAATGACAAATCCTTTATCATCATTTTTTCAAAGTAATCACAAACTGGCAAAGAAAAGGGTTATTATTATTGGATTTTGATGGCGAAGAGATCCCGTACTGGCAGTCTGCCGTTTGACGGGCGGGTTCTCAGGGGCATCAGGCTACACTGCGGCTCTAAACGATGATAAGATTGGGTCTCGTGGGTCGGATGACTGTCACGTTATACCTATATGGCGATTATACCACCACGAAAACCGAAAGTGTTCTCTCTGTCTGTCTGTCTGTCTCTCTCTCTCTCTCTCTCTCTCTCTCTCCTCTCTCTCTCTCTCTCTCTCTCTCTCTCTATCTCTATCTCTCTCTCTCTCTCTCTCTGTACTCCAGGAACGGCTGCTCTCTCTCTCTCTCTCTCTCTCTCTCTCTCTCTCTCTCTCCTCTCTCTCTCTCTGTCCGTCCGTCCGTCCGTCCGTCCCCCCTCTCTCTCTCTCTCTCTCTCTCTTCTCTCTCTCTCTCTCTCTCTCTCTCTCTCTCTCTCTCTCTCTCTCTCTCTCTCCTCTAACCCAGTAGATAGCAAGTAGTCCAGCGGAACATTAGTCAACATTTTGTAGTGAATGCTAAAATAAAACAAATAACTGAGTTACAAAAACTATGGCCGCCATTTCAATCTTTTCAGGACAAATCAGTGAACAGCTATTGCGGAGATCTTATCAACTTTCAGATGGCTTGAAAACCAGAATCAATCATGTTTGAACTCCTTATTTGATGCTTCAGTAGGCCTGTATGTCCTAATCGTGTGTTTGGGGCTTCTTCTTCTTCGACTGCATTTGTAACTAGGCGTAAATATGTCGTGCGTTGTCCGCCTGGTGTGTGTGTGTGTGTGTATGTGTGTGTGTGTGTGTGTGCCTGCATATGTGCATGTGTAGGTGTGTGTGTGGGGGGGGGGGGGGGGGGGGAGCG
Organism: Conus ventricosus; assembly: GCA_018398815.1. Classification (NCBI taxonomy): domain Eukaryota; kingdom Metazoa; phylum Mollusca; class Gastropoda; order Neogastropoda; family Conidae; genus Conus; species Conus ventricosus. The sequence continues at coordinate 29,753,245 of CM031629.1, read as the reverse complement.
CGCTTGCTTGTAAAAGTAACCGAGGGAGGGGACAATTTTTTTCTTTTTCTTTTTTTGCTGTCCCAACCTCTGCGCCACCTCAGAGGCAGTGCACCCACGCCGCTCATTCCGACACCCCGCCCACAGCCACAGCCCGGTCGGCCCCGCCGCAGCCCCGGCACTGGCAATCCACAGGGAGCAATCAATGTCAAGTCGTCAAGAGGCAACCCACCGGAGGAGACACTGCACTGCTGCCGAGTCACTTCGGTGGTGTTCAGTGGCGCCTGTTCTGATCTAACATACGCAGGACACACCTACTAAGCCCCTAATGACGACAATAATTGCTTAGTCGCGGAGCCGGCGTGAGTGAGCTCTCCCTCCGGAGGGCGCCACCACGTCCGTCCAACGACAGCTCCCATGGACTCGCCGATACAGGTGACCCCGACGGAACCAAACCAAGGCCACAGACGTGGAGAGGACATCGAAATTGAGGTCACCATGAGAGCAGGGCATGAAAGGCCACAGAATTTGAGACTTTTTTTTTATGCTGATCGATGAGAATGAGGATGATTAAGATGATGCTACGGACTTCTATTTCGGTCTGAGACTACATGACATGGCTGTGCTCTACGCTTCCTTTCATAATATATCCCGGCGTCAACCATCCCCGAGAGATACAGGCACCTGCAGTGTTGGTCAGGAAATTTGAGCAACACTCTCAGAAACGCATCCATTAAGTGGATGTAAACTCGACTGTGTGATCCCAGTCTTCCCAACTGAGTCCGCAGCAAACTCAACTCTGGGTAGGAGCCGGTCGGGGCAGAAAAACCCACATGACTCTGATGGTATTCGAACCCACGGCCTTCCAGCCGGGAGTCCGCGACGCTAACCACTTCGCCACGGCGGCTGGTGGACACAAAATATAATTAACCAGGTCAAGGCCTGCAAACACACCAATCTGAACTGTCCCCAAAGAACAACAGAAGAGTACTGGGGAGAGGGGGAGGAAGGAGGTGGAGACAAAGGGAGAGAAGGTGGAGGTAGAGGCGAAAGGGGAGGGGGGGGGGGGGAAGGAAGAAGAGGTGGGGTGGAAGAAAGGTGTTCCTACTCGCACAACAGGTCCAGCGGGGGGGGGGGGGGGGGGGGGGGGGGGGGCGGGGGGGGGGGGAGGGGGCATACAAAATCCAACAAACATCAACATCAATATCACCATCAACATGAAAGAGTAAAGGACGCGAGGCTGGGTGGGGAAGGGGGTGGGGGTGGGGTGGGGGGAAGGGGGGGGGGGGGGGGGAAGGATGTGGGTGAGTGGGTGGGGAGAGGTGAGGAGGTCATGGCTCACCCGTGGCTCCGGTTCGTCACACAGTTGTTTCCCTTCCGTTAATGACTGCGTAGATTAGACTTCAGCTTCCCACAAACACTGATGACTCATTCATTGACGTCACATTGCAATACTCCCCTCCTCCGTCTCTTGAGTCCGTTCTTTCTTCAGTTATTTCCCTTCCCCACCCGCCACCCCTACCCACCCTTCTGCTTCCTTTCCTGCTGTGCTAACCCACACCCACTCTGACGCCAACTCCGCCCCCCCCCCCCCCCCCCACCCCCCTCAATCCCATCCCCCTCCTCTCCCTCTCTTCTTTCCCTCAGTCTCCGACTCATCGCGCCTCCCCCCCTCGAATTCCCCAAAGCGTGTTCTTCTTTTTCATGTAGGTCTCAGTCTGCTCTGGGTGTTTTTTTTTTCTTTTTTTTTTCTCTTTTTTTTTCTTTTTTTTCTTTTTTGCTTTTCCTCGTGTGCGCGCGTGCGCGTGCGTGCGTGTGTGTGTGTGTGTGTGTGTGTGTGTGTGTGTGTGTGTGTGTGTGTGTGTGTGTGTGTGTGTGTGTGTGTGTGTGTGCGTGCGTGCGTGCGTGCGTGCGAGCGCGCGCGTCTGTGCGCGTGCGCTCATATATGAGTGTATGGAGTTTGCATCAAAACAGTATTGTATTCAAACACACACACACACACACACACACACACACACACACACACACACACGCGCGCGCACGCACGCACGCACGCACGCACAGAGACAGAGAGAGAGAGAGAGAGAGAGGAGAGAGAGAGATGAGAGAGAGAGAGAGAGGAGGGTCGTAGAGAAATCCGAGCAGAACAAGACATATTCAAAATAACGAAAACTTTGAAACGATCAAAATGAAGAAAACTGTAAACGTTCAAAATAAAGAAAAGTATGAACGATCAAAAAAACGCAATGTAGCCTGGCACTTGAAGTCTTTGTGTAATTACAACTTAACAACATCCTCTGTATCTATGGTGGAAGCTATGAATAAGACCAGTATAAACACTGACGTTTGTCTGAAATAGTATCCTGGAAGAAGAGTAGAGAACAGGAATAGGCGGCTTCAGACTCACTTGCTACTCCACCACATTTTTGGGCGAAAGTGGCCTAAAAGCCGCCTATTCTTGTTCTCTGACAAGTAACCAAAAATAACGACCCTACAACAAATATACTGTGTAGGGTTATCTGTTTTCAATACTAATTTACTAAAGTTTTCATAGAGGAACGTAGGGGAAAGTATCTGGGACTGAACACATCCCATAGAGTAACGTAGGGAAAACTAGCAGTTACTGAACGCGCCTCAGGTAAGCCTTTAATTGCTAGTTGACGGCCTACCTAAGGACTCTACACTATCCGATTACGTACCGCGTGACTGGGCATGGCATTTTGAACTAACGCCAGTCTTATTAAATTAAGTGCAGGGCTTACAACGCAGCTCTGCCTCGTCATTTTATTGCTGGTGTTGAGTTGTAAAGTGGGATGTGTTTTCTGGAGACTTTAAAACTTTGGTTTGGATTGGGACAACTGTATTGTGTGGACATATTTTTGCTGTGTGCGTGTTAATATTTAATATTTTTGAAAAAAAATATATATTGTAGATAAATAAAATACAATTTTTTTAACATAAAAAATAGCAAAAACCCCCTCCCTGAGCATGGCCGACTGTTGATTTAATTTTTATTTGCAGGCGTCACTTTGTGTCGACCATGCCTTCAGGGGGGAAACCCAGGAGTATGTTTGCCCTGGGATTTTTTGGGTGGTGGTGGCTGGCCTCTGGTCTGGAATGGCTGGCTTCTGGTCTGGTCTGGATGGGGTGAACTTGGCCCCCCGACTCTGGAAGGGGTGACTTGACCCCCAAGACTCTGGTCTCACTCGACTCGAAAACTGTTGTGACCATCTAATGAGGGGAAGTGCAGCCTGAACTCAGCAACTCCAAACTCGAAAGTGTGACTCCTGGGGGCCAACCGACCACATAGGAGTAGTTGATTCTTATATTTACGCACTTACTTTTGGTGGTGGTGCCATCCGTTGTACAGGGAGCCACCTCCATTACTATTTTCGTGATGCTATGGCTGCACAAGATAAAGCTGCGTGCGCGACCTCTAGACAGGTTGGCCGCGTGTGCAGCGCCAAGCAGGCTGTGCGCGTAAGTATGGTGTGTGTATGTGTGTGTGCGTGAGTGCGTGTGTGCATGCGCGTACGATGTGTGTGTAGTGTATGTGTGTGCCGTGCGTGTGTGTGCTATGCGCGCGCGTGTGTGTGTATGGCACGCGTACGTTGTGCGTCGTGTGTGTGTGTGTGTGTGCAAGCAACGGCAAGGCCTAACGCTCCAACCTTGCTACCGTCCGTGGCTGATTATCTGCTACAAGGCTGAATCCCCAACACGGTTCCGATTAGCCGAAAGGTAAAGGCTGATCATACCCACAATCCATACCACACCGCGTTGCTCGCCGCCTGCTGTGTAATTATATGCTCCCCGTCAAACTACCGTCTATTCTCACTGCCGGTCTTACTTCCTTTCTGTGTGCGTGTATGTGGTCTGGCTCTAGCTGGCCCCCCGTATAAGTAATCGGATAGTGCGTCGTCATCACATGTCCGCCCGGGGCTGCGTACATGTTACATGGGTGGGCCTGTGTGTGTTTTTGTGTGTGTGCGTGTTGTTGTTTTTGATTTACGTCTTTTCACTTTACAGTGCTAATTTAGTCAGTGTAACGTGTGGTGTGTTGTGTGTGTGTTATCAACCACTGTCACCCAACGGACAAAACAGGGCTCACACATACTGAGACGCAGCCAAGTTCCCTGACAGTAACTCGTTCTAACATTCCCCAGCCTAGTTACAGCGCTTATTTCCTTGGGCCATTTTATGGGGGTGTAATCTGTTTAACCCACTTTTGAACGCCTTGTTTGGTAAAGGGTAATTAAGTATCCTTTAAGAGTTTTTAATATTGAGTTCTTCTACGTGAAGAGCTTATAATTTAAGCCACCCCAAGTTCTTTAACCCCACGTCACTATCCAAGTTTTTATTAAGTCCTCTAACTTCTTCTTAAGTCCTCCTTACGACTTAATTAAGTTTTATTAATTTACTTACGTCTTAATAACGTTCTGCTTTAGTTCTTGATCAAGTTTCTTAATAAAGTTCTGATTAAGTCATCCTTTTAAGTACACCCAAGTTCTTATTAAGTTATCTTTTACTTATCAACACATAAATCTCTGTTTTTATCTTCTATAGTAGATGTTCTAATATATAAAGTACACACACGCTCAAAAAAACGCGTCATCGTTGAGGAAGTTCTTGCTCCGCGTTTTCTGCATAGATCTTTATGAAGGTCTGCCTTCGCAAGCCACCGCCTGATTATATTTGGTTTATGGAAATGTCTTTTATAGACTCCATGTTCTTTATTTATTGACCCATCATTTTATAATACGCCATGATCTACTTTTATTAAAACAATTAAACATTAAGTTCTTAAATTATTATTCCATTCTAATGGACCCAAACTGATTGCTTTGTTATTGGCGGGTTTTGGCATGGCCGTTGTGTACGGCTTCTGTATTAGTGGTGGCGATTTTTTGGGCTTTTTTTTGCCAGCGTTGTTTATATATTTTATAACGTAATAACCGCACCAACCGCAGCAATGGCGCAACAATGGCAACAGTTTTAAGTTCATATTCCATGAGGCTTTGGTGTGTAGTCTTGTATCACATGGACGTTTATTGCCGCATTGGGCCTCACCTTGTTCTGGCGTTGCGGGTTATGTTTTCATGATGCTGGTACTTATATTTTTTGTCTGTTTCCACTTGCTAATTTTATTCCTGCTTTAACACGCCCGAGGCTGCGGATTCTTTACATAGTCCCCCACCTGGTTCCAGAGTTTCCTGCTGATAACTGGCTTGGTTACTTTCTTCCACCTGATTTGGTTCTGTGATTTTCTAGCCCGTTCCTTTTTGCGGAAATAAATTATCTGATTAAAAGTTATTAATCCCATGATTAATGGCGATAACCATGTGCCAACTCTGTAATATAAACACAGCCTAGAGACTTACTGTCTGTGTTTTAAAACGGGATCTTGGTTAAATCTAGTAAGATCTTTGTTCAGAATCAATGGGAGCAATCTATGACTTGTTTAGTTGGAGTACACACTACGAGCCGTTTGCCCCACACTTTTTACCATTCTCGACCCAGCTGCGCTTCATAACCTGTTATGCTACTTTAAAATGTCTTGCGGCGACAATCTGTTGAACTCTGCTTCTATGCTGAAATTCAGTTCGGGAACTGTTTTGTATTTCCACAGCTGCCCAAAGCAAAGCCCTTACCTTTTTCCGCATAATAGCTTGATCCTCCACATGGTCATTCATAAGTTCAGGAAGTTTAGGCCGCCTTGTAGAACTGTAGTAGACCATCATGGTTCTTTTTTTGTTAAATTATCATTATTTTATTTTATAAAAATGCGCACTAAACAACTGTTGTACCTTGTATACATTCTGCTGTTATTGGAGGCTACGAGTTTAGGCTCACTCAATGACATGGTCAAGCTTGTTACGAATTAAACCAGCAGATCTTGGCAACTAGACATGCGGATTCAGCAAAGCTGATTTCTTTCATTGCAGCTTCGGTTGCTACGACTTTTCTAGTCAAGCAAGGTATCATCCAGACCATATCACTATGTAAGAAAAAAATACATTTTATAAAACATGGCTTCACTGCCATAAAGTGAACGGCGGCGCTGTTGGAGCATGCGCATGCTTATTAGCGGAGTAAATTTTCGCTTCGTAAATGCGGGATGACAGCGAGAGACCACGATCTACCCACTTATGCTAGCACTAGCCAGCTGCCCAAGGGACGCCTATGAAAACTGAGACTTGAAGCCGTTAGATTTTATTAATGACAACTGAAAAGAACAGGCGCATGCAGCTTACACCATTAACGATGTTGATCAAGCAAATAAAACAATATTATCTAGTAACAGGCAAACGGGTCCCGACATTGCCCCCCCCAAAATTCATGTGACTTTTTTCAACCATCAGAAAAACCAAAAGATGCCAGCAATTGGGTATAAGTCGTTGGTTATGACCGCCGTGTTTTGTATATTGTGGCAATTAATATTGGGCGCATACCGAAATGAACAAAATCAATTCATTACGCAAGGTTATGGAGGGAATAACAGCATTAACAAAAGCTCAGCCAAGCCGGGGCGTAAGTGAACAAAACAGCAAAGAATGGTTATCTTAAACAAGCGATTGGCCAAATTTAATAACCCTGCCCCTAGCCGAATAAGAGACCCACACTTTTGAATACACTCCACGACACTCATCAAATGGATCTTCTCTATTTACCCTTGCTAGGATTAGACGCCAAAGATTTACGTACGCCTCACAGTCATTTGACATGGCCTCAAGATACAAAGCTCGGAAATTACCACAAACGGTGCTTCTGTGTTGCTGTTGCCATGACAAACTGCAATACCCACGAGGCCCGCTACTTAACTCGCATGATTCTAGTCGATGATGGCCAAGAATTTAAAGCCAAGTGAATCAATTATTGTAAAAACATAGCGATTACCATTAAAAGCGGCATTCCAGGCGGTACAGTGCACAGTTTAGTGAAAACTTTAACACTACCGTTAACGAAAAGGGACTTTTTCTACTGTATCACCGAGAGTGATTGCCATACTCGCAACACAGAATGGGTGTAGAAGACTGCCCTACAGTTTTGCGCGCAATGAATAATGACGAATTTAAGGGTTAAACCCAGTACAAGCAATCAACAGAAAAACAATAAATGATGTGAGACTCCAGTCCACCCCGACAAAATTACCGTTTGGTTTGAAAGTATGTACCATTATTTACGGGGGAAGCGGAAGGGGACACTCGCATCAGGGCAACAGATCAGTTGGCGTGTTGACCATATGAAATAAAAGGCATGTAAAGCTAATCCGCCGTGTATTATTTACGAGCAACTGACTCAACAAAAAAAACCAGCTTCCTCAACGATTTTTGTGAACGCAGAACCTGCATATATTCGCCAGACACAGTTCCGGCTATAATTAATTTCGTTCTCCAGTTGCCGATAGATACTGGAAAAACTCCGGACTTAACAAACCACCGTTATGTGTTTGTTCTATCTAATGACTTCTTTGTTACAACTGTTGTGTTTGCTCTCATGTCTTAGATCGCAGTTTTACGGAGTCATGATGAAAGTCTTACAGTCACACAATGTTCTTTGATCGTTGTCATGTGATATGTTTGATGCACAACGCTGCGAGATATTCCCTTTGCTATCTAATGATTTCTCCTGGCTCGATTATGTAACCTTTTTACCTTAACCCCACATACTCCTTGATCACCTTTCCAGCATAATTCTCCTTATCTTTCCTAACACCTTCTTGTTAGTAATTGAATGCAAAAGGCGAATCATTAGGCTAATCAGATGTCTCATACCATCCGTGTCCTTTTAGCTCTTCTAATCCATGTCTTTATAGCTGTCTTCAGTAGGGATCTCTATAACAAAATATCTGTCTCTGTGTCAAGTACTCTGGACTCTGGTACGAATGTTTAAAGAGTCATAACGCAGCACCTCTCACAACAAAAGCTTTGCTAATTCTAAAACAGAAACATAAATACCGGCTTGTCTAATTTGCTAATAAATTTTATCATTATGCGAAACAGCTGATCATGCAAATCTCTTGAAGTCCTGCTAAATTAGGTTTTGAAGGTCCGCTTAATTGCTTCGTTCTCTTAGGTGACTAATCTGACATCTTTGCGTTGTGCGGATTCTCCATGTCTTTCCAACCACCGCTGTTGTTCATCACCTTGAAACCGACTTTTTCTGACGATCTGAGGATTTAGTTCTGAGATCCAGTGTACTTCCTGATGTTTGGCTTCATGAACTGATCTTGCTCAAAAGCAGTTATGCGCTGGACCGTGTCCAACTTCAACCCATGTTTAAATACAATTGTAGAAGTCTGTAATGACAGACATAATTTTTTTATGCCCGAAGATTCGGCACAAGTTTAGGGGCTTCATGGATTCGTCTATGACTTTCTGCTGCTAATGGAAGTCCTTCTGCAGGTCTGAGTACATTCGGATATATAAGTCAACTTCTAGAATGAAACACGCTGTGATAGGCGTTAACCTGCCCCCCCCCTTTAATGCCTTTTGCATATTATTCGTACCGGTGTACATTTTAACAGTTGCGTAATGGAAGCGATTTGCGCCATAGCCATCCCTACAGCTTGTTTGCATCTAAATACATGAGATCGTTAGACCTTTTACTGGATCATAATGATCCACGTATTTGTTGTTTGCTTTACAGTAATGATGCGGACGCCCTCTATTCCCCACGCAACCCGTTATCATCATCTGCCTCCTTGGTAAATCTGACACTAACTTCAAACTGTACTACAGACACTATAAGAAAGCGTCCAATTCATCCGGGTGCAGCAATATAATGCGCGGGATCTAAACAGTAATGTTTCATGAGGTCTTATCATAATTTTCAAAGGACGTCGCCAACACCTACATTGCATCAAAGTAGGAGTCATGATAGTTCAACGTTTTACATCTATCTTCTGCCGCATCTTGAGCTTGTTGGTATCCGGTGTCGTGATGTCCTTTCTCTAAGACTAGAAAAGTAAACGCGCATTGGCGGAAGTGTATTTCGTTCAAACCTTCCCACACTGTTTCCAGTCATCATCAGGGTAAACACCCTTTCTCCCCCGAGTTGAGTCAAAATATTCTTCTCGTTATCGGGCAGGCCTTTCCGGGCCAACGCCAGTGACACTCTACTGAACCCATCATGTGCTGCCTCGAGTCGTAGAAAGACCTGTTATTTAAAGGGAAAAACATGTACTTATCTGATGGACTGATGCAATGCATGCTACCTGCAGGGCTTGTTACTGCTTGCCCATTATAAGGTGAGGTCAAAACCTGCAAGTTGTAGAATAGAATACAGGCAGCTGCAAGGTCTTTGGTATCCCAACATTTCGTGAAGCTTGCATTTGTTTCTGCGCTTGCACTCTTAAACTTCCCACATAATGTGATCATGGTCTCTTACTGTGAGGGTTTACCACTCTTGGGAGTTAGCTTAACCGCAATCCAACCATGTGCGGTCTGAGTCATGATGTGATGGTCTCGGCATCCTTATGATTTCAGCTAAATTAGATTATTAGACAGTCATTGCGCACTTGCTGATGCGTTTTCCGATGTTTCTGCAGCATCTGGTCCTCTATATAATTCTGGTTCTGAAAACGCATCGACCAACACAAAATGAGGCAAATGAACACATTGATGATTACTCATTAAGACTGTTTTTCGACAGTTTTTGTTGGCTGGCTCTAAGGAAACAATAAGCGACTCGAAGTCTGCGTACATCCGTATGGACTTGTATGCAGCCGTTTCAGTTCTTAAAAACACCTAACTTTAGCTCTGGCGGTGGGCGTAGTTAGTTCTGTCTTACAGTCTACAGAACTTTTACAATGTTTCTTATGTTCGCATGCGGCTTGAACCGATTGCTTCTTGTTTAAACATTTTCTGCAGGAATTAATTCATGTTTTATATTATGCTTTGATATATGGGCCATTTTCTACTCATTGTGCGTATCAATGTGTAATGCGGCCGCCCGTGGTGAAACACATTAGTAGTACGTCAACATGATTTTTGTCTGGCTCGCCAATCGTTGGACTGTCTTGGACCCTTTTAATTGGCGAAATTGTTTCTCATCCATGTGTAGACATTAACAGTTAAGGGTTTGATTTGTTTCTTCCAAACTGACCCTCGCAATCCCCGCGCGGGAGACAGATCTACACTAAGTTAAGATCATTGATGTAAGGGTGATAGTTAGCCCACTCTTCTCTGCGTGTATGCGGCTTACATGCAGCCTTGCAAGAAAACCCCATTCCAACATATTGTTGGTCTGTATTTTTATGTTTAGAACTGCTTTTTTTGGCGGACTAATTGCTGGAGGTAGTGGAATGTGAGGACTTGCCAAACAATCGGTGCATTATTAGCTGTTTTAATTGATCTCTTGGGACTTTCGCCCTCTGCCCAACCGCGCTCTCATTTTGGCTTCTTCAGCAGCAGCGTCAAACTGTTTAGTAGCAGTTTCGTTGCCCAACGGGTGTTAAGTATTACGAGAAAAGGACTAGGTCTGCTGTTTTAGTTGAGACCCGACTTCTAGAGTTTCTTCATTTATTGTTCCATAGTCGATTAAAAACAGCTAACAATCACTTTAACCTGGGGGTCTATTGTTCGTTTATTGAACATGAGAAATAGCATGCAGCCACCTTGCCTGTACGATTGTCGGGTCACTGATACTAAATCACTATCATGCGTTGCTCTTGATAACATATTTCTTGCTTCCTTCCAAACAATTCGTTTGTTTCATATATCTTAGCATGGGAGTCTCATTTCTAACTCAAATATTTATTTTAAATAAACAATACTTATCCGAATCAATAACGCCGGTCTTTTTGCGCTTGGCCTCATAAACCTCAAGTCCTCAAACACTTTTGTGTTGTTTAATGTGAGCTGTTTAGAACAGAGTTTAATATGTCTCGTTTTACTTTTTTTACGCATTCCTTTTATATCTGCTCGGGGTCTGGTGTTGGAGACAACTTGCCTCGCCTTTCTTTGAAGATCAAACTTTTGTTTTTGTATTCATCAAATCGGCCTGTAAACGATTAAATTCTTCATCGTGTGTTTGAGTCAGCTAGCGCTTTATTTATTTATCAGCTAGAGACCTAAGTTTAGTGTTATTAGTTGAACCCATAGCTGTGTGCTTTGGAGTTTAGTTTTTATTTTTTTGCTGGCAGCACCTACAGCTAAAGGAACACAGACGTGAGCTAAAGACAAACCACCTAGAGGTACGCTGCCGTGCACCTACGCCTGTTGCTAAGAGACTACACTCGTTCCTGCTGATAGAGCATTATGTCGCTGCTCCAGTATTAAATAGGTTAACAGCATCAAGGACAGCAGATACCTTCGTTTGGTTTTGCTGTATTGAATGGTCCTGCTCTAGTTTTGTTGCCTTTGAGTATGTTTGTTAATCTGAAGGTTTTTACTTCACGGGTTTCTATAACAGCAGAATTGTTCTATCTCTTATTTTGGCGGGCTGTAGGACTTTGGATAACCTGAAACAGACCTGCTTTTTATAAAATGAAAAACTATATAGAATTCTACCAACGTTAAGTGCTATCCCAATATGAAGCTCTGTTGCATAATAATAAAAACAAATGTCCATTAAGGGTTTTAACGGCTCTATATCTTTCTCCATTTTGAATGTTTACGTCGTAACGCTTCTCCACTTTCCCAGCAACTGATTTCTCTGTTGACTTAGGTCAATCCATACACATATTTGATGTTAAATAATCATCAAGCCTAACACTGTTGAAGGTTGCAGATTTTAGACGCAAGGTCTGCTGTTGGCCTTCGGCCCCTCCCACCCCAAACCAATTTTTTCTTCGTCCAAATTGATGATTAAGGTCTAAGGTCCGCTAGCATAGATTGGTTAGGATGCCGTCACTTGTAAAGTGCACTATCGTTATTTTTGGATTAAAAAACATTCACTTGCTCTGTGAAATGGATTTCTCTCTTCACACCGCATAAACTACCTTTAAGCGCTCTTACTGTGACACTAAAACAAAATTCCATCTGCGTCTGCCCTGCCTTTAGGATATGTCGAATGATGACGACGTTTTTTCGTGAAATATAATGATAATTCTGACGCTATTGATCCACTCTGCTTTGTAATTTAACTTTGGCTACACGTCAAACTCTAACGCGTATGTCAGACCTGCTCGTACTTGGCTTCAGTGTCTGTTGATTTGATAACGCGTTTGTATTCTTAAAAGTTAGTTCGTATGACAATCTGTCTCGTAGTGCTCCTTGAAAGTATGGTTGCTGAGCTTTTAAACAACTCACAAATCTAGGGGGATGGAAACTGGATTACCTCCGCATAAACTTACAGCCTAAAGCCTTTTTGCTGCTTGTAGCAACCTGAGGCGGAGATCGGCGCCTATTTAAGTATTAGTGTTCTTCATTACCCATCCTTGAAAGCAAAGCTATTCCCCTTATTCGCCGGTTAGCCTAGATCAGAATAGGTTAAAAATCTGTCTGCCTTGTTTAAAGACAATACTTCTTGCCCCTCAAGTTTTACCGACACTTTTCTTAACGATTTGCCCGTCCCAACTTCTGGACCACGTTCTGCTTGGGTCTGTTGTTGAATCGAGCGCTCTTTTGAAGTAAGTCAGCAGTGCCTGGCACAAATCACATCAACCGTCCCAGGTCTGGAAATTAAAGTAAGACCTTTGATCTGCGTCAATGTAGATGGATATTTGGCACCGTAACTATTCCGTTTCGTTTCCTTCATGCCAAGGGGTTCTTTCAGCTTTCTACCGGGTTAAAGATCGAGGCCATGCTTGTGCCATTTTTTTTTCTAAACAAAATAAAGTTACACTTCTTTCAAAACATGGCCAGGCAAGGAAGGTGAAGAAGATTATGATGTTTTTGATCTGGACGGACAACATGGATGAAAGGACTCTTTGACACCCGCATCGCTCAACGGCCAACACGGCGGCGTGAAATAACAGAACGTACCGTCGGAGATTTTCCAAAGTTAGGCTAGACCTCCCGAATTTATAGACCCCACATTGCTTTTGAATACAAGATGGTCCTTTGTATGTAAACAACGATCACGGGCTTTGTTCGGCTTACCACTACACCGACATCAAAGTTTTAGCGTAGGTTCCAAATTCGCATATAGATAGTGTGAACGATACATCGCCTTGGCATTGCTAGGACCGAAATTAAGGGGGAGGCCGTTGCTAACCTTCAAAAACACTGCAGGAACTCCCACAAATTACCACATACAAACATGGAAATATATCCCGATTTTCAATCCTCGCAGGAGATTAATAAATGTAATAGGAAGCAGAATTCGTTTATCCGCGAAACAACATTAAAGACCCCTTAACACGACTCACCGCTGCATGCCGAGGCACTCGAGGCCTTGATCATGCTTTAAGAACCATCAGAGGCGAATTAACAAACAATTTAGCAAAACTCGGTGCACTAGATGGGCATATAAGAAGCGAAAAAGCAAAACTCGTTGGGCTGATGACGCCAACTTAGGGCCTGAACATACAACGCATCGCCCACAGACTAAAAGATCTTGAACAAGAGAGATCAGGCAAGACTAGAAGTGCTGACTACTAACCGAGCCCAAGTCCACTCCGAACTCACGTGAATAGAATAAGAGAAACTATCGGACAAAAATTTTTATATGAGAACTCCTCTCGCAGAAACGAATACTAACGCGTTTAGAGCGCCTGGGAGTCCCCTTCGCCAAGCGTTTAAAGGCTTAGGATTAGCAAATTAAGAACACTGTATTGGCTATTCAGGGGAGGTGGAAGCAAAAGTTCAGTGCCCCCGCCGCATCGCCTCCCATCGCCGCTGAATAAAATCGTGGCGTAAAAAACAGCTTGATCAGCTTGCGAGTTTATAAAAAACCTTGCCAGTACGCTATAGACTCTTACCGGTTATTAGGGAGTCTCGTTAGTGGCTTTGGTTCTACCGCAAGCAAGTAGTTGGCTTTCATGGCCGAGCAACTTATGGGCATTCGGCTTGAATAGTTGGGTTAATATTTAGTAAGATTAAGGCCGCGTCTCCTATGCCAGTTAATCCAAGAACAAGCGCTTATCTATTCATATTCATGGTCATCGCGCACAGAGTTCGCAAGCTTTGCTGAGTCTCCATGGCTTTGGGGGTTTGGACTTCGGGAATTAGCTGACTTTAATTTTCTTTTATTGTTTGTAATATTACTAGCAGAATTTCTGTCGTTTATCCAAAACCTTTGTTCATTGCCTGCTTAAGGACTTTCATTATTCTAGTGTATTATTAATTCCTACTGGAGTCTGAGGTCAGAAGGCACAGCATGTATAAACCAGTAGCCAACAGCAAAGTCTACTTTCGATCTTGCGTATAGTAAACTGTTGGACTTTGCATACTGAGGCAACTCCACAGTAGCATTAATGGCTCTCTTCAATTTGCTAAGTTTGTTTTGTGCGTCAAAGCCCGTAGAAGGATCAGTTATGCCGATCTTGCTGTGCTTGCGAACCTAGCAACCTCAAACGTACGTAGAATAGAGTGTTTATAGTTTCTATTCGCCCTCTAGTTCGGCCCTTAGTAGTGTCTATGATAAATTGGGGTTTGGGTCATGCTGTTTTATGCTCTTGCTTGTGGCGGACCCAGGGCTCAACAGTTTAGCCAAAAAGAAAGATTTGCAACGGAGGCTGCCCAGCATTGTATATTACTTTCTGTGGTGCCCGAAAATAACGGTCGCCTCGGCCATGATATGATCCAACTTTTGTCTAAAGTCTGTCTTCGTGTCAATATTGAATTCGTTACCCACTTTTCAACAGCCTACATGTCTATTATGTTGCTAAGTGATTAAATGGTTTGTTCACTTTGGTAATGGAGCTTGCAGTTCAGTAAAAACTACGTCGATCGACTACGGTGTATAGAAAGAAATATGTATACACTGCCTCCCCAACGGATCATGTGGAATTAATGATCCGCATCGCCATCCAACCAGTTTGATGCGCAAAACACTGGCAAGATTAACTGGTTTTTGGATCAAAACTGCATCGGCTGACTAAACCACGCTTTCTTGATTGTGGTCGCTTTTCAATAGGGGGGTTAAGATAGTCTTCAATGGAGTACTCACCTTTTTATGGAAAAGAGGGCAGTCTGGGTCACAGCAATGTCAGTGTATCAGTTTGTATATTTTTAAGTTGTAGTGCGGCCCCAACAGAAATTTTGCACGTATATTTGAATGACTCATTTTTAATTTGTTTTAAAATGTTTGTCAACATAAGTACAACCCAAGGACCGCCCTACCTTCGTTTTTAGACCATGCTATTAATACCGAATGCGGGGCCCCAAAATGGTCGCACTCATGGAAATATTTACAAAAGTCGTATGGTTTAATCTAACTGATCCAAGAAAAATAATGCAGTTTCTACAAGTTAATAAAGAAGTGGAAGGGAGTTAGCGGTAAACCATACTGAGGGTTATTACGGGTTTTGTTCGCTAAAGAAGCAATGAGGTTATTTGACAAATTACTCTCAAACTTACAATGCACATCTAAAAACAATGTTCACTTCAACCCTGAAGAAGAAGTAGCCATTACTTTTTGATGTAGCGCTAGCTAAAATGTTTTAGGCTTGCCGAATGCAAATTAGATTTAGAGTTGTGCCAAACAAAACCTATTCTGAGGGGGAAATCGCACGATCTTGCATTCCAATTTCATTACTCTATGTTCATTTGGATGAAGCTAAGGCCCTGATGAAAACTTATATGCTGGAAGGCCCTCAACTGTATTTCACAGAGCTCTTCCGGCTCAGGGACAGCTGCATCTTGCGATTATGAAATTATACAATTCCCTACTTTACAGTTTTAAAGAATTTGTTTGTGGGAGGGTTCGGATCCATTTCATATAAAATTGAGACAACCGGGACCACTGTGAAATGTGATAACCTGACATTGTTTGGAATAAAATAATACGTTACTAAAAAATAATGTCGCGTGGGCCAGAAGACTCAGGAGTTACAAGTCGCCTGTAAGGTGTATACCTTTAGAATTAAAAGACCTTGCAGACGTTACGACTTTGAATCAGAACGGTGCGATAGGCACTTTGTCTGGGTTGAGTACACTAAGATGTGCTTTATCCAGCAAAGTGGATGGTGACAACAAAAAAGTTTCCTAAAACTAGAACAACTGCGCACTCTAGAGCAAATAATGTTGTCAGTATGAAAATAAAATAGTTTCGAAAGCTGACTCAATTGGCACTTAGAACCCATATTTAGAATGGGACATAAAATTTGGAAATTCATAAGCCCTTTCCATTTTTTAGCCGCAACTAGTTTCGAAAACGCATTCAACTCTAGTTTACATGCTAAGTCATAAGCCAGACGTCAATAGTCGCAAAGAGATTGAATAAAAGCCGTAGGGAAAAAACCGTACATCCTCACAGAAGAGAGAAACAGGTTTTTAAAAGTAGCTTTACCACATTTACAGTTCATGCGCAAATGACATTAGGGGACCCGTCAATGATAATTTGCATTTCTGTCTTAAAAGATGTAAAGAGGGCGGGGTTGTGGGCGTTAAGTGACGTCCTTCTCAAAGGATTCTAATTAGCTGGCAACACTGTAGGAACGTTGAACGTCTTAAAGTTACTGTCGTCGTTCTCACAATGGTGAGGATATTAGGTTCCTAACAAAAGCAACAAAATCACTATTAGTCTAAATAGAAACAATCTTACAGAAAACTGAATAGGATATAATATTACACTTTAGACTTTATAGGATTTTTTATACTGAACAAATTTTACCGGAGATGATAAACACAATAACCTGGATTAGATTAAGTTCTGTTATAAAAACTATGAGCAGGTTTCAACTTTTCTGACAAAAACCCCACATTGTTCATATTGTGCCAAACTGGTTGGGGAAAACAATATTTATCCTTTGACCTGTTACACCACAGTTTCTCGTATAATTTTAATATATTGTGGTTTTCTTGTCAACACTTAACTGGAACAAGATATATCCTAATAGAAGGTTTTATGGAAGATGATGACATAGATTTAGTTAATCCTAGCAATAAAACTTAGTGAGTTGTTTAGAACAGTTTTTATCGTAGACAGTTTGACGGGCAACGCAGACCCTATTTATTCTAGTGACTGTTCGGCTGAAAGGGACTAGTTCAGCAACGCGAAAACCACTTTGTCAAACTAGCTTTCAGTGGACGGCCTGCTGGGATAAGTGTTTGGATTTTATGAGACTATCATCGGTTTTAAAAGACTTTAGAGAACAGTTAAAACTGTAGTGTTTATTTCAATGAAAGACAGAGATCATTTGAGAATGTTTGCGCGAAATGATGTATGACACGATCAGGAAAAACAACAGGATACGCCCCCCAGCCTATCGAAAAGTTTAGTAACTAGTCTTAAAACGGATCAAACCTACGCAGTTATGTTTGTTGTCGGGGTCGTTAATTTTTGGTTATTGTCAGAGCACCGGCAATAGGGGCTTTTAGGCCACTATCGCCCAAAAATGTGGTGGAGTAGCAAGTGAGTCTGCGCCTCCTATTCATGTTTCTAGAGTCCTCTACTTAGAGATCATGAGGCATCAGGCAGAACGCGGAAATTGCAACATGAGCTCCACTTCCACCGACTTATGGTTCCTTTTTTTCACTTTGTGGACACGGACAAGAACGCGCCGGATACATGTAAGTAATATAGAATCATAATGATTCAACACTAATAATAAGAAGGTTAGTATAACGAATACTGCTTTGAACCGGTCACTCAGCTGGGAAACAATCATTACTTAGAGCTTTATAATAATAATAAAGATGATGACGATGAATAATAATAATGTTGATGTGATGAGATGCTGATGATGTGATGATGGTAAAATAATAATATATTGATCAGGGCTGACTCAACGACATCGAGCATAACATAATTATGCATTCGGGAAAAAACAACCCCTGTCAATGCTCACGACAAAAAACTAATTGTTCGGGATTCCAAGGAGAAGAGAGCGAGGGAGAGAGGCGATTAGAGAGAGAGAGAGACGAGTTGAGAGGAGAGAGCGCGAGCGAGAGGGAGCGAGACAGACAGACAGACAGACAGACAGAGGACAGAAGACAGACAGACAGCAGGCAGACGGTATACAGAGGATAGAGACAGAGAGAGAGTTTATATTCATATGATATGTATTTTTTTCTACATAATGAGGGAAAAGTGAGATTCTAATTACTTGTATCGTGACGGCGGGAGAAGGAGAGGAGGGGGTGACGGGCAATGAGAGATGGGGGGGGGGGGGGGGGGGGATGAGGGGTGTTAGGTGTCGAGAGAAGAGAGAGACGGTAGGCGAAGATTGACTGACAGATAAGAGAAAATGACAAAAGTTTTGATGATGACTTGTAATTGCCTACATGTTATTCAGTGAGAGTAGTGTGTGTGTGAGTGTTGTGAGTGTGTGTGTGTGTGTGCTTGTGTGTCGGTGTGTGTGTGTGTGTGTGTGTGTCTATACACAACACACACAATATATATATATGTGTGTGGCGTGCGTGAGGTTTAGGCTCGTTGTGGTGGTGTGTGTGTGTGTGTGTGTGTGTGTGTGTGTGTGTGTGTGTGAGTTGTGTGTGTGTGTGTGAGAGGAGACAGACAGAGAATTTAGAGCGCGTTCGTACGCAGTCCATCGGCCCAGTACCCCAGGACAAAGGAGGAAAAACTGCATGGTATCTAAAAACTGTTGTATTTTTCATTTTGTCCAGTCAGGCCACCGTAAAAACATTTTATATCTAAAACCTGTTGTATTTTCATTTCTGCCGTACAGGCCACCGTAAAACAATTTATATTAAAAAAAACCTGTTGTATTTCTCATTTCTGCAAAGTACAAGGCCACCGTAAACCATTTCTATCTAAAAAAACCTGTTGTCTTTCTATTTCTGCTCGGACAGGCCACAGTAAAACATTCAAATCTAAAAACCTGTTGACTTTCTCATTTCTGCCACGTAACGGGCCCCGTTAAAATGTGGAACGATGTATCTGCACGCACCAATCCCGCTTCGGGGCAAGGAAGAGTTAAATGACAGAACTTTTGATGGCGTTGTCCTCCTGACACCTCTGTCTCTGACGTCTTTTGTCAACTTGCAGTTACTTCTTCAGTCTTGGGGCATGTAGATGCTTATTGCCCATTGTGAGGGGATTTAGTACGTCATTGTTTGCGGTAAAAAAAACAAAATTTAATAAGAAAGAAATAGGATAAAAGAAGAAGAAGAAAAAACTAAAAAAAAAATAATGTTCATGCAGGTGGAGGGAAATGCGTCCTAGTTTCGCGCTCAGAGAGAGAGCGAGAGAGAGATGGAGAGAGAGAGAGAGAGAGAATGTTAAATTATGTTGTTCCGCTTCAACGTCTTGTGTAACAATTGAATTTTTTACTTTGTAATTTGCATTTTAATTTTTGTTTTGTTTTGGATTATTATTATCATTACTATATCCTCATCATCATCATCATTCGTCATCTTATTATTATATTATTATTTTATTATATTATCATTATTATTGCTGTTGTTGCTGTTGTTGTTGTTGATGTTGCGTTGTTACCCACTGTTGTTGTTGTTCTTTTTTCTTCTTCTTCTTCTTCTTTTGTGTTGGTGTTGTTGTTGTGGTTAATGTTCTTCGTTTCTTTTTCTTCTTTTCCTCTTGCTGTTGTATTGTTACTGTTACTGTTGTTATTGGTACTGTTTACTGTTGTTAATGTTATGTTCTGTTGTTCTTGTTTATGTTATGTTTTATTGTTACTGTTTACTGATGTGTTGTTGATGTGTTCTTTTCTTCTTTTTGCTGCTGCTGTGTAATGTTGTTTGTCGTTGTTGTTGACGTCTTATCCTCCATGTTCCCTCAGTGCTAGGCCCATACTTCACAGCTGTCCACTCTGGCCCCAAACAAGGCCCATCCAGTGATGTACCTGGCGGAGACCGGGTGATGTGTTTGACCGGTGTAGGATGCAAAAAAGCCTTTTCCGGAACAAAACCTGGGAGTGTTATTTTTCTAGAAAGAAACACTGCAATCTCGTAGTGATGTTTGAGCCCTCTCTCAGCCTTCGCGCGCTTACGTTTCTTCAGTCGGCATCAACCCATAGTTCCTACGGCTTTATTTTGATGAGATATCGATCAGACGGGAGTAGACTGGGCCACAGCTTCGTATAAAAATATAAGTCAAAAGTTGGTCATGAAAGAATTAATTGAAAGAAAACTAGAGCAGTCTTTTTTTTTTCCTGGGGTAGTGTTAATTTCCTGGGCGTAGTCATTTTTTCCTGGTGAAGCAGTGTAATCTTCCTAGGAAAATAACACTCCTGTGGTGTTTTTTTTCCCGCAGTGTTATTTTCCGCCGACACCGGCCTGAGAGATGGGAACAATTCTGCTCAGTCGACCCTGCATGGCTTGCCGGGACTTGAACCTGCACCCCTCCGCTTGAAGGGCAAGTATTCTAGTTGCTTGATCATGTATTGATCCGCATCAGGGGCCGCTCAAGAAGTAAGGCAGGGGGGGGGGGGGGGGGGGGGGGGGGGGGGGTATTCCACACTGAAGCCAGGGTCCAGAGGGGAACACTCCAGGTCCCGGTGAGGTCCAAGTGCAACGCCCTGGTCAGGGAATCAAGGGGTTCAAGCCCTCGGACCATGAGAAAGGTTAACGTCAATTTCTGAGGTCCACGAAAGGCCGTTTCTGGAGATTAAAAAAAAAAAAGTCAGTTCACTCAATGTGCATCTTTAAATCTGTCCCCATCTTATATATATATATAAATACCACTGCAGATATGAATGCTTATCTCCCCCTATTTCTTTAATCTAAGAGCAAGTTTTGTTTATAATATATATATATATATATATACCTATTTGGTAAATATGAAGCTGGGGAGATGTGACGGGAGTTGGATAGAAATCCACCCCCACTCCCCCGTACTTAGACATCCGATAAATAGATGGATAGATAACATGAGGGAGATGTTTACAGATAACTGTAAACATATTTAGTGTAAAACTTAACATTTGGGCAGGGTGTGTGTGTGTGTAAATTGACCTTTTGCTGAATCATTTCAGCCTAAAAGAAGGAAAGATAATCATGCAGGCCGATCATATACTCCATATTCCTCTCTGGTTCCACTTCCGGATTCCTTTGATCTTCACTAACACGCACGCACGTAGCACGCACACACACACACACCCCCCCACACCCCCCAAAACACACACCACACACACACAAACACACACACACACACACGCACACACCAGCGCACACACACACACACAAAACAACACACACACACACACTCTCTCTCTCTCTCTCTCTCTCTCTCTCTCTCTGGTTTTATTGGTGCATTGTCACTAATTGATTGATGTCTTAATACTTTGATTTCTTTGAGCACTGTAACTGCAAGGTGATAAATGTGTGTCCGGATTACTGTTGATCATATTGATGTATTGCTCTTTATTCAAATTTATATGTATGTTTAGCATGTGATATTTTGGATAGAAAAATGGAATTATAACTCTCTCTTCTCTCTCTCTCTCTCTCTCTCTCTCTCCTTCTCTCTCTCTCTCTCTCTCTCTCTCTCACTCCCCTTCGTTAACTACGGCTGCGTTTCGATGGATTGTCGCTTAATAATAATTATAAATTTGGGTAGTGTATGAATGGTAAAGAAGAAAACAAAAAGGATGGGGGAATGTAAATAATAATGGCATCTCTCTCTCTCCTCTCTCTCTCTCTCTTCTCTACTCTTCTCACCTCTCACACACACACACACACACACACACACACACACACACACACGCACTACACACACCACACACACAACACACACACACACACACACACACACACAACACACACACACACACACCGCACGCACGGGGCGCGCGTGCGCTCACGCGCGCGCACATGCACACGCACACATCATGAAAAATAAATGTTATAATTATTGATGCTAGGAATTTATTGCTGCTTACTGATAACTGATTGTTCGTTCTCGTTTTGCCTTATATCCACATCATATAAATGTAAAAGAAAGAACAAATGTTGATATTATTGATGCATTGTAATTGTCTTAGTTTATCATCCTTAGCAGTTTGTTGTATGTTAATCGTTTACAAAAGGAATGTAACTCTCTCTCTCTCTCTCTCTTCTCTCTCTCTCTTCTCTCTCTCTCTTCTCTCTCTCCTCTCTCTCTCTTCCCCTTCGATAGGAGGATCGCTTATTCCATTATCTGTGTGTGCTAATTCTTTTTTCTTTGTATTTTTTGTTTTTCTAATTCCCTTGTCTTACTTCTTTAAGT
>CM031629.1:29689047-29730933 GCA_018398815.1 Conus ventricosus | reverse complement strand
AAAGCACCAGATCAAGTTTCAATCATATTTAGTAAGCAGAAATCATCGATGTGTAGTGGTGAACAGATATCCAGACATGTTCAATAAACAAACATCAGACAATGCTCACTGAACAGACACCTGAACAATGTTCATCAACACGACGCCAGACGATGTTCATCAAACACTCACCCAGACAATATTCAGCAAAGAGACACCAGAAAATGCTCAGGAAAGACAACCAAGTGTTCAGTACAGAGACACCCAGACAATGTTTAATAATCAGACAATCTGCACACAGTAAACAGACACCGGACAATGTTCGTTGAGTGTACAGACACCAGGCATTGTTCACTAAATAAACAGACACCAGACATTGTTCAGTAAACACACACCAGACAATGGTCGTTTGATAAACAGACACCAGACAATGTTCATAGAGTAAACACACACCAGACAATGTTCACTGCGTAAACACATACCCGACAATGTTGAGTGGACAACGCCAGACAATGTTCGTTGAGTAAACACACACCAGACAATGTTCGTTGGGTAAACAAACACCAGACAATGTTCACAGAGTAAACAAACACCAGACAATGTTGAATAAAAAAAACACACACACCAGACAATGTTCCTAGAGTAAACAGACACCAGACAATGTTCACTGAGTAAACTATACCAGACATTGCTTACTGGGTAAACAGACACCAGAAAAATGTTCACTCAGTGAACTACACCAGAAAGTACTCACTCTGTAAACAGACACCAGACATTGTTTACTGAGAACACAAATGCCAAGACATTAGCTGAGTAAACAGACACCATACAATGTTAACTGAGTAAACAGACACCAGACAATGTTTAGACTGAGTAACCAGACACCAGACAATGTTTACACTGACAGACATCAGAAAAAGTTTATACTGAGTAAACAGACACCAGAAAATGTTTACACTGACAGACATCAGAAAATGTTTATGCTGAGTAAATAGACACCAGACAATGTTTACACTGACAGACACCAGAAAATGTTTATACTAAGTAAACAGACACCAGAAAATGTTTACACTGACAGACATCAGAAAATGTTTATACTGAGTAAATAGACACCAGAAAATGTTTACACTGACAGACATCAGAAAATGTTTATACTGAGTAAATAGACACCAGAAAATGTTTATACTAAGTAAACAGACACCAGACAATGTTCAGTAAACATACACCAGACAATGTTCACCGAGTAAATAGACACCAGACAATGTTTAGACTGAGTAAACAAACACCATACAATGTTTACACTGACAGACACCAGACAATGTTTATATTAAGTAAACAGACACCAAACAATAGTTACACTGAGTGAACAGACACCAGACAATGTTTACACTGAGTAAACATACACCAGACAATGTTTACACTGAATAAACAGACGCTAGACAATGTTTACACTGAGTAAACAGACACCATGCAACGCTCAGTAAACATACACCAGACAATGTTTACCGAGTAACTAGACACCAGACAATGTTAAGACTGAGTGAACAGACACCAGACAATGATAACACTGACAGACACAAGACAATGTTTACACTGAGTAAGCAGACACCAGGCAATGTTTACACTGACTAAACAGACACTAGACTGTGACATGAGCTGGGAGTGGTAGGTGGGTCCTGTAGGGGAAGGACTTGGAAAAATTTCTCTATGAGAATTTTATTAACATTTCAACTCCACCCTCTCTCTTACTAGTCTGGTGGAAGGAGCAACTTTCCGGTGCTAGTCATCGATAGAAATTTGTATTTATTCCGGGTACTGTTAAAATACTCAATAGTGGCTCTGAGATAAGTTTCCTTAGGCCTGTACTCTTAAAAGTACTTGTAGCTCTGAGAGACAGAATTAAAGAGAGAAGTTTAAACATTCAACACTGATTGAACAACAGAGAACTGACACAAGTTAAGTGCAATTTCACCTGCTTACACATGGGTAAGTATATACATGTCTATAGGCTGAGTTTTAGTTCTCATTGAACCACAAAAATTTAGTGCCCTTCCTCACTCCTACTTTACTTACTTACACTCAGTGCAGTAGCTTAAGTTGGAATACAGTGGGCATGTCAATGTTACTCTGAATGTATATTCTTATATACATCCACTTTGCTTGCATACACCCAGTGCAGTAGCCAAAGTGATAATCACAGACATGTTCTCACTGTTTCATTATAAAGTGAGGGTAAGTTCTGAATGAACTGATCTTAATTGGGTTGAAGTCCTCTTGGATTATGTTCACTCAGCTTAAGTCCGAGAGGATAGTTGATCTCTCCGGTGGCTGGTGACAGATCCTGCTGTGTAGACCTTTTGCTATATGGCTGGGCTCTGGTGTGTCTTCACAACCTGTCTTGCCCAGTGGTTGTAGCATAGCCTCAGTTGAATGTGAAGCCATGGTGTCTGGTGTAACCCGGTTTCTGGTATAGCCACGGTGTATGGTTAAGCCACAGTTTGTAGCATAACCATGGTCCCAGGTCTGCGATAAAGACAACTTGGTCTGTAGTTAAGTAGCTGAGTGGCTGGTTTGTCGAGTTCACAAGTTTACCCTCTTATCTTTCTGAAGAGGTGTGAGAACTCAACCAGCAAATGTTTGCTCTATTGTAGAGTTTCATCTATAACTATCAGTCTCTACTTTTGTTAAAAGGCTGAGTTGAGCTTACAGAAGGGTAGAAGACAATAATACAATGCTAACAGTTTCAGTCAAATAGCTCTTCAATGTTTCTTATGAATTAAATCACATTAACTTGGAAAACACTTAGCCCAAGCACACATGTGGTGTAGACTTAAAGTCATGCACTACAAAGCAGTCCAACAATCACCAGTATTAATCAATCAGCTTAGCAGTTTTCACCTAGTACAGGTATACTGTTTTTCTGATCTGAATTTAACATTCAATTATCATCTTAACAGATAGAATTGCATGCTGGCAAAAGTCAGGTTGAACACAAAGAATAGTGTCAGATTGTTCCACATGGTGATAGCGTTTACCACATAGTGACAAGCAAACTACTACACAGGATAATCATTCATCATATTGATAAATGTCACCAAGTATTGTCACAAAGTTATGCTGCTAAACAACATGGCATACATAAAAATCAATGCACAGATTCGAAATGTATAACCCTGCTGACTACAGGCCAGTCTCCCTCACATGCGTCATATGCAAAGTCAAGGAACATGTGGTATCAAGTGCTATGATGGAACACCTGGATTCCCGGAGGATCCTCACCAACCGCCAGCACAGCTTCAGAAAGGGTCGCTCATGTGAAACACAGCTCCTCGAATTTGTTGACGAGATTGTTGGACACATGGTGGGAGGAGGACAAGTCGATATCCTTATAATGGACTTTGCTAAGGCATTTGACAAAGTCAACCATAACCTTCTCCTTCATAAGCTGCATATATACGGTGTCCAAGGTCA
This sequence comes from Conus ventricosus, assembly GCA_018398815.1. Lineage (NCBI taxonomy): Eukaryota > Metazoa > Mollusca > Gastropoda > Neogastropoda > Conidae > Conus > Conus ventricosus. The sequence continues at coordinate 29,727,483 of CM031629.1, read as the reverse complement.
TACCAACAGGTGGATAGCGAGTTTCATGCAGAACAGACGACAAGCAGTGGTTGTGAACGGGTCGTGCTCATCGTTTATACCAGTCAGATCTGGTGTGCCACAGGGGTCAGTACTGGGACCATTCTTATTTCAGGCCTACATCAACGACCTGCCCGATAATCTGACTACAAACAGCAGACGCTTTGCAATCATATCAGTTCCATCTGGACCAAAGCCAACCAGGTCCTGGGGTTTCTCAGCTCCCCTAGCATAAAGGCTAAAGCCTATAAAACGTTTGTTCGGCCTCTGTTGGAATATTCAGCATCCATCTGGAACCCCTATGAGAAACAGCACAAGGTGAAGATAGAAAACATTCAGAGTAGGGCAGCCCGCTTTGTGCTGAACCGTTACCAACGTACTGCCAGTGTTACCATCATGCTGGACACTCTAGGATGGATGTCCCTTGAGGACAGAAGGAAAAAAGCAAGGCTCTCCATGTTCTATAAAATCAAGAACAGCTTAGTCAGCTGCCCGAGGTTGAAACGACAGCTCCAACCTCCCAAGAACAATTGTGGAACAAAATTGTGGACTGGAACTCCCTCCCCCAGGAAACTGTTGATGTCAAAACCCCGACACATTTGTATCACAGGTCAATAGGCTTCTTCAGTAGACTTCTTCGTACATCTGTCTCGTTGTGTGAATGGATGAGTGGAAGGATGTTGCGGGCCTGAGTTGCCTACTGCAACCTGGGATCAGCTAGCCCATAGTAATGGATGAAAAGCGACTGTGGTAGCCTGCTGGCAGCTCCGCACTTAGCTTTTACCTTTTTTTTTGCGTAGGCTAGTGAGTAGGTAAGATAAGGGTAGGGGGTGTCACTTTGTGGTATGAATGTGGATAATCTTGTGCTATAGAAATACGAAGCAGAATACGTTGGGTTAAAAAATTTTTTTATTAATTTTTAAAAAAATTTTATTAAAGCAGATTCCCCGTTTTATAGTCTCATAATAATCAGCCTATTGATTGTGGAAACTTTACGGAAAAAGAAGAACACAATGTCATCATCGACCAACTGTCCGATGCGTCCGCAGGCGGACGGTGGATATGGAGAGGAGGGAGGTGAGCGAGAGAGGGAGAGGGTTCTCTGTAGTGCGCCGGCTATCATTCAATCACTGGCGAAGGAGATATGTGTTGTGTGTTTGGAGGAGAGAGAGAGAGAGAGGAGAGAGAGAGAGAGAGAGAGAGAGAGAGAGAGAGAGAGAGGGGAAGAGGAGAAGGAGAGAGAGGTGGTGACATCTACATGAGTGACGTAAACTTTGTAACATACGGCGTTAAGCTGGGCGGTCCATGCCGTTCTAAGAGAGAGAGAGAGAGAGAGAGAGAGAGAGAGAGGAGGGGGGGGGCGGGAGGGGAGAGTTGGCATAGATTTGAAATCTATTCTGCCTTTTGTGTGACAGATGGGACAGAGAAAGGAGGGAGAATGGCGTTTGTGTTTGTACAAGAGGGACCGATCGGGTGGACTTGTCAGGCGTTTTGTCACACAGACAATGTTTACACTGAGTAAACAGACACCATACAATGTTCAGTAAACAGACAACAGACAACGTTCACTCTGTGTGTGTGCGTGCGTGCGTGGTGTGCGCGCGCGCGTGCGTTGTGTGTGTGTGTGTGTGTGTGTGTGTGTGTGTGTGTGTGTGTGTGTGTGTGTGTGTGTGTGTGTGTGTGTGTGTCCATTATTATGATTATTAGCCTACTAAGCGTGCAGATGTTCCATCCATCAGAATGTTAGAAGACAATCATCCAACTGCAAAAATTTGGCAATTGCTTATGATGCATGGAAAAAAATACAAATGATAAAGATTAAAGATAAAGAAAAAAGTATCCCTGACTATGCAATAGTTGATAATGAACTGATAATAAAAGTCTACGATTTCAGAATGCATTATTTTGACACAACAATTTCTGATATCCACTACCCTGTCCACGCAACCTTTGTTACGGCTAGTGAGTTCCAAGTTAATGAACAAAATACAAATACCACCACAGAGTCCATTTACAACAAAGCAATGCAGAATTTTTTGGCGCAAAGAAAGTTTGGTTGTTGGTAGTTTTGATGTCATTTATGATGATATGTTGTTGGTGGATGAAATGCCTGATTGTGATGTGTATGACATGTATAAGACAATAAAAACTCATTTTTGACACCTTTAACAAACGTGTGGCGTGATCAAATCACAAACAATAAAACTTAAAGTAATTTCAAAACTCAAATCAGAAAACAAAAAAGCTTGGTTTGGACAAAGGTGTAATCAAGTAAGGGTAAGACACAACGAACACAGAAATGTATCCTTGAGTAACAAGAATGAAACAGAATAAACTCGGAACTGTATACTTAAAAAGCAAGAATAATAAGGACCTTGAACAGGAAATGGAAACAGTGACTAAGCGGAATATGCCACAACAAAAGCTGAAAACAAAACAGAAAAAAAAAAACAACAACAGAAAGACATTAGTCAAAGACTTGAAAAACGAAGCTGCGAGACTTCCAAAGCTACTGGTTCATCGTAAATGAAAAACAGAAACAAGCAGCAACAGTGTCCTGTCTCAAGAAACTGAAAAGTTATCCAAAACCAGCACGGGGTGACCATCAAACAACACCAACAAGAAGTTGACAGAAGAATTTGCAAAATCAGAACAGGCAAGAAAAAAAATCTTTAGTAAGGAATTTACTGAGACTGAACTCTACACTATTGTTAAACAATTACAGAACAACAAAATAAAAAACCAACAAATTAATTACACAAAAAAGTACGCGTTTCGACCTCTTTGATCTTCTTCAGACAAGCCACACAGCATTAAAGACAATGAAAACGAAGGCGAATACAGCATTATCTCAATGAAGCGACATACAGTCACTTAACTCCTCAAACTGAAGGCCGAACATACAGTCACTTAACTCCTCAAACTGAAGGCCGAACATACAGTCACTTAACTCCTCAAACTGAAGGCCGAACATACAGTCACTTAACTCCTCAAACTGAAGGCCGAACATACAGTCACTTAACTCCTCAAACTGAAGGCCGAACATACAGTCACTTAACTCCTCAAACTGAAGGCCGAACATACAGTCACTTAACTCCTCAAACTGAAGCCGAACAAACAGTCACATAACTCCTCAAAACTGAAGCCGAACATACAGTCACATAACTCCTCAAAACTGAAGGCCGAACAAACAGTCACTTAAACTCCCACAAACTGAAGGCCCGAACATACCGACACTTAAACTCCCTCAAACTGAGGCCGTCAACAAACAGTCACTTAACTCCTCAAACAGAAGGCCGAACATACAGTCCACATAACTCCTCAACTGAAAGGCCGAACATACAAGTCACCATAACACCTCAAACTGAAGGCCGAACATACAGTCACATACACTCCTCAAACTGAAGGCGAACATACAGACACTTAACTCCTCAAACTGAAGGCCGAACATACAGACCACTTAACTCCTACAAACAGAAGGCCGAACATACAGTCACTTAACTCCCCCCACAAACTGAAGGCCGAAACATACAGTCACTTAACACCTCAAACTGAAGGCCGAACCATACAGTCACTTAACTCCTCAAACTGCAAGGCCGTAAAACATACAGTCACTTAACTCCTCACACTGAAGCCGAACATACAGTCACAAACTCCTCAAACTGAAGGCCGATCATACGAGGTCCACTAACTCCTCAAACTGAAGGCCGAACAAACATCACTTAACTCCTCAAACTGAAACCGAACATAACAGTCACATAACTACCTCAAACAGAAGGCCGACATACAGTCCACTTAACACTCCTCAACAGAGGCCCGACATACAGTTCACATAAACTAACTTCAACTCCTCAAACAGAAGGCCGAACATACATTCACCTTAACTCCCTCTAACTGAGGCCGAACATACAGTCACTAACTCCCTCAAACAGAAGCCGAACATACAGTCACTTAAAACACTTAACTCCTACAAACTCAAAAGCCGACATACAGTCACTTAACAACACCTCCAACTGAAGGCCGAACATACAGTCACATAACTTCCAACTCCTCAAACTGAAGCCGAACATACAGCACTTAACTCCTCAAACCCTGTAAGCCGAACATACAGAGCACTTAACACCGCAAACTAAGGCCGAACATACAGTCACATAACTCCTCAAACTGAAGGCGAACATACAGTCACTTAACTCCCTCAAACTGAAGGCCTAACAAACAGTCACTTAACTTCCATCAAACTGAAGGCCGAACATACAGACACTTAAATCCTCAAACTGAAGGCCGACATACAAGTCACTAAACTCCTCAAACGAAGGCCGAACATACAGTCAACTTAACTCCTCAAACTGAAGGCCGAACATACATCCTTACTTCCTCAAACTGAAGGCCGAACATGGCAGTCACTAAACTCCTCAAACTGAAGGCCGAACATACAGTCACTTAAACTCCTCAACTGAAGGCCAAACATACAGTCACATAACTCCTCAAACAGAAGGCCTAACATACAGTCACTTAACTCCACAAACTGAAGGCCAGAAATTCATCTCTTAACTCCTCCAAACTGAAGGCCAACATACAGACACAAACATCCTCAAACGAAAGGCCGAACATACAGTCACTTATAACACCTCACACTGAAGGCCGACATACAGTCACTTAACTCCACAAACTGAAGCCGAACATACAGTCACTTAACTCCTCAACTGAAGGGCCGAACATACAGTCACTTAACTCCACAAACTGAAGGCCGAACATACGTCCCTAAACTCCACAAACTGCAGGCCGAACCAAACATCACTTAACTCCACCACCTCCAACGGGCGCAAAGTGGATGTTTTGGAATGGAAAACGAGGCTGTTGGAAGGGGAGAGGAAAACGGCTGAAATGATATTTTATTAATAATGATAATGATATAAAGAGAATATTACTACTTACTGCTACAAATATCAATAGTAGATGGTAGTGTAATTATACAGTAATTATGCTTTAAAAAATGGTAATAATAATTGTTGTGGACATATTAACAGCACTGACAGAAAGAAGAAAGGATATTTCCCCCTTATGTAGAAATTTGTTTCATGTTTCGCCTGCGTCACCTTAAATTGAAAAGAACACAACAAAAGAGCCAGGAATTGATGAAATCAATAAACCAAATCATCTTCAGCACAAGCACCACTCAATTGAAACGAGCAACAAAAGCCCTGGAAAGGAGGAAATCAAAAACCCAATCATCTTCCAATGAAAAGAACAACAAAAGCCCAGGAATTGAGGAAATCATTAACCCAATCCATCTTCCCAATTGAAATGCGAGCAACATAAAGCCCTGTAATTGTGAAAAACATTAACCAAATCATCTTACCAATTGAAAAGAACAACAAAAGCCCTGAATTGATGAAATCCTTAACCAAATCATCTCCAATATAAAAGAACAACAAAAAGCCCTGGGGAATTGATGAAATCATTAAACCAAAATCAACTTCCCAAAATGAAAAGAACAACAAAAGCCCTGGAATTGAAGAAATCATAACCAAATCATCTGCCACACATTTCAAAAACTGAAAATAGTTGGGGTCATCAGCCCCATAAAATACACACAATCCGTTTACCTTCCAGACGAAAGGCTTAATGGAATCATGATCCATGTTTCCAAAAATAAAGGACACCATAGCGATCGGAACAATTATAAGAGACATCTTCATCATTAGTGCTAAAAAATGTTATTTTTTTTTTTTCTTTTTTTGATGTCCAGTCCTTCAGTGCCACTTCCAGCGGCAGTGCATAGTGCTAAATTCTTAACCTGCTGTGCTGGATGATAGACCGAGTACACTTCTCCAATCCCCTACATAGCATCACCGAACCCAGTCATTCAAATTTGGATATTTTTGCACTAATAAATGATATTCTGAAACAATAGCAAAATAAATTCTGTTGTGCATTTCTTAGATTAGGAAAAAGTCTATGATAGATTATGGCTGCTGGATTGTGTATTAAACCTTCATGAGACGTAGCCCTCACATCAAGGCATGTGACGCACCATCACATGTAGTTTAGAGGATTGAATCATTTTTCCCCGTGCACACTTAAAGGAAGAAATTCTATGGCTTTACTATGTAGCGGGGTCCCAAAAAATGGATTAATGACTCATTTAAGGAACAAATGTGGGTCCATAGGGTGAAAGTGACCACAGAGTGATAGTTTAACAAGGGCAGGTCCGGAAGTGCTGGTCAAGTGTTTTGAACACTGAGTATGCACTACCCACAAGGAGAAGGGGGGAAAGAGTCAGTTTAACAACCCAGCAGATTGGCCTAGAGACCTCTAACCAGTCAGGACGGTGGTCCTCTTTGCTGACAGTCTATTACCCAAGGGTGAGGCGATAGATGGGGGGGGGTTGGGGAAAGCTAACAGGGGGCAAACTTAAAGAAGAAGCAAGAAATTCAATCTGTTGAATTGAGAAGCAGGTGTTACTTACAACGAGACCTTATTCGTGTTTTCAGCCCTGTTCACCCTTTACCCTTTTCGCCTTACACCCTTCATCTTCCACCCTTGAGGAGGATGAAGTGGCCATGGTGAGGGGAACACACCGTAAGTTCAGTCAAGCCCCAGCCAGTAACCAACTCCAGGGAGAGGATTATTGAAGCTACGCCGTTTTTGCAAGAGACAGAATGTAAAGTCTCGGAAGAGAAGTCGAGACTCTATCTCCAGGACGGGAGAGTTCGTATGGGGCAAGTATATTGGTTCTCAGAGAGACAGGGCATGATAAAGCAGGGAAGCTTTTAGTATCTATGAGGCAGGCAGGTCCACAGAGATTACGGGAGTATGTAACTCCTGGTCCGGATATTGGGTTAAAGGAATCTTGAAGGCCAATGCTATAAGAAGCGAAACAAGACTGTTAATACTCTCTCAGTGTAAAGAGAGATACATATGTGTGAAAGACTATTTTTACACTCAGTGAAAAGAGAATACATGGGTGAAGATTGATTTTCTCTCGGTGTGAGGAGAGATTACATGTGGTGCAGATTGATTTGTCCCTCAAGTGTGGAGAGAGAACTTGTGTAAAATCTGATTACAATTGTGTTGTGACATAGTAAAGTGTTTTCTTCCCTGAAGAAGAGGGGAGAAGAAAAACATTCGTTAGAGCTCCTTTTTGGTGTGATTGGAAAAGATTTTGCGATGTGCTTATTGAGTAAATGCTGTCATGAAAGCGGGTAAGCAAGAGTGACAGTTTGACAGTGGGTGACCCCGACTCACGCTTCAACCGGCTAGCGCCGTTTTTTCCTACCCCCCGGAAAAGGAAAAATAAAAAAAAAGAGAAAGTTTTCTATTTGTGCCCCTGGGGGATTTAAAAAAAAAAAAGAGTTCTAATTGTACCCTCAAGTGTTTGAGGAATTAAAAAAAAAAGGGAAAGGTTTCTAATTTGTAACCTCGGGATTCCTATTTTGTTGCCCTCAAGGGTTTTGAGGAAAGAAAAAAAAGAAGAAATTTTTAATTAATTTATGAGTAAAATAAGTTGCATTTTTGTGTGTGTTCAATTCTAATATGTGTTTTGGGTGGTTGACATTTCTTTTTTGGTTGCTCTACCTACTCCGTTAAGGGATTTTTTTTTTTGTTAGGATTCTTTTGACCCATCCCCACCTCAGGACCGAATAAGCCTACAAACCGTCCTCATGCACTGACACCTTGCAGCAAGGGGGCCGGTGCTATGAGGAAATCGCTGTCCTTACCCCTAAAGGATTAGAAATTGACCCCTTTCCCAGGAACGATAGCCCCAACCCCTCTTCCTGCGTTTAGCAGGGGCCATGGCGTTGGGGATGTCAATAGTCTTTCCCTACCCTCATAAATATCTATTTCTTTTCGCATATCCTCTAAGTTTCAGTTATGATTTTCTCCCCTTGCCCCGTCAGAGTGTGGGATTCAACTACTCCTCGTCAACGCAAGTAGTGTAGGTGGTGGAGTTTGAATACCGCTTCGCCCAAATAAACATCATAATCTTTTGATCATTTTTTATTTCATGTTGTGGTGCGAGATTTTCTTTGAGTTGGTGAATGGTGCATTTTTATTGATTGATTTGTTTAGTATTTTTGTATTATTACTGTAGTGTGGATGAAGTATTGTGCAGTGTTCGTTTTTCCTCCCGCTCCAGTTTCACGGGAGACAGAGACCACTAGGGATGCTGTCAGTGGCTTCATTATGCTTTCTTGATTTCTGCTCACTTTCCGGTCCTGTGTATCCTTTTCATATCTTATGCACCCTTTTTTTCAAAAACATCTTAAACCTTCTTCTCCTCAATAGGCTACCTATCTAGTATTCTTTTCAAACATTATATTTTAAAGGCAGTATTTCCGCAGTTTTGTTTCTTCCCCTCTTTTTAATTGTATTGATTCCATTTGTTTTGTAAATTTATATTCATTTTTAGTACTAAGGCGGTACATTTGTTTTGTAAATTCATTTTTTAAATGTTAATGGTAATGAAACAAAGACTGACAACAAGAACATGGCGACTTAAACTTTATAAAGAATTAATTTCAGAAACCTTTATTGAGTTTATTTTTTTCTTCATAGGGAAAACCATTTTAGTAATTAAACTTCCTATTGTTAGTAAATTCCAAATGTGATAACAGTTTCAAAATTATTTTTTGGAAAAATACATTCCTTGGATTTCAGTATCTACCCTGTTTAAAGTAAGCAGTTTTTCTGTTTACACCGGAAACTTTGAACTCTTTAATTGTAATTAAAAAATAGCAATATTGTGAAACAAATACGCATCATCATATATCGCCTTATTTTTAATCATATTTAGAAATGTATTTGTTTATATCTGTTGACGATCATTATGGATGATTTTGATAAATATTTCAACAAGCGGAACGCAAGGGGTTAGAGGTAGAAAAACTAACTAATACAGTGCAACAATGCACAGATAGGGCAGACAGGCTAAATAGAGGAGAAATAAACTACAGAGTGAAGCGAGAAGAGAAATCACCTACCGAGTGGAAATTGAAGAAAAAAGATTTACATAGGAAGCTGAAGCTGAAGACGTCAATTTAAGTTGAAGGGCAGTTAGAATTAGGACTGTAATGCTGAAATTAGAAGAATACAGGCATCGAGAGAAACCTGCCACCAGTCCGGTTTTCCGCAGCCAATGCCTCAACCAAAAGCGGACATATATACAAAGTTGTCCACTTATTGATGAAAAAACCGTATGACATTGATAGATTTCTTTTCCGCTTTGAAGTCACGCAAGTCTGTGGTTGGCCAAAGGAAAAGTGGACATGTAAATTGCGACGTTGATTAAAAGGGAAGCGCTTTGAACTGTACACACACTTGCAGCGAAACAAAATTTAACTTGGGATCATTTGAAAGAAGTTATACTCCTCAAGAATTTCAAGTTCTGCTGATCGTTATCCACTGCAACGTTTCCGTTTCTGTGCGCCCTGAAAATGGAAATCGTTTCCATCGTATTCTGATCCGAAATAGTCCTTGTTTTGGATCGATGGATCGGATTTTGTCTAAAACACAAACTTTTTCAATCACTGCGAGATCTCCATCCTTAAGAGAGCAACTTTTCCAGAGCGTGACAAAGATCTGGCCACTTTCCTTAAAGAAAGGCAATTTGAAAAAGAAAAAACGTGGAGGACATGAGTCAGATGGCTGATCAGTAATGTGTCGCTCACCCAGATAAGGTCGGGCTAGGAAAGGAGAATTTTCCATCTTTGATTCTCATGCGTACATGTACAATCCCCACAGAGACAGGGTAAGGTTACAGGAAGGGAATCGTGGGGTCATTTTTGAGTTCCTCAAAGGGGGGATATACCTATCCTAGGAACGGCCCGGGATCTTTCCGCGTTCGAGTGACTTTTCTCTAATACCAGTACACCCCGCCGAAAGACCCGTTACTCCTCAGACAACACGTTCCGAGGTCGTGGACAAAACGACCACCACGTAGACCTTTGTTGGGCCAGTTCGTGGACATAACAGGAAGTTCACAAAATCAGTTCGGCTTCCGATCAACAATGCTATGTTTCTTTGTGTGATGGCAAGTTACCATTTGAGAAAAAATTAGCCCTTTCAAACCAAATGAATCAGAAACCCGCATTAGTCACCACCTGATTGAGAAGAAGGCCTTGTTTTTTGGCACCAATCAATCTGATGATGTACGGTGGATAGAAACGGACTATCAATGGGATTGCAGGCTTCGGTTTTTGCGAGACACTGGGTGCCTACTGCTGGTGTACGGAAATCTTTCGACCTTCAAGACCAGTATCTCAACACAGCCAAAAAGATGTAGGTCGTTTTGTAGGCAAGATTGAAACGTTTCCGCTGGCGAAAATATCAGTCGATAACACCGTACTACTACCGGTTTTCTTACCGGCCTGTGTTAATGATAACCCAGTCTTGCGACTGCTTGATCATGGGGCAATTTGCGGATGTGGTCGCTACAGTACAATGGTGGTGCTGGAGGATCGTTTGTTCTTGTCTTTAGAGTACTAGATCAGACGTCATAGAGCCGGGAATGGGCTACAAACCGCTAAAAGTGCTCGAAACTGGATGAACTCCATATTACCCCAGATGAAGTTAAAAGAAATGCAGGTAAAAGACGAGACGCAGACGACAATACTTTAATTTTTCTGCTTGTCTAAACAGACTGACCCCACAGACGTACCAACGGACAAACCAACGTCATACTGGACACTGACATCCTCTTACAGGTTGTAACCTGGACAGTCCAACAGACAAGTTGTGTTCCAAAACCACTTAAGAAACAGTGCAGCACACGTCTTCATGATGCATTTGTTCGCTGGTCACTGCGTGAATAAAAAGAACAATAAAGAGATTCTTATTCTTTTTTATTGTCCGGGTGTCACAAAGGAAGTAACGAAATACTGCCGCACATGTCACATCCTGCCCAAAAACATCTCAGAAAGGTCCGCGTCCCATGAGCCACCTATGCACAAAATGCCTCTCAATTTCCTACCATTATCGGAAGGAAGCTATATCATGTTGGACCGCAAACCACTGTCTTCCATCGGGATATCGTTAAATCTTGACTATAGGTGGATACAGCCACAAGGAATCCCCAGAAGCGATATCCACAGAAGAAAATTGATACGAATCAGTCGCTGAAGCTTTACTTGTCAATTTTTCACAGAGTGTGTTCTTCCAGACGAAATTCTCTCGGATTGTTTGAACGCAAATTCATTTCAGATCTCATGATAGAAATCCCCCCCATACAGACTGTTGTCAATCTCTTCCCAATATTCAATCCACGGCCATATCATCCCTCAATCGAAAGGCATGGTATGAACGATTCAAAGGAAACGTTGAAGTCCCAGGTTGAGAAAGGTTGCAAGGCAAGAGCCCGGAAATGGGGATCGTTTTTCGTACCGCCGCTATTGCTTTTTGCATACAGGAAATGCCGAAACGAAACGCTGGGATTCACACCATATGAGCTTTCTTTTCGACACCAGCACCAAGGGGCCTTTGGATCTATTGATGACACAAAGGACGGAAAATACTGACATACCGACATAAAACTGTTTTACCAATACGATTATGAACTGGCATAATCGTTTAGAAGGAACAAGTGAGCTTGCCAACAGTCAGTGATAGAAAAAAACAATGATTGTAAAGGACTTTGCAGACAGGAAAAGCAAAGGCACGTTCCTTCCAGTGTAGGGGATAACGTTCTGTGTACTACTCACACTGATGAACATAACCAAGCTTCGAGTTATGGGAAGTGGTCCCTTATTTCAGTGGTCGAAAAAATTCTGAGTACATAATAAGAACAAACTGCATACACTGAGAAGGTATGACAATGAAACATGTTGAAGAAGTATGTTGAACGTACCAATGTTGCCATCAATCAGTTCGTAATGAGCGGAAATGTCCTGTGTCAGAAAACTGATGTCAACAATTACAGCACCTTAACAGTGTAAGAATATGTACCCAATGTAACGTACAAGGGACAGAGTCAGAAGGTTATGAACACAGCAAAAGAAGGAAGTAAACATCTACCAGTGCAGATGCTGTTGTACCCCGATCCTATTCTGTCTATCAAATGGAGAACCTATGAAGGAGATGTGGTATTCTGTCTAAATGATATGTCTACAAGTCAAACAGAACAGCTAAAGAATTTTGAAAGACTTACTAGGATGAGATAGACGGATACCCCAGGTACAGTAACTGGAATATGAACCCCATATAATTCGTTAACCTTCTGAAATACCAGTGCGGAACCAGACCATATACCCCCTCCCATTTGCAAAAAAGAGGTGGTTGAGAGAGAAATCAATTGTAAATGCTGGATTTAAATTTGATATAACCTTCTAATCTCCGACAGCTCACCCCAGTGTAATGTGGACAACCTGAATGGATCAGTGCGTTTCTGCATCGATTACAGAAAAGTAACTTAGAACACCAGTGTTCGATGCCGAGCCAATCCAACATAGAAGAACTTCTGTGTCAGCTCTCGGGGAAGGAAAGTATTTATGTGACAGTAACTGACTAAGGGTACAGGGCAGATTCCAATGGCTGAAGCTGACAGGGAACAGACAGCGTTTCAAACACCTTTTGGCTTTTCCAATGTGGAACTAAAATGCCATTTGGTTTGCAAAATGCCCCACTCCTTTTGCCATAATGATGTCGGAGGTCCCTGAAAACATCCATTAATGTGTTGTGCAGACAGTTTTTTTATGACATTTGGTGGCTGGCAAAGTCATGGGAGTGACCTCATAACAAACTAACGAGCACAGTTTTATTGCAGACACAGAAGTTTTGGTTAGACTGCAAGACCATCAAAAATTCCGTGCCGGATTTCAAACTCTCGATTTTATTTTGGTCACACTATTTCAGTGGAAAAATGAAAGCCAGAGGGAAAGAAAGTGGAAAAGAATTTATCCTTACACAAACCCACAACAAGAAACAGATCAGGTCACTCATCGGATTGTTGTCCTACTCTAGACTATAATTACCCCACAATGCGTCCCTGACGGCCCCTTTGACCTGAACAGACGAAAGGGACGAAGAACAAAATATTGTGTGTGGGTTCTGATGAGTGCCAGAGGCTAATGGAGTGTGTTCAGACACCCTCAACTCATTTTCCTGTACTATAGTACCCGCTCCCTCACAGCAGACTTTATTTTAAAACTTGGATTTCCAGTTACTAAAGGAAAGGGAGCGGTACCTGTTTCAGGAAAAAGTGCTTTATTTACAGTCCATGCAATACGCCAGTAAGGAGTTCTCAAGACACAGGATAAAATACTCCACTATTGTAGAGAGAGGTGCTTGGCAAATGTATTGGCATGTGAGAAGTTCGCGCCAGGTCTTGACTGGAAGAAAGTTTCATTTACAGACAGACCATAGGCCACTAGACGTTCCTGAAATCGTCAAAGACTAAGAACAGAGAAATTAAGATGGCCTTTGGCATTGGCAGAATTCCAGATTTACTGATTGAACAGTGCCTGGAACACAAAAGTGAACATGGCAGATTATATGTCACGTAGCGTGATATTCATGGACACATGTAACTGACTTCAAGGAGTTAAGATCACACACATTTCTCCTGTTTTGTCTTTCTAAATGATTACGGTGTATACACTTTTGACGGAGCATTGTATGCTCACTGACGAATTAAATCAAGTGGTAATATATGCATAAATTGCTTAATGAAGTGACTATATGTTATGTAAGCAAACAACTCACTTGATTTTTAGATGTAAACATATTTATTTCATTGGTAAACAATGGAAAAAATCAGTACTATTTAATGTCTACTTTTGCTTGAGAAGATGAATCTAAATGTAAAGTGTATTAGCAAATAACTCTTTAAAATGATATACACATGATTAGATTGTGCAAATGAGGACCAAACCAATTGTTTTTCATTTGTCACTGCAACAATGGAAATCATGTGACTATTCAATGGACTATAAACACAACATGTGGAAAAAGAATCAAAGTTAAAAAGCTCATTTATATTGTTTACATGTCATAATGAAACATAAAACACATGGGAAATAATCTCATTTTCATGAGGGTAATGAAACATATGTGTGAGACAAAGAACAAGGGAAAATGGAGCTTACACATTCTTAATGTATGAACACAATTTTGAGCTTTGGAATTGTTAATACATCCCAAATTTGTTTTAGATCCAATGTAATTAGTGAAATGTATTTTGTGAATTTGTGATCAATTATGAAATGTTTTTATTTAGAAAGATAGAAAGTTTGAAACATGCATTTATGGTGGATCCATGGAGATTGATTCTATACGTTTGATAATTATAAGGTTAAACAATTGCGATGGTTAACACATTTTATGAGATATCCCCTGGCTGAAGATGTGTAAAGAGAACTGTATATCCTTTAAAAAATTTTTCTGGTGAAAAATTTTTTTTCATCCAGGATGGGGGGTGTCAAGTGACGTAGCCTCACATCAAGGCATGTGGAGCTGCTTCCATCCACATGTATAAATATTGATTGAAATGAAATCATTTCCCCGTGCCACACTTAAAGGAAGATATTCATATGGCATGACTATTGTAAGCGGGCGTCCCTCAAAATAATAGTTGATGAATTGACTCATTTAAGGAACAAATGTGGTCATTGGGTGAAAGTGACCACTGAGTGATAGTTTACAGGGCTGGTAAGGTAAGGAGCTGGTCATTTGTTTTGAACACTGAGAATGCACTACTAGGAGAAGGTTTGGAAAGAGTCAGTTTAAAACCCAGCAGAAGGGACTAGAGACTCGAACCTGTCAGACGGTGGTCCCTCTTTGCTGCCAGGAGTACATAACCAGGTGAGTCGATATATAGTTTGGGGGAAAGCTACAGGGTGGAAAACTAAAGAAGAGAAGAAAGCATTCATATGTTGAATTGAATAAGCAGGTTTAATACACGAAACTTATTCTATGTTTCAGCCCTACACACCTTTACCCCTTCGCCCTTCACCCTCACTTTCCCCGTGAGTGGATGAAGATGGCCATGGTGTTATGGGAACACACCGGTAGTTTCATAGCCCCATCCAGAACCAACTCCAGGGGAGAGGAGTATGAAGGCTACGCCGTTTCTGCAAGAAAGAAGAATCGCTGAGAGAAGTCGAGACACGGATCTCCAACGGTGAGAGTTCGAAGGGGCAGTATATTGTCTCAGACAGAGAGACAGGGCATTGAGAAAGCAGGGAAGCTATTTACCTTGAGGCAGCATGATCCTCAGAGATTACGGTGATTATGTATTCTCCTGGGTCGGAAATTATGGGTTAAAGGAAAGTGAAGGCCCTGGCTTTATAAGAAGCGAAACTAAGACAGTTTTATCTCTCATGTAAAGGAGATACAAGTAGTGAAGAATAATAACTCTCAGTGAAAAGAGGAGATACATGGTGAGAATGATTTGCCACGACGGTGTGAGGAGAGATACATGTGAGCAGATCGATTTGTCTCTCATAGTGCGAGAGAAACTTGTGAAAGAATCCAGTTTACAAGTTGTTGGATAGTGACTATATATAGTGGTATTCCTGAAGAAGAGGGGATAAGAAAAAACAAACGGTAAGTCAGCCTTATGTGTGAAAGTGGAAGATTGCGTGTGCTGTATGGAGTAAATCTGTCATGACATGCGGGTATGCACTAGTGACAGAGTGACAAAACCCAAATCATAAAATGTGTCGAGGAATTGTATCCATTCGCTATACACCATAGGGAACTACTCAATTATGCCATTCTTACCATGGTGCACCAAGGAAAAAACCTAAGCCCCCGCCCCCCCATCCCACTCCCCCATGAGTTTGCCCTGTGAAAAACGATCTAAAATAAAACCTTTTTTTCAGAGAGAAGAGAGAGCGAGAGAGAGAGAGAGAGAGAGGAGAGAGAGAGAGAGAGTGAGAAATGTACTCCCAGTGACAATGGGGACTGACTAAAGATGACAAAATAACTTGAATAAACATAAACATACAGTTGACTGTATTTGCTATGACACCGAAAAATCTGATAATCATAACTTATGTTAATAATAATAAACAATAATGAATATTTCTATAGCGCAAATCCTAATTAGCGCTAGCCGCTTTACAATACACTGACTACCGAAAAACACGCACGCCGCACGCGCACACAAGCGCGCACGCACACACACAACACACACACACACACACGCAGCACACACACGCACCACACTCACACACACACACACACACACTCACACACACAAACACACAACAACCCACCACCACACAAAGCGCACGCACGCTGCGGCCGCGCCGCGCGCGGCCACAAACCGCATACTCATGCATCGGGTAAGCAGATACGCACAGCACACACTTGAAAGCAGACAACGCACAACCACTCACGCAAACCCTCGCACACACACACCCATCCAAACTGACATCTGTGTAAGACCGGACATTTGAATTATCAGCCGATATAGACTGAAAAAGAAAGATTTTTAGTTTCGGTAAAATACAGGAAAAGAGTCACAGTGCCTGAAGTCGTGTGGAAAGAATTCCAAGTTTTAGGAGCAGGAAGGAGAAGGAACGAACCCCCCTTCTTTTTGCCATTAGAATCTGGGAGGAACCAGAGCAAACGATCAGAAGACAGCGAAGGTTCAATCTTGCAGTATAAGTTTAGAAAGGTCAGACAGATAGGCTGGAGTTCCAGATTAACAATACAGCATTGAAACAGAGGCAAATCGATTTAAATGTCCACCCTGGGCAATGACGCCGGCAACCAGAGAAGTCTGAGCCTAATAATAGTTGAGGTGATCTTTGAAGGGATCAAATGAGATTATGTCTAGCAGCACAGTAATTGAACGTCTAGAGATATTGTGAGGTAGTCTGGAAGGCCTGCTAGTAGAGAATAACAGTAATCGAGACTCCGAAAGTACGAGATAAGGGTAGAGAGTTTTTGGTTGCCAACAGTGGTAAGGATAAGTCGGATAGCACCTATACTTCTCATTTCCAGAAAGCCAATTTTTAGCAGACATGGATATCACCAGTGCCCTTCATATCATCAATGATATATATACCAGATATAAACAATAGAATTTTAAAAATGGAAAAAATTAAAAACCAACGAAGCTTGTTTCATGTCTAGATAAAACGCTCATCGCACTGGAAAACAATTGGCAC
Organism: Conus ventricosus; assembly: GCA_018398815.1. Lineage (NCBI taxonomy): Eukaryota > Metazoa > Mollusca > Gastropoda > Neogastropoda > Conidae > Conus > Conus ventricosus. The sequence continues at coordinate 29,710,351 of CM031629.1, read as the reverse complement.
GCCACATTTGTATATAAATTGTGGTGTGTGAGCGTGTGGAACTCTGTGCGAGCGGGCACGTGGCAAGCCGGTTTTTATTACTTTTTTTGGGGGGCGCGATCAGGGGGACGTGCCACTGAATGGTTGCATTGTCAAAGATATCCAATTATGCCTTCAATGTTTATCATTTCTACTCTTAGAGTTCAGGGATGCTAGTGGGGGTTTACATAATTCACAGCCACTTATCTGTAGTACAAAAGTTTCATTTAATTAGAAAAGTTGATTGTATGGTGTTAGCTCATTTTATAATTTATCCATGATATGTTTTGTAATCTATTTTCCCTATATTTTTAAAGCATCCAAAATAATTTACATATACTGTTTGGATTTTTAAATTTTTTTATTCATTTTAGAAAGACTGTTATGGTTTTGCATATCTGGGTTTTAAAATGGTTATGCCTGTGATCCCTATGTAAGTTTCTTTATCACTGTCTGTATGTTACCGTAGCTTGGTACACATGTAGTATGTAGAGACATAAATTGATCAGAGGGCACTGGTCTTTATTTTGTTCAATTACAGAGATATGCCTTTCAACACCCTCTATAAGGATGCAGCCATGTGGCTGTTTTTGGTTTTATAGTAAGAATCAATTATAAATTAAAAGGTTGGGCATACACGAAATGATAAGCTTGAACGGAAAATATTATTTGTTGAATATATTATAAATGTACAATTTACTTTGGAAGATGATTTAAAATGAACTGAGGAATACTTTTCCTACGATAGTTTTTTGATCTCGTCCAACAAAGAAGGGTAATACCCAAAAAAATTATTCTTTTCTCTGTTAATTCCTGTTGCTGTTCATGTTGAAATCTGGGTTATAATGGTAAATTTGTAGTTGAAGCCACTTAATTCAGCGCCTCTTGTATTCAGCTGCTGCACTGATAATTCATATTCCTCATTTGCATGACAGTATAGATAATCAATTTGTTAAATACCATTAGGATTAAGGTTATTTTAAGATGGAGGGTTTATGGTTACCTATTGAAGTCTACGTAGACAGGTGTTTCATTAGGTTTTTTTATATGGTTTGTATGTATGATCCTAAGGTCTATGTTATGTCTAAATAAATATACTTTTTATTTGTAGTGCATATCTACAGTGATATATAGGTTATGGCTTTGAAAGATTTTACAAAGTTCTTTTTTCCTTGTTTTCAATGGTTTTTGGTTTATTGAATAACATGGCAAGGACCGACATCACTGAATAAGCGCAACCTGTTAACCAAGTATTTTCTGTATAGAGACAACTGAAAAGTCCAACTAATACACAAGTATCAGGCTCCATCATAATATCCCATCGTGATATCGAATGAGGCATTCTTCAGGTTGTTTTTTATCCAAGTTTCACTGTTCTAAGGATAAGGGTTTTTCTTAGTGTGGGTGGAGAATGATTTCCATCTCAAATTCTGTTATAATTTGTATATTTGTTGGCGAATCATAGTTCTTTAGTAAGTAAGTTTCCCTCATCAATGGTAAGGGTAGAATCCACTATGTCAAAAGTAAAGAACACTGTATTATTCTGTATGTACAATTATATAACCGAATATAACTTCTGTAGCCTATTTTCGAGAGATTGAATTCATGAGTTAGTATTTTAATTCCTCTATTGCTTTTCCCAGGATCTTTTTACTATTTTGCCATTTCCAGATTTTGATGGTTGATCAGTCCACAATAGGGATGTAGAAGAAAGTTAGGTATTGTGGTCTTTAAAGTTTATAAAAAAGGCTCTTTAAATTGCAGTTCTTCAATCCTATCACCTAAATCCAATCTGGAGCACAAGTTTCTTTTTCTTTTTGCAGATGTTGTCATATGTGGTCTTATCAGCTTTTTATAAATAATATATCGAATATTTTATGTTGAGGAAGTTTGAGAGACTCATTATTTTCCATTTATAGAAAATTGTTTGTCTTGTCCGCCTTATAAAATATAAATTTTTGCCAATCCTGGAATTTGTTTTATGTCAATATTCAATGTGTTATGGAAAATATTATGTGTAATATCTGCATTCAATATTAGCATATTATTTTTATCATACTTTCTCAAAAAGGTTTCATTCCTCTATTATAGTTTGTCGATCTCCAAGACTTAAACCATAATTTTTTTTTATCTTCCTTTTTGCATCTGGTTCAAAAAGAAAAACGCTTATCCTATCAACTTGTATAATGCGTTGTATCAAATTTCCAATTCTTTTGCTTTCTGATTGTTCTATATACTAAGCTTCATCTGCCAAAAAGCCTAAAGTAGTTCCAGAGAGAGAATTCTACTTATGACATTTATATAAATAATAAAAAACAAGGGCCCCAGAACAGAATCCCTGTGGTACACCTGACAATAACTGGTTTACAATGGGAATGTCGACCCATCCACAACAACATTCCCTGCTTTCACGCTCACCCCAACGAGGAATGAACTAGCCCATATTACAAAGAACCGCCAATGCGATGTGTTCTAAATAAATTTAAGCAGCATGCCCTCATGGTCAATCCCTTATCAAAGGCTTTAGAAAAAGTCTAATAAAATGCATCTATTTGCTGTCCATTTATTAATACATTATTAAAATCATTGAAGTTGTTATAATTGAGTCCTCACAACTCGCATCGCTGTCAAAAACCATGCTGGGCGTTATTTAAGAAGTCATATTTGTCAAGATGGTCCATTATGCTACTATATATTATGTGTTTAAGTAGTTTAGCTGATATGGATGTAAGAGATACAGGTCTGTAGTTCTCTGCTTTGTTTTGTCACCCTTTTTGAATAAGGGAACAATGCTCGCATCTCGCCACTCATCAGGTATTACTCCCTGGTCCAGTGAAGCTTGGTAAAGTAGTTGGTATACCTCACTCAATTCATTGGCACATAATTTTAAGAGCTTGCCAGGAACGCCATCGGGACCAGTAGCTTTGTTTTCATTGATGTTGGTCAGTAAACTTAAATACTCCTGCTTTGTTTACTTTGATGTTTTGCATTTCAGGAGTTTATCATCATCCTTTTGTCTAACGTTAATTAAAGGTTTGGGTTTTTGAGAAAACTGAACAAAACTGCTTGTTTAGTAAGTTTGCTTTCCCTTCAGGGTCCTGTATTAGGTTATTCTGATTGTTTCTCAGGTCTGGAATCCCAATGTTGTCCTGTCTCTTACTCCTTATGTAAGACCATAATTTCTTGTTTTGATGATCACCTTCTGAAATCATCGAATTAAAACATAATTGGAGTGAGCAAGCCTACATTCTCTCAGACACCTTCTCTTAATATGTTTATACCTAACCATAATCTTTCTGAATTAGGATGTAGTTTCAATTTCTTAAAGAAACGATGTTTCCTTCTCAACAAACGTTTAGTTTTGTAGTAATCCATGGCTGGTGGTTCTTGCTTGAAGTTATTTTAGTAGGTATGTTGTCATCCATAATAAATCCAAGTTATTTTTTATACACTTCCAAAGGTCACTGACATTATCTTTAACACTATGGGACCCTCAAAAAAAGACGACTGAAATCATGAGTATCCCTGCGCAATTTTGGTTAATCTGCTTGGTTCCAGAGTCTGATGGAAACGTTTAGGGGTTTTCTTCGAAAGGGTTGAAAGTTGCTCTCTAAGAGAATTATGTCATGATCACCCAGGCCTGCAATTAATTCCTGATTGCCTAAAGCGCCGGGACAATTTGGTAAAAAATAAATCCAGGAATGCCTTACCACGAGTTGGTGCTTCAACTGACGCACTAATCCAAGGTCTTTGGTGTATCAAAAAACTGAGTATTAATATTTTTACTGTATTGATTACCAAGTTTTGGCATCTTCACCCCAATCAATATCTGGTAAGTTAAAGTCTCCACCAATCCATAATATTGCCTTCCATTGGCCAAAACAATGTTAGAAATGTCTCTGCAGATAGACGAACATACATTTTCATCTGAGTCTGGAGGTCTGTAAACTGATCCAACAATGACAGGTCTCTTATTCTTAAAATTAATCCTACAAAATAAACTTTCACTATTTTTGCCTTGATATAAAAACTCACTAGCTAAGTTCTTCCTAATGGCAATCAAGACTCCCCAACCCCCTTTTTCCAAGTCTGTCCTTTCTATAAAATCAAAATCCTCCATTAGAAGTTCACTGCTGGATGTTCCAGTTTCTAGCCAAGTTTCTGTTCCAATTACAACATCAATGTCTTTTTCGGTGACTAAATTACTGAGTTGTTCCTTTTTCTTGACAAGAGATTGAAAATTTACGACTATGCATTTAAGTTTATCTTTTTCTCTTAATGATTTGGGTTCAGTTGCACTTTATGATTTGGGATTTTATCAGTTTAGAATCAGGGGAGGATGCAAACTTTGGACAAAATTTCAAGTTTCTTTTGGGGATCGGTCTGGTGAGATAGGGTCAAAACGGTTGCTTTCTGAGCTGCAGTCTTCAATAGAATCTTCAAAAAGTCTCGAACTAAAATTTGGAAGCCCGCAGGTAAAACAAGTCCAAGATATATCACTATTGCATAATGCTTCAAAACTGCTGAATTCATTAACATACATTTAGTGTGATACCATGTATTGCAGACGTCACAGGCAACTGCTTTATGTTTCCATGTGACTCTCAAATTGTAAACTCCGCATGGATATTTTACTTGGTGGACGGACCAGGATTGAGTTCAATGTCTCCCGATAGCAGGATAAGGCTTAAGAGCCATGATTTAACCTCCTCTATGTCTAACTCTTTTATTCAAACAATTCCTTATCACTGTACTATTTCTGATGTTAATTGAAATCAGGGGTTCAAAATCTGGCCTAGTAATAGACGTGAGAACAGTACTCGGCACAGGTGCACACAGGAGACTAACATGGTTTCAGGTTGCACAAAGTTTAAAACCTGCAAAAATGGAACTAAAGGCGTCTACGTCTACATTTAAAATTTCAAAATTAAACTGAGTGCTAGGGATATTGTTGTTCCTGTCACATGTGGAAACAGCAAGGAAAAATAGAAAACTTTTAAACGAAGCCGAGGAACAACACGCCGGTAGCCATCTTGAAAAGCCAAATAAGAAAAACACGTGTCGCGATTTGTCATTTTTGGAACAAATTGGGGTGAATTTCTGATGTGTTTGGGATCCGAGGAGCATGTGCTGAATCAAAATCATGTGAAGCACGAGCTACATCAGCATGTAGGTAATAAAGTATGCTCAACCAAATGTCTTTAAAAGCCACTGTACTGGCGAAAAGCAATGCACAGCATGCCTCCATCTCGAAGACTGAACGAGCTGGATCGAGGAAGGCAATAGGATGGCTCCAAGAAGGAGTTGCAGTCCGGGAAGTGGCACAGAGACTTGGGTATCACACTCTGTTGTTATCAGACTCAGACAACGCTTTTCAGACACAGGAAGAGTGCAAGAACGACCACGCTCTGGTCGACCCAGAATAACAACACCACGAGAGGACCGATACATTGAAAGGCAGGCAACACAAGAAAGACCGCAAGTGCAAACAACATCAGACGTCGCCTTAGAGATGCTACCAACACTGTTGTCAGTGATCAGACCATACGAAACCGCCTACACCCGCTAACCTCTGTGCTCGACGACCAGCCATAAGACCTCGTTTGACTGATGCCCACAGAGCAGCACGCCGAGTATTGTGCACGCAGCACGTGAGATGTACACATGAACAGTGGGCTAACGTGATGTTTACAGACGAGTCGCGGTTCTGCCTGGATCCCACCGATGGGACGGAACAGGGCCTGGAGACGCCGTGGGCAGCGTTTTGCAGAAGCTGTCCTGGAAAGGAACCGCTATGGTGGGGGATCCGTTATGATTTGGGGCGGCATAAGCACACGCTACAGAACGGTTCTCTACAATTGGCAGGGAACGTGAATGGTGTTCGCTACCAAACAGAGATTTTGCAACCCCTGGTGCTGCCAGCCCTTCAAACAGCTTGGACCTCAGGCAGTCTTTCAAGACGACAATGCACGGCCCCATCGCACCAGAGCAGTAAACACGTTTCTCCAAGCTGCTGGTGTCAACAGAATGCAGTGGCCCGCAAACAGCCCAGACCTGAACCCCATCGAACGTCTTTGGGGTGAGCTGGGCCGGAGACTGCAGCAGCGTCGTCCTCCTCCTGCTAACCTGGGTCAGCTGTTTGAGTCACTCCAGCAGGAGTGGGCTGCTGTCCCCCAGGCCTTTCTGCGCACAACTGGTGAACTCCATGCGACAACGCTGCCTGAATGCCTTGTCAATAACGGGGGACACACACGTTATTAACCATGACATTGAACAAACACTCCTCCCGTGACTTTCAAATTTGGGGGGGGGGGTGTTTGTACTGCGCTCGATTCCAGTTTGATTCCTCGGACTTGTCATTGTCTTGACACACTTTTCACATATTCAATAAATTCGTTACACTTGGAGATTGATCACTTCCCAATTTTCTTTTTTACAAGTCAGTGAAATGTTGGTCCTTAACTTTTTTTAACAGTATATGTATGAACGGACATGACAGTATCTATTGAGATCTTGATCCCAGTGTATACTTCCCTTTATAACAACAATTAATCATGTTTATGTGAATCAACTTTTTCATACCATCCACTTCTTATCCTGAACTGTTGTGCATTATATGTGTATGAATACATATAATTACACCCCGACTAATTTTATTTGAATATGATTTATGATTTGTTGATCTCTCTCTCTCTCTCTCTCTCTCTCTCTCTCCCCTCCCCTCTCTCTTCTCTCTTTTCTCTCTCTGTCTGTCCTGTCTGTCTGTCTTTCATTATAAAAACTGTACAGTAGCACTTACAAAGAAGTACAATGCTTTTGCGACATGCATTTGCATTACTGCTTTTGGCGTTGTCAGTTGCCTCCGAGCATTGTAAATTGTAGTCTTTCAGAGAGGCGATTCACACTTAAAGTAACGTGTATCCCATACGATTGGAACCGTTGAAGTATTAGAACCGGTTACGACCACGTTGACCTTTTGCACTTGGTAAAATAGGGAACGCGGACACACTCCTGACCGTGAGACTGAGCGTGGCCTCCTAGGCCACGGACTGACCCGTGACAGTACGTATGGAATGCAGCAACGAGGTCAGCATGTGTCATTCAGAGTGGCAGTGCCAGTGCCACACATTCAGGCTTGCTTGCCTCATTTCATGTAGTCGTTGAAGGCGAAGAATTCAGACAGGGCAACGATATCAGGAAATGTGCATGAAAAGTTGGCAAAGGCAATAGGATTTTTTTTCTTGTTCTTTTTCTTTTCTTTCTTCATTTTTTTTTTCTTTGTCTTGGTCTGCCAAACTTGAAAGATCCGTTTTGTTTTATTTTTGCATTAGTAACAGCCACTAAAGACCAGTTTTGTTTTATCTTTGCATTAGGTAACAGCCACTAAAGGTCAGTTTTGTTTTATCTTTGCATTAGGTAACAGCCACTAAAGATCAGTTTTGTTTTATCTTTGCATTAGGTAACAGCCACTAAAGATCCGTTTTGTTTTATTTTTGCATTAGTAACAGCCACTAAAGACCAGTTTTGTTTTATCTTTGCATTAGGTAACAGCCACTAAAGGTCAGTTTTGTTTTATCTTTGCATTAGGTAACAGCCACTAAAGATCAGTTTTGTTTTATCTTTGCATTAGGTAACAGCCACTAAAGGTCAGTTTTGTTTTATCTTTGCATTAGGTAACAGCCACTAAAGATCAGTTTTGTTTTATCTTTGCATTAAGTTAACAGCTACTAAAGGTCAGTTTTGTTTTATCTTTGCATTAAGTAAACAGCCACTATCTCTAGTACAGCACCCGACTTGTGCTCAGTTTTGCGGGAAAACTAGCCAATGCCCCCAGGGAAGTAGGCCTAAATTCCAGACATATTCCAGGCAATGCAGCGCAAACGTGCCCGATACAAAACGCGTCAGACCGTATCACGAGGTAGTCGGAGCCCGAAACGAGTAGCAACCGTCCCACTCGAGTCGGTCTCCCTCTCTGTCTCTCTTGCATGAAACTGCTTGAGAACCGCTCGGACCCGTTCAGCCGGTTTTGCCATGCATAAATCGCCTCCACACATTGCATGCTTCATGAGTGTGCATGTAGCCTATACATCAACATTGTTCCTTCTTAACACCCCCCTTCCTCTCTCTCTCTCTTGTTGCTAACTACCTTTAGTTCCCTTTGACTGGAAGTAATGACAGATGAACGGAGCTTCCTTTGCACCCATTTTGAACCCGATGGTCGCTTACTTTATTCAGATTTAAAAAAAAAAAAACTTTTCTCTTTTAGCAGTGCAAATCAAGTCAGCCCTATTTTGTACGCTGATAGGCTATGTGGATTTGATTCCCTTTGATTCGTGCATGTAGGCTAATTTTGCTTCCAGAGTTCTCTCCATGACCCACCATCTCATGGTTGTTATGATTCGTGTGTTTCTCTTTGACTCGAAGCACTGAACGAGAATGAATCATTGTTCATCGTTCAAAATCATTGTCCATCATTCACAACCATTGTTCATCGTTCACAATCATTGTTTATTGTTCATCGTTCAAAATCATTGGTTACTGCATACGAACATCGACCGGTGTGTTAGCATGAGGTCATGTAACACACGTACGTCAATTTCAAGTTATACCGAAGTCCGTCCCCACCCCCCTCTTCTACCCGGTCGTCATCAATGAAATAGTTGGTTTTCGCCTGTCTCTCTCTCTCTCTCTCTCTCTCTCTCTCTCTCTCTCTCTGCTCTCTCTTCTCTCTGGTCTCTCTTCTCTCTCTCTTCCCTCTCAGCACTTTCACACACCACCACACACACACACACACACACACACACACACACACACACACACACACACACACACACATTGCATGCACGTGCACAATGCTTCCGTCTCTCTCTCCGTTGGCTTCTCCCACTGTCTCGGTGTCTGTCTCTCACATCCTCTTTTTCTTGCTTTGCTTCACAGAGCCTGTCGATCACGCCACTCAGTCTGGATCTGGATCTGTAGAGTACGTTGCCACAGACTAAGGAGATTGTGACGTTGCTGTTGCCACTTATGACATGGGAGGAGTGCGCAGCCTAGCACCAGTGGCGCGCTGAGCTCAAACCGTGCCTTGAAGCTCTCGACTGCCGTTGTCACCGTCGCTTCGTCCAGGTAGTTCCAGCCACGAACAGTGTTTATATAAAAGGAGTTTCTGAATTGCTCAGTCTGAGCTTTGTTGACTTGGAAGGATCTTAAATTACTCCTGACGTGGTTGGAAATGGCACTTGTATTAAATTCACTATAATCGCGGGGTTTGATGCGACGTCCCGCTTTGTGTGGGTCAGGAAATCAGCAGGCGGTAGGCCTACAGCCGGTGTCGTATATAATACTGTCGCCGTGGAATTGTATCGCAGCGATAGCATTTCACGTGAAATATTGTTGCAGCGACAATAATTGCTGGAAAAAAATGTCGCGCGACAACTTTTCACGAAAAATGTCCCATTGAATATTGTAGCTGTCCATAAAATGCAGTATTTCCCGGGAAATACTGTCGCTGCGACACGATTTTATGAGCGACAGTATTATATACGACACCCCCTCAACCACTCTGTACAGGAATGTGAGACGTAGGTCACTTCTATGTTGCTGTAGCGTTGGCAGCTGCAGGGTTCACAGCATGTTGGTGATGGCGCCGGGGCATCTGGTGGAGTAGTCACCAGTGATGAATATGGCTGAGAGGCATTGGATTTTTTCCAGCTGGTTGATATCTTGCTGCAGGTATGGGGACCAGGTGATGCATCCGTACTCTAGGAGTGGGTGGATGAGGGCTAGGTATGCATTTTTCTTGCAGTGTTGGGGAAAGAAGCGTAAGTTTCTGCGGAAGAAGCCTAGGGTGCTGCTTGCTTTCCTTGAGATGCTGGCTATGTGGGTGCCCCACTTCAGGTCGTTGGAGAAAAGGATGCTGAGGTACGGACTGGAGGTGACATGTTGGAGGGGGGTATCACAGAAGGAGTAGATGTAGTTGGAGGACTGTTGGATGCTGAGGATATAGCATTTCTTTGGGTTAAATTTCATGCCACAGTCGGAGGCCCAGGTTTCAAGTTGGCAGAGGTCGTTCTGAAGTTGTAGGTGGTCTTGAAAAGTGTTTATCTCGCGGTACAATAGGCATTCATCGGCAAACAAACGGACCTGTAACTTGACGGTGTCGGGCAGGTCGTTGATGTGGCACAGGAAGAGGAGTGGGCCGAGACATGTTCCCTGAGGAACTCCGGTCCACAGTTGTTTGGTCCGATGAGTCGCCCTCTATCACTACAGCCATCTTCCTATGTGTCAAAACGTTTGTGAGCCAGGTGTGGTGGTTGCCTCCGATACCGTAAGCCATCAATTTGTGGAGGAGACGCTTGTGGGGTACAGTATCAAAAACTTTCGAGAAGTCTAGGATCGCCACGTCGACTTGGCGCTGGCGGTCGAAGGATTGCAGATCGTGGCTGGTTAAAAGTAGTTGAGTGGCGCAGGAGTATCCGCTGCGAAAGCCATGGTTCAAGTTGGTGAGGATGCTGTGTTTCTCCAAGTGCATCAGGATGTGCCGGCAGATGATGTGCTCGAGTAGCTTGCATGTGACAGAGGTGAGTGAGATGGGTCGGTAGTTTTCGGCTGCATGTTTGTCTCCCTTCTTGTGGACGCAGGCGATGTTTGCGTTACGCCAGTCTGACGGGAGGTCGCCTGTGTCAAGGGGGCGCTGGAAGAGGGTGGTCAGGGCGGGGGCGAGGTTGGGGGCGCATTCTTTGAGGACGAGGTTGGGGATTTTGTCGGGGCCAGGGGCTTTGTGGGGGTTGAGGTCTCTCAAGAGTTTGTGGACTCCTTCGGGGCTGATGTGGATTTGGGGGATATCTTGTATACCGTTCTTCTTGACAGAGGGCATGGGGTGTCAGTATCTTTGGTGAAGACTGATTTGAATTGTTACAGGAGGATACGGGCCTTGTTCTTACTGTCACTGTATAGCTGTCCTTTTTCCTTCAGGGGGGGGGGGGCTACACCAGTGCCGTCTTGTTTTCTTGCTTTAATATACTGCCCAAAGGGTTTGCTGTTACTGGTCTGAAGTCCTTCTTCAATGGTAGTGTTGATGTGGTCTCTCTCTGCCTTGCGCATCTGACGTCGGCATTCCTTTTGGTGGAACTTGTAGGCCGACCAGTAGCCTACAAGCGTGCACAGGCTAGGCGACGTTTCTTCTTATGCAGCAGGCGCTTCAGGGATGTATTTATCCATGGAAGATCGGAGCGTCTCGTTTTCATCGCGTGGGGGATGTGCGAGTCGATGGCAGAGAGCAGTGAGGATTTGAAGGATGTCCAGAGAGTCTGCCTGTTGCTTCACGCTTGAGGCGATAGCGTCGCAGTCTGTCCGGAGGGAGGGCCAGTCTGCCTTACGGCATCCGTGACAATCATGTCGTGGTCGGAAATATTGTCTGTCTTTGTTCAGTTTCTTTCTCCGTCTCCTGTTTATGCATTTGTCTGTCTGTTTGTGGGGAACACAAGTTACTCATCTGAACACCATTCATCCGCCCTAATGGAACACACTTACAATTTGGCCTAATGGTGTTGGGCCCCGATGGGCCTGTGCCGCGCTGGATGTAATCGGTTTTTTCGACCGGTGCCTTAACGGCACTGGGGCCCTAGCGGTAGGTCTACCGGGCCTTAAAGGCTCTAGGCCTAATGGTACTGGGCCCTGATGGTACTGGGCACTGATGGTACTGGGACTTGTACTGGGCCCTGTTCAAGTGGTTTGACCCCTAACAGATCGACCCCGGTCAAAGGCAATACAGCCATAGTTTATTAGCCTGACTACAGCTGTATTACTAAAGTATAGTTTGGTTTGGCACAGATGACAGAGGACCATGTAGGCCTGATCTACTTCACCTGTACAGCTTCTTCTTCTTCTTCCTAAATACTGGTTCACTCAAAAACGAGTAGGTCACCAGCGCGCATGTTAAAAAGTAAATAAAATACATAAAATAGTGCGACTCAGACTGCTGGCCCCTGGAGCAAATTTGGCAACAAGGGTCGCACTCGATATTCAAGAAGTTAAAAGCAATGCCAAATTCAGGCCCAGGTAACAGTAAAATATCTGGGGAAGTAAAAATAGAAAATCGTCAATATGCAGATCTCAGAACTGTTGTATCAATTTGTTTTTTATATGAGACTGCATTTGTGGCAATCTTGATGGCACCCGGCAGTGAGTTCCACAGCCGTACAGAACTAGGATAAATGAATGTAAGTGGCTGTCAATATTTGATGCAGGTATGGTATAACATTGTCCGCCACTCCTGGTGCTACTTTTATTCAATACTAGTTGTTCCATTGGAATGTCAATTAGTTTAGCTCTGCCTTTGAAGAAGATGTTAAGTTTGATAAAAGCTCTTCTCTCTTCTAAGGGTTTCCATTCTAATTTCCTCATGTTCTTCCTAGTATTCCCTTTTCTCTGATGTGGTTCCCTGTTACGAACCGTGCTGCTCTCTTCTGAATCTTTTCGAGGTTATCAATGTCCTTTAGATGGTAAGGATCCCAAACTGAGCAACCATATTCCAGTACTGGTCTAACCAGTGTTTTGTAGCAGTCGTCTTTAACCTTTTGGGGGCAGTCATTGATATCCCTGTATAAGAAAGCTAAGATGTTATTTGCTTACTTACATACTAAATTGTAATGTTCTTTCCATTTGAGACGACTATCTATAATCACGCCTAAATATTTTGCAGCACTGGTTTCTTTAAGAATAGTATTATGAATAGAATATTCTGATCTAGTTGGTGAGCGTTTGTTACATATACGCAACACTTGGCACTTTTGGGGATGAAATTCCATTTTCCAAGTTCTTTCCCACTCTTGTAAAGCGTTTAGATCTTCTTGTAGAATGCGTGTATCATCTTGCTTCTGATTGTTTCTATATACTAAGCTGTCATCTGCAAAAAGCCTTATAGTCTTTAATGCACGCGATTAATCTGCGTAGAAGGGCTCTATTTATTCCTGACAACGCGGCCCCGTTTCCTGGAATGAGTGAAATGATTTTGCAATGTCATAGTAAACAAACACTACGCTCAATGAGTTAACTATATGTTCTACAGTTCGTGCCGGTTTGCCGTACCGCTAACTTGACAGGAAAGTTTGCTGAATCATTGTCCCTTGCACAACTTTTCTGTTTCTCCTCTTACGCATGCGCAATCACCATATAAATAGCAGACCAGTTGCGGTTTATGCGCTTGTTCACTAAGCAGAGGCGCGGCTCGACTTCGTCTGCATTGTCAAAGATCAGTGATCGTAAAAAAAAACTGACTTGCTTTTATCAAATTTGCAATCTGAATTTGATCTGCAACATTAAATTAAAGGGGGAACAAAAATTCTAATTCGGTTCACGACCATTTGCAGATAAGCGAAAGCAGACGCACATTGCACATTGGCACCCGCAAGAACCGTGATCGAGAAGTGGTATGGGCTTACTGTCCGAAGGATCACCACTTTCGTGGGAAGAGACCAAGAAACATGCTGATCACGTTCGAAAGCACGGAATTCAGCAATTTTGAACCAGTACCGGAAACTGCACGGCAGAACCAAAGATGTTCTGTACTGGGGAGATGAGGTAAGTGTTTGAGTGCTCAGAGAGTACGAACACGTGAGAGACTCGAAAGGGTGCGGATTGAGAATTTCAGTCTCTTGTAGGCCTAGCGAAAGAGCTGTGGACCTGTAGATCTATCCACTTGCTCACGAGGAATTACAAGTCTCAAAAGGCGCTTAATAGTTAGAAAAGGGAAAATAACATAATAAGAAATTGACACTGCTTGCTAGACCAATGAGTTAAAACAGTTTTGGTTTGAAAACAGAGAGGACAATTATAACAGAATTAAAAAAAAAAAGCTTTAGTTTGTAAATGTGCGTGTGTGTGCGCAGGGCCCAGTACAAATTGTCATGTTGGATATCGGCAAAGTATGGCATGAGGCAGAAGGATAAATATTGCTCGGAATTTGCCGAAGGACGGTTAAGACGTAAGAGATAAGATAATGTTGCATAGCCCAGCAAAGGGCCACATCAAGACGTGATGTGTCACGTGTGTGTGTGTGTATGTACTCGGTTGGATGTGTGCATATATGTGTGTGAAGGCAGTTATTTCACTGTCATGACACAGTTTAGCAGCCTGTCCATAACTCCCATCATAGCATTCCCTCTCCAGCCTACCCCTACCCCCATTTTCTTTGTTTGAATGTAAACACTGCAAACTAGTTCCCCCCAAAAATGAGGCAGGGAACAGTAAACAAGTGGGATATTTTTTGCTCCCATAAGAAAACCTAACACAGAGTAACTTTCATTCAAGACTGGCACAGCCTTTTAAACTTGAATAAAGTCAGACAAATACAAAGACGAACAATCTAACAGTGAGGGAGAAAAACAAGCGCAGGCCAACAACTGAACTGTCTTCATAGTAATGACTTGGCAAAGAGTTGGACTTAAGGAAGGGGGGTGGGGGGTGGGGGGTGGGTGGGGGGGAGTTTGAAGATGGAGAAACTGGGAACATGAAATTAAGAAAATATACTACGCACAAAAAATTAAGGATCGGTATGTGAAAACAGGTGCATAATAAACTCAGTTCGCTACTGTTATTTATTTCTTAGTCCAGCCAAATTGTCATGAATTCTTGTTCAGCTGTAAGTGGGCGATGTTGTGTTAGTGCGAAAATTGCACGGGATTCTCTACTACTGAGCTGGGCTGCAAACGGAAAAAGCGGAAACTTGCGAAAAATGACCTTGTTTTGGACCGTTCTGCCTGAACACATTGCACGTGCCAGATGGAAAAACCATTATGCACGTGCAAGCACTGCTGTTTATGTGTGAGATGCTGTCGCTCGCTTGGCTTTATAAGAAGACATTCCACCAGTAGTAGGCCTGATCTGACAATGCCTCCACGACGAAAATTAAGCGAGTTGGATAGGGGACGAGCTGTTGCATGGTTCCAAGATGGTGTTCCCAAGCGAGAAGTGGCCAGGCGACTTCATGTGTCCATCTCGGTCATTGTCCGACTGATTCAACGCTTCACAGCCACTGGGATTGTCCATGAAGACGCAGATCGGTCGACCGAAGAAGACGACCCCACATGACGATCGTCTCATTGAACGACAAGCCCTGCAGACAAGAACAGCCTCTTCCAGCATCATTCAAAGGCAGTTCAGGGTGGCTACTACAGTACTAACATCAACATCTGCCAGCCGACCATACGGAAACCGCCTACATAGGTTTAATCTCATGTTCTTGTCGCCCAAGAGTACGGCCACGCTTAACTCCAGCCCATAGGGCAGCACGCCGCGCCTTCTCAGCACGTCACGTGAGGTGGACACGTCAGCAATGGTCCCAGTGATGAATCACGCTTCACCTTCACCACAACAACAGCCGACTGAGGGTCTGGAGGCGCCCAGGGCAACGCTTTATGACGCCACTGTCCAAGAAAAGGTGGCCTTTGGTGGGAGGTTCTGTAATGGTCTGGGGGGGCCTTCAGCCTTCACCACAGAACACCCTTGTATCATGTACAGGTAACCTGACTGGCATCCGATACCAGGATGACATCCTTCAACTGCTGGCTGTGCCTACACTGCAGCAGATGGGACCGAGGGCTGTCTACCAGGATGACAACGCTCACCCCACAGGGCAAGGGGTGGTCAACGACTTCCTGCAGCAGTCTGGAGTCAACAGATGGAGTGGCCAGCATGCAGTCCCAATCTCAACCCGATTGAGAACCTCTGGGATGAGTTGGATCGTTTAAAATGAGGAGCCACCCCCCTCCCAGGGATGCCCAACACCTCTACCAGATGCTGCAGGCTGATGGCAGGCGCTTCCACAGAGGATCTTCACCAACCTGGGTCAACTCGATGAGGACTCACTGTGTTGAGTGCCAGAACAGCCATGGTGTGGTTACACGCATTACTGAGCTTTTAGGAGCATCAGTATGCCCTGTCTTGTGATTTCAGTGAGTTTGGGAAATCAAATTTGGATACGTACCCACTTTAATCAAATGTACACACCAAACAGTTGTTCAAGATTGAAGGCAATTGTGTATTGTTATCACTAAAGAATGGAATTAAATGTTGGTCAAACTTCAACGCATTGACTTTCTTATTTTGACAGTTATGAATATTTGTGAAAGTGATCCTTAACTTTTTGTGTGTAGCTTATGTTACAGACATGAAAACTCTTCACTAACTGCACAAGGGAGCCATCACAATCCCTTTTGAAGGCAGTTATATTTGTATTGCCTGCTCTGAGGCTTTTCATCCACTGGGTCGGAACTCATCAGGGAGACATGGCTGGTTGTGTCTGTGCTCATGGCATCAAATAGAGACACACCACAGTCCATAATACTGTGGTGTTCTCACCACCAAGGGTGCAAAAAAGAGTCCAATAGCACCCCCAAAAGCAGCCAGCGAAGAGTAGTAAATGAAACCAAACGAATATGTCGGGAGGAAAAAAGTTGCTAAAAAACTAAAGGCATTATGCAATTAGTATAAAATGTAGGGGACAATCTTTGAGCCTACGCTTGAGGATCCACCCAAAGATGCAAGGGAGATCAAAAGACAAACACACAGACGGACAGAAACAAATACAAATAACCTCAATTTAATCAAAACAAAATCGGAAATGAAATGAGGCAGGGAACAGTAAACGATAAACAGTAAACAAGTGGGGTATTTTTTGCTGCCATAAGAAAACCTAACACACAGTAACTTTTATTCAAGATTGGCACAGCCTTTTAAACTTGAATAAAGTCAGACAAATACATAAACGAACAATCTAATAGTGGGGGAAAAAACAAGCGCAGGCCAACAACTGAACTGTCTTCATAGTAATGACTTGGCAAAGATTTGGACCTAAGGGGGGGGGGGGGGGGGGGGGGGGGGGGAGGAGTTTAAGATGGAGAAACTGGGAACATGAAATTAAGAAAATATGTTTGAAAGCAATGTAAATTTATGGGAATGCAAAGGATTTCTGTAGGGGAAAAAACACTCAAAACATCAGGCTTGTTTGTTTGATGAAGTTATATTCAGTTTACTGTGGTAGTTCTTCAGAGGCACCACTGAGCATTGCATATTCATGTTAAAAATACACTTACACACACACACACAAACACACACACACACACACACACACACACACACACACACACACACACACACACACACACACCACAATAGGGGGGAGAGCGAGAGAGAGAGAGAGAGAGAGAGAGAGAGAGAGACTTGACACCGACACTGACACTTTTTTATTGTCCAATAGCTGTGCAGCCCTTGTAGACAAGGGGGGACAATCATATATAACTAAATAAATTATATCAAATCACCTTTATCAAAAGAGTATACACCCACACACACGCATGAAACTGAAAGTGAATATATGCGTACCACATGCAGATGCATACTCGCGCTCGTGCACGAGCACTCACACACACACACACACACACACACACACACACACACACACACACACACACACACACACACACACACACACACACAGAGAGAGAGAGAGAGAGAGAGAGAGAGAGAGAGATGCAGGCATGCCTGCATGTATACAGATGGTGGATCATCTTGGAACTTGCTGACTTTGTTCAATTTAACACTTTCCTTATCTTTATTGCTTCTGCTAAGAATCTAGCCAGGGATTTCGTACATTTTCATTATTATTTGAAAGAGTATATGTTACCAATCTCTGATCAGGATTTTCTGTAAAGGAATTTAGAATATCACAGCTTTTGTGTTTTTTTATTATAAGCAGAGCAATTGAAAAGTAAATGAACTTCATCTTCTGTTCCATTTCCACATGATAGGCAAACGTTGTTTTTATCTTCTTCACTTTGAAACCATTGTTTGAAATTTTTTAGGCCGCTAACTCTTAGTCTGAATCTGATAAGACTATCCCTGTGCCATTTATCCAGCGCAAATGATAGATATTTTTCTGCTTGAAAAACATTTTTAAAGAATAAAACCACCTATATTTATCATTAACTTCCAGTTCCGAGTGCCAATGCTGTTTATAGCAGGAGATAAGTCTATCTTTGAATTCACTAATAAAACCATACTCACAACCAGCACCTTGGCTTAGCCACACAAAACCAAATGATCCATTCTTGCATAAAATTCTCTTAACATTTGATGCCCTATTTAACTGACCAAATTCACGTTGCATAATGAGCATTTCATAGGACTGTCTGCAAATTCTCGACATTGGTAGGTTAATGAGTTTAAGCCAGTATTTAATACACACAAAAAAGAGAGAGAGAGAGAGAGAGAGGAGAAGAGAGAGAGGCCATGCATCCATTTCAATGACATGGACTTTGAAAGACATGTGTTGCAAGTGCATTGTGTGTCCTGTCTTACTTGTCTTCCCAACTTTCCCTTCTGGTAAGCAAATGGCTAAAGACACTAAGCTGTACACTTTTCTTCCTGGGCGTGGCATATTCCCGTCCAGTTAATTGGGCAATGCCAATATACCCGTTATTGCACCCACCCTCCCCTATCAATGTATCATGCATACCCTGTACTCTCATTATAGCCACATCTTGACTTTATACCTTTCACCTCCTGCCTTGTTCTGGTTAAGACTAAGAGTGTTGATCACACAAAGGACATTCAAACAGCCTCTCTCCCTCTCTCTCTCTCTCTCACAGTGTGTCTGTATGTGTGTGTGTGTGTGTGTGTGTGTGAGAGGAGAGAGAGAGAGAGAGAGAGAGAGAGAGAGAGAGAGAGAGAGTGTGTGTGTAAATTGTTAATGTGCTCTGGAAATGTGTACTGAAATAGCAAGGAAGTTTGTACTTACCGCATCAGTTCTTTATCATGGTTTGAATGCTATGCATTTTTGTTGTTTGTTTTGTTTTGTTTTCTGTTTTTGCAAATGCATCAGCCAGACTCTTTAATGGGTTACTTATAATTCATTTTGATTATTTTCATTATGAATTATTTTATTTCAATGCACATACACAGTTTTGCTTCTGTTTTTTTTTTCTTTTTTTTTCTGCTGTTAGATTTAGATTTTATTTAGTCTTAATACCAGTTTTTGTCGGTTAAAAAAAAAGTAAAACATGCAATGAAATTATGATTTTGTTATTATGTGTTTAATAAATGTGTAGGTTTTTCCCTCTAAAGTCAATCAATACAGGAAAGCATGCAGACGCATACCTTCACTTCCCTCAATATGTTTCATTGTCTTGCGCCTTCCCATCCCATCCTCTGTGGACAACTCTATCTCATCACTGTATGTTCATGCATTATCCACCTTGTCAGGGTTCTTCTGGTTTTCTGTTTAACAGTTTTCGTCTGCTAGTTTTGCAGTTTGTTTTATTTGACATCTTTGATTATTCATATTATAGTTTGAATATTATGCATTTTAAAAGCAAATTTATAGGTATTAGTTGCACTCGTAAAATGATAGACAGGCATGTATGTAAACTACATACGATAGACAGGCATGTATGTAAACTACATACTTCCTTATTTGATCCTTCCCCCCCCACCCTCAGCTAATGAGTTCAAATTACCCACCCACGCACACAAATGCCACTCAACCATTCCAGGTGCTTCTTCCCTCCAAAGACAAAACAACAACAAAATTTTTCAGCTCTGGTCTTTTATGTCTCTCCTTACAACCTGGATATCTACCCATCCCTCTCTCTCTCTCTCTCTCTCTCTCTCCTCTCTCTCTCTCCTCTCTCTCTCTCTCTCTCTCTCTCCCCTCTCTCTCTCCTCTCTCTTCTCTCTCTTCTCTCTCTCTCTCTCTCTCTCTCTCTCTCCCTGCTTATCTCTCAGTTCCTCTGAGTATTTTCATCTGAACCATTCAGCACAGTGTGTGGTGGTGCTCTGCACACAGAATGTTTAGTTCAAGTGGCCACTGTGTCAATTATATGCTGTCATAAATCTTCTCCTTTGAGTCTGAGTGTCATACAGTATGTCAGGGATTTTTTAAAATTTCTTTATAGAGGAACTAAGCTATGCTTTGGAAGATTTGAATGTTCTGCAACATGTTATACGCATGCATGGGATAATATGCCTTCTTTGTGTTTGCAAAAATGAAAAGACTTGTCTCTGCACATACCGAGGATACGTCCACAGACTGCAGAACAGAGGTTGATGGGTTTATGGGTCTAACAGGCCCTGTCATGGCAAATGAAGCATGTCACTTTGGTTGATGCATATATATGAAAGTCAGTGTCTTCATCAGGTTAGTCTTGCGCAGGTGATGCTTAAGGCGGCATCTGAAACTAAGAAAGAAGATACATTATCATTCATCAGGGATCCAGGAGAAGGCATCAGGTAGCTCTTCACCACCTTGAGCAACTTGTGCCTTCAGGCTAAAGGTAGGCGATGTAGAAAAGATAAGCTGTGATGAATGATTTGAATTTTTGGAACAGCAGTATGGGCACTTCGAGTCACCAGTGATTTTGCGTATACAGTATATGTCTTTGTTAATTATTGTATTTTGTTTGTTCAGGTAGATACCAGGTGGTGAAGTTTGACATGCAAATCGACGTGCGTTGTTGTCTCTTCGAAACCAAGAGATTCTGAAGAACTTGTGAATTGCAGAAAGGAGCCAGGTTTGAAATAAAATTGAGATATAACATCAGAATATGTAGGAAGAACAGATGCAAGAAAACAGAAAGATATTATACTATATATATATATATTTTTATATATATTATATATTTATATATATATATACTCACATCATACTCTCACACACACACCAGCCTGATGTGGCCTTTGTGGTTGGCGGGTATAAGCAAAATTACCTACCTACCTTAGCGCACACAAAACACAACGCATGCACGCACGATGCACGCAAGCACTCACGCGCAACAACACACAACACACACACAACACACAACCCAAACCACACACCACACACACCACACAGATAATTTTTCACACCACACACAACACCACCACCACACACACACACACACCACCATCACCACACACACACACACACACACTGACACACAGATAAGTTCACACACCACACACACACAACCACACACACACACACACACACAACAACCACACCACACCACACCACACCACACCACACCACCACACACACCACACCACCCCACACCACACCACACACACACACACACAACACCCACACACACACACACACACACCACACACACAAAAGTTTTCACACACCAACCACACACACACAATAAGTTTTCACACACCCAACACACCCCACACACACACACAACACACACCACAACCCACACACACACACACACACACACACACACAACACACACACACACACACACAC
>CM031629.1:29670194-29685194 GCA_018398815.1 Conus ventricosus | reverse complement strand
TTTCACTAAATCAGCCCCATAAATTTGACGGATTGTTTTTTAAAGACAATAACAGGCAGATGTATACAATGTTCACTACATCAGCCTTATAAATTGACAGATTGTTTTTAAAGACAATAACAGGCAGAACATGTATACAATTTTCACTAAATCAGCCTTATACAAGTTATAGATTTGTCAGATTGTTTTTAAAGACAATAACTGGCAGAAACAGGCAGATGTATACAATTTTCACTAAATCAACCTTATAGATTTGTCGGATTGTTTTTAAAGACAATAACAGGCAGATGTATACAATTTTCACTAATCAGCCCTATAAATTTAACTGACAGCTAGTCCTGAGAGACCATAATTCAACTGCTCAGATGGCAGAGCACCAAGTGTGTAATTCTGGTGATCCTGTGTGGCAGGTTTTAAAACACCACTGAGCCCTTTTGGTACATGCAGAATGTTCTAATTCTGACTCCATAACCTGAAAAGACCCTTGATGTGAGACTATACACTAAAGTTCTGTGTGTGAACGCACACATATCATCTTGCAAACAAGTAAAATCCCATCACTAACATTCAGAACAAAACTCCAATTTGGCTGACGATATGGATAACAAGTTACACATAACATGCACCCTGTGTGAAAATCCAAAACGATGAAGGTGAAAAAACCCAAGTGGTATTGGTACATCCAGTCCGGTTTTCTGACAGTCTCATTACCGCAGACAGTGTCGGGTGACTCTTAATCTTATCTTGACTTCCTTCGATGAACTATTCACCTTGCTCAGAGTGGACCAAAATGTTGAAAAGGTTCTCTTCTTCGAGGGGTCAATTAAAGCTGACAGCCGAATCAGAATTTGACATTTGCAGGAAATGTTCAAAATGAACTCAGGGGTGGGAGAGGGAGTCTGGGATGGGGGAAAACTGAAAGAGGAGTTGGAGGTAGAGAGAAGGGAGGGGCAGAAGTATCCAACGCTTCTTTCACTTCACCAGTTATCTCTTTCATGGAAACACGAAAATCTGACATAAAAGTATGCATCAACTGACCCTATATTTCATCCCTGTATGAATCCCTGTATTTCATCCCTGTATTTCAACCCTGTATGAATCCCTGTATTTCATCCCTGTATTTCATCCCTGTATGAATCCCATTTGTTTCTATTATCTCCATCATGTTTCCCCACCCTCCTCCCTCCCTGTTGTTTGTTTGGTAGTGCGTCTCTCACTCTGTGTGTGTGTGTGTTGTGTGTGTGTGTGTGTGTGTGTGTGTGTGTGTGCGTGTGCGTGTGTTGTAAAGCATGTTTTTGAGGGGTGCCTGGGAATTAGGAGAGGGCTGGGGTGGGAGAGAAAAGGGGAACAGAAAGTGTAAGGGGTAGGTACAGTAAGGACTAAGGAAGACATGTGTTTGGGGCAGAGGGGAGGAGGGAAAGGTGAATGGGGGAACTTGCTTGAAGAAAATTTGCTTTCTACTTTTTTCACCACTCCCTTAATGCATAACATGTTCTCTCAGATAACACAACTATGTGTACTGAAGTGGGACTCTGATCTACACTATTCTTTCTTCAAGAGGTAATCCTCTCTGACTGATCTGAGCTATACTTTGAAAAAAATTGATTTTATTACAGTTTCTTTTTGAAATGTTGTTAAGCATGAGTAAATTGTATAATTTTCAAACTTCAAGTTCAACAAACTGAATTTCATTTTCTAAAAAAATGTTCTTCCAATTCATACCACCAAAAAAAAAAGCAGATGAACTGATTGACAATTCATCTAATTCAGTTGTCATACTATTTTGACAGAATCAAGCTGTTTTTAAAATGGAAGTCATCAGCGTCCAACAGCTGCAGTCTTGATAGGGGCTCTCTACACTCCAGGACTGTTGACTTTTTACTAAAAGTTTCCTTAAATTATAATGAGAAATGGGTCAGACATTGCATGTATACTCACAAGACCCATAACTCCATGACTCGGTCCTAGCTGAGTGAGACAAGAGCTCTAGAGCCACACAAAGTCATGGCCTTACACATCAAGAGACATGAGGAATGAGGTACAGTGGAGGGAAATATAATCTGTATATTCAGCAAGAGTTGTGAATTTTCATATTATGGTACGTTGTAGAAATGCCTTTGCCAAAATATACTCTGCCCAAGCACACTTTTGAGTGATTACCATCCTTGAATACTGACTTTTTGCTGACCTCGAGTAACTCGGAAGACAAATTTCATGTCATTTCTGCGTCCGAGTCTTGACACTCCATCCCGGACACAACAGACCCGGACATTTAAGTCAAGGGAGACACAACATAAGATAGACGGCCTCAAACGCTCAAGCATAGGTAGACACAACATGTGACTGAGATCTTGTCGTGCTTCAGTATGGGTGCGTTTAGGTGGGAGTGTACTGTAGGATGGTAAATTTTAATTTCTTCCTCACCCCACCCCTCACCTTCCCACTCTCTCTTTCCATTTTCAGTTTTCTTAACATGGTTTGATCTCTTTCTGTCCCCCCCCCCCCCCCCCCCCCCCCCCCCCCCCCCTTTTCTCTCTCTCTCTCTCCACATGCCGCTCTGCTCATATATTCTTCTATCATGAATCCACTAATAACAGTCAAAGATTAAGATAAGAGCTTCTCAACATCGCCCACACCCATTATAGCCTCCACCCCCACCCCAGTGATCAGTGACTTAAAATCATTACTATAAAAAAAACACACAAAAAAACACAATTGAACACTAAACATTTCACAAAGGTCTATCAATCAAAGCCATCTGTCTTGACAACTAGGACGTCTAGTAGTAGTAGTAGTAGTAGTAGTGTGTGTGTGGGGAGGGGGGGGGAAACAAGCATTTGTGTGTGTGTGTGTGTGTGTGTGTGTGTGTGTGTGTGTGTGTGTGTGTGTGTGTGTGTGCGTGAATGTGGGCGATTTATGCATATATATGTATATGTTTGTGTGCTATTCTGTTTGGGTGTGTCTGTGTGCATGCCAGCGTCACTCTATGCATGTGCGTGCATGTATGATCGTATGCAGCTATTGCTACATCTGCCTTTATTGGTATTTTTTTTTGTTTGTTTATGACGTGTATATCTTTTTTTTCTCTTAAGCAATGCCTCTGAGTAGTACTACAATAGTTAGGTGCAATAGTTTTTGAAATTTGGCAAGAACAATCGATCGATGACGCAAGACAAATGGTTTCACACTGGGACCGAGAGCTACCATGCTGAACGTGTATTTTATATGGTTTTCTCTTAATTTCACGTTCTGTGACAAGGGATGGTGTTTAACATAAACGCTACTCGATCTACAAACCAAACGAACACACCAATGAGGATCTGAGGGATG
The DNA here is from genome assembly GCA_018398815.1 of Conus ventricosus. Classification (NCBI taxonomy): domain Eukaryota; kingdom Metazoa; phylum Mollusca; class Gastropoda; order Neogastropoda; family Conidae; genus Conus; species Conus ventricosus. The sequence continues at coordinate 29,681,864 of CM031629.1, read as the reverse complement.
AGATCGAATTCTTCCAAGCACGTAAATTTTTTTCGATTTGGGTCATTCACTCACCCACTTCATGTGCGTCGACGATAGCAGCAATGTCCGACATACCCCCGCAATACCGTTGTCCAAATCACAGTGGCGGAAACACACCAATGGTCATTTTCAAATACTTCACCGACACAAGCCAGCTAGAAGTGCCCACTGATACAACGTTGGCGATTCAAACCCAGAACCGCCAAGGCAAAAGCCAGGAAAGATACGTGCGTATTTTTCGCCATGTTCCTTTGTTCACTTCGATGCGATCAAAACAACCAAATCGTCTGCTGTGACAGCGCCGCCTTTCCTGACGATTCCTCCGACTCTAATATTCGTAGTAGCCTATGTCGTAGGGGGTGAGGAATTGCTTCACTCCGAACAGCTATTACAAAATATGTCTTATTTTGAGGACGTCCTGTCAGCTGAGTGGTTGTCAAAGTCACTACAGACCGCGATAAACTTGAGACGGCGGACTAAACAGTTCACAATCCTGGGTCACGTGGCACGCGCAGTGACGTCACATGTCAACACCAAATCGCGGAAATGCTCAATCTTAAATGCCCCACGGACATAGTGTGTGTGTGTGTCTGTGTGTGTGTGTGTTACGGAGGGGGATGGGGTGGGGGGGTGGGGTGTATAAAGGGTGCAGAAGGTGCAGTGGTAATGAAGAAGGTAAGGAAACAAGGAGTGCCACGGCGCTACCATTACGAACGTCCCACAAAGAGAGGGGGGGGGGGGGGGGGGGGGGATGGGGGGGGGGGGGGGGCGTAGACGTGGGACTGGACGGTAAGAGGGAGGGAGAGGGGGGGATATGACATGAAGGGAGTGAGACGAGGGGATCATGGGTGGCCATTGCTGCAAAGTCGTCGGCACGTTTTCCTCAGTGTCGAGCTACAGGCTCAGCGTGTTGGCATTATAGAGAACACTCTACTGTGCCTTTTTTTTCTTGTTCAGGAAATAATCCTTGTATTGAAATGGCCATGTAGGCCTACTTTATACTCAAGAAGAACTCAATGCTGCGCCTGATCGAGCTGTCAGCATCTGAGCACATATATAGGCCACACACACACACACACACACACACACACACAAACGCGTGCGCGCGCACACACACACACACACACATACACAAACGCGCGTGCGCATGCACACACACACACACACACACACACACACACAAACACTCGCACATAAGCGCACACACACACACACCACATACACACGCACTGTGATGCAACCGCGCGCGTACGTATACCACATATACATGCACTGTAAACACACAACACACACACACACGCACACACACACGCATATACAAACATAGCCTACACACTCACACACAAACACTGGCGCACAACTCAGACTCTCTCTTTCTCTCTGACGCATCACGCGCACGCACTCACACAAACATACACACACACACAGGAGAACAAACCCCTCCCTCCACACATACCCCCCCCCCCCCCCCCCCCGAGTACACACACACACACACACAGAGTGACACATACATGCATACACACATGCACATGCATAAACACACACACACATCTGGTGGCATCGGCACACACAGGTACATACTTATTCACGAGCTCGTTCACAAGGTGCTCGCGGACACACGCACACACACACCATACACACACATGACGCATATACGCACACACACTTATAAACGATCAACATGAGCAGTGCTTGTGCATGACACACACACGCACATACACATACGCGCGAAAGCATGCGCCCACACACGCACGGAGTAATAAACACACATGTGCACGCCATGCGCGCGCACGCGCACACACACGGATTGACACTCTCTACCCGGCTTTCACTCTCAGTTTGGCTTACAGTGACAAGCACTCACTATCCACCTCTCTTTCACATAAACACACGCGCGCACACACGCGCGCTCACACATACATAGATATCTGGCGGCATCAACAAACATACACAAATGCACACACACACAGGGGTACGTTGATAGGGCACGTGCACGCATACACATGCTTATGAAATGTTGAATAACAATTCACCAATGGATATTTTTACCGTAAGTTTGACAGCCAAGTTGGTACTTTTCTTTGACTGATCAGTGTCTGCGTGCGTGTGTGTGTGTGTGTGTGTGTGTGTGTAATAAGCTGTTCTGATGTTTTTCAGTCATCCTTAGCTGTCTTGAATCCGTTTCAATACTTTTTTTGTTGACAATCTTCACTATACATGCTAGTACTTTTTTAATCGACTAGGACGAGGAGGATGAGCATGCACCTTTGTGGAAGAGCATAACTTGGGAACGTAACAGTTATTTATGTACGGATAACGAAGGAAGACATTGCATGGATAAGATACCGCTGAGGCTGGTACGAAGAAGCTCCTGGGAGAGTGAGGCAGCAGGCCTTCAGAAAAGCACATGGCTACCTTCCTCAGGTACGCGTTGCTTTCCATGAACTCCGGACCTGTTCCACCGTGTGTTTGCCTTGACAAAACGGATACGCCGAGTCACCTGATCTCCCCTTTTTCATCAGTGTTGAATTCAGAGGGCAGGTCAAATACAGATCTGAGAATGAAGCCGATCCAAAAAGAGCCCTATGCAATGCACCATTCATGAGGCTTCGATGGAGTGCGTTTTCCCCATCGTGACTTGTCCGACAAGTTCTGATTTGTCCTGCCTGCTGTTCCGAACCGGCTTTGTCAAGGTTTCGAAATGTTCCTTTTCTTTCTCGGCTTTTATTTCATTTTTTCTTAAAGCTAGTCTGGGTACGTGTTCTAAACCTCTAAATCAGAATTCACGTTGCGCCGGTAGTAGACTTAACAGACCGACACCTTCTCGTAAGCAGAAAAGGGCACTTTGAGCATATTTGTCACACAATTGAAGTACCTCGCAATGTGTACTGAACTTCTTTGGCAATGTTTTCCGACCTCTTCCGACATTTTTCAAACCAAGTGAGGTAAACCTACGTGTTTGAACATCCAAGCTTTTTAAGGATTTCTGGAGTTTTCAGCATAAGTTCGGGGGCCGGAATAGCTCAGTGGTAGAGCGCCAGACTCGTAATCTTGGGGTTGCGGGTTCGAATCTCCCCCAGGCCGTTTCGATACAGGGGGATTTTTCCCTCGGGAGTTAACATTGGTTCTGACTCTATTTCCCATACAGTCCTTTGAATGAGACTATAAACCGAGGTTCCGTGTGTGAACGCACGCATAACACCTTGCACACACGTCAAATCCCATCACCAACTTTCGAAAGAGAAGGCCAGTTTGGCCATTGGTATGGATGACACGTTACACATAGCATGCACCTTCCCCGAAGTTGGAGTATGGCTGTCTTAATGGTGGGATAAAATAAAAAAAAAAACGGTCATATACACGAAACTCCACTCTTTGTTGGGTAGATGGGATTAATCCTCACCTGCCTATACAGGGGGTGTCCGTCCGCAGGCGTATCTGCCTGCGTACGCAGAAGAACTTAAGTCTTTTACAGAAGTCTGTAAAGCCGCCAAATTGATATTATATAGATGTTTTCCCCCTGACAGTTTCAGAATTTCTTAGACAATAGTTTAAGCCTAAGCCCTACAGTCGTCTTCTCAAACACTCAAGTCGGGTTTCTTTTGTGTTCTTCATGTGTGCTTTGTTTTTCCACAGGGTGTTTAGGGTAAGAATACATAGTTGTTTGTTTTTCCACAGGGTGTTTAGGGTAAGAATACATAGTTGTATTTCTTTCTTTCTTTCTTCTTGTCAATGTTGTGCTCAGATGCCTATAAAATAGATTTCAAACCTCCATCCACCCTCCCATAGAGGCCTGGCATCATCGGTTATTTTGGACCTAGCTACCTACAGTTAAGTGTTGGCGTTTTTCCTGCCTGGCCCACGCCATCATTTCTATGGTAGAAAATCTTTACAGAGGAAAATGAACGCAGCCAGTCCATGGAACGACAGTGGACAGACTGACATAGAAGGGAGGCAACTATAGCAGAACAGAGAAGTTTCGCGTGATGAAGAGAATCCCTTCATCAAGGCTTGTTTTAAAAAAAGAAAACGGGGGGGGGGGGGGGGGGGGGGGAATAGCTCAGTGGTAGGGCACTGGACTCGTAATCTTGGGGTTGCAGGCTCGAATCTCCGCTGGGCCGTTTCGGTACAGAATGATTTTTCCTTTGGAGTTAACATTGGTTCCGACTCCATTTCCCATACAGTCCTTCGAATGAGACTATAAACCGAGGTTCTGCGTGTGAACGCACGCATAACATCTTGCACACACATAAAATCCCATCACCAACTTTCGGAAGTGAAGGCCAGGTTGGCCGTTGGTATAGATGACTGTTGCACATAGCATGCACCTTCCCCGAAGTTGGAGTTTGGCTGCCTTAATGTCGGGATTAAAAAACGGTCATACACACCAAACTCCACTTCCTATACAGGGGGTGTTCGCAGGAGTATCAGCCTGCGTATACAGAAGAAGAAGATGAAGTTTAAATTTTTAAAAAGGTGCTAGCCACATTCAGATATACTCAGGGCGACAAAAATTAACACCTACACCGTGTTGATACTGTATACACTGAAAACAGGACATAGACTGCATGTTTTCATGCACAATCAATTTAAAGGTGGCCCACAAGGACTAACACCTTTATGACACGGCCTCTGCGATTTGTGACCACCTTCTCTGGGACTGTTCCATCAAGGATACCCTTCTTAAAAAGACACGTGTCGGGATACCCTTCTTAAAAAGACACGTGTCTGATACCCTTCTTAAAAAGACACGTGTCGGGATACCCTTCTTAAAAAGACACGTGTCAGGATACCCTTCTTAAAAAGACACGTGTCAGGATACCCTTCTTAAAAAGACATGTGTCCAGACTGGACAACTCTAGGGAGGAAATTCAATGACAGCCTAGAGGATTTCAAAAGAACACTTGCAATTGTAAGAGCAACTAGCACATTCATTATTGAACCGACAAAGAAGACAGAACTAAAAAGGATGAATGCTCTGCACTCCCCGAAGATGGAGTATGGCTAGCCTTAATGGCGGGATAAAAAACGGTCATACACACAAAACTCCACTGCCTGTCTATACAGGCAGTGTCCGCAGGAGTGTCAGCCTGCATACGCAGAACGAACGAATGCTCTGCAGTTTCAGAATATCCCAGTTTGGTAATGACAGTATAGCCAGCATATAAAATTTACACATCAAACAATCAGACAACATAAAGACAGCATATGCTCTCTCATACCCAAGCACTGCATCTTTGATACAAAATCTTTATTGATTTAAAAACTCTTTGTTGAATAAAAATTAATCAATGGGCCTCTAAATTCATCATGATTATTTCAAACATGGCTTCAATAACCGAACACATGCAACTATCAGAAAAGTTAAAAGACTGATAAAATGAATGGAATGTATACCAAGCTATATACAGCAGCACACTTTTTCCAGGATCCCACAGAAAAACAAAAATTAATGAGAGAAGCCAATGGTTAAAAGGCAGTGTAAGAATAAAATAATTAAAAAAATTAATAACAGTCACAAGAATACGATATGTATATTGTGTATAAATGGTTAAAATTGTTCAAAAAAATCCAAAACCAACCATTCTCCTCCAGACTGATATGTTTATTGTTTGTTTATTTTAGAAGGGAGAAGCTGATGAACTGCACAATTTGCTTTAATTAACAGGTACATAATGGAATGTGAAGCATGAGGGTTAGCAACAAAACCAGCCAAGCAGTAAGTATATTCACGGATGCTCTGCACACACACACACACACACACACACAAAGAAGGCAAAAGTGAGAGAAGAGCGACAGAAAAAGGGGTGGGTGGGGGTGGGAGTGGGGAAGACGGGATGAACTACATGCACATGTTTGTGAGGAAAGAGAATATAACAAAATTCACATATTTTTCAACATACTGGACAAACCATAGCAAGAGTGAGAGAAGAGGACGAGCCAGAGAAACAGAGAGGGTGTAGAGGTGATGATGAACAATGAGAGAGAAAAAGAGAGAGAGAGAGAGAGAGAGAGAGAGAGAGAGACAGAGAGAGAGAGAGAGAGAGAGAGAGAGACAGACAGAGAGAGAGGCAAGACAGACAGAACAAAGAGACAGAGAGAGAGAGAAGGGGACGGTGAGAGGAAAAGAACTGAAAGGAACAATGAACAGACTAACTACAGTGAAGAAAGTCTGTGAAACATTCTGCACCAGGTTATACATTCATGTCTTCAATATGATGATGCATACACCAATACAACAAGTCAATGACCGATGTCCATATGCAATGAAAAATGTCTGGATTATAAACAATGTGGGCGATATGTTCATATTTTACAGAACGGAGAAAAATTCATTGTGCGCACGTGTATGCATGTGTGTGTGTGTGTGTGTGTGTGAGAGAGAGAGACAGAGTGAGAGAGAGAGAATTTCCTTGCACTAGTAAGCTTTCTTTTCTTTTTAGAGATGACAAAATATTGATGGTCACTTGTCTGGATGTTGGATACTAACAGATCAACCGACTGATTCTCAGATATTCCAAGTTATTTGCCCAAATGTTGCAACCATTTCATTGATTGCGATACATCTTCAGGTATCTTGTCATTTTCTTTTCACTCAAACAACCAAAAAAGATAAAAGGCACAGAACATACTTTTATGGTCATGTCTATCAATATACTACAATAACATTTTTAACACTAGCTTTGTTGTTTAAAAGAGTCATTTGGTAAAAAAAAGTTGTCAATATGAAGTGTACACATTCTTCCTGGTGACCATCACCTTTCTTCTGACCTTCACCTGACATGCACCTCGGTCATTTGACCTTCGGTCGACCTTCACCTCTCTGTATCCACTTTCACGACCGGTTTCTAATAGTCTTGTGCTCAAAATGCTTTCACAGGTCCACCTGGCGTGACGTAAACACAGGGCCACTCTCGGTGCTGGCGCCGCTCATGGAGGGCGGTGGGCGGTAGGTCTGGCGGGGAGGGGCGTAGGTGACCCCTGGGTGCATGCCGTACATGGGAGGCTGAGAGCGCGCCGGAGGCGAGATGATGTAGTCAGTCGGCTCCCTTTCATTCTCATAGATGTCACGTTTCTGTCGCAGTTGCTGGTAGCGGATGTCTCCAACAAAGCGGCACACCATCATGCCTTGAGAACACATAAAATTTTTTTAAAAATTGTACATCTTAATACAGGAATATACAAAAAAAACCTCTCAACCATTCTTTGTGTGTGTGTGTGTGTGTGTGTGTGTGTGTGTGTGTGTGTGTGCGTAGGTGCGTGCATGTGTATCTCATTATTCATGTCCCCCAGCAGCACTGTTCCCAAGCCTCTCATTCCAGCTCCTGACACTAAACCACGCCGCATGCTTGTTCTGTTACAGCATCTGGAGGCTGTACACAACACACCATCGGTATCAAGTCGTCAGAGACAAACCCACTGGAGGAGAAACTGCATTGCTACTGATTCCCCCTGTGGGATACCAGGGGGTCTTCTGTACAAATAGTTCCCCCTCCTTCTGGATATTCTGTGCTAGCAAAGTCCCCTTTTCCTTTCGCTCTCAGTAACTCTGTCTCCTCCTTTGCTGTACTGTCGTCTACTGTCCTTTCTGTCTACCACATCTCTTATCTATCTTTTTCCACAACCTCTTCCCACAAATTTCTGCACTCAACGAAGTCGGAGTGAACTGATTATACTCTCGAGTATAGTGTGAGTATCCCAACAGGGTAAACCAGTTCACATGCTACCAGATACTGGAACGCTGAAGAAGCAGAAGCAGCTACTGATTCACTTTGCCGGTGTATGCAGTCACTTTAGTACTGGTCAGTAGTATCTGTTCTAACACATGCAGCACATCACTCACTAAGCCTCTTACTGATGACAGTAATTGCTTCACTTAGCCAGCATGTTTGAGCACCGCCCTCCTGAGGGCACCACCCAGTCCATCCCACAACAGTCCCCATGAATTTACCTATGGTGACGACTTCATAACGAATTCACCATGGGCATGAACCAGGAGAGGACATTGAACCTGAGGTCACCTCTAGATCAGGGCATGATGGGACAGAATCTGAGACATTTTTGTTTATATGACATTCATTAAGAATGACGATGTCAGGGATGAAGCTATGGGTTTCATTTTGGTCTGAAACTACACGTTAATGTATTCTATGCTTCATTTCATAACATGTCCTCCAGTCAACCAGGCTCATGAGGTGCTGATGTCTCCAGTGCTGATCATGAAATTTCACCACCAGACTCAAATCAGTCAATGACGTTTTCATTAAATCGATGGACCTCAACTCAAGTCTTCAGACTTAAGAAAACTTAGCCTTGGTTTAAGTCTTCACATGTGAGGCCACAGCCTAAAAATTTCAACAAATACAAGCCTCGAACCCACAACCTCCTTGTCCACAAGTCTGCAACACTAACCGCTGCAAACAATGTACAGAGTGGGCAACACTGAACCGCTTCCATGACAAATGTAAGAAGACAGAGTGATCATATTACAAGAAATTAAAACAAAAACAACACAACAATGAAAATGTTTAAAAAAACCCAATGGCATTGTGTCCATCAACACTTTTATGGAACATGAACAACCAAGCAGCAAGAACTTCACCAACATCCTATAAACTGTACAGACAACAGAGACAGAGTTACTGAGAGCGAAAGGAAAAGCGGATGTAACTAGCACAGAGAATAGGGTGGGACGTTCTGCGGTCAAATATCTGTTTTATCATTGTAAAGACAAGGTTTTGTACAAGAGTTTTAAATAAATGAAAGAATGTACATTAAACCCTAAAATAAAAAAAAATCACCTCGCCCAAAAGCATAATTGCAGTGCAAAGGAGAAACAGGTGGGAGAGGAAACAAACTGGGGACAGGTGGAGGAGAAACAGGTGGGAGGAAACAAACTGGGGGACAGGTGGAGGAGAAACAGGTGGGAGAGGAAACAAACTGGGGGACAGGTGGAGGAGAAACAGGTGGGAGAGGAAACAAACTGGGGGACAGGTGGAGGAAAAACAGGTGGGGAGGAAACAAACTAGGGGCCGGTGGAGGAGAAACAGGTGGGGGAGGAAACAAACTGGGGGACAGGTGGAGGAGAAACAGGTGGGAGAGGAAACAAACTGGGGACAGGTGGAGGAGAAACTGGTGGGAGAGGAAACAAACTGGGGACAGGTGAAGGAGAAACAGGTGGGAGAGGAAACAAACTGGGGGACAGGTGGAGGAGAACAGGTGGGAGAGGAAACAAACTGGGGGACAGGTGGAGGAGAAACAGGTGGGGGAGGAAACAAACTGGGGACAGGTGAAGGACAAACAGGTGGAGAGGAAACAAACTGGGGACAGGTGGAGGAGAAACAGGTGGGAGAGGAAACAAACTGGGGGACAGGTGGAGGAGAAACAGGTGGGAGAGGAAACAAACTGGGGGACAGGTGGAGGGGGAAACAGGTGGGAGAGGAAACAAACTGGGGGACAGGTGGAGGAGAAACAGGTGGGAGAGAAAACAAACTGGGGGACAGGTGGAGGAGAAACGGGTGGGAGAGAAAACAAACTGGGGGACAGGTGGAGGAGAAACAGGTGGGAGAGGAAACAAACTGGGGGACAGGTGGAGGGGAAACAGGTGGAGAGGAAACAAACTGGGGGACAGGTGGAGGAGAAACAGGTGGGAGAGAAAACAAACTGGGGACAGGTGGAGGAGAAACAGGTGGGAGAGGAAACAAACTGGGGGACAGGTGGAGGAGAAACGGGTGGGAGAGAAAACAAACTGGGGGACAGGTGAAGGAGAAACAGGTGGGAGAGGAAACAAACTGGGGGACAGGTGGAGGAGAAACAGGTGGGAGAGGAAACAAACTGGGGGTCCTGTGGAGGAGAGGGAGCCAAGTGGAAGGAGTGTGGTGGGGATGCTGGGGAGCGGCAGAAGAGAGGACAGAGAACCAAAGACCTACATAACACTTACACATCCATGCATAAATGAACACTTACCATACATTACAAACATTGCCCCTCCCCTCCCCATTACCCACACTGTCAAGATTCAAAGACAGCAACGGGTTGAATAGCAGAAAACTAAGTTTTTCCTTATTTAAATGTATGAACAGTGTTCAAAGCATGATTCCCTGGAGCACACTACAATTCCACTTTGCCAATATTGGAACAGGCCCACCAACCAAAATACATAAATAATTCTGAAAGAGCACCTCATACTGTGCTCTATGATATCTAGCTTCCCAGCCCACTTGAAACAATCACTATTTGTGGTACTTCACAAACCGTCCTCATAGCGGTACAGCTCCACCCATATCCAATCATTAAACTCATCTTGCATGGCCATTTCGCCTTCTGGCTATCAGATCAAATGACTGTGATAAAAGCTTCTTATTCGCTGCTTGGCCGCACCTTTCACTCCAGACCTGAACGGAATTAGACTGAGATAGCGCATATGTTAGTTCCTTCCAAACGACTGAACTGTATTTCTTCTTCTTCTTCTTCTGCGTACACGGGCTGATACTCCTGCGGACACTCCCTGCACAGACATCAGCCCAACAAAGGGAGTGGAGTTTTGTGTGTATGACCATTTTTTATCCCACCATTAAGGCAGCCATACTCCATCTTCGGGGAAGGTGCATGCTATGTTTAACGTGTCATCCATACCAACGGCTAAACTGGCCTTCTCTTCCGAAAGTTGGTGATGGGATTTGACGTGTGTGCAAGATGTTATGCTTGCGTTCACACATGGAACCTCGGTTTATAGTCTCATCGAAGGACTGTATGGGAAATGGAGTCAGAACCATCGTCAACTCCAAGGGAAAAATCCCCCAGTTCTGAAACGACCTGGCGGAGATCCAACTGAGCTATTCCGGCCCCCGAACTGTATTTCATCCTAGCAGATTTTCACCCACGTTCTTCTCACACAATTACAGGTTTGAGGGTGGATACCTTTCAATCAGACTTCATTCAACAACTCCTTGAGCTGGATCACCTGAGAAGCCTGTAACAGCGACAGAATGCTGATCTCCTTGATTCTTTTTTCCTACTGGAGTCCCAACAGTCTGGAACACACTTCCATTCAGACGCTACTTCCACAGCTGGCTTGAAATCTTTTCCAAAGACCTATTTGGTTAGATAGCTCTGAACTTTTTTTCTTTTCATCTGTAATTTTCCAATCACCTTGCATCCAGACTGTGAATGAAGAGAGAGAGAGACAGAGAGAGAGAGAGAGAGAGAGAGAGAGAAAGGGCGAGAGAGTGGGGGGGGGGTGTTGGATGGGGGCGGGGGTTGAGGAAGTTCTGTTTGCGCTCTGTGTAACCAGTGGCTGTCTTTGTGAGGACAAGTTTGAGGAAGCCTGCTCCATGTGTTGATCTGGTGATCTACTCTGTTGGTTTTGTCCATTCATGGTCCTTGATAGTTTTTCATAGATGGTATAACAGTAGGAACTCATGTGGAGAAAGCAGCATGACAATTCTTTATTACCACTCACATTTTCCAACATTTTTTTTTTTCTAATTGTTTTGTTTCTGTCATGATTGTTCTCATTTGCTGTGCCCTTTTTCCAGACTTTCACATGGGAAAGGACAACTGTTCCAGCTATGAAGTCAATGATGCCTAAACCACAAGAATAAATGAACACAAGCTGATGCTAGCATATTTTCTTGGCCAAAAAAAACA
>CM031629.1:29582694-29665194 GCA_018398815.1 Conus ventricosus | reverse complement strand
GTTTACAGCATGCAAGCATGCGCAGCTCACCATGCTGATGCAGGCTGTTAGTGTAAGATGAAACCTGAGGCCTACCTGACGTAAACCATCTGCTGCCTGGCAGTACAGGTCCCCACTGTTGTCCCACCAATGTCATACAAAACTTGTCACATGTCACACACAATACTATAAAAAGGGTCAGGTGCGCCCTTTGCAGCTTGTTTTTGTCTTGTATACCTGTTTCTTTCATCAGTAGCAGTCTTAAAAAGCAAAGAGGAACAAACAAAACGAAAAAAACAAGTGGTGTAGCAGTGTCAGGTAACGAGTGAGCCGGCCCAGTGGGTTCCTGAAACTGACGCACCCCTGCCGTGCCGTGTGTCGCGGGCCGCCATTTTGTCTGAAGCGCTGCCATGCGAACATTGTATTCCGGGTCGCTTTGCACTTCACCGTCTTCTTCAACACACTACCTACTCTGTATCACTTTCATTCTCCATTTTTCTTTCAAATGTCTCCACTTCTACAATAATTTCATCTAACTCCTTGCGAGTGGTCGACCATCTCGTCGTCGTCGTAGCAGACGCGAAAGCCGCCATTGTGAAAGTCGGTCAGTTTCCATTCACAAAGTTACTCGCTGCGTTCTGTGCCTATTCTCAATGAACACACACGGTTCCATCACCCAAAAATAGTGCCAACACATGATTGGGCCATGCCTGAGTCTTCCTAGTTACTGTCTGCGACTGTGTGTGTCTACACACGTGATCACTGCGTGATGGAAAATCCCACAGAGAGGTCCCGGTACGACCCGGTACGGGAAGAACAGGCGCCCGACGTTCAGTCCCGGATTCTCCCGTTGCGAGTATAAGAGGGTTAAATAGTTAAGACCATGAAATGGATTTTCTGCCAAATGTGGTATAAATCAACTTTGGCCCTTAAATGGTTAAGACCATGAAATGGATTTTGTGCCAGATGTGGTATAAATCAACTTGGCCCTTAAATGGTTAAGACCATGAAATGGATTTTCTGCCAAATGTGGTATAAATCAACTTGGCCCTTAAATGGTTAAGACCATGACATGGATTTTCTGCCAAATGTGGTATAAATCAAGAGGTTTGATTTCAGCAGACTCTTGCGTCGCATTTGTTTGTAATGCTAGGGTGTGTTTTTTTTTCTTCATTTTTTCCCCTTACAGAGTAGTTTTTTGACAATGTTATCAAAGGGAAAAAATACGTTAAATAAAAAAAAATAAAAAAACGTTTTTGAACAAGAGAGTAAACGTGAATTACTGAACCACCTTTTGCAATGATCAAACAACTGAACATTCTTTTGCAATGATCAAACAAATTGCATGTTCAAAAGTATGGTCAGTATCTTGTTCCATCTCCTTGGCAGGCCAGCAACTTGACTTTATTCTCAAACCTCACCCTCTGTCTGCACAGAGATGCAAACTTCTCTGAAGTTCTTAGACACAATTTGGACATTTTACAGTAATGCTTGATTTTTTTTTAAATAAAAGACCTCAGCTGCATGCATATGTAGATATACATGGCATATGCAACATTTCCTAACACAATGTAAAATTCTGTTATTAGCACAAGTGAGCAAGTTCCCCCCCCCCCCCCCCCCCCCCCCCCCCCGCACGCACATGTACCATGGACACACACATGCATGCATGCACGCACACATACACACACATCCGTGTGCACACCAAAAACGACGGAGACAGACTGTGTGTTCAGTGAGAGTAAGTGAGCAAGACAGAAAGACAGACACACAGACAGAATTTCAGTTTTCCCAAACAGAATGTTTTGTCATCACTCTTTTCACATCTGTACATAGCTAGGGTCTGAAAGCTCGAAGAATCAGTCACAGTAATTAAGCATGATTTTTCTCCCTTGAATCACAGGACACTTCCTACAGAGTGTGCATTTCATAAAGCAGAAGTCAAAATGTGTGAATTGTAGCTATTTATTTCTAACGCCAACGAAAATTAACATAAGTCTCTCTCTAAGGATGTTCATCAGTTTTGTGTGGCCTACAGTCAGACGGTTAGAGTGTTTGCCTGTGGAGCTGATGGTCGTTAGTTCGAACCTCCCATGGGGCTGATTTTCCAGCTTGAAAACGCTCTCTGTCACCCAGCAGTAAATGGGTACCTGGTTCAGTTCAGGGAGGTTAAAGGTGGCAGAAGGAGCGAGACGAGCTACGCCTTCCATCCTGCCATGCCCTTGACATGGTAAACCTCTGTTTGCTGCGCCTTGAACTGACAGGCTATGGATCTTCAATCGTTTTTTTTTCATCAGTTTCTTTTCAAGACTGTTGGCAGGTAAATCTACTGTGGGAGCTGGTACTTTTGGGGGGCTTGATTTTGAACGAGAGAGTACAAGTGAGTTACTAAACCCTATTTTGAATACATCAAACACATGACATGTTAAAACAGTGTGGTTACTGGCTTTATCAACTGATAAATCTATTGTGGGGGCTGGCACTGTCTGGGGCTTTCATTTCAAACGTCACGCCAACCCAAAGCTTGTTCAGATTGCGATTGACTTGAATCACCAGTTGAGGCCACTGCATCCTGCAAACTTCTGAACAGTGCCCTTTCAATACAGGTACAGATCCGCATGTTACTACAATTTACATTATGCAAGGTCCACACTTTGTGCACAACACAAACACTGTCAATAAATGTTCATTCTAATGAGTTACAGTTTGCACATTACACGCTGAAGAAACTGTCATCTTATTGCATAGCAATGCTTTACATTATAACCAAAATTAAAAAAAAAACCCACTTAAAATTTTAATATTAGATATGATGCTGACACATGATGCTGCCGATACACTACAGCATACATGCGCACGCTCACACGGTAACACACAATCCCATGCAGACAACTCCACATCTGTGCGAACCTGCCAGAGTTCCAAGGGCAGCCAGGAAAAGGACGCCTGTGACAGAGGCATACTTCCGGAACGCCAGAATGCCAGCCCCTGCGAAGGTGCAGAACACAGCCGCCACACTCAGCACCTCCATCACCTGCGCCATCTTGAACAGGCCTGCTCACACAGAAAACATGACACGGTGACAAAATCAACGAAAGGTGTGTTTGTTCAGTTTCTCTCGAATGATCCACACAGACCATACTTTGTGTTTGTATGTGCAGCAATCAGTTGTACAAGAAAAACTCGGTTCAATTTCATTTTTTGTTTTTTGTTTTTGTTTGTTTTGAGATGGTCATGAAGGTGGACTGGGTGGGAGGATCGGTTGCAACTGATCATACGCAATACGTTTAGATGAAATTTGAATTTCAATTTTTAATTTTGATTTCCTGAAGCCAGGTTTCCTTAAAACTTTGAGAGTAACTTTCAGAATAATGTGATGTAAATGTAAAACAATCAAGCTAAAATTTGTTATAATTATTACTATTATGATGAAATAGAGGAGACACAAATAAGACATACTTCTAAAATAATGCAGATTTTTTAGACTAAGCTATGTTGTTGCGAAAGAACTCCCAAAACTCTGTGTGCAATCTTCTTTCTTCCCAAAACTGTGTGCAGTCTTTTTCCTTCCCAAGACTGTGTGCAGTCTTCTTTCTTCCAAAAACTGTGTGAAGTCTTCTTTCTTCTCAAAACTGTATGCAGTCTTCTTTTTTTCCCAAAACTGCATGGTCTTCTTTCTTCCCCGAACTGTGTGAAGTCTTCTTTTTTCCGAAAACTCTGTGAAGTCTTATTCCTTCCCAAAACTGCAAGAAGTCTTCTTTTTTCCCGAAACTGTGTGAAGTCTTTTTTCTTCCCAAAACTGTGTGCAGTCTTCTTTCTTCCCAAAACTGTACAGTCTTCTTTCTTCCCAAAACTGTGTGCAGTCTTCTTTCTTCCAAAAACTGCATGAAGTCTTCTTTCTTCCCAAAACTGCATGAAGTTTTCTTAGCCTGTGCCAAGTGAGAAGTAGACCAACCAATGGGAGGAGCATCTTTGGTTCAGTTCAGCTGCTACTGAGGTAGCGATTGTGGATTTGCATTGTGCAGCAATGGAGTGAACATACCTTCAAACAGAAAAAAGAAGTATGGTTCATGACCCATACTGCTGGTACTTTTCAGACACCTCAATTTTCCTGTGACAACATTTCACAGAACTGAGAGCTATCAGATTTTTTTCCTTGACTCCTGTACATGAGGTCTCACTAGATTGGCATGTACGCCATATTTCTGGTCAATTCTTCTCTTGTATCGATCAGAAGGAAAAAAAATCCAGTACCACCTACCGGTTGGTTGGCAGACATGAGTCTCTTTACAACCAGCTTTGTCTTTTAGATAAGTTTACTGAAGAAAGATGCCTTCTCACGACCTGTCCTGATCCGCCTCTTTCTGCTGCTGATAATAAGAGTTTTAAAGCACAGCCATCGTGGTCAGCTGGTGTAACTGAAACAAGACATGCACATGAAACACTGTTTCTTCCACATCCCTCCCTTCTACCTGACTGCATCCCTACACAGCACTCGGTAAACTCTCCACTGGTGCATAGAGTTGAAACACAGCTGAGTGGTGTTGGAGTATGTATGTGTGACTTCTTGCTCTGCGGTGGTGTGAAGTTACAGTCCACTGCCAACCACGAATTTGCTCCTGTTTTACTCTCTCTGTGTAATATGTCGGCAGTTATCTTTAGCTGCAATTCCAGAGATGCAAAGTTTGAGGCGAAATTCCTGTGTGCGAAATTCATGTGAATAATTTTTTGCATGTGTGTGGCCAATGTTGAAGTCAGTGTGTAAATCTACAATCATGGAAATCACTTGACCAACACACGCATTCTCTATTCGCATCAAGGAGCAAATTTTCTTTCTTCACAGGAAAATTGCTCACAGAAGTGGGTGGAGTTATATCCCCTCACACCCTGTGCAACACTTCTAAAGGCACTTTTAGGCAAGCTGCTCAGGTGCATGTATTCTTTAAATTAAACAAGTTTTTAACAAGTTCTTTAATCAGGTTATAGAAGGCTCCCTGTTGCCTTCTGCAGTTTGTTTTGTTTGTCTGTTTTTGGGGTGGGAGTGGGATGTTGTCTTTGTACAAATTTCTGTTCACCCAACATCTGTACGTTCTTGTCTTTTCTTGGTGCACATTTCATTTTTGTCTGCAGTATTCAAAACAGTGAGCAGAATCCCATCATTTTCAAACACAACTGCTTCCCTTGGTTGTGCGAAAAAGAAACAAAAATGTCACTATCACGGCAAAACATCACACCAACGACTGTTGCCTGCTAATTTTCACAAGAGACTTGTGTTGATTAAAAATTCACGTCTTAACTTGAACTTGAACTTGAGGTGTTTGAGGCCTCGTTGGAGGCCTGTTCACCTTCGAGACTTGTAATCATGTAAGTCTACACCTAAGAACTTGCATGCATGGGGTTTGTAATAGTACTGGCACTATCACCACCTATTCGTAGCATACTGGATTGAACTTTGAGGGAAGGCTATTCCAGTGGGCATCCAGTCTGGACTTGAAGGTGTTCAAAGTTGGAGCTGTAACTATGTGAGCTGGGAGGCTATTCCAAGAGTAAAAAAGTTACCTCTAACTTGTAGCCTACAGTGTCCTTTGACTAGTTTTCAGACTGTTGCCCCTTGTTTCTCTGCTGTCAAACAACTGAAACTGAGGGTTGTTCACCCTGTACACGCCATTCACATACAAATCTATCATGTCACCTCGAGCCCGTCGATGTTCAAGACTGGGAAGCTGTAGTATGGCCAAGCGTTCTGGGTAGGGTTTGTCCTTGAGCGATGAAAGAAGCTTTGTTGCTCTGCGTTGAACATCCTCCACCTCAGCACACAAGTCTTGTGGTGAGGTTGCCAAGCCGACTGTCCACACTCCAGGACTGGTCTTACAAGTGACTTGTACAGCTGGGTAAAGGTCTCATTTGTCAAGTGGTTGAAAGAGCCTCTGATTATCCCGACAATTCTATTTGCTTTGGATGTTGCCTTAGATGGAACATAGCTTTATCCCATGCTGATAGTGCTTTACCAGGAAGGAAATGTGAAAACCATGCACTCTAATTTGATTGTACCAGCTGTCACACACACACACACACACACACACACACACACACACACACACACACACACACACTGACAAACAATCTTTAACATACGTGACTGTGATAAGTAAACTGGGAGATTGACACAGTTGATTTACTAAATCAGGTGCACGACACAAACTTACGTGGAACCACATCTCTGTTGGATATTTTCTCCAGGTACAGCAGACTGATGTAATCGTCATCCGTGTAGAAAAAAATCCCCGTGTCCTTCGTAAGTTCCCGTAACCCCTCCGAGCCAAACGTGGAGTCAGACATATTGAACTTCAGTATGAACCAGAATGGCAAGAAGGCGCAAACGAAAGCCACGAGAAAAGCAATACCCAGGATCAAAAATGCCACAGCCAAGATCTTTGATTGCATGAAGTACCTGAACGTTGGCCCCTTTCCGCAGCAAGGAGGGTACACAACAGGTGGAAGAGGCAACTGTGGACGAAATGATTGAGCATTCCATCCTGTCATCGAAAATCCCGACAGCGATGCGGAAGCCATGGTTGGAAATAAATTCTTTTGTTCGTCTTTCGTCAAATATGTTTCAGCTCAATAACACTTCCTACAGCTTCGTAACTGTGACAGTATATTGCCTCTTTCTCAATCTCTTGACACTGACTCTCGAAAAGCAGAAACAATTCAAATTGTCGCAAAGAGACAGGTCTGCAGTCTACCCTGCCGCCATTTTCCCGGAAATGTCCCTCACCTGTGGGACAGGTAAGGAAAAGACAACAACAACCGTTTCATCTACCAATCAGAGGACATTACTGAATACAAGTGGGCGAGGGAGATAGTATGAGGGATCCTCTTGCCCTACAAAATTTGTCGTTTTTCCATCAAAGAATGATTGAAATTCAGATCCTGAATTATCTCAATTTTGTCATTCTTCTTTTACCTTTTTGTTTTCTTCTTCTTTTATTAATTTCCGAGTTGTTGTTGTTGTTTTTTTTAAGCTGACAAGCATATCGGACAAGTTCTGCAAACTTCTTCGCGATTAGTAGCTAGGAAGACCATTATTTACCCGTATGATTTTGATCATCACAGGCGCCAACGGGGGGGGGGGGTGGGGGGGGGGGGGGGGGGGGGGGTAGGGGAGGTGGAATTTGTGCAGCAGAAAAGAAGTTCTGTCCCTTACATTAGTGATCTAAAGAAACGGTTTGTTGTTTAACGTCCCACTCTGACGGGCGCCATGAGGACAGGGCACGAGGGGCCACAAGACTATGCGACTAAGCGACTATGACCTCCTACAGCGTTCAAATGTTCAGTGGATATGCCCTAAATGTGACAGTATCAACTGTGACAGCTTCACCTTTCACAGCTATGAGCTATCATCCTCCAACTACTACAACCCAATATCCGTTGACAATGCCACCATTGACTCTTTCTCCTCAAACCTACCGGCTTTTTCCCCTCTCAGAACGAGTAGCCCCAAAGACTGATCCACATACATCACGGACCAGTCTCCAGGGAAGAAACACAACTGCACGCAAGCTCACCACCAACCCACAGCCCACCTCCCCCCACACCGCCAGCTAACGACCCATCTCCGTGCCAACCACCACCCCCCACCCGCTACTTCTACTCACCAGGACGCGGCCCCCCGCAAGACAACCCCCCCCCTCCCCCCCCCCCCCCCCCCCCCCCATGCATATCACACCCACCCTACTCACGCCACACCAAGCACTACCACAAGTCAAATCCCACCACCACCACCCAAGCATCACACATCATCGCTACCTCCTGACAGCAGCCACCCCCATACTCCAGCAACCAGAATCCGCTCAGATAGCTCCAACGTGTACGGCCTCCCCAGGAAAATTGATCTCCGCATTCTCACACTGAACTGCCAGAGGATTCTCGGAAAGACAGCTGAATTTGCAGCAGCACTGAAAGACCTACAACCAGACATTGTTTGTGGCACGGAACCACTTGGCCCCATGGAATAAAACCAGGAGAAAACCCCAGCACAGACCACGTCAAATCAAGTGAAGTATTTCCCGAGGCTATAATGTGTTCAGGAAAGATCGGAATGGCTTTGGAGGCGGCGTATTCATCCTGGTCCACAAGTCACTCACTGCCACTGAGCAGCCCAAGTTATCCACAGACTGTGAACTACTGTGGGCTAAACGAAGCTACACAACTGCAATGACCTCAACAATGGCTGCTTCTACATGCCCCATAGAAATGAACACGACATGAAAGAACTTGATAAATAATTCACCTGCTCACGAAAAACGGCAAGAAGGAATGTCCGATCGTATTGGCCGGCAACTTCAACTGCCCAGACATCAACTGGACAAACCACACCACCCACTCCACCGAAAGGACGACCTCATCCAGCATCCCTCATCAACATCACACAAGCATCCACACTCACCCAAGTCCACCACTCACCCACCCGCTTCATGAACATTCTTGACCTCATCTTCTTCTCCAATCCCTCCCTGGTTAAATCCTCAGTCTCAGTGCCCGGTATCTCTAACCACAACATGATTGTCACGGATGCCGACACCCGCCCCCAACGTACCGCCCCCCCCCCCCCCCCCCCCCCCCCCCCCGGCTAAGAAATGCTACAAATTCTCCAAGGCGGACTGGCCCTCCCTCCGGACAGACTGCGACGCTATCGCCTCAAGCGTGAAGCAACAGGCAGACTTGAGCTCCAGTATAGAAGACCTCTGGACATCCTTCAAATCCTCACTGCTCTCTTATGCCATCGACACACACATTCCCCACGCGCTGAAAACAAGACGCTCCGATCTCCCATGGATAAGTACATCCCTGAAGCGCATACTGCGTAAGAAGAAACGTCTCCTAGCCCGTGCACGCAAGACAAATAACTGATCGGCCTACAAGTTCCACCAAAAGGAATGCAGACGTCAGATGAGCAAGGCAGAGAGAGACCACATTAACACTACCATTGAAGAAGGGCTTCAGACCAATGACAGCAAAACCTTTTTGGCAGTATATTAAAGCAAGAAAACAAGATAGTACTGGTGCAGTCCCCTTGAAGGGAAAAGGACAGCTATACAGTGACAGTAAGAACAAGGCCCGTATCCTCCTGCAACAATTCAAATCAGTCTCACCAAAGATACTGACACCCCCATGCCCTCTGTCAAGAAGAACGGTATACAAGATATTCCCCACATCCACATCAGCCCCGAAGGAGTCCGCAAACTCTTGAGAGACCTCAACCCCCACAAAACCCCTGGCCCCGACAAAATCCCCAACCTCGTCCTCAAAGAATGTGCCTCCAACCTCGCCCCCACCCTGCACCACCCTCTTCCAGCGCTCCCTTGACACAGGCGACCTTCCATCAGACTGGGGTAACGCAAACATCGCCTGCGTCTACAAGAAGGGAGACAAACATGCAGCCGAAAACTACCGACCCATCTCACTCACCTCTGTCACATGCAAGCTACTTGAGCACATCATCTGCCGGCACATCCTCACGTACTTGGAGAAACACAGCATCCTCACCAACCTGAACCATGGCTTTCCAGCGGAGACTCCTGCGACACTCAACTACTTTTAACCAGCCACGATCTTCTGCAATCCTTCGACCGCCTGCACTAAGTCGACGTGGCGATCCTAGACTTCTCGAAGGCTTTTGATACTGTTCCCCACAAGTGTCTCCTCCACAAATTGCTGGCTTACGGTATCGGAGGCAGCCTCCACACTTGGCTCACAAACTTTTTGACACTTAGGAAGATGGCTGTAGTGATAGAGGGCGACTCATCGGACGAAACTACTGTGGACTCTGGAGTTCCCCAGGGTACATGTCTCGGCCCGCTCCTCTTCCTGTGCCACATCAACGACCTGCCCGACACCGTCAAGCCACAGGTCCGTTTGTTTGCCGATGACTGCCTCTTGTATCGCGAGATAAACACCTTTCAAGACCACCTACAACTTCAGAACGACCTCCGCCAACTTGAAACCTGGGCCTCCCACCGGGGCATGAAATTTAACCCAAAGAAATGCTATATCATCAGCATCCAACAGTCCTCCAACTACATCTACTCCCTCTGTGATACCCCCATCCAACACGTTACCTCCAACCCGTACCTCGGCATCCTTTTCTCCAATGACCCAAAGTGGGGCACCCACATAGCCGGCATCTCGAGGAAAGCAAGCAGCACCCTAGGCTTCTGCCGCAGAAACTTACGTTTCTTTCCCCAACACTGTGAGAAACACGCATACCTAGCCCTCATCCGCCCACTCCTAGAGTACGGATGCATCACCTGGTCCCCATACCTGCAGCACGATATCAACCAGCTGGAAAAACTCCAACACCTCTCAGCCATATTCATTACTGGGGACTACTCCTCCAGATCCCCCGGCGCCATCACCAACATGTTGTCAACCCTGCAGCTGCCAACGCTACAGCAACGTAGAAGTGACCTACGTCTTACAAGGTGCTTGAGGGGTTGGTGCCAGCCATACCGCCTGCTGACTTCCCGACCCCACACAAAGCGGGACGTCGCATCAAACCGCGCGATTATAGTGAATTTAGTCCAACAAGCACCATTTCCAACCACGTCAGGCATAATTCAAAATCCTTCCAAGTCAACAGAGCTCAGCCTGAGCAGTTCAGAAACTCCTTCTTTATAACACTGTTCGTGACTGGAACCGCCTGGACGAGGCGACGGTGACAACAACAACAACAGTCGAGAGCTTCAAGGCACGGCTCTCAGCGCGCCACTAGCCTAGTGCTAGGCTGCGCACTCGCCCCCACCGTTGCGTTCATGTCATAAGTGGCAACAGTAACGTACTCTACAGATCCAGATCCAGAAGATTTGAAACTTTTTTGTGTGTGTGCGGATCGATGAAGATGCGGAGGATGAAGATGATGCTATGGAGTTCAGTTCTGGTCTAACACCTCTGACAGGGCTCTTACTTTCATACGTAAGTATATTGTGGTGTCAACCAGACCCGAGAGATACACACACTTGCAGTTCTGGTCTGGTAATTTGAGCAACGCTGTCAGAGATGTAGACATGAAGTGGATGAAACTCGATTGTGTGGTTCCAGTCTTCCCCGATGAGCCCACAGCAAATCCGGCTCGGGGTAGGAGCTGGTCAGTGGCCGAAAAATCCCACAAATATAAATGGTTCTGATGGGAATCGAACCCACGACCTCCCAGCCGGCAATCCGCGACGCGAACCACTTTGCCGCAGCGGCTGCTCTCTCTCTCTCTCTCTCTCTCTCTCTCTCCTCTCTCTCTCTCTCTCTCTCTCTCAGATATGTGTGTTTGTTAAAACTTTTATAAGTCTTAGTCGCTAGTCATACTTAGTCCCTTAACGGGGCAAGGGCCGGACGAAAAAAAGCATGTTTGCTTATCTGTTACTCTTGGAAATAAAGATCATCATCATCATCATCATCATCATCACTCTCTCTCTCTCTCTCTCTCTCTCCCCCCCCCCCCCCCCCCCCCCCCCCCCCCCACTCCGCCCGCGCGAACGCCGCGTCAAATAGAAACGAGACGGGTTTTTAGAAAAAGAAAGAAAGAAAACAAAATTCAAGGTTGAGGTGGTAAAGTCTTACTGATTCCAAATCAGTAATTTCAAACGCAAATAGCAATGTTTAGACTGCCCTAGTAGACTAGGACAAATGTCACAAAAAAGGCCTAAACAAAAAGTAGGTGACAAATGATGTTAGGAATTGTGTCAGACAACTGATTCTAAAGAATGTGACCATGCTCTTTTCAGTTTTGTTGTCTGACAACCTCTCAAAAGCGTAGTTTTTGCACTAAAATTAAATATTCAAAATGGCTGCCATAAATGCTGACATAAGGATTCTGTTTTGCTACAAAAAGTGTTGTTATTGACTAGATATTGTTATATTTTATATTTAAAAGATAAAAAAAAACTACCTTATTCCTATTTTAAGATATTGAACCATTTTTTAAATTATAAATATACAAAACGACAAGCCAGTACAACATGACAGCAGTTACAAACAAAATCAAAACGGAGCCACAGTTCACTTCTCTCCTTACCTTGCCTTAAGCAACAAAACAATCTGTTAATTAGAAACAAAAACTTTTTTTTTGACGATATAGGTGAAGAGAGAGAGAGAGAGAGAGAGAGAGAGAGAGCATTCAAGTACTCTTGAGTTATTTATAGTCAATAATTCTTTACCATTAAAAACAAAACATTCACAGCCTATAAGAAATGGCTGTTTCTGTACTTTCAAGAGGGAGTGGGGTGTCAATGAGGGAGGGAGGAGGGACTGAAAGAAAGGGAGAAGAATATTGATAAGACTTAGTGTTTGTAGTTAAAGTCAATGGGTCATTACAAGTAAATCAAATCTATTGGTACTTCTCCAATAATTTCAGCCGTTTTTGCTTTCTTTAGTGAATTCTTCCATCTTATTGTCATGTTTGATTCAAGCCAGCCAAACGAATCTGTAAAAATTATAGTCATCATTTACGTCACAATCACTGATACATTGTTCAGAGCCCATGCACTTCGTTTCATTTGTTGTAACAAACGTCGTTGTCACTGCACTTGCATGCTACTGTGCAAGGAAGACTAGCTGCTCTGCACTTGCACCGGGAACTAGTGCACTGCTTTTTGCATCCACAGGAGATCACATCAGTGCATGCCTCAGGAACTGATGGGAGTGACTTGAGAACAGGAATCAAGGTGCCGCATGCTAGTTTCCAGCCCATGGTTTTCTGGCGGGGAGAGGCAGGGGTGCTGCAGCTGAGCTTGTTGCCGGATAGCTGTCTGGTAGTGTGCCCGCAGTGTGTGGAAAAACAAGGCATCACGTGTTGGAGGCAGTGTTTCTGGTGCATGGGCTTTGCGAGACAGGACTGACCGAGCCATGTTCACCGAGTCACAGTTTTGTACACCATACACACTGGAAATGAAGACTTCAGCATTTCGCAGTGTCTCGTCTGTGAGAGTTTCTTTTCTCAGCGAACTCAACAGGTCAGGCTGCTGCAGGAAAACCTTCAAGCAAGTTGTCTTACTATGTCCAGCAAAGTACGACGTTGTGTCACAGCCCGTGAAAGCATGAAACCCAGCAAGGTTTTGGAGCTTATCTCTTTCAGTGGCTGTGGTTTCTATAACAGCATGGATGGGGATGTATTTTCTGGATTTGGCAGTGCCTGCTTTTATCCAGACTTTGGGACACTTGATGCGATGAAAATCCACCAGCAGCAGAACTGCAACATCCGTGTCCCTGGAGGATAAACAATGCTGCTTGCCTCAGCCTCACCGTGTACACAGTGCAGGATTATCCTGGTGTCAGCCTTCTCGTGTGAAGCCTCCAGAGGATGTACATCTGTATTAGGGTTTGAAGACTCCACCTGTGTGACATCACTTAAGCCACCACCTGCAACAATAGTTTGGTCAACTGGAGCATGCAGTATGATTTGTCTTGACAAAAACTTCGCCAGGTCAGCCTTGGTACCAGGGTGAGAAATGTAGTTCTCCCACTCTGCCTTCACCAATGCTTTTTCTGATTGGCTGAAAATCTCTACCTCATCTTCTCCGTGTTTCTGTCTTAATGGAAGTCTGGTTGTATCTGTCGAAAACTCATACATCAATTCGTTTGAAACCTCGCCCAGCTTGATGAAGAGTATTGATGAAAACGTATGCCAGGTCTCCAAATGTAGTCGCTTGTTGGGGTTTTCCAGTGCTGCAGATGAGTGCCTGTCCATCAACAACAAGTGTGGCATTGTCACCAAGATCAGCCTCATCTAGGTCTGGTGGACAGGGTACTTCACGAGTGAGTGCCTGAAGCAGAAGCGCTTTTGAACCAGAACGTAGCATCCCATTCGTCTCTGCTAGTGCAGAGGGTACTGGCATCAGTTCGTGTTTTAAAACCATGAAGGTCAACGTTCCGTCCTGCCTCATAGGCAGTGATCAATCTCTGAAGAATCTTCCTGTCTGCCTTTATTGTTTTCTGTTTGGTACTGTGCACATTCTTCTGGCAGATGTGCAAAAGTTAGTGGCGTGTTCTTTGTCAAGGCATCACGAAACTTTATCTTCCTTTCAGCATGAGGGAGCAACCTCTCATCAACAAACGTGTTCAACTGATTTTGACCTTTCTGCTGTGCAGTTAGCAAGTCCTCCTGAATGTTCTTGTGGGCGAGATCTTTGGTTGCAATGTTTTGCAGTTCTTCGGGATCATTGCTGGAGAACAGTTTGAAGTTCTTCAGAGTAGTGAACACACTATCTTCCTCTTTCCTGTCCTGCCTTCTTCTTCCTCCTTTGCATTCATTACGGTTGACAGTATCCTCTAGACCCGTGTCAAAAGCTTCTCTGGTTTTACAGGAATTGTCGGACCGCATGTTGTAGGACAGCGTCCATCTTCTCAAAGCTGATGGTGTTTTGTGATACCCACGATTCCGCCACACTTTTCCCAGTCCCATTGAGCCACCCCTGGCTTTGATCTGGATTAACTTGGTTGAAAGGCTGCTTCCCACGTTTCACCACAAAGTTTCCAGCTTCAAATTCAGCTTTGACCTCTTAT
This sequence comes from Conus ventricosus, assembly GCA_018398815.1. Classification (NCBI taxonomy): domain Eukaryota; kingdom Metazoa; phylum Mollusca; class Gastropoda; order Neogastropoda; family Conidae; genus Conus; species Conus ventricosus. The sequence goes on along the minus strand of CM031629.1, from coordinate 29,650,662 downwards.
GGCAGCTGCGGCATTTCGCTTGAGTACACACAGCCCCAGCGTCCATAGTTAGTGTGGTCATATCGCATCATATGGAAGCATGGACGTGAATGCGTGCAGATGCAGCTTCCAGTCACTATCTCTGCTTGCTCTGGTGAACATTAGCATGATTTCTACCATTTGTATGTAAGTCCACCAAAACTGAAAGTTGGCATCACCATGGGATGCAACAAAGTCATCCACAAGATCTCTGAACTGCTTTGAAGCAAGAAGAGACAGCAGTGCGTCTGTATCTTCCTTCTGTACATTATCTTCAATCTCCTCTTTCAGTTCTGTCTTTTCTTCATTGATGAATTGCAACAGCTGAGGAAACAGGATTTTCCACATGGCTTGAAGAGTTAATTTGTGAGATCTCATGCTCTGATGTACGACTTTCCTGCCAGAACTTGGTCCGCGGTCTTTGGTCGAAGGAGATTGCTTTCTACCCACAACTCCACAAGTCCTGAGCATTCGCTGTGCATTCCAATGACCTTCGCGAAGTTTAGTGAGATATGAAGACCACCAAGCCTGACAACCAGAAGGTTCTGGTATTCTTTTTTTTTTTCGCCCATTTCAACTCCATCACTTTGCAGAACAAGGCTTCATCAACTGTTAGCACAATACAGTGTTGCCCCAGTTTGTTAGCAACGTGCTTGCATCTCTGAATGACAGTGTTGAGGGAGTCCAATTCATGAGCTGGAGCTTGTATGATGGGCATATACCCAGTGCTTGTCACTGCTGGGTCAGCCGTGCTGATAGTTTGGTTGAATTGTGTCCAGCCTGTCTCACTGTCCTTCTCCTTGCTGCGCATGAGGTTGAAAGTCATGTCCTTTGCTACGACCTGAACAGCACTTTCATTTTCAGATGTTGCATTGAACCATTCATGCTTGATGTCAATGTATTTGTAGGTTCTGAACGGCCTTCTATACCTGTGCAGGAATAAGCTTGTCCATGGCCTCGGGTATTTAAAGGGTTGAGTCTTGTTTGAAGGCTGAAGTGTCCTCAACCCCATGTCTCCTTCGGGGCCTTTCTGCCAAGCAGCAACTTGAGTGGCATGGAAGCTATTCGTTCCATCAAGGTGAAAATCATTGATGTTATATTGTCACAAGTGAAGTGTACAAATCTTCCAGGCACAAGATTTGGTGGAACCACAGCTCTGTTGCTGGATCCATTGCCTTGAGAGTGCCTTCTGCCAGTGCTGTATCAATTTGCTTTTGTTGTTGTAACTCAGTGTGTGTCCAGCACAGTGAAATAGATGAACCAGCTCCTTTGACCTAGCAGTCTGATGGAGAGTACTGCCCAGACCAAGGTGCTTTGGGGTCCAGTGTGTACATTACACACATTATACACCAAATCTTGTGCAACGTTCAAAATTCTTTTCTGGGACTTGCATTCAGTGCGTGTCATTTCTTTACTTTTTTGTTCTGACGTCTCATCTGTGACACAGTCTTCAGACTGTTGCTAAGTCTTTGTAGAAGCATTCGATTTCGGTCAAAGTGTGAAGGTATGATGCCACTATACGGTTTCTTGTTACTTTTTAGTGTTTTTTATTCTGTTTTTGACCCTTATTTTAAAATAATTTAAATCAAATGGCTGAAACAAATTTATACCGGTAGAAAATTACAACAACAAAAAATGTTAAAGTTTAGCACAAGTGGTGTAAAACATAAGCAAATAAGGTGTGTTTGAATCAAAACCGGTTCCGTACTTTCGTTTGTCGGCCATTTTGAAAAACATGATATTCCAGGCCATCTAAGCTATTTCAGTCTTGTCAGACAAAAGAAATGAATTCAACACACCCAAATCCATTAGAGAGTGTTGTCTTCAATCTTCAAATCTGTAGCCACGTCGTCTCCATAGACTTTAAGTGACTCGGACTTTAAGTGTCTGACAGCTCCTAACAAGAAATGCCTGGGGTGTTTGTTTTTCTGAAATTTGTCCTAGTCTATAGGTTTAGTCAGCCGCGAAGAGAGAGAGAGAGATGAGAGATGTTTATGTAAAGACCAGATTATAATGACGTCAAGTTAGTGCTGAGAAATACGTCTATTATGACATCACTGGTGTGCTATCTTCAATATTCTGACGTCACGAACCGTCTCTTCAGCCAGTGTATCAGAGAGCTCAACGAGAGAAGGAAGCCTCAGCCAATTCGGCAGCGAAAAACGGTTTCTTGAAGCCGTCAGCCGGAAGTTCCAGAAAAGCAGTCTTGTGAGAAGACCAAATCAAAGCAGCACGACAAACCTGATCAAGTAAGTTTTAACACTGTTAAATCTTTTTCTCGCTTTGTGTTGGATATCAATCGCTTTTGAAATACTTAACGTTTACAGCCATGACTTGGATCTATAGAAGACGATTAGACGGCAGATTAGCAAGATGAGAAGACAGCGCTGCAGGAGAGAACATGACAGAAGCTTCTTTCCAAACGTAATTCCGAACTCTCGCACAGTGTAATTTGTTACCAGCCACAGTAAATATGGAAAAAGATGGAGAAACTGGGAACACGGAATTAAGAAAATACATTATAGATATGAAAACTCTTCACTATGGACTGTGGTGTGTCTCTATTTGACGCCAGGAGCACAGACACAACCAGCCGTGTCTCCCTGATGAGTTCCGATCCAGCGGACGAAAGGCCTCGGAGCAGGCAATACAAATAGATCTGCCTTCGAAAGGGATTACGATGGTTCCCTCATGCAGCTAGTGAAGAGTTTTCATATCTATAATATATTTTCTTAATTTCGTGTTCCCAGTTTTTTCCATCTTCAATCCCCCCCCCCCCCCCCCCCCCCTCCCCTCCTCCCCTTAAATCCAAATCTTTGCCAAGTCATTACTGTGAAGACAGTTGAGTTGTTGGCCTGCGCTTGTTTTTCCCCCACTATTAGATTGTTCTTCTTTGTATTTGTCTGACTTTATTTAAGTTTAAAAGGCTGTGCCAGTCTTGAATAAAAGTTACCCTGTGTTAGGTTTTCTTATGGGAGCAAAAGTTACCCTACTTGTTTATTGTTTACTGTTCCCTGCCTCACTTCTTTCTCAATTTCGTTTTGATTAAATCGAGGTTAATTGTATTTGTTTCTGTCCGTCTTTGTGTTTGTCTTTTGATCTCCCTTGCATCCTTTGGTGGATCCTCAAGTGTAGGCTCAAAGATTGTCCCCTACATTGTATACAGTTTGCATAATGTCTTCAGTTTTTCAGCAACTTTTTTCCTCCCCACACTTTAGTTTGGTTTCATTTACTACCCTTCGCTGGCTGCTTTGGGGTGCTGTTGAATTCTTTTTTGAACCCATGGTGGTGAGAATACCACGGTATTATATGGACTGTGGTGTGTCTCTATTTGACACCAGGAGCACAGACACAACCTCACTGCGAGTGTGGCATAGCAGTGGACACCAGGGAGAGGTGGCAGCTCTCCTTTGGGGGACACTGAGGTGAGAGATCAGTGTCGGGCGGCGCAGACAACCTTCCAGCCATGTGGGTGACGGCGGGTCTAGCCTGTGTCGCCGGGGGACGGCTCCTGGAGATGTGGGGCGATCGGCGAAAGAGCGCTGCCTGACTGTGACTACCGTGGCCTGGAATACCGTGCTGTTTTGTGGGGTGACAGACATGGAGGCACTCCTTTTGGGTTTGGGCTGAAAAATTGCCCTCTCAGCCGCAGTCAGTGAGTGCCCGCCAAGTTTTAAGGACTCGTGCAGCGCTCCAGCGACTTTCGTCCTGCTCCCCCCTTGAGGCGGCCTCATGCGGCACAGGACCATCGCCACCCGAGCATGAAGAAGGCCGCCCGGTGGTCCTGAAGGCAGCCTGATGTTTGGGGGACAGCAGGCAACACACACCGACGCCCATCGTCGGTTGACCAAGAACTGAAATTGAACCAACGTTCGAGACCAACTTCACCAAACTTGAACCAACATTCAAGAAGATGAAGACCAGAATTGAGCCAATGTTCAAGAGGAACACGAGCTCTGAGAGACAAATGCGACGACCCCCATTGAAACTACCCACTACTGCCAGGCGACAGCAGTTGCCACAAAATATGCAGACCTATGTCTGCAGGAACCTTGTCCTTAAGGGCCTCAGGCCGATAGGACGTTAATCTCACCCACAGTGCAAATGCAGACACAACCAGCCGTGTCTCCCTGATGAGTTCCGATCCAGCGGATGAAAGGCCTCGGAGCAGGCAATACAAATAGACCTGCCTTCGAAAGGAATTGCGATGGTTCTCTCATGCAGCTAGTGGAGAGTTTTCATATTATAATATATTTTCTTAATTTCGTGTTCCCAGTTTCTCCATCTTCAACCTTCTCCCCCCCCCCCCCCCCCCCCTCCCCCTTAAGTCCAGATCTTTGCCAAGTCATTACTATGAAGACAGTTGAGTTGTTGGCCTGCACTCCCCCCCCCCCCCCCCCCCCCCCCCCCCACCACTATTAGATTGTTCGTCTTTGTATTTGTCTGACTTTATTTAAGTTTAAAAGGCTGTGCCAGTCTTGAATAAAAATTACTCTGTGTTAGGTTTTCTTATGGGAGCAAAAGTTACCCTACTTGTTTATTGTGTACTGTTCCCTGCCTCACTTCTTTCTCAATGACATTTTCCAACTTGAACAAGTATTCGATAGCAACAATGTTATTTAGACATCCATCTAAAAGGACAAAACAAACCAACAAACCCGCACGTCTTAAAGATCCCTACCCATCCTAAAGCTATGGGTGCGAATCCTAGGAGCGCCAGGAAAAAAAACATCTGGCAGCAGATTACCCAGGAGTCGTTACCTAGCTGTAGCTCTGCCCTCATAGAGTGAGAGAAGTTCAGGGCGAAACATGTCTTAAAGTTGTTTTTTTCTTTGAACACCTTCTGTCACCCCACCCCCACCCCGCGCCCCCTGGTTTCTAGATATTCCGATCCTTCTGTGTTTCCACACACACACAAAATCATGGTGGTTAAGACAGCAGAATTGAGATATATAAACTAGACTGTTGTTTATTAGGTGATAAGGAGTCGACCCTGTTTTGCCACCTCTGTGGGAATTGCACATGTCGCACCTTCTCGCTGTTTATTAACCATGGGAATCTAGGTCAAGAGACTGACAATATACTTGCTCATGAGAGGCATAGCAAAATGATAAGTAAGTAGGTCAAGTGGTCGACAGACAAGAGGCTAAGCGAAAGGATTACTGAGAAGTTTTGCCAAAAGAGATAGTGTGTTGAATAAGTCTTACCGTCTTGGCCTTTCTATAACCGTCGTGGCCTCTCTCTCTCTCTCCTCTCTCTCTCTCTCTCTGTTTGCACGTATATGCTCGTGGCCTGGGTTAACTTCACAAAATAATGTCACACTCGCACACACAAAATGTCTACAGGTCATGCACGCAAATGACTGATGTTCAGTGTGATGCATTCATTTTTGCTCTTGTTGATTATTTTACATCAATAAACACTGAATATTATCAGCTTAAACCTCCCCACAGTCACTATCACAGAGTAGGCTCTGTTCAATAGCAGAAGATAAAGTGTTGTCACATTTTGTTGCTAAAAGTTCCTAAATCGATGATGTGCAAACTACTGGCCATTGTGAGAAATGATATGTATATTCTCCGGTGATATTGGTAATAGACTGACCTTCACCCAAAAGGGCCGGGTCGAGCTTATAAAAAGTCATCATAACTATCCATCCAACGGACTTCAAGACATTAAATAAATGAAGGGTGTATCCAGTTTGATTGAAAGTTGACAGCGGCTCTCAGTTTAACAACCTTAGCCATTTTTCTTGCTGATTGTGATGTGGGGAATAGTGATTTGAGTCTATTTATGTCTGTAGTTTGCAACGTCTGAAGGAGACACGTTTGTCGAAAATTCACACGTCTGTTTTGTATTTTGTTTAAAACAAACTGTACCTTGTACCTTCGTTTTTGGTTTTCAGCGTGTATTTTGGCTGCCTTGGCCACAGTAAATAAATGGTTTATTAAGGGACAGGGCCATGGAGTGAGCGTTAGGGACCACAGTAATAAATGCCTGAAACTCTCTCTCTCTCTCTCTCTCTCTCTCTCCCCAACACTTATTTTAATGAGAATGTGACCACAATCAACATTCCATGAGCCTGACACTCTTCATGATGTTAAACGTTTCGTCCGAAAATCCGCTGAATCATTTTGCAGCATCCGCCAAAAATGAAAATGATCCGCTGATGAAAAAAAATAAATAAAAAAGTATTCCAACAAATCCGGAAACAGCAAAGTATTGTTCCTGAACAGTCCAACAAGAACGTTGATAACACAATGTTTTGGTATGGTTCTCCACTGCATACTGTGTAAGCTTAAAAGTTCGCGGGACCAGCTGCAAGCTACTGCTGTTTCGCTCTATGAAGAGCTCGCCAGGGCTGCTACTGATGAGGAGCACTTTCACGCAAACAGAGAGCGAAGTCCCCCAAATCAGCATCTTCCTATCTTCAAGAAAAGGTGTCTTTAAACAGCAAAACTGAGCACCCAGTGATGGAGTAAAAAGGGTTTTGATTAAAATGATAGATCAATGTTTATTTTTAAAAAACAAACATGAAAAGGTGGAGATATAAAAGACACTGCCTGTGGAGGCCAGCAGTCAAGGATAAAAATCTGCATGGTTTGTAGCTTAAAACACACGCTGCACAAACCAGAAGGGCATAAAGATTGATGCAATACATATATATGCATGATTGAAAACTATAGTGAAAGCTGTCCCTAATGCCATCCATCTCCATCGAAAGGATGATAGATGCGTCAAAGGATATCCCAGTTATGTAACATAACACCACAGTCACATCAAGTGATGCACTTATAATATTACTGTAACAGAGAGATCAGGCAAACGGAAAAGTCTCTTAATTTAACCATTAAAATTTAAGCTGGATAGAGAATCACCAAGGATGTCTGTTTTGATGACGGATAATTTTTCATGCTCAGAGAGAGAGAGAGAGAGAGAGAGAGAGAGAGGTGGGGGTAGGATGAGGTGGAGGAGAGAGAAGTAGCAGCGACAGATGCCAAACATTCAATGACGTGCCAAAGTCGAGGAAATCTGAGTCAGTGACAGTTACATCTAGACAGGCACCTGAAAGTGATCATGAAGATCTCCGGAAATCAACCTGATTAAATGGAGAAAAAAAAAAGAAAAAAAAAGGCACAAGCTGCATTCCGTCAATCAGTAAAGATCGTTTGATACGACATGAGTAAGACTATGACTTGTGAAATAAGGAAAGCATTTAACATGTCACGCCGATTCTCCCACCCAAATCACGCGGCTGCCTCGCGTGCTGAAAGTTTTTCACAATCACACTGCCAGTCTGTGTTCATGCGCTAACAGTGGGCGTACTGCAAAATAGAACTGGGAAAACCCAAACCGTTTGTTTGTTTGTTTATGTTTATCTTTTTAACCGATTTTCTCGGTCGAAATTTAATGCAGTATATTAGTCCAGACATTTTCCCATGTACCACTACCAGTACATGCAAAAACCTTGTGGACTTGTGCCAACGTACATCTGTTTGTTGGGATGGTTCCCTGGTCGCTTCCCCTCTCTTCTCTCCACCTGTGTCCCCCCCCCCCCCCTCCTCGCCCCACGCACAGACACTTACATACAAGTAAACATTGCAAAAAAGATTTTGGCAACTTTAATTACAGTCCCAGAGAGAAATGATGTGTGTGTGTGTGTGTGTTGTGTGTGTGTGTGTGTGTGTGTGTGTGTGTTTGTGTGTATGTGTGTTGGTGTGGGTTTGTGTTGTGTGTGTTGATTGCAACGTCAGTTTCGACTGTGTTGTAACTCCACTAACACGAACGGATGTCTGATGTAACAGAAAAGTAAAGAATATGTGAAAATGACCTGAATAAGTCGCCTTGGTTTGCTTTAAGCATGGGGAGTTAAGAAGATGATAAAACGAAACATAAGAAAAGAAATAAAAAGAAACAATAGAAGAAGTAAACGTGTGAATTTGAACAACATTGCTGATTTTTAATTTCAAATCTTTGCCAGGTCATTACTATAATGATGGAAGAATTGTTAACGTGCACTTGTTTTCCCCCACTACTTAATTGTTCAACATTACTGACAAATGATAAATATGTATTTATACATTCAATAACCGAGCTAGGTTTAAAAAACAAAAATCCCTATGCGGTTTAGACAGCTTCATTTTTTTAAAACACTGAAAATCCCCTCCCCTTCAGTCAGTCCCGTTTATTTGGCGAGGCTGTATGACTAGGTAAAAGATGCCTTTATCAATCGCCAAGAGGTTTACAGAATTCATCGAATCACGCATTGTCGACCTGCATTTTAATATGAATAAGGAAGATGAAAAACAAACTTTTGATATAATATGTTTGTGACTCTGTTACTTAAAATTCTGCTTACTCCACCATACAAACTGGACAAATAATGTTTTTAACAAGCTAGCGATCAGAGAGGAAATCTTTGTCTATGAATGTACTGCTCTTACTGCTGCTGTGTATTGAATAGGAGTATCTTCTGATTGGTTGACAAAATAATTGGTAGTCTCACTTCTCATCCCCCCCCCCCCCCCCCCCCCCCCCCCCCCCCTGAAATGACTGGTCATCACCAGCGACTATGTTATGTCTGTGGTTGAAGTCTCTGCGTACTGTCTTCTTTTGACGCATCTGTAATTTCTCTAATTATTTGATTAAAATTTGATTTAAAAAAAAATGTTATGTCTGTGGTCGTCACTACTCGTTTTCCAATGGGGATAGCCAAGGAACACACACGCACACGCACACACAACACACACACACACACACACACTGGGCCAATTTTTGTTCGTAAAGCGCATTGGGCTAATGCGCAGGTCAGACATCTGCTATAGTGCTAAGTCGTAGTCACGAAACGCTTTTCTTAAATTCTCTCATTTTAGTCATAAATCAATGTATCCTCAGGTTTGAATAATTTGATTGTGGTCTCAAAAACTTAGCGGATGTGGTGTACCGTATATGGATTAGTCCGCACGCAGTGACACCTCCTTGATGAAACTGAAACTTGTGAATTATTTCTAATCTTAATCACAAATTTCGATATAAATAGTTTTAATTTATGTACTAAGCTAATTCTTCTTCTTTTTCTTTTTTCATGTGTCCGTTTAGAATTGTCTTCAATAATTTTCAGTTTCCAGATTGTTTCTTTCCTTTTCCGCTTCTAACGGAAACCACGAGGTTCTTTTCGGTATCGACTCCCAGCTTACATTTCACAAAGCAATCCAAACGTGAGCACACGGTTTGTGGGTAAGAGAAGTCCACGTCGAACGCATGCGGCACTTTCAATGAGCTAAAGATCCCATCTTCCGATTCAATATCTGGTTTGTATGCATAAGGGTTAAGTAGAAGCATTAAGCATTAAATCTGACATTGTATGGTTGTTGTTGCATTCTTGGCAGATCGTAAACAATGGTGTTTTTCAAAGGAACCGGTTGAATCTTTGGCTGAACCACATGGCCTTGACATTGAGCAAAATCGTTGCAATTCTGACCGATTTTAACTCCACATCTGGTGTATTCTTGCATTATTGAAAAATATTGAAGCCCGTATTCACAGTTCAGTTTTTAGCGCTCATTATTTGACAATGCAAGTGTGGTTGCAATGCTGGTTTTACTGTGCATTACTTAAAAGTGGCAGGCCTTCTCGTTGGGCCGATGCACGAAATTCTGAAGCAACTCAATGGCGGCTTACGTGGACACACATGGACGTTCTAAGTCGGTCAGAATGTAGATGCAGTTAGAGCATTTGTCGGTATTTGCATGTTTGGTAAATGGACAACGTAAACCGTTTCAGATATGATCGATTATATGGCGAACCTCAAGTTTAGTAGCCTCTTACATTTGACGTTTTTCTTGCCTTCACAAGTGATGAATCGTGTCACGATGTCTTGCCGTTCAAGACCAAAGTGAAATTGAGAAAAAGCCCAGAAATTTCTACATAGGGCCTATAGCAAATGCACTTGAACAGGTTGGCAATTTTCAGCTATTTGACTATACTATTTGACGGACGGGGGTAGAAGGGTGGAGGACGTGTGTCAAGGAAAGCTGCTGTGTGGCGTTTTGAAGAATTTGGGGGGTTGGGGTGGGTATGCAGCAAAACTTTTGCCAACGATACCTAAAACAGAAAATTCTCAAGACAAAACAGATAAAAGGTTAATTGTGATATTCAGATAAGTTTTCAAATGCAGTCCTTTATTTTTTATCATAAAATTTAATTTCAAAATGGAGTGACTGATGGCGGCGAACGAAGTAAAATTTAGAAATCGAGTTTGTTTCTTACCGCCAATGACATTGACAAACAAAGCACATGACAAGACACGATGCATTTCAACCACTTGGGTCTTCTTCAGGCGAAAAAATAAATCACATTTAACATTTGGGACAGTACAAACAAAGAACGAAAAACGAAAAAAGAAAAAGGAGAAAAAAAAAGAAAAAAAAAACGAAAAAAAATTTTCGTTCTTTTTTTCGTTTTTCGTTCTTTTTGTACTGTCCCAAATGTTAAATGTGATTTTTTTTTTTCGCCTGAAGAAGACCCAAGTGGTTGAAATGCATCGTGTCTTGTCATTGCTTTGTTTGTCAATGTCATTGGCGGTAAGAAACAAACTATTTCTAAAAAATAAAATTTAATGTATCCAGAACCCCCTGTTAACCTAAGTTTGATGATTAGCCAAATGGGAATTCAGGGGCCCACTTGTATACAAAAACCACATAAGTTCCCTTTGAAACTAATGAAAGCGAGCTTCTTTAACACAAATATTTCAGAAGACAACTTTCTGGAATTTGTGACTTCTTGACCAATCCTTCGTTTTCACTGACGTCACTAAATAGAACACAAATACCCACAATACTTAGCGCGATCGACTTGTCCGCCATTTTGCTTCCCTAGCTTTTAACACGTGAAACGCCGACGGCTATCTGTGCAAACAATCATGATATACTATCAATGATGGATGGTGACATTGTCAAGACTGTCTCTGAATATCGCAAGGGTTTGTCAGGTGACGTTGCAAAACGTTACGATGAGAAAATTGCTACAATTGGTGTTGATCCGTACATTCTCTCAACCAAAGACTTCAACTTCAAGGGTGATCGTGACCAATGGCCTGATGTTGTCAACTTCGATATCATACAGTTTTTTGTGTTGAAAGAAACTGCCTACACTAAAGAACAGTTACGAAACCATAAATCCTTGGAAGCGTACAAGTTTTTCCAGGATGGTTGGGTGCAAGAAATCCTTCACAAGATATCGATGGTATCCATCTGATGAAAGCAAAGGTAAATATTTTTTCGTCACACCTAGGCCTACATCGTACTGAACAGTTACTATGATGAGCAATAGGGCTATAATTTGTGCTAAAAATAAATAAAATTTTGAATAATTGAGAATAAGGAACACGATTTACATAGGATTTTTTTCATAATTAAAAAATACCAGCTGTAATTATGTAAGGGGAAGTAGGGAGGGGGATGTGATAGTTACATATCACTCAGGATCTGAAACATAACGGCACTGATATGACAAATAATTGTTAACAACTTAACCCCTTCACTGCCACAGTATAATAGCACATTGTAAATCTGTCTGCCGTGGTAAAATTGAGCTTTTTGGGGTAGGTTCAATGAAATGGTTATTGCTCACTTATTTCTTGACAGATCTCTTTGATGTTTTGCATGTTTTGTTGTTATGCATTTGTCTACAATGTTCTATCAAAATGGCTTGATTATGTTGATAATTAGTATAGCAGAAATTGACATAATTATTAAAATTTTATCAAAAATACAGTTTTCGAGTGTACACAAACACATTGCGCCAAACAGAATGAGTCAAAACACTGAAAAAGTGGTCTTACTACTTATTGAATATCAGCACTAACACATGAAAGTCATAAATCCCAAGGAATGTTGTTCTTGATGATAATCTGCTCATAATTGGGGGTACTATTTTTTAGGTAAAAAGGGGCATAATCATGCTTTCCGCGGTATGTTCACTAACATGTACATTACTCATTTATTTGTTGAGTTATTTGTTAGATTGTTTGTGGATTACTTACTTATACCCTTGTCTACAATTTCACATCATTCAATATTGGTTTTGTTGGTTATGATGATGGTTCACACTAATAACATGTGATAAAACAGTTTTTGTTTTGTTTTCAATGTGAGAGTTTTAGAATAATTGAGCATATAAAAACCCACTAAACACAACAAAAATACCTTTTGGTGTTAGCTCAAGAACATTACAAACACCTGGGATTCATATTGTTGTCAATAAATGTCCCTCTGTGTAACAATCTGTTGCTGGGGGTACCCCAATTCTCCTAGAAAGGGGCATAATTTTACTATTTGGGGTAGGCTCAGTACCTCAATCACTGCTTATGTATTTCTTTACATATGACTTAGATTTTATGGCTTCTCTTTTCTTATACCACAAACTTTGATGCTATATAACAATAATGTAGTTTTGTGAGCCATAAGGGATGGACAGGGATACATATATTGGTGGTTTTACAAAAAGAACAGTTTTCAGGTATACATAAACAAATTGCACCATATAAAATCAGTGTAAACAATGAAAAGTGATGTGACTAATTGTTCAACATCAGCACTAACACATGACAGTCATATAAATCCCAAGGAATGTTGTTCTTGATGACAATCTGCTCATAATTGGGGGTACTATTTGTTGGGTAAGAAGGGGCATAATCATGCTTTTCACGGTATGTTCACTAACATGTACATTATTCACCCATTTGTTGAGTTATTTGTTAGATTTTTTGTGGATTACTTATACTCTTGTCTGCAATTTCACATCATTCTATATTGGTTTTGTTTGTTATGATGATGTTCACACTAATAACATGTGATAAAACACACACACACACACACACACACACACACACACACACACACACACACAACACACGCATACACACAAACAGTTTACACACACACACAACACACATAACACACACACACACACACACATACACACACACACACACACACACACACACACACACACACACACACAGTAAGCAGACCCACAGTTGAGCACACACAACACACACACACACACACACACACACACACACACACACAACACATGCATTAAAACTTAAATCTTTCTGAACACCTGGCCGATTTGAGCAGCCGAAAACACCACAGATAGGCATCGTACTTAGGGAAACAAAATGGCCGCCGGCGTGGTGCACAGCAATCTATGACGTCACGTGGAAAAAAGATTGATTTGGATGTTTTAAATTAACATTAACTTGTAAAATCCTTGATGGAAAGAAGGCAGCAACTGAGCAAGACTTGAAGTTGAACCAGTGTTTCAATTTGAGCGAGTTTTGAAAGCAATTCAATAATTTGTAGGTCTTCTTTTAAATGTCCACCATTATGTTGGGTTGTATTGTAAGTTACTGTTTACATGGCTGTGCATGCCTTTAGATAAAGCTCTTTCTTTCTCTTTGTATATTGCCAATCATTATTTGCTGGTGTATAATTTGTCATTGAGCAGCTTAAGATATATTGGAGCCACAGTTACTCATTTGAAATTATTTATGATTGTATGCTAACAAGAAAGTGAAAATTAAAAAAAAATCACTTTGATTGCATTTGTCCTCAGCCAATCCTGTCTATTTTGTATCAACCATGAAAAATAGGAGTTGTGGTGTGTTTTTTTGTGTGTGTATGTATGTGCAGAGTGATACCAACCATGAATTTTAAGAATTTTTGGTCATACTTTTTTTGCAAAGTCGTTGATAGATGGCATTGTAAATGTGAGACATTAATCAAACTAAGGGCATCAGATAGAGGCAAGGCTCATATGTTAGTGAATCTTGCATTGAATTTAAGAGGCTAGAGCTTTAGATGCTTTGAATTTGAAGTATCAGGAGAAAACTGATAATTACTGTTGAAAATGAGGGATTGGTTTCTTAAATAATGTGCTTTGTAAGGATTATTTCATGAACCAAAAAAACGATGAATATGATAACCGGAAAAAAATGTGTCGGAAAAGATCTCGAGGTTAAATTCTTGAGCGGTGCCCGTGGTGGCAGTTGGGGTGTATAACGATGGTGTTTGAGAGCTACAACCAAAGAGTAACAACTCGCACATCATGTGCACAAACTTGCGTCTGGTTGACATTGGAACAAAAGGATTAGGAGGGACCTCCTGCTTTGACAAAAGTTCACAAATTTGGTAGATGTGTACACACATTTTGAGGAAAATACGCTCCTTTCATTTGAGAACTAGACCAATAGCAGTTTTATGGTAAACGGGTCTTGTGAGGATGGAGGATGGATGCAGAATTGAGCTCACTGCTTTTTTAATTGAAAGGTGTATTGAATGGAAATCAACCCACCCCTCCACATACACAGGAGAATATTTATTTTATGAATTCTCAAATTTGCCCCTTGACTTGACCATTGCTGACTGATGCCACAGTCAAATCTGCTTTTGTTACTTGAGACATTTTAACACCATTAGAGATTGAAATTTAGAAAGTATTTTTAGCAAGTGCTCTTTAGACGGCATGCATGGCTCCAATTTTTATCTTTTGCGTCTGGCCGCAACCTTCAGCATCCAGAACTTTTATATTTCTTTGAACTTTTTAGCAAGTTGAAGGCGGACGGTTACAACATTACTCTTGCTTGGGTTCCTGGTCATGTTGGCATCGGCGGGAACGAAATGGTTGATCGTTTAGCCAAGAACGCCACAAGAGAGAAACTGTCCAACATTTATATCCCAGGGATGAAAACTCCTCCGCCGTTTCCGCCGTCTCCGCCATTATTTTTTCGCATCTCCGCCGAAAGAAAAAATCTCCGCCGAAAAAATTATTCGAAGAGTGAAGCTCAGAAACGATCTCAACTTGTCTGCACAGCGAATTTCTTCTCTGTCGGTAATGTTCTCAAACGGTGTAGTTCTCATTCTGCTTCCTTCCAGTATCATTTCTCATCATGGCGTCGATTCACAGCGAGAGTTTTCCGCCAGTGTGTGCAAACAAAACGAAAAAAAAAAGAAGAAAGAAGTATGTGAACCACTAGAAGACCGAGTGGCAGGAGAAGGACGTGTGTGACCGCAGAGTCGCGGATGTAATAAGAAAACATGACAAAGATGGCGAATTTGAAGTGTTTTGCGAGCCTTGCCAAAAACGTGTCTACTTTGGTAGTCGTGGCTTTGTGGCAATCAGAGATCACATCGAGCGTCCCAGTCACCAACAGAAAATGTGTTTCCCACACCATTACATTAAAAGATGTGTACTTCCATCCCTTGATCCACCCAAGGGACAGGCAGTACCTCCGCTTCGTGTGGAGAAGCCGCGTTTTTCAGTTCAGGGCTCTTCCCTTTGGACTAGCCCCGGCCCCTTGGGTTTTCACGAAGGTGGCTCGGGGACTTTGTTTGCATGTTCGGGAGAAAGGAATTCGTCTGAAGGCCTATCTAGACGATTGGCTTCTTCTTGCCTCATCCAGCACTGTGATCCCAGCAAGCCCTACAGGTTTTAAGCCTCTGTCAGCAGCTGGGATTTGTTCGCAACGAGGAGAAGTCCGATCTCATCCCGTCGCAGCAGCTCTCTTCCGGGTCTGATGGAGTCCTTGGCTCCCTTAGTACCCCTTGGGCAACTGCACAAACGCCGGTTTCAGCGCCTCTTTCGCAAGCGTTGGTCTCAGGCACTGCAGTCGTGGGACCTGCTGATCCCTCTCGGTCAGTGGTTCTAGTCATCGGTGGTCCAATGGCACTCCCAGTCCTGGCTAGCTCAGGGAGTCCCCATCTCTCCCCCTCCTCCGCAGGAGGACCTGTTCCTGACGCGTCCCAGTCCGGGTGGGGTGCATACGTCAGCTCTCTGACGGCCTCCGGGAGATGGGGTCCTGGCATATCAATCGGCTAGAGATGGAAGCCGTGTTCCAAGCCCTCAAGGAGTCTCTTCCCTTCCTGAAAGGAAAAACACATTCTCCTCAACACCGACAGCACAACTGTGGCGTGTTATATCAACAAGCAGGGTGGGGGGGGGGGGGGGGGGGGGCCGTTCTCACTCCCTGTCCCTGAGGACGGAACAGCTTCTTCTTTGGTGCGAGACACAATCAATCCGGATCTCGGCCAAGCAGGTTCCTGGGAAGATCAACATTCTCGCGGACTCCCTCAGCAGGTCGCACATGGTTCTTCCCTCAGAGTGGACTTTCGTCCACTCAATCCTGGAACCTCTCTGGGCCGTATGTTTCAAACCACGGGTAGACCTGTTCGCCACCCGGTTCAACTACCTGAACTACCTAGCCTTTCTTTCATCGGAGAGAAAACTTTCAGCCTCCTCTGTTAAGGTTCACAGGGTGGCTATTTCCACCACTATCTGCCAGTTAGGGGGCCCCTCCTTTGGGGACGACCCTCTTCTGCAGGATCTGGTCAGAGGAGCAGCCCTACAGGAGGCCCGATGCCCCCGCCGTATCCCGGCATGGGATCTTTTCTTAGTCCCCTCCTCCCTCAGGCTCCCCCTTACGAGCCCATCCGGGAGTGTTCTCTGAAATTCCTTTCCTTTAAAACAGCCTTTCTCGTTTCCCTGGCCTCAGGGAGGCGCTGCAGTGAAGTCCACGCCCTTAGTGGCCTGCCTGGGGATGTCGCCTCTGAACCGGATGGCTCGATATCTCTTCGCCTCCTCCCAGAATTTTTAGCGAAAAACCAGTTGCCAGGTTCTTCTTCCCCGACTATCTCCATTCTTCCTCTCACTTCTATTCTCGCCCAGGACGACGAAAACTGCACTCTCTGTCCGGTGCGCGCTCTGCGGGAGTATAGGAAACGCACGAAATCTTCTCGCTACAAGCAGCGCCACCTGTTCCTCTCTTACAACGAAGGTTATAAGGAGGACATCAGGCGCTCTTCAATCTCTCGATGGCTGAGAGAAGTCATTAAAGCTGCGTACGCGAGATCTGAGGGGATTTGGCTGTTCTTTCACCTAGACCTCATGAGACTAGGGCATGGGCGTCTTCGCTGGCAGTAGCTCATAATGCTAGCATTCAGGGTGTGTTAGATGCCGCATATTGGGGGTCCCCTAGCACCTTCATCCAATTCTACCTGCGCGACGTTTCTCGTCTGCGCGAGGATGGGTTTAGGGGCATCGCATCAGCTGTGGTGGCGCAACACTCCATCTCCGCCACACGCTCCGGCTCTTCTCGCTCCTCCAGGCGGTAACCAGGTGAGCCCTCCTTCCAGGTAGTGCGACTCTGCATTAGTGAGCCACGGTATAGTATGTGTAATTAAAAGGAAATTTTTATTCTAAAATTACGTTTAATCTAACATACTTACCGTGGCTCACGCAGAGACCCTCCCTACCTCCCCGCCTTCCTGGTTCCTTCAGGAGTTCTCAGTCCGGGTTTAATATACCTCGAAAAGAGGAGGATTCTGGGCATGCGCAAGGCACGAGGCCCTTTCAGGGGTTTTGTTGTCCGTACGGACTTTATTGTATACGAGGCAGGGATAGCAAATTGCTGCCGCTTATTGCATTAGTGAGCCACGGTAAGTATGTTAGATTAAACGTAATTTTAGAATAAAAATTTCCTTTCCCACACCATTACAGCATGTTTTCAGATCATTGGGTATGCAACAATCTACGTTTAATTTCCAAAGATAGTTTGACTCCTACTCTGATTTTCTACAAGTTCCATTTCCATGATGGTTTGATTCTAACTCTGATTTACTTAATAGTACTTTGAAGTCCTTTTTAAAAAAAAAAAATGATAAACACTCAAGCTTTCGGGTCTTAGACCCTTCATCAGGAAACACTAAACAGTAAACATAAGGGAAAAACAGGATAACAAAACAACGGAGAAAAAATAAAACTTCGAACCCACTGGAGAGATGAGGAGTACTTCCACTCGTAGAGTCTTCAAAGCAAGGGAAAAACGTCAAAGTGACAAAAAGAATATAAAAGAACAAATGACATCAAAATAAACTGATGTCACAACAGTATTGTGTAACACTTTTGCCCTGGTATAATGCAAACGTTTGCTACATTTGTTAGGTGTCTGCTAACATCCCCCCTATGAAATCCTTTTCCACCAGCCCACTCCCCCCACTACCTATATACTTCCTCTACTCCTCCTCCTCCCCCAACCCCCACCCTCACCCCCACCCCACAACACACATACCCCACACACTTCGCCCCTCCCCCCACCCCCGTCCCCACCTCACAGTCACACACACAACCCCCCTCCCCCCCACACACACACACAAGCACCCCCCCCCCCCCCCCCCCACACACACACACACAAAACTTGTCAAGGGGGGGGGGGATATGATTAGTTGTAAGGGGGAAGTGGGGGTGTGTGTGTGTGTGTGGTGTACTGTTGTGACATCAGTTTGTTTTTTTGTCATTTGTTCTTTTATGTTCTTTTTTGTGTTTAGTGTTTCCTGACGAAGGGTCTAAGGCCCAAAAGCTTGAGTGTTTTTTTTTAAAGGACTTCAAAGTAATCATTTTGCATATTGTGTTTATTGAAGTCCAGCAGTCGTTTTCATACATCTGATTTACTTAGTTTGATTTCCCACTCTGATTTACTTATGATTTACTTAGTTTGATTTCCCACTCTGATTTACTTATCTACAGGCCTTATTCTTTATGTCCTGAAAGCACTGTTTGTCAAATTTTCTTTAGCTACAGTTCTGAGGATTCATCATACTAAATGTTTACTTTTTTTTTCTCAATTGACATAGTTTCTTTCCACATCAGTCTCAGTCTTCATGGTGTTGAAAGCTGTTCTATAGAAATTAGAATGAGTTGTTTAGAAGCAAGAAAGTGATTTCTAAAGATTTTTATGCCTTATTTAATACAAAATATGCTTCAGCTTCAGGGGGCGCCGCCCCCTGACCCCCGCCGGACTCTTGCCCATGGACCCCGCTAGGGGCCCATGGTGAACACCCAGATCCTTGCCAATCTCCTCTTTTTTTTTTTTAAACTGTTTTCATCCCTGTATCCCCTGCTCGGATGTGAAACCCAAAATTAACAATTATGTGAGAGACCTCTGGCAGGAGGATTGGAACACACAGACGAATAACAAACTCAGATTCGTCCAAACCTTAAGGACTTACTCCCATCTACGTCGGGTGGTCGTAAAGAGGAAACGGTTCTGTGCCGGCTGCACACCGGCCATTCGTATTTTACCCATTCTTACCTTTTAAAAAGTGAAGAAGCTCCGTGGTGCATTCCATGTCATGCGCCACTTACAATGAAACATGTTCTTTTAGAGTGTTGGGACTTGCACGATGTGAGACACAAACATTTTACAGCGGAGTCCATGAAGATCCTGTTCAGGGATGTCCCGTCCCGCCTGACGTGATCCTTGAGTTTTTGAGAGAGATTAACATTTTTCATCTGATTTAAGATTTTACGGCAGTCAAAAGATTTTTAACAAAGTTTCTGGTGCGTTTGTAGACGATGTCATTTAAAGAGATGTGTGAAAGTTGGGGGTTTTTTTTGTGTTTTTTTTTTCATGACTGGTGAGTTGATTTTAACGTGGTGACAGCCCTGATGTGGCCCTTTGCGGTCGGCTGGGCTATAAGCAACATTATCTTATCTTCTTTTGCGTATTTCTGTGGGGTCTTATGCAAAAGATAAATTGGGGGGGGGGGGGGGGGGGGGGGGGTGGCAGCAGAATACTCTATAAGCTGTGTTTTTATGAAGTGAAAGAAGTTGACAAAAGCTGTATAACTTGCATAAACAAGTGGTCCTGGTTGTGGTTGGACCACAGATTCGACAGTGAGTCACTGGATGCTCAGATTTGTATTAGACTGTGCACCATTTTGAATCTGAACTTCACAGGTTGCTGGTGCAGCAGCGACTCTTGCTTGAAAATCTTTTATGATGTGTCGCGTATCAAGTCTGTGTGCTAGGTAGTCACACACCAGTCGTCATAGTGCCAAAGCGGAAATTGGTCCTTTCATTCCATTCTTGTGGAGCCTTAGATGTTTAAAAAAAAAAGTGCAAGCAACCCACAATTTATTATGAGATGAGGAGGACACCTTCAGTGATTTGAAATGGAAATATGTGACAAGAGTTTTTATGGGACTTGAGGAAGAGCGCAATTCCATTTATTGCAAATGTTGACTCAGTACATGCAGTCTGTGTTCATTGTACCATGCAGTCAGCATTGAGAAGGTGAAGCAGAGACTGGCCGTGTCACTAACCAGTTGTCAGAGCTTCCTTCAGCAAGAAATGTTTGGAGATGATCGAACTTTACATCTTGCAGCTTCTTATGATAATGAATCTTCCTTCGTATTTCTGATGTTCATTCTTTCTTTCTCTCTCTCTCTCTCTCACTCACTCACTCACACTCTCTCTCTCTCTCTCTCTCTCTCTCTCTCTCTCTCTCTCTCTCTCTCTCTTGCTCTCTCTTTCTCTCTTCCTCCTCTCTC
Source organism: Conus ventricosus (assembly GCA_018398815.1). NCBI lineage: Eukaryota > Metazoa > Mollusca > Gastropoda > Neogastropoda > Conidae > Conus > Conus ventricosus. The sequence goes on along the minus strand of CM031629.1, from coordinate 29,630,254 downwards.
AGTTGGATTCTTTAACACTGTGGATTGAATTCCCTCTGTCTCTCCCACCCTTCTGCTCGCTGTCTCGTACACATGAACACATACACACTGTTTATCTACACACATGGTGCCCTCAAGGCAAAAATAATCAGAAAATTCATGGTGCTTACTGCTGGTGACTGTTTTGAACTGTATCGGTGTATGAGTTTCAGGATATTAGCTAAACATTATGTCACATGCATTTGCTTTTTGTCTCCTCACTGAAAAGCTCTCGGGGGCACAAGTCCCACTCTCCGTGGTGATTAAAAGAAAATCTGAAACTCGGTTAAATGCAGTGTGTGTTTGGGGTGGAATGGAGAGGGGTGGCGTTTTTTTTTAGGGGCAGAGTGGGAGAGGGGCAGGCATACCCCTTGGGAGGAGGGCATGCCCCTGGGTCCTTCGTAATTTGTAGGACCTTCTGCTTTTCTTGAGTGGGATAGTGGGAGCAGTTAATCTCTATAATTGGCATCAAATTGTAAAGACAGAAATGACCTGATAATCTTTGAAAAATGCACAAATCTCAGACCAAATGAAATTACTGATTATAATGGTGATAAAAAGAATTGGGCATGTATTGCCCACTGGACTGCTTTGATAAGATTGCTTCTTATTGAAGCAGGTAATTGTTCAAGTATAGTGGAGATTGTACACAAGAAAAAAGTGCAGACATGTTGCTAGAGTGTACCAGTTGAGGTGGAGAATGAGGGTGCTTTGAAATTCTGGCATTTGGACAAAGTACACAGCCTTACATGTTAGATAAGGTTTAAAGGCTTTTTGCGTGTGTGTTAGGGAGCATGCACCCATAGAAAACTATCATACTCTCTGCATCTGTGGATTAGAATTGGTCATAATTGCCCATACCATTGCGCCCCTCTACCTCCCATACTCACCTACCCTACCTCGTATTAATCCCACCTCCATCCACCTCTACCTTCAAAATAGATCACATATATAACTGTGTTGTTTTAAATAGTAAGATGTCTGCAAAAATGCTTGGATCACATGCAGTGGATGGGAACTTGGATGGCTTGATGGGTTTAGACCTAGGTATGCAGTCTTGGTTTTGCTATTTTGGTCTGTCTGACAACCAGCACAGTATGCTAATTAATGGGTGCGGGCTGCTGTTGGCAGATTGAGGCAGCTGTCGTGCAACTACCTGTGAAGGATAAACAGCCATGGAGAACAACAACGCCTCCGCCTCCGACCCGGAGCCACAGCAGGCCAGCGAAGCTCCACCTACTGTTAGACCTCCACCTGAGGACACTGGCAAGAAGGTCCTGAACAGTGAAGGCGTTGGTGAGTTGATGCTGGTCTATGAAGGGTTTAAGAATAGGTGTGTGTGCGTTGTTTGGGGACTGAACACGAGGCTACTTGTACACATTGCTATAGCTTATTGATCTGATGTCAAAGGTAGTGGGGTAGTTTTTTGTTTGAAAAAGAAAAAAAATCAAACCGTCTTTTTTTTTTTCCTTCACACTCGTATGGATGCAGGAAAAAGGATTGTTTAAAAGCATAGCTGTTGACCATAGAAATGCAGGTAGTGAGTGATAGGTGCTTTTTCCGGCAGTGCATTTTGTATAAAAGGAATGTTTGTGAAAGAAACTTTCTTTTTTGTTTTGATGATATGTTTGCAATAATATTGATAATGCAAAGCGAATAATTTGGTGGTGTTTAGTTGTGCACCGGTTTAAAAGTCTCCCAAACGCTGCTAATTTGTGCCATGTCAAAGCAACCAAAAATGGCCATCTTGCTGTGACCCACAATCATTGTGGTAACATGTGTAAGAACTCGCAGTTCAGTAAAAAAAAAAAAAAAAAAAAAAAAAAAAAAAATTATGTGAAGAGAGGTGTGAAAAAAAAATTCATGTAACAAAGCATTGAAAATGCCTTTGACAAGATGTACTTTTTTCCTTCTTTTCTTTTGAAAAATTATGGAGGTCAATGAGGATATATAATACATGTATGCTCAACAACCTGAACAAGGCCAAGTCATGTTTCAGCTTTGTATGCAAATTTGTCTATCCGACTTTTGTACTGACATGATAGTTGGACATTATTCACTACTGAGTGAAGTTTGATAATATAAGAATTTCGTTTTGAAGTTGAAAACAAAACATTTTATTCCAGTGTAAAATTGATGTCCATTTATCCCAATGGTTATCAGAATATGACAACAGTTGTAAATGTATAGGATTTGAGTGTTAAGAGTTTATGTACAGATACAAAATGTTCTACTTTTGTCATGTGCTCAGTCCTGAATAACACATTCACATTCTTGATTAAACTTTCAAGATATAATTCCAGTACTATTGTATTAATTATCTTTTCAACTTGCAGTTAAATATTTTATATAACAAGCCTTTATAAAAGCAAGGTAATCTGTTTTGAAAAGTGTCTAATTTTATGTTGGAATGCCTTGTTGTGCCTGTTACTTTTTGCCACTTAATCAGATGTGTGCGAAAAGCTGTAAACAGATTGTGTTTCCAAATGTCGAATATGATGTGGTTGAGCCTTTGTCAGCCTTCCTTCCCGCTTCTACCCTCCCTCGGTTGGCAGGCGAAGCTGAAATGCAATGTTGTATGTGTTGGACAGAGGTGTCCAAGTGGAGTATTCGCTCGAAGATTTGGGATCACCTGGAGAAGAATGATCTGGTCAATTTTCCCCGACCCTGCAACAACCGCATCCCCAACTTTGTGGTGAGTGACATGCTTTTCTTGTTCCTTTCTGGATTTTTGTGTGTGTGTGTGGTCTTCTTGGTGTTACCTTAACTGTAGGATAGAGCTGAAATTCTTGTAACACATATTTAGGTTTCACAACGAAATAGTTTTGATTTTGGAGTTTCATAGATGTGAGGAAAAGCTGGAAGTGCTTGCGTTGTCAAGGTGGTTTGGCTGATCGAACAAGATGATCTTTATTCAGGCTGGGGAACTCTCCTCGGATCCGAGGATTTCCGAGATTTTTTAAAATGACTTCCGAGGGAAAAAAAGATCGTCCGAGGAAAAAAAAATCCACTGAGAAAAGAAGAAAAAAAATCGCGAAGGACTTGATCACTCCCGAGTCCAGTACCGTTCCGTATCCAGTATTTCCAATCCAGGTTTTAGTATAAGGCAGTTACGCCCGCGGTTGTGAGGGTATTTCCGCGAGCTTTAGGAAGCCATTGCCGAGGCGGGCGCATCAGTCTGCGAACGCAAATATTCGCAGTCATTTTCTGCATCTTTCACGAGTCAAAATGTCGTGTGTATCACGCATCGTAAATCGTGGCGAGTCGTTTGATGAAGGATCGATTGCCAACAAATGGAGATGGGACTGGACTGAAAAATCAACGAAAGTGGGTTACGATCAGCGAGTTTCAACTCTACCAAAACAAAACAGGCTTCAATTGCTAGTTTTTTTAAATAGTGTCCCCTTTTGTCTTATCATGCTGTGTAAAGATATAGTGAGTCACTGAGTGTTAACTATTACTATTAATATATTTTTTTTTTTTGCATTAAACTATTTCCTTTAAAATTGACTTTGAAGAAGTTTGACTTTGAGGTTGATGCTCATTAGTACTGAAGAACTACCTGTTTATGGGCCTCAGTGTGTAAAGACTGAACATTTAAAAGCGGGCCCGCTTCATTACACTAAAAAAGTGGAGTGAAGTTTGATAGACTGATGTCAGTATTTGACTTTGAATATATCCGTGGGTGATGCTTCATTCAGCAGAGACATACACTGAACATTACTGGGACTCAATTTTGTAAAGACTGAACTATTGAACTTATGAAGCAAGGCACTACAGCACATCAACAAAAGAAATAAAGTAAGTTTTTTTTTTTTTTAATTTCTTGCATGCTGCATGTAAATATGTTAGTTTGGTTCTTTGCATGCCACAGGGTAATTTGCCTATCACCAGAACCACGAAAGGGTCTTCAAAAGTGCTCAAATAAATTTCGGACGGGGCTTCGCCCCCTGGCCCCCCCACCGGGGCGTTGCCCCTGGACCCCACGGGCCTAGGCGGCCCCTGGACCCTGGCCTATTTTTCAGACATTTTTTTGATCAGCTGTTCCCCAGCCTGTTTTTTCCCAAAATTGTAATTCCCCGTAAATGTGAATTTACTATGTTCAGAGAAGAAAGTTGTAATGGTAAAAGTAAATGCAAACCATCTCTAGCATTATAGATGTGTGTCTGTGTGTGGGCAGGATGCTGCTATAGCAGCAAGAGAAGGTTGCAGAAAATGGAGCATTTCAAGTCGGCTCACACTGTCAAGATCAACCCAGATAAACCCAGGAAAACGCTCGCTTCCTCACCTTGGAGGTCAGTGATTGCACTGCCACATGGCGACTTTTCCCATTAACTGCTAAACACCCTGTGCTTCAAAAAACCTCTTCTTTATGCACTTACCTGCGCTTGCTTAGGCCAAAAACTCTACGGCAAGAGAAGTAATTTCCCTAATTTAACCCTGGTTACCCAAATTTTAAAAATTGATTTTTAAAATAGAGGAAAGAAAATAATGAAATGAAAATAATTTTTTAAATTCCTACGAATTGCGTGTTGCTATATCATTAAGGGTTTTAAGAATGTCACATGAGAATCTTCTTCGAACTTTCTTCTGAATCGTACCCCATATCGGAACCCATCCCAGTCAAAATCAGGTCACTCTAAGTTTCTTACCCAGCACTTTCACTAGCCTTGTGCCGAAAAATCCCAAACCATGTCTTCATCACAAAACCCCTGAAGAACGGCAGAAATGGGGGATGGCCAAGGTGAAAAAACAGCACTTCGATCTAAAAAACTGAAAAAAAATAACTCGGAACACAGCACGTATTGCTCATGTTTTTTTACAAACAAGTGGATCGAAAAGGGAAAAAAAAGTCAATTCTTGGCGTTTTCCCTTTTCTGCGGAAAAACATGGCGGCACCCTTGTTGCCACGTGGGTCCCGGGGGCGTTTGAGGCACTGAATGCACAGCCACATGCTTTTCCCGGGGCTGTGGGGCAGTGTGAAAAAGAGAGTTAAGTTGGTCTAAAATTGGGGGTGCCTCACTAGACTAACCCTGCCCCAAAAAGTTCCCCAACCCGGGCCGGGGGCCCTGTTGTCCTGTGAGAATTGGGGGGTTGACACCAGCCTCTTTTGATTGGATTCAAACACCCTTTTTTTTCTTTTTTTTAAAAAAATCTATAAAACGGATTTTTTTAACTCTTGATAAAAAAGAAAAAGAATTTGATGGCAGTGAAAATGTATTGTTAGAAAACGTTTTTTGTGTAAAAGGCTTATTTGTGGATACAGGGTGATAAAATTTAAAAAAAATTTTTTCCTTTTTTTAAAAAAAAAAAAAGGTTTTTTTCCACCCAAGCTCCATTAACAGTTCGTTGATTTTATCAAAAAGTGGAACCAAAAGTGCCCGTTTTTTTTAAGCGGAACCCTGGGCTGCTATGGGTTTTATCCATCAGAAAAGTAGTAAATAGGCAAAACAACAAAAGGGGGTGTTTTTTCTTTTTCCTTTTTTTGTTTTTTTTTTTTAAACAAATCCCAAAAATGAAATTTACCCAAAAAATTATGTTATTGTTTATCATTAAAGATTTTTTTAGCGCTTGATTCACATAAGCCCTAAGGCTTAAATACAGAAAAAAAAGAAACCCAAAATGATGATAAAAAGGGATTTTCTTTTTTTTTTTCCCCCTGAAGTGGTCATATAAAAATAGTCTGACAGTATTTATAAAAAAAAAATATTTTGCCATATGCACTTTAGCCCAATTTGAAGTGATCCGAGTTTTGATGGTTTTGTCAGAACAGTGGCAGACTGAGACATAAACTCCCCAAAGGAAATGTCCCGTCAAACACTGCCGCTTTTTAAAAATTTTTTAATAAATCTTTTTTATGATTTTTAGCATTGTTAATTTCCATAGAAATCATCTATTCCTGGTCAAGGCTGGTCAGCATGATGTCATTTTCCTTTTTCGAGGCGGAAGTGAAAAGCAGCACAATGAACAACTTTGTGAAAAGTGTTATTGTGCATTGTGCTTAAAAGGAATTAGGAATTCATTTCACAGGTTTTTTCTTTAATACAAGTCAACTGTTTTTGCAGGCCGGTAAGACACTGCTTGTGCCCACACCACGTCTGCGCACTGGCCTCTTTAACAAGATCACACCGCCAGAGGATGCCAACAAGGAGATGCTGCGCAAGTGCTCCACTGCGCTTGTAAGTAGACTTCGTGGGATGTAAAGGGTAGGGGGTGAGGATGGATGTGGAAGGTTGCGAGGGAGGAGGGGTGGAGGATGTAATTTCTGATGTGGAAACTCAACTATTGTGTGCATTACTTTCTCCCTCACAGGTTGTATTATTTAATGTGTAAGTAATTCAGAGCCATTAGGTAAAATACTGTGCACTACTTGTCCAGGACAACTGAATCTCATGGCAATGTGAAATACTCGCTTGTCCATTAGGCAACCAATTTTTGACTGTTGGTGACAGGGCCACTCGGCTTCAGGGCTGACTAATCTCGCTTCCCTTCTCTTTTCATAATTAAAAAATAAAAAATGCAAACAAGAATCACATTTTTGAAAAAAATGAAGTATTTGTTGGATCTGTTTGAATGTCAGTTTGTGTGATTGTGGACCTAGTGTCATGTGAAAGTGTCAGTTTGTGTGTTGCTACTGACAGCAACTGACCATTGTGATCTCGTGCTTGCACTGCAATGACTTGGCATTGAATCGCTGTGATGTGTTTATCCAAGTCATTGCAGACCTGCCTACCCTTCCGTAATCGTCCGTAATCTTACGGAAATTAACCCCCCATTACGGAGGTACGATTTTCCGTGTGAAATTACGGAAAAGAAAATTGAAAAACTACGCAAATTCCAGACTTGAAAAATTGTCGACTGCTAGACCTTTCCGAGACCACAGAGTAACTTCCCTTGACTCAAGCCGAAACCACAGATGGTTCGGAACTTGCGATTGGTCAATGTGGTGCTGTGGGCCAACACGACGCGCCATCACATCTGTGCGCGCCATTCGAAGCCTTTTGTTCAGCCATTGTAAGACAAAGTTTCAACCGATTTTTTGCCGGCGATTGTGAAAATGGCGGAGAAATCTTCTAAACGTTTGCATGAAACCGACGACGAGGGTTCGAAAAACCACTGTGCCACAATGGAAGAAGGCGAAGAAGCAAGTGTTCCGAAGTAAATGCACGCGGACTTGGCCTTGTCTTTTGCAATCCAAAAAACATGGACCTGGATTTGTATACTGCTCGGTGTGCAATTCAGACTTCTCCATCGGACATGGGGAGCAAATGACTGCAAGCGCCATATCTCGGGGAAAATGCACAAAGAGACAGCTGCGAGTGCCTCCAGTCAGAAGATCACATCGTTGTTTACGAAATCCAGCGAGAGCAGCCGTCAGACCCACACACGGAAGATCACCAACGCAGAAAGACTGTTGTGTGAGCTGATCTGCGAAAACAACTTGTCCCTTGTCCCATCTCAAGAGTGCCTACTCCAAGCAGCAGGCACAATACAAGGCTTAGTGCAACACACACACACAAAACACACACACACATACATTTTTTTTTTTTTTTTTTTGGGGGGGGGGGGGGGGGGTTGTACATTAGGTTCTTCATCAGTGGTGTCATCTGTGGTGACTGCTGTGTAAGTTACAAACTGTCAAGTATATCACCTTTGAATTGACCTGAAACTCCTGTCCTGAGTCCGTCATCAGCCATCATCCCAAGGTATTTTAATTCTGCTTTGTTGTTTTTGTTCCTTTTTTACTGTTTATTTTTTTGTTAAAATGTTAAAAATGTAGTTGGAGTTTTGTACACATTATTTGTTAAAAAACGCGTGTATTACGCGTCCGTGGAATTACTGAAGGAAAATGCAAAATTACTGAAAATCTCTGGTTAGTACTGATGAGCATAACATGAGGTAGGCAGGTCTGTCATTGTCACTTCTCTAACATCCAAGTTTGGGTAAATGCCATTCATATTCCTTTTGTCCACACTGATGTCCTGGATCTTCATAAAATCCTGTACACAGGCTTCTGTAACGTCCACATAGTTGAAACTACACTTTCAGAACAGCAGGAAACGGGAATTTGATTTGGGTGTTTTTCATGAGATCCAGAAATTGCCATATGTCGGGGTAATTTTGTTCATAACGTTACTGTAAAGATGTCCTGAATGCTCTGTCCATGCACTGATCCAGTGTTTGCCAAAGCAGATGATTTTTAATGCCATGATTAGTCGGCATGTGAACACTATCAGCCAACAATCACGAAGTGGGTATGATTCTTTCAGCTGAATGAGGATGCTTTTGTTATCATCCCCATAGTTTCCAACAATGGTAAGTGGGAAGAGGTGGAAAGTGTAGGCTTGACGGCTATGGTGTTGACAGGGAAGGTGATGCTTTTGGTGTGTGGTGTCCAAACTCTACAACAGCAGGTGTATGGTACATCACGTATAAACAGCAGCATGTCTGGGTGCTGGTTCTGAGAAAAAGAAAAGAAGTTAGAAAAAAAAATCAGAGATATATAAAACACAACTCTCTCTCTCTGTCTCTCTCTCTCATACTCTCACTTGCTGCCTTTGAGATTTGCTCTCATTCTTTGTTAAGGGTTTGGGGAAGGGTGTGATGATGCAGGTTACCTTATTTTTAGTTTTAGAATTTGAAGCTGGCAAGCAGATGTTATCAATATTTATATGAATGTTAAACTTTTTATAAACATACTACTACTTGCATTCAAGTCAGCTGTGTAGCCCCATCTTCCACCGTGAAAAAGACTTTTTTCATTTCTTGTAAAGTGTACCACAAGTTGGGACAGTGCACAAAAATCTGGTCAACACCAACTATTTAATTTATGAAAATGGATGTTTTCTCAAGTTTCATCAAACGTAAACATGAAATATGGTCAACAAGAAAAAAATTGACCAGCCCCAAGCATCATGTACCTCAGCCATGTGGGTTCAGTGAACTCCATTGTGTTCTGTTCTCTAACACTGTCGATTTGGAACAGTGGTGGTTTTGTGGATTGCTAAGGAAAAAGGAAGATGACTCCCAAATGTCATAGAGGCAGAAACCCTTCACTTTCAGGGCTTCCCCTGACAAGGGGCTTTACCTGTTGACCTGACGAGAGGGGCCTCAAGTGCCCCTTCCTGCTTTTCTTTTTTTCCATCCGTACTTATTGCTAATTTACTGTCACTAATTGCTGTTAGTTACACAATGGAAAGTGAAACTTTTTGTGTGTGTGTTAATTCACATACCTTTTTGAAACGGCTACCTCGAAAAAGAAAGTTTCTCATGTTGAATTGCCTTCGGTTTAATGGGTAGCTCTTTCCAGAAAAGGCTGCCTCGAAAAATTAAGTTACTCTGTAACGTCTGGACTTTAAAGTGTAGCTCTTCCCATATTTGCCAGCATGATAAACAGGAGGTAATCTGTCCCTTCAAAAGGTGGATTGGAAGTTTGCAAGTAGAGGGGAATTGAGGCACATTTGTAGTTAAGAGATGAAGAGATCAATTCAGACATGAAATGATGTGTTAGCATTGTCAAAGGACTCTCTTGGGATAATGTTCATCAGACAACTATGGAAAACTGTGTGATTGAACTTTTAAGAGTATCAGTCTTTAATAGAATGGAAGGACTGATTTGTCTGCTGACTGTGTTGTTGACAGACCTGCCAACCATTACGCATTTCGCGTAATTTATTACGCCCAAGTGATAATTCTTATGCCCTTACGCATTTAGCCAAAAAATTACGCATTGAAAGTTTTCAACAACAAAAGAAACGGACGAAAAAAAAATCGGCTTATGTACAGACACGCACGGCGCCGTGCGTATAACCAGTAATCTTCAAGAAGCGTTTCCGGTCATGCGCAGTTCGTTTCACCATCTTTACCATTCAGCGAAGTTGGCGTCTTTTTGAAGTTTTAGCTACAAAAATGTCGAAACGTGGAGTAGAAAGTTTTGGACAAGATGCGAAAAAGAAAAAACTTGGTCAAAGGTTCCGAAAAGAATACTCGGAAAAGTTCCCCTGCATACGACCTTTGGCTAAAGGTGTAAATTGTGCACGGTGTACCACTTGCGAGTCGGACTTCACAATTTCCAATCGCGGGGGATGTGAAGCGTCACCTTGAGTCACGCAAGCACATCGATTCCTCTAACGCGCCGAATTCTTCCAGCATCAACACTTTTTTCAGACTGTAGACACCTCAAAAGAGGATGAAATTAGGAAAAGGGTAATTGGGGCTGAAGCATTGGTGGCCGGATTTTTCGTCGAGCACAACATCGCTCTTAGCGCAGCCGACCATGCATCCCAGCTTTTTACAGAAGCGTTCTCAGATTCGGAGATCGCCAAACAGTTGAAGAGCGGTCGAACAAAGACAACACACGAAGCTGAGGAATCGGCAGCCGTCAAAAAAAACATGATGGTGGCAAAGGCCAATCTTCATGGCTCTTGCTATGAGCAAAAGTTCAGCCAGGAGTTTCTAAAGAAGGCCAAGACTGCACAAATAGTGAAAAAAAACCCTAGATCTTTGAACACAGGCTGTCAACTCAGGGTGTGGGAGTAGTGGTTGGATCATGACGACTGGGGAGTGGGGAGTAGCTTGATGGAGCCTTGGAACTGGGGTGGGGGGCGATGGTAATTAAATGGAGCCGGAGGACTGGGGATGAAGTTGTTTGAGCAAGATTGTGGGGTACAGTTGATGAAACATAACTGTGTTGTGTTGTTAATGAAACATGACTGTGGGGTGTAGTTGATGAAACATGACTGTGGGGTATAGTTGATGAAACATGACTGTGGGGTATAGTTGATGAAACATGACTGTGGGGTATAGTTGATGGATCCTAAGTCCTATGGGGTGTAGTTGTGAGATCATAAGGGCAGAAGGGTGAAGTTGATGGAACTTGAACTGAAGAATGTGGGTGTAGCTGATGGAAGCCCAGGACTGTGAGTGCTGTTGATTGGGAGGGCAGAGCATCTTTTATGTTTATCCTACATCAATATGGAAGATAAAAAAGCTGTTTGGGTAAGTCTTATTTTGTGTGTTTTGTATATTAATCTATAGAAAAAAATATGGTGGCTACCTACATAAGAGGCTTTTTTTACACAAAATATTGCATTGTATGCAACATACTAATATGCATGCTTTTATATGGTTTAATAATAGGCTTGCTTTTGATTAGTTTTCCTATCAGGAGATGAAAAATATGCCTGTCAGAGTGTAAAAAGGCTTCAGCTTCAGGGGGCTGCGCCCCTGACCCCCGTGAGGTGTTACACTTTTTGACTCTGGGAGGTTGGCAGCTATGCTATCAAGTCAGTTGAGTTGTTGGCCTGCGCTTGTTTTTTTCCCCCACTATTAGATAAGATTGTTCGTCTATGTGCATTTGTCTGACCTTGTTCAAGTTTAAAAGGTTGTGCCAGTCTTGAATAAAAGTTACTTTGTGTTAGGTTTCCTTATAAAATGGGAGCAAACGTTACCCACTTGTTTACTGTTTATTGTTTACTGTTCCCTGCCTCATTTCATTTCCAATTTTTCAGGTTGTTTATGGCGCACTATTAAGCCTTGGTGTGCCATGCCATGATGGTTTAGGGGATTTGTGTGTGTTTCCAGTGTATTCTACATTTTCATAATTTGTAGAGATTTCTTGTGACACTTAAAAGAAAAGCTTGTTTTTGAAGAAAAGTAAAGTTCTCAAAAATTGTGTGAACAATTTCATCACATCGTGTTTGTTTGAAAAAAGGTAAATGTCGTGCTCGATTACTCTTAGCTCTCAGAAATTACACATTTCTGCCTCACTGAGCTTCAATTCTTACTCATTGGTCTCTTAGGGGGTTGGCAGGTCTGTGTTGATGACCTGTTTCTGTGCCGTGAAGTATGACTGGAGTGCTGTGTGTTGATGATGACAGGGAACGAAGGAGCATAGCAAGAAGATCAGCCTGAAGGATAAGATCAAAGTGGACCTTGTCATTGTGGGCTCTGTAGCAGTATCCAAGGAAGGTGAGCGCTGTTAAATGTCTATCTGTTTCTTTTAACCCACTGCCTACCTCGTGACTTAGTGTTGCATGACTGGGAGAATACCATGCCAAGTGATGTAACTCCGCAACACATACACACTCGCCATAAGGAAACCTCAATGAATAATTTCCTTTTTACTCATCAATTGCGTAAGTTTGGTGGAAAAATTCCAAAGACATCACTCCATCCAAAACAGCCATTTTTTCCCCATATGTAGTGAACTGGTAAAGGGGGAAAAACGACAAAAAAACAAACCATTGTCTGCTTCAGTGTTTTCTGCCCTAAAATAATTTTTCCTGAAGTCACTGAATCCACAGAATGTCATGGATTAGGAGCATATAGTGATTTTCCAAGTGTAAAAGTATTGAAACCTTCAGGAACAAAATAGAGTGATTCTATGTTCTGGGCACACTAAATCATTAACATTTCTTGTGAAGGTCTAAAAATCACTAACTTTAACAATTTTGTTAAACTGAAAGCATGACATGCAGGAAGATTTGTCTCTACTGAGGGGAAAAAAAATTAGAACAGATTACTGAATACTAAATTGTGATGGAATTCAGCAATACAAGTGCTCTTGGACAAGTGTGCTGAGCAGTTGACACACGCGCACACACACACACACACACACACACACTCTCTCTCTCTCTCTCCTCTCTCTCTGTGGTGATGATGTACCCCTTGTCTGTCTCCTCTTAGACAAATGAGACACTTTTTATTTAGGCCAGAGTTTATCTTCACCTTTTTCTGCTTGCTTTTGTGAAGCAAATGAATTTGTTTCTTGTTCAAAGGCTGCCAGAGTTGTTCTAAAATCAAAAGACTAAAACACTCGAAAGGTAACACTCCCACAGACAAATCATCGGACATACCCACTGACTGAAATTTGGTTGTCTGATCTGATTTCCTGCTGTCAAATCAAGCGAAAGTTTTTTTTAGCTTCAATTCCTGTAGCCTATCACTCCTGAACCCAGCAGCAATGGGCAGTTCGACGTCCCTGTCATCACTCAAATCACTATCAATCACACTCGGCAGTCGATCTTTGTGTATAACTTTGTCAGAATTGTCTCGCTTCAAAATTTCTTCAAGAGTGCAGCCCTCAATTACACTATCTTCATCACTATCGTGTCAGAAAATGGATTCTAGGTGTTGCATAGTTTCTTGATCAGCTGTTTACCCAGAAAATCTTTGTGAAAAAAATCCGAACTTTGAAAATTCACAGCAGCAGAACTACTCCAAAGCTCGTTACATTACAAAAAACAAAATGGCATCCAGAAATGGTCCTGCCGAAAGACTTCTGTCGCGATTGCATTCTGGGATGTGTGAAAGTCATTGACCTAGTGTTATCAGCTGTTGATCTTGGTTGATCCAGTATTCAGAAAGAAGACACATCTCGGTCGATGTTGTAGGCAGTGGTGATTACTTATTGGATAACTGCTTGTTGTACAGCTATCATAGGAAAATTCGTACTTAAAAGATTACCTATTATTGTAGTGTCCAAGGTTGGTTTGGACCCATAGATTTCTCCTTGTGATAGTAGGATCCCAGGTGTGTGCTTATTAAGTTGTAGCACCCGAAGATCATTGATCATCATCCTAATGTAATGTAGTAGTATCCAAGGAAGACCTCAGATATTCTACTGACGTAATGCAGCAATATTCAGTGAGGGTGTTCATTGACATCCTGATGTAATGCAGTAGTAACCAAGAATAACAGTGTTCATGGGTTTACTCCTGATGTACTGTACTTTGTTACTATTTAATTATAATTGTAACAGTCAATATCCAACTAGGGTGTTCATCCACCTTATGTTATGTAGCAGTATGCAAGCAAGAAGGACATTCATAAGCTTGCTCTTGATATAATGTACCAATATTAAGCAAACACCCTCAGGGGTAAGGTAAGACTGGTTGAAACATTGAAAACTGGTGAGAAAAACTATAGTTCCCACAAGTTTGGGCAAAGAGGTTGTGAATGAGTGCTCTGACGATGATATGGCTAAGGACAATGTCACTAGCATGCTTTATGTGCAGGTGGTTTTACTGCAATGCATTGTGTGTCACAGGATATCGAATTGGCAAGGGAGAGGGGTTTGCAGACCTGGAGTATGCCATGATGGCAACAATGGAAGCAGTGGGACCGGACACGATAGTGGTGACGACTGTGCATGATGACCAGATCGTGGAGATACCGGAGGACTTGCTAGAAGACCATGACCTCACAGTAGACTTCATTGTCACCCCTACGCAGGTAGGTGGCAGATATATTGTCTGTATGTAATACATTGTGGTCCAGATGTGTAGTGTAATTTCTGGGTAATAAGGGGATGTTTTCGAATTATGGAATTATGACCAGGATGACTTTCATAAGATATGAAGCTCCTTGTCCGTGGGAGTATTGTTTTTAAGCAGCGTATCAAAAAAAGAAAGAAAAAGAAAAGGTTAAGCAAGCTTTCAAGTCTGTATCATTGATTAATTCTCATGAAAAAAATGAAAACCAACCACATCATTCTTTAGTGGACAGTTGTTCACTTTCATTGTAGCATGCTTCCTTATTATTGTGTCTATTTTTCAATACGATAATTTTCACCCAAGAGGCAGGTTTGTATTGTTTTCGTTAAAGTAACAAATAATAGGATATCTTTAAAAAAACAAACAAAAAAGGATATCTTCCTGGATTTTTTATTTTTCATGGCAAACGGTGGTGGATAAAATGTTGCTACCGTCATCAAGTGGAAAAAAACGTACTCAAAACAATAAACGGTAAACAAGTGGGGTAACATTTGCTTCCATAAGAAAACCTAACACGAGTAACTTTTATTCAAGACTGGCACAGCCTTTTAAACTTAATGAAGTCAGACAAATACATAGACGAACAATCTAATAGTGTGGGAAAAACCTGTTTTTTTCCCCCACACTATTAGATTGTTCGTCTGTGTATTTGACTTTATTCAAGTTTAAAAGGCTGTGCCAGTCTTGAATAAAAGTTACTCGTGTTAGGTTTTCTTATGGGAGCAAACGTTTCCCCACTTGTTTACAAGTGGAGGGTGTCTTGTGTGTGTCTATATATATATATATATATATATATATATATGTATATATATATATATATATTATATTGAATTATAAACAAAGCTTGCTCTTATGTCTTAGATTGAAGAAATAGGGGGAGATATGCATTCATACCTGCAGTGGCAGATGATTCTGCCTAACTAACAGTATGTGCTTGAGTGGGTGGATGGGGAAAAAATAAAATGAATGCTTCTCAAAATGAGCCTTCAGCAAGCTTATATTCTCCAAGGGGGAGAGACATCCTCCAATAGGGAGGGAAACTCACTAACATATAACTCCTGGTCATATACCGATATTTCGAAACTTGGTGGTTTCTCCTCAGTGACCGCGGAAAGTGGTAATTTGACTCCTCTGCCTTTTCAGTTTTAAGACGAATGCAATCCCAGAAAAGGCTTTTCTGGGATTGCATTCGTCTTAAAACTGAAAAGGCAGAGGAGTCAAATTACCACTTTCCGCGGTCACTGAGGAGAAACCACCAAGTTTCGAAATATCGGTATATGACCAGGAGTTATATGTTAGTGAGTTTCCCTCCCTATTGGAGGATGTCTCTCCCCTTGGAGAATATAAGCTTGCTGAAGGCTCATTTTGAGAAGCATTTATTTTATTTTTTCCCATCCACCCACTCAAGCACATACTGTTAGTTAGGCAGAATCATCTGCCACTGCAGGTATGAATGCATATCTCCCCCTATTTCTTCAATCTAAGCATAAGAGCAAGCTTTGTTTATAATTCAATATTTCTTGCATCATTGCAACACCAAGCTGCTCTGTAAGTTGCTGAACGGTGCTCGGTACTTATCTTGAATTTATTAGTTTGTTGTATATATTATATATATTATATATATATGCATGCGTGTGTGCATGCATGACACAGTGCAGAGCATATATGGGCATCAAGTGATTTTTGGCTAAATGTTTACTTATAACTGCTGTGGATTTCCAGCAATTGTCAAATATGTGAAAAGTGCCAGGAAATGCAAAATTAAGAGCATGTAAATTTGCAAACGTCTACGCTTGTGGGAGGGTAGGGTCCTGACTCACACGGGCGCTATCCCTTGACTTTGTCAAGCAGGTCCTGCAACTCGCCTGGATCCTTGGCCCCAGTAACCCCAAGGACCTTTCCTGCATTTTTTAAACTGATAGTGGCTGCCACAATTGAGTTTGGACCGAGTTGCTGCTTCATTTTTTTGTGTTGAAACGAGGATAAGTCTTTTGGACAGCCGATCTTTAGCCAGATGTTTACTCCAGTTAGCTCCATACGCTGACAGCAACCTGTTTATCCATATAGATTTTCTGGATTTAAGCTTGAAATATATGAATTATCATGCCAAATAAAGTGCAGGAACGTATGTAATGCCAAGTAAGATAACTCTTGCCCCAAGATAGAAAATGCATGCCTGTAACTCCAAATGCGTTGTGCTTATGACACCGCATTGCTGGCATTAATCTTTTCCACAGACCTGCCTACCGTCCCGGAGTATCCGTTTTGTCCCCGAAATAAAAATCATGCAGCCTGTCCCTGGAATCCACTTTTTTATTCGATGTCCCGCAAAAAAAAAATCCGGAAAAAAAACAAAAAAAATGAAGTCGAGTTCGTTAGCCGATCACCGACTGACCGACTTTGGTCGTGGCCATCCCGACCAAATCCGTCGAAAAGACCCGAACATTGCCGAACTGATCAGTGCGCATGCGCATACACCGTCTTCCCGAGTTTTGAAAGCGAGAAAAATGGACGCGAAACAGGGAAAACGAAAAAATGTGCCGATGGCGATCTCGACAATGGGGCTACTGTCAGAAGAAGAAACGTCAGCAGACGTTCCTGTCGAAATATACGGAAACCTGGCCGTTCATCAAGCGTGGCAAGATCGAGACATACGAGTCATGTGAAATTTGTGCGTGTGAGTTCTCCATCGATCTGGAGGTAGGGACGAAATAACCCGTCACGTCGCTACTGAGAAGCACAAGAAGAACACAAAAATCCGTGAGAGCGAGAAATCTTGCAACATTAGGGGACTCTTTCAACGTGCTCAGACGTCAACCAGTCAGGAAACTTTTGACGTCATAAGAGCTGAAACGTTGATGGTTGACCTTGCAGCTGAACTGAATTTGCCGATGGCCGCATTGGACAAGTTAAACAAAGGAGTTAAATTGATGTTTCCTGACTCGGACATCGCAAAGAAATTTCAGTGCGCTAGAAGCAAAGGCACGGCGATTTTGAAAGAAAATGCTGCCCAAGTTACCCTTACTCTCGGGGATAGAATGAAAAAACAGCCTTTCACAATTTCAACAGATGGAAGCAATGACAAAGGACAGAAACTTTTTCCACTGATTGTGAGGACTGTTGATCCAGACACTATGGAGACACTATACAGCTGCAGGATTTGAAGAGTGCCTATTACCGTTCTCTTCAGCCTGCAGTGCAGGACCTGAATTAACCAAAAGCCATGGTAGAAGTTGTACATAGTGTAAATAAAGGTAAGCTTTCACTTTAATGTTGATGTGGTTTGTGATATGTGCTACCGCTGCATGTGTCCCTGGAAATCAGTCTGTGTCCCTGGTTTTGAAAATGTATGTCCCTGAAAGTGGCGGAAGGGGGTAGGCAGCCCTGTTTCCAGCCGTCCGCGGCTCGACGGCAGGATTCCCTGGTGCCGCGCGCCGCTCTCATTCCCTGCCGACGCACAGATTTGGCCACTTTTTAATTTATTTTTACGGTAGTTCTACAACAACTGACGGTCTTGTGTTAGGTGTCACAGGAAAGAACAAACGCTCAACTCCAATCATCACCAGATCCACTTTGTAATACGATTTCAAGCGCGTCATTGCACGAGAAATTGTTACACCCCTTTGGCTGACCGACATTTTTTTTCTGGCACAGGAAATACGTGGCGCGCCACGTGGCGTGTGCCGTCAGTTCCTTTGTTTCAAAGCTGGGGTCAGCCAAGTTCACAATAGGCCACTGAAAGTATGGTCGACAACTCGTTCCAACATCCCCAAGACTAGTTACAGAGGTTATTTCCCTTGGACCATTTCATGGAAAGTGTAGGAATTTTTTATGTTCCCGTCGTCTGATCGTGGACGACACGGCAGAATGTATTGCTGTCTGTCCGTCGTCCGGACTTGGACGACTCGCCTCAAGGGAGAGAAATCCTGTCATCCACTTTTGTCACGACTCGGCTGGTAAAGGTTAATAAGAACACAAAGCAGTCAGAACAAAAGAGACATGCCCCCCCCCCCTCCCAAAATGATGTTCCAAGTTTGCCCATATACCCTGTAGCTAACAGATCTACACAGCAGCAACTGGAGAAAATAGACCAAACACAGATTACAAGCCTTTAAGATTTTGAAGGAAGTTGGACACATGGACGAACAGTAACAAATACAGATGACCCCAGTCATATCAATCAGACCGAGGTTACCTGTATTTCGTACAGTTCATCCACGTGTTTACACCGTCTGTATTAATCTTTATGAAAGTTTCATGAGTGTGTGGATCTAACCACAAAAAGGTGGCCATCAGGAAATAAAATTCACACATTTTCTGCAATTGAACAAGTATTCAACTTGTTCGGGAATAGATGGTCATCGGGAATCTCTTGGGCTGTGATTCAGAGCTTGGCGTTGTCCTAAAGATCTTTGTCAGCCTGTAATTTCACAGTCTACACACATCACTTTTCTAGAATTTCAGTGCATTGTTGTCAAATTTGCCCTTTGTGTGAAATACCCAAATAGGTGATGATTGGAAATCTGCAGAGGTCATAAACTGCAGAGGGGCTTGCATTCAGCAAGAGTGACCACACTGTTTTAATGGCACAGATGCTGCTGGTAGGCATGCCCAAAGCACTTCAGTCCCACATCAGTTAGGTCAACAGTTTAGTGAATGAGAGGATTGTCTAAACATGGGTGTGAAATTGTGCACCTAAGGCACTGTTGTGCAGACAGTTGATATCTTGGTCATTACTCTGGTGTTTGGGCACTTCAAATTAGAAGTGACTGTAGAATTGTTTGCTTGAAGTGAGAAACGGTAATTCTATTTATAATGAAAAGACAGGCATTTCTTTTGCTGAAACAGGTCCATTTATACCAATAAACTGATGTTACTTTTCAGCAGAATTTTACTGAGTTTACTGCTGATTTCAGTGATGAAGATGGCTAAAATTATTTGATGTATACACAACTTGTTTTGAGTCGTAAGTTCTGAAAGAAAACTGTGTTGGGATGGCTAAAGGTGAAAATACCTACTGAAGTTAATCAGGGACTGCTGTGTTCGTTTCAGGTGATTGAGACCCATTGCGAACGGCCCAAACCACGAGGCATCATCTGGTCCAAGCTGGACTATGAGAAGCTGTATCGCATACCCGTACTGCGTAAGCTGCGTGACATGGAGCGAGAAGATGGCAAGGATGTGCGCCTGAAAGGACAGGAGGGAGATGATGAGGAGTTTGAGGAACGTATGGATCAGGAGCGTAGAGAGCGTGGGTTCCGCGGACGTGGCACTCGTGGCCCAGGTCGCCGCCCATTCCGTGGCAGACGTGGTGGAGGAGGCCGTTTTACTGGTCGTCGTCGCATTAGACAGGATGACTCTGCTGATCAGGGAGATGAAAGTAATAAGGAGAATGCAGATGAGTCCAATGACAACGGAGAGGGAGGAGAAAGAGGTGGACGACGTCGACGACAGTACCGCAACAGGGGCTATCGTCGCTCCAAGCCCCGCCAGTCTGAATCCGAGCTGAGTGATGGGGCTGGGGGAGAACAGGAGGGGGAGGATGGTAAAGAGGATCGCCGTCCTCCCAGACGCCGAAACCGACGGCGTGGCATGGGCGCACGCTCCAGCAACACCCAGGACAACAGTGATGGGGAGAATCGCCGTTCTGATGGGGATGAGAACCGCCCTCCACCCCGCCCACGTCGTCCTCGCATTGAAACAAGCCCTGACGGGGTGGTCTTTGTAGGTGGCATTTCCCGACGCTTGCGTGTCAGCGAGTTTAAAACGGAGATGCGGGGATGCGATGTGCACCCTGTGCGTCTGGTGTGGCGCGGGGGACGGGGCTTTGCCTTTCTGCACTTCCAGTCGGCTGACAATGCCAACACTGCTGTCAAAGCTCTGGCTGGCCTGGAGATTGACGGCCGTGAGCTTAATGTGGAGATGGCCCGTCAGGATAACCGCCCACGACAGCGTACTAATCGCCGCAACCCCAAGGAGGCGGCCAGCTCGGAGAGCGCCAACCAGGAGTCGGTCGGCAGCAGTGATGTCGCCGTAGAAGGCGGGGAGAGATAAAAGTCTCCACCACTGCTGGCTCTAGTCCGTCCCGCACCTCTCCTGCCACACGGGGCCGGGGGAGGATGCGCCACGCGACCTGTAGGAAAGTTGGCTGGTAAAGGAGGAGGGAGGGGGGAGGACATGAAAAGAGAGAAGGATTGCCTGTTCCCAAGTAGCCGCTGCTGATCTTTTACCTGGCTAGCTGCCCGAAGGACCAGGGGCCCAAAAGTGCTGCTGGTTCCTTTCCTATTCTGGACACACTTGGTAGTCATCACACACACCACAGGCCTCATGAAGGGCCGCCATGGCGTGAGCCTGTGCCGCTCATTCAGCGTTTGTTCAGCACAAGATGCAGGGAGGGATTGTTGCTCTTCCACTAGGTCTGCAATACGTGCCCCTTCCCCTCAACCCACCGGGGGTAAACGGCGTTTGGGGCTTTATGCTCTCCTACACTCAAGGCAGCACATTAGTGCAATTTTCTTTTTCTTTTTTTTTTTTCCCTTTTTTTTTCTATTTTTTTATTATTGATAAAGAAAACATGCTACAAAACTGAAATCTGTGGTACTGCTTGAAGTTAGGTAGCACGGTAGGGGTCAAAGGGAATAGGTAGGGTGATTCTGTTCCGATGCTGATGTTGTCATTGTAGTAATGCCTTTCTTTTTTTTTTTTTTTTTTTTTTTCTCTGTTGACCACATTATTTGCCTTTTTTTTTTATATAGATCTCTGTTGATGCCAATTTTTCTTTCTTTTTGTTTTCAAGTATTTTTTTTTTTGGTTGTGGTGTAGATGTGAAAGTACATCCGTAATATTGTGATGGCAGAAGAAAAGGTTCATGTGTGCATTTGGCTGATCAAAGTCTGGTGTATATGAGAACACCAGATTTAAGTTAATTTAACCTTCATCATTCTTATTTCCGCTTTCCTTCAGGGAAAACAGCAGTGACCATCAGTGTGTATTTGTACATCTGACAAGAGGCTTGTCACTTGACTACTTTTGACACCAGAAGTCATGAAAAAAAGTAAACTTCAATATAAGAACAAGCTCAATAAGCTGAAAAAGGTGGTCAAATGTTCAAAAAAGAAAAAGAAAAAAAGAGATCAAAAG
The DNA here is from genome assembly GCA_018398815.1 of Conus ventricosus. Classification (NCBI taxonomy): domain Eukaryota; kingdom Metazoa; phylum Mollusca; class Gastropoda; order Neogastropoda; family Conidae; genus Conus; species Conus ventricosus. Next base: position 29,608,820 of record CM031629.1, on the reverse strand, counting down.
GTAATGAGAACCAAGGAAATTTCACCGAAAAACCTTTTTTGTCCATCTTGAATATTGGAATCATCTGGTTCAAAATGTGATAATAAAACACTTGTAGTGACATGCATAGGGCAGTAAGTGGACTAGTGAGTGGTATGCAGATGGTCTGCCTGCAGGAGAGAAATGCGAGACACTGCAGCACTATGGCAGAAGCGCCGGTTGTGGCCTGCTGCCCTAGTTCCCATATCGTCGGTGTGGCACAGATCATGGTCTGGAGGAGGGTGCAGATTTGGTTTGAGAAAAGGAGGTTGATGAATGGGGATCTAGGGGTGAGGTTTTGTCTTCCATTTCTCGGCGGCAGGTTAGATTCTGTTCTCATGTTGGATGTCGCCTGCTTAGCTATCGATACCAAGGGCCATTATCCGTTTCCTTTCAACAGGGTTTTTCTTTTATTTATGATTTTCAACGGGAGTACTTAGTATTTTTTTTTTTCTTCATCTTTGCTTCCACTTGCATGGAAGATGTACTAATTGACCTTGATGAACGTGCTGCCGTTTTGTGTATGATATTCATCTGGTCGATAGTTGCTGACAGGTATATATGCTAATAATTGTGATTGTTCTGTGTATTCTTGATTTTGGTTGGTTTATTGTGTGCTTACATGTTGCGTTCCACGTTCAGTTGAAATGCAGATGGTACCATATCTTGTCTGGTTCAGAGTAATTTCAGCATTGCTTCTGTAGATATCTTAAATGTTCCAAAGGCCGCATTTATTGTATTTTCATATATGTTTACACTTTTTTTTTAACTGTTTTGACAAAAGAAATTGTTAAGAGAAAAAAGTTCAGTGCTGATTACTGCATGTAATATATGGTCTCCTGCGTGTTGTGGAGATCTGTTTGGGTTTTTGCAAGATGTTGAGGTCATATTTCTGTCCAGTTTCTGACAGTTAATTCACATTTTTCATACTCTTTAAAATAAAGAATAATTCGGGTGGGGTGGGTGGAATACAATGGGAAGAAAGATATGCATGGCCTTTTTTGTTCGTTTGTCAATTTGGTTTTTTGAAGAATTGAAAAAAGGAAACTGAGAGTTAATTGGTAATAGCTGAAGTGAAAAGTATTTTTCTAGGTGATTTAACTGTTGGTGAAGTGTTGGAAGATTTAATGCAAGAGATGTTCATCCATGCATTTGTTTTGGGGGTATGTGATTATTACAATGTTAGTCTTTTTTTTTTTTTTTGACAATTGGTTGAATTTATTGTTTACGTTTCTTTTTGTGTTTTTTTTAAAGTGGCTTATAAGTTGAGTGCTTTATTCACCTGCAAATCATTCAGTATTTGGGGTCTATTCTATTTGATTTGGGACAGTCTACCCTTTAGAGATTTTAAACATGATTCTTTGTGAAACACACTTTCTGTACTAGCAACTGCAAGTTGTGTTGATGCGTTCAGGTCAAACTCTGAACTCGGTATGTGACAGAGACTGAGTGTTAAAACAATCGAGAAAAAAAAAGAAAGAAAGAAAAAGAAAACAACATGATAGCTTTATTTTGTGTACTTGACAGAGTGATGGGTGATATTATGACAATGTATTTGTGGCCTGGATCTACTGATAAAACTACTTAACATTATACATTCTTCATGACTCCTTCATCTGGCAGTAGAAAGTTGCCTGTGTAACAACTTATTTGTTCTGATAACCATTCAGATTTTGGTATGGATTTGTGGCCACAGATCGAGTTGATTTGTGTTTTTTTTTCTCTGCAGGTTTTTGACGGCCAATAGTTGTGTCAGAAAGTGTTGTCATCTGGTTTGCCCTTTGTGTGTTTTGCAGAAATGGTGGTCAAGTATTTTTGTTTTTGTTTTTTTTCCTTTGTACATACATATTGTCACCAGAAGTTGTGACCAGGAGAGATTGGATGAGACGTGTAGTGTAGCGTCTACAGTGTCGGAATGGAGTTCATGTCCAGGGAGAAGAACCTTGCTCTGTTTGCCAGCAGCCAACTTGTTTTTGCTTGTCATTCATACATAGGAAAAATCTTCACAGCAGTAACACCAGGGATTTTGTTCACACATTTTCCCCTCTGTAGGAGAAAGTGGGTATTACGTTGGAGGGAAGGGGTCAGGAAAGTTGTCCAAAAAATTTTGTTCTGTCCATTTTTTTTTTAATTTGTCTTTGGATTCAGGTCTTAGATTGAAGTTGTGAAGTATCTATTTCCTATTTATGGTTACAAAATGAAATAAAAATAAAGCAATATTTGTGGTCTTCCTGTATTGTTTGTGGTGTGAATCAAAGTATATATGCAGCACAGTATGTTGGGAAGAACTTATTTTTACTCGGTAAAACTCACAACCACATGTCAGTTTGAGGTTTATTAAATAAACCCTTCATGTTGCACGCTTGTGAAGTAACGAGGCAACATTCTTATTCTCATTGAAAAGAATCACAGTTGCCTATTCATGCTATATCTAGCACAACCTGCCTTCATAGATGGCAAGTCCTGCACATAGAGCAAAGTGGACAGTCCATAATCCATCTCTGATCCTGCCAGTTCACACAGCAGGCCATCATGCAGTGTATTTTCTATGTTAGTTTACTCATAAGAAATCCAATGTACTTAACACCATCCAACATTTGATTAAAAAGTGTGGTACCATGTATTAGCTGTTTGGTAGACTACAATATTCGTAAAGCAGCCTTAACTAGGCTGACCCTGGAGAAAGGTCCAGTGACGGTGAGGAAAGTCCCACTGACCACAGGGAAAGTCCTGTTGACAGTGGGAAAGACTACAACTTTGGATTCTCTCTTGAGGGCACATAAGACCGTATGGCGAAAGCTTGGCTGTGTCTGGAGTGGCACTGTCTTCATCTGTCCGTGGGCAGGGGTGGTTGGGTCTGTGGGGTGTGCTCGGCAGCTGGGAGGTGGTGTTTTTCGCCGGTGGGCTCTGCAGTCATGAAATACGGGCTGGTACACCCATGGGGATGCTACTTTAAGGCTGTTATGAGCTGCATCCTGTAGTCTAATTTACCTCTGTTCAGGAGCAGTTATGTCCCTTGATATCTTAATGGAGTGTCCTGTGCGTGCCCGTACCCATCGTCAACACAGTGACAGCGCAGGCCTCCAAGGGTGGTACGGGACTGCTCTAAAGGCAGGTGAAGACGTGCTTCTCTGGGTCCTCCCCAGCACCTTCGGGTTTTTCTTTTCTTCGTAAGCAGACCTGTTTACCACTACGGATTCACCGTAGTTTCTACGAAAATAGGTCCTCAACTACGGTGCTACGATCACACAGGCTCAAACTACGGAGAAAAAACAAACGAGATCAGCCACTAAAGCTGTCGGCGACGATCATAAACGAAAGTGAAGGGAGATAATTCTGATATTTTCCGATTTGCTTGCGCATGCCGTTAGTTTCTTTCGTCTGCTCCAGTCTGCTGAGTCGATTCGCGCGAAAATGTCAACAAAAAGAGAAAAAGAAAAGGCCAGTGAATCAACTGACCCTTGCACCTCTCCACCAAAGAAAAAGCCCGGCCGCCTCCTGCACAGCGTTTTCGAAAGGAGTATACACAGGAGTGGTCTTGATTACAGGCATCGAAAAAGGTAGAAGCGTATGTGCGGTGCACTGTTTAGTTTGTGACACGGACTTCAGCTGTGTGCATGGCGGAAAGAATGACTGTTTCAGACATGTTAAAAGTGCCAGACACGAACAATTCGAGAGAGCCAAGGGAAAACAATCCACTCTGCAAGGCTTCTTTACACAGCAGCGTGATGAGCTAGAGGTGACACGGTCAGAGGCTCTGATATGCGAATTCTTGGTGGAACATAATTTGCCATTCGCAGCAGCTGACACTCTCACAAAGGCAATCAAACGCATATGCCCAGACTCAAAAATTGCCAGAGATCAAATGCTGCAGAAGTAGTGGTGACTACTGACAGTTGTTCAAATTTGAGCCCAAACTACTGACACAGGTCATCATGACTACTGAAAGGTAATGTTGGGGGTAAACAGGTCTGGTAAAGTTAAAAACTTGGTGCCCTGAAGACAAACTGCAGATGAAAAAATTGACTTTGACAGAACACCAAAATTTTGCTATGCATGAGCAAGCTTCAATCCAATGGAAACTTCACCAGCTATGAGTGTGACCAATAATCAATTTTTATGTCTATTACTTGTAGAGCAAATACAGTGTGGTTTTCTGATATTTTGCTTGTCGGCTCAAGGTTTCTTTTCCTAAACAGGATGGTAGAGCAAAGGCAGCTGTCATTTCAAGAGGTGCTCAAACTTGCGGTAGATGAAGAACTGAGACTGAAGAGTGAATCAGAATATTTTACATGATGAATGGAACATCGATCAGGAAAAATTATGTAATTTTCCTCAATGCATTTGCTGATTTCCAGCAGAAACTTTCTGAGGTGGGAACCCTATCAATTGGTCTTCTCTATGTAGCCCCATCAGACTTCGGTTTGGAATCAACTTTGTCAAGCTGAACATGAAGAGGTTGAGTGACGAGTGAAATACAGTGCCCTTGAGTGTTTGTCATTTGGAAGGCAAGAAAGGAAAAGTGTATAATGCTTGCATTTTACAAGAAACCAAAGCCAGCCATTGCAAATACACCTTTTTCCTTGCACACACACACACACACGCATAGCTAAGCAAAAAAGCAAAGACGCCATTTTGCTTTTGGCCACATGGTGTGCAGAGAGACTAGATCTTGTGCTTCAAGTCGAGAGCTCTCGTAATAAGAGCAAAAGCCTCTCTTTTCCTCATGAAAAATTCTCTCCCTGAAATTGGTAGTTTTTGTGCAATCATGAGATGATACTTGCTTTTTGAGTAATGTCCTTGTTTTATTATTTTTTCTTGATTGTTACTAATGTTAGTACAATCTTGCATCATGGGTTACACATCCGTAGCCATGTGAATAGTTGAGATATGACTGGTCAGTTGTATGCATGTGTGCTGAACAGGAAAGGATGGTATTCTACTGATACATATGAAATAACTTGATGGGTCTACAATGCTTGCAAGATTCATGCTTAATTGGAGGAAGAAAATGGTGATAACGAAAATGATTATCATTACCTTTTAAAGGTACAAGTATGCCATAGTGAGACAGTCTTGTGCCGTTTGCACACAGGCCACTCGTTTTACACCCATTCTTATCTTTTAAAAGTGAAGAAGCTCAGTGGTGCATTCCATGTCATGTTCCACTCACAGTGAAACATGTTCTTTTAGATTGTTGGGACTTGCACGATGTGAGACAAACACTTTACAGCAGACTCCATGAAAACTGTTCAGAGATGTCCCACCTGACGTGGTCTTTGAGTTTCTGAAAGAGATTAACATTTTTCATTTGATCTAAGATTTTACGGAAGAAAGATTTTTAACGAAGTTTCCGGTACGTTTTTAGAAGATGTATTTTAAAGAGATGCGTGAAAGTTTTTTTTTTGTTTTTGTTTCCTTTCTTTTTTTAATTTTTTAGATGACTTAGTGAGTTGATTTTAATGTGGTGACAGCCCTTATATGGCCCTTTGCGGTCGGCTGGGCTATAAGCAACATTACCTTACCTATGCCATATTGTACTATTAACCTATTGGTTAAGATATCAGCAAACTTGCTAGGGAAGGGGATTTGACTACGTTGAAAGACCTTGAGATGATTGTTGTTGCTTCCTCTCAAAGTTGAGTGCACCTTTTCTCCTCTCATCTTCAGACAGTGAACACCAAAGGTAACTATGGTTCCCATAATGAAACAATCGCATACTCTCTAAAGTAGTGCTGCCTACAGTATCAGCTTACCCAACTCCACATTTTTGTTTTCTGTTGGAGAGGGGGGAAGGAGTATAGGATGAGAGATGAGGAAGGGGCGGGAAGGGAAAAATGGCTGGGACCTTCAGTATGGCCTTGTCTTATGCACCTTAAGGATGTCAGTAGATAAGCTATTAGATTCTAGATTGTTAGTTACTGTGTATGTTGCTTATTTTTCCAGGACAGATGTTTTTCATTCAAGATAAGGACAAATCTGGTCTTTTTGTTTTCTTTGTGACAGTGTGTTAACAGTCTTTGTGTGTTAACAGTCCTCAAAGAAGCCTTGTATGACTGGCTAGGCTATTATAAAACAGAAGTACGCTTACACATCACACATGGGAACGAGGGGAACTTGACATGAGCCTGGGAAAAACGTTCCAAACTTACTTTGGTTACCTCTTGGGGACACATGCACACAGCAACAGAAGCATCTGAAATAAACGCAACTTGAAACATTTACTCAGGACTGTCATAGCTATTGTCATACAGAACATTAATAGCAAATGGTAAATAATCGCCAACTCTCCTATTGGATAAATAAAACTATGTACACAACGCCAAACTAATGCTGCTTATAGTACCCATTCACCAAACGTGGTCAAGAGGCACGCAAAGTGAATGGGAAAACTTCTCTTAATTAAATTTAGAAAACTCTTTTATGCATGCCTCTTTGCAACGATGAGGTCCTCTGTTTAGTGTTAAGAGCTGTTCGTGTGTTCTCTTGTTGTTTTGTTTTTACTATTTCGAGTTGGAGCAGCTCAAATGTAAGGTCCGTTGAATTCATGTTGTGACGTGTCAGGTCAACCAGATACATAAGCATACTACATGCTCTGGATACATCCACATTAACAAGAGAGAGAGAGATAATACACACATCTTACTGTAATCTTTTGAGGCTAAAACTAATGGGAAAGTTTCATCACAAGAAGGACATAAAAAAATGCAGGATTCGTTTTTCGATTATAAAAAAAAAAAAAAAAAAAAAGTCTGTGCTTTCCTTTTATTGTATACAATGCAGGCGCACGCGAACATTTGACATTCTGGTGAACAAGTTTTTATGCTTTTTATCTAGAAATAAAAAAGAAGAGAAAAAAGAAAAAAAAAACCGTATTCATTTTTCTCTCAGTGCAGATGTTTGCAAACGCTATTTCTTGGTTTGGGTGACTGGGCAAGAAAATGTGATTTGTTAGGCTAGCGTTTGTTGCACCGTGTTCTCTTCAAGGGATACAACTCTGATGTTTACCAAAAGTTCTTGGGGAGCCGATCTGTACTTGCTTAACACACTCTAAGGGGCGTTTTGGCCTCGCACATGGCCGGACGACAGATCCAGTCACCTCCAAGACTTGAAGGTGTACAGTCAGGGAGCAATATTCACATTTTCCCCTCTTGTACTCTTCTGCTGGAAGTATGGAAAGGCACTTTTTCGCAAACTTTGATGGAGAAAGGAAAGACAACTCCATACCCCGCCCCACCCTCCACCCCTCTCCGCCGATACGTGTGTGGGTGGGTGGGTGCATGCGTGCATACATCGTGCATGTGCGTGCGTCCGTGTGTGTGTGTTGTGTGTGCGTGCGTGCGTACGTGTGCGTGCGTGTGTGTGGTGTGATCATCCATCGTATGCCTGTTTGAAAAAAAAAAAGGAAAAAAAAACTGCTTTCCTGTACTGTTCGCGGGGAAACTTTGGTATCGCCGGTCAATGATGTCTCAATGCCTCTTTGAATCGGCGAACCCGCGCAGCCACAAAATGTTCACGCATATGGCGGACTTGACACCTACGCGTACACAGATACAGACAGGTGCGTGTATGCAAGTACGAAGACGCATTTACATGCATACTCTCTACCCATAGCCTCGCTAATTCTCTCATCCTCCCTCCCCCCCCCCCCCCCCCCCCCCATCACCCCCCAAACACACACCTCTTTCTTCCGCATGCACTGACTTATCGAATTGCTCGCTTTCTTAACAGTCGCTCTTGACAGACACACGCACACTATAATGCCAGAAAATAGCTTGTAATGGCAACCAACTTTTGACACTGTCGACAATTGCATTCAATTACTCACCATTGGTGAGTGGGAAATATGACGGCTTCTAAGGCACCAGACAAAATAAATCACTGACATGCAAAACATCAACACAGTGCAGCTGTCTTCTGTCACAACACAAAACGTTTTCACTCGTTTACAACTTTCTATTTGTGAAAAGGTTTGGGTTCAAACAGAACGACAGGCAATCACGTGCATCGTTTTAGAGGCCCACTGAAATTGCTATAAATGAGCGAGAAAACAACAACAACAACATGTGTTTGCGGATCCTGAAACATCAACTGAATGGAAAAGTCAGGAGTCTTTATCTTACCTCCCACGCGACCCCCATCCACTCCAACCCTCACCCACTGACCCCCCCCCCCCCCCCCCCCTCCCTCCTCCATCATTGTTAGCCGACAAAAGCAAACGTTCAAGTGGGTGGATAGCAAAGTGGAAACATCTAAACCTTAAGTAAAAACGATGATCATGGCGTAGTGAAGAAATTCAGGAATAACTATGATAGGAAATGAGTTAAAACCAACACAAACGAATTTCTGTGTGGCGTCCTGTCACTCTTTTAACGGTAATGGTTTCAGATTTGTGTTCATTAAAAACACGCCGTTTTCAATTATATGCGTCAAACTTATTTCCTGTCATAGTTATTCCAAAGTTTATTTGTTTGGGTTTAACTCAACAGAGGACAACGGCATACAAATAAATGAACTGTTCAAACTATTCTTCATGCACACTTTTAAAATCTAACAGGATTATTAATATTTTACCTAGCGCTAGACAACTCTTTACCTAGCGCTAGACAACTGCAGAAACGCTCAATAGTTTTCAGAAATGAGCTTGACAAACATTGGGAGGAATATTGCTTCCAGACCAGTTTTTCTATATGAACGTCTGTTAGCCTAGCCAATTCATGATTCTATGCTCCCCGCTACAGAAATAGAATTGCTCATGCTACAGATTCTGACAGAGCAGGCAAAAAGCTCACCAGCTTACATTCTATTTCTTTTTATGATACGGTATGACTGTGATACCATAATACTCGAAGTACCACCACACCTCTCTGAAATCTGATAGTTACAACATAGTGTATGCTTGAGCTCGTGGTCCTGTCAGCATTCGAGGCAATGGAGGTGGCTGATCAGTTTGCAAATAATGCCACAAAGAAAGAGTTCTGTCGGCTCTTTATACCTCACACTGATCTGAAACTCAAAGCGCAGACTTAGATGTCAAAGATCAATGGCAAGAGGACTGGAACGTGCAGGTGCATAACAAATCAATATCCATCCAGTCCTTAAAGAGTTTTACCATTGCACTGGTGGCCGTGGAGAAGCAACAGGTTTGTGCCGATTTCATGCAGGCCACTCCTGTTTACATCCATTTGTAAAAAGGTGAAGAAGCTCTGCGTTCGTTCCACGTTGTGTGCCATCAGTGTGACACATGTTCTTGTAGACCGCTGGACTTAAACATGGTGTCGGGCATAACACTCTCCAATATATACTCTATGAAAAACCTTTTTTCAGAGATGTTCCACCTGAAGTGATTTTTTGAGTTCCTGAAAGAAAAAAAATATTTGTAATCTGATCGAACATTTTACAGCAGAAAGATAATTCCCCGCGCATTAATTCTTAAGGGTTTTAGAAAATCTGTCTTCACGAATCGCGTTAACAACTGTACAAGAATCGACTTTGTCCAGATGACAGCCCCGATACGGCAGCTGGCAGTCGGCTGGGTTGTTAAGCGACGTTCACACTAGGCTGTAACCACGGTCTAACCAAGTGGTTACATTGAGGGATCTAACTGCGATGAGACAAAACTGTATATTTTTGACACAGCGTGTGTGAATGGAAAGCGTCTAACCATTAGGCGTGCAAGGCATGCTATTTTGTTGTGACGTCGGAGTTTTGGCTCCGCCTCTATTTCCTGCTCTAACTCATTGGAACCGACGGGGACTAGTGTGAATGCCTTTGTAACCGTATTTGGTCACATCGGGCGATGTAACCTTGAAAATATTTTGTTGTTAATTAGATGTCACGAATAGACGGGAATACGAAATCTTGCCACTCACCTTCATATGACCGCTTCGATACGTCTGCTCTTTCTCCATCGTCAGTAGGTAAGAGGCAGAAATTACCGCGTTCCCGCTATTTATTTACAATGCGTCCAGCGCCCTCTAGTATTCAAGGGCCTGTACTCTAATTTGTTTTGACGAACCCAGGCATAACGGGCCTGCACTCTGCACAAAACTACAACGAACCCTGACAACATAACAACACGCCCTCTTGATTCAAAGAACCCTTTAATCAACCCACAAATACACAAAGAAGGAACACAACGTAGGTACAAGAACTAACTATTCAACTATATACATATGTACACGCCATGATCAGGACTTGCTCCTGCAGCACTTACATTACGTAATCCCCATGCCAGGCCGGAACCTGTCTGTGTCTTTGGGATACCTTCGATCCACATCTTCTTCGCCGCGTTCTTCTTGAGGGGCGTCTTGGGATGCCTTTGATCCACATCCTGAGGGGCGTCTTGCTCGGGCGAGCGTCAGGTTCCTCTACCGCGCGCAGATCCAATGTATGCCTGGCACGTGGTCCACCTCGATGTTGTTCTAGAGTTGACTCTGGTCACCAACCCTTTAGTCCATTGAGACGTGCACCGTGCGTCCGGTGGCTTTACCCACACTTCGTCTCCCACCGACACTTTTGCTGATGCTCTCTCCGACGTCTCTTCCTGGTTCATGATAGGCAAGCGCCACTTGTAGGTCATGACCGATTGCTGTGGCACCGAGCTCTCCTCTTGACCGTACCGAGGCGACCGATTGTAATAAAAGACAGCGTCCAAAGGCGACATCTCTCCTCGCTCGGCAATCGTTTTGATGGTACGGTGGTTCCTTTCTACGATTCCATTTCCTGATGGGCGGTATGCTGCTCTAAAGAAGGGTGTGATGTTCCAGTCCCTGAGAAATCGTGCAAACGCTTCAGACCGAAAACTTGCTCCGTTGTCCATTAAAGTTGTTGTGACCGGACCTCGTTCGTAGAAGACCTGTGCAAGCTCCGTTATGATGTGTTCTGCTTTCTCTGTCTTCAGCTGACGCCAGATTGCAAACCTCCCCGGCCGCAATCCACCATAGTCAAATATGGTACTCCGCGGTAATGTGTCACATCGACGCTAGCCTTTCCCTGTCGCATTCACATTCAATTCTCCGGCTGAATGCTGTGCTGGAGCTGGGTCGATGGACTGGCATTTTTCGCATTGTTTCACTACGATCCTCATCTGCTCCTTCGTGATTCTTGGTCCACCAGTCGAGCCAAGTACCATGACCGCTCCACTCCAAAATGATGTTGCTCATGCAACTCCTTTGGCGACACTGCCACAACATCCCATTCTCACGCTCGTCTCCGCCTGACCAATTCTTTCCAATCTTTCTTTATCCTGGTTAACACATCTGCTTGTTCTTGGCTGAGCAGACTGTTTTCACCTCAAGCTTTAAGTCCGTTCATCACCAGCGCCTTCAAAGCCGCCAACCTCCGTTTGACAAGGATCTCTGCTGCGCCCGATGTCTTAATTCCTTCTTTCCTCAGTTAACGTCAAATCCACCCACCTACTCACAGTTACTGAGTCGGTCATATGACTATTTTTTCCAATCCCCATTTCACTCCAAATTGACCCCTTCACCACAGCGTTCAACTCAGCCACATTGATGTGGTGATATTTGTCAGACTTTCTTAGCCAGGCAGCGTCTTCCACCGGCGTTCCATCAACTTCCAAGATCACCCCTTCGCCTAAGTCGCTCGCATCGCACCAAACTGTTCCGCTTGTCGCCAGTGCTACTTTCCATTCTCCTTTGACAGGGTCTTCCTCCCAACATGCTGCAAGATGTCCTCAATCATACGCTGTGCCGCGTCGCCAATGTAGTCATCCCACTTCTCTCCGTAGATTGTCGTTTCACGTAGCTACACGCCAATCTCAGCCACCCTGCAATTGGGTAATGTTCAGTGAGCTACCACACAAAGAGAATAGCTCCCGCTTCGACAATGGATGATCCACACTTGGTAGGTCGTTGCTTCGACCAAACCAGAGCTTGCCGGCATGATCTCGCGTCAACTTCAATCCAAGGGCTGTTCCCTTCCAACTTTTCCGCTGGTTTGGCATCCAACCCATATTTGTTGAGGTGTGTTGTTACGTCTTCTGCACTGACCTGTGTCACATTCACCAGAATATCGTCGACATATGAAATGGTGGCACGCTCAATGTCCGGCTTCTGCGCTAATACTGTTTTCAGTACTTTTGTCATGATGCGTGGTGCAGAATTCAGCCCGAAGCCCAGTCGTGTCAAACAGTACGTTCTCCCTTTGTATCTACCAACTGATTCTTCCACAGTTTCGGGGCTCACGTGCAGCTGGAGATATGCTGACTTCAAATCCACTATTTCTGACTCGCCGCTCACTTGTCTCCACTGCCTTAACACATCGTGACACACATCGATTAAGTCATCGCCGGTATGACATTCCACTGACTCATTCAACTCTTTGAAGTCGAATACCGGCCTCACCTACCTTTTGCAGCCTGCTCCACCCCCATCAATGGTATAATTCCTTCTGTGACGTCCTCATGCCACGGCATCAGAATTCCCTCTTCAATCCATTTGTCTACTTCACCTTCAAATTTCGCACGTTTACTCACAATCCATATGTTGGTCATACATAGCAACCTTGTTCCGTAAGACAGGTACGTTTCCTCCTTTCAGCGATACGTAATTGTCCACTTGTCTCCATCAAAAGCCGCTACAAAGTCCTTATCTTCAATGACCATTGAGTCATGCTGACACTCCAGTGGATCAACTGCAACGCACGTAATGCGATACCAAACTCCACTTCCGAGCCTCCAACCGTCACTCCCCCAACTGTCGAATTACGTCCATCCCAATGACAACGTCCTATTCCCCCCACTAGTCTATCCACGACTGTGGATTTGGTCCTCACTGTTTTTCCATCAATGGAAACTTCAATCATGGTGGTACCTCTGCCGTTCACCCGCCTCCCATCAAAAGCTTGTGTGCATTACCTTGCCTTCCCACGTGTGCACCAGTCTGCCCGAATCATTGTATTTGAACACCCAGTGTCGACCAAACGCTCGTCTTGCTTGACCCTCAACATGCACCACAATCACCGGCACCCCTCCAACCGCCATTGCAGCGCTTGCGACACCTGACCCACCGTCTTGCCTTCCCTTATCTGTCCTCTTGGCTCTTGTGTGCAGTGCACTGCAATATGCCCCTCACCACCACAGCGGTAACAAATAAAACCGATCTCCGTTTGGCGGCGGTCTTATCTCCTTGGCTAGGGCAATCCCGAATAAGGGTCCTCCCCACATGCAAAACAACCTCTCCCATTTCCTGGCTTCTTTCCACTGGACCCTATAACGGTCACTGCAGGCGCTGAAACTCCTGCCCCAAGTCGATTTACAGTCAATATCCGTGCCCGTCCAACTAGCATAGACATGGTGATGTTTGGTTCGACGCTCACAACTTGTTGTAGCTCGGCTGAAATCCCCTCTGGAAACCCGTGACGAATGCCAGTCTGACTACGCTATCGAGTCCCGCTCTTTCTAGCCCACACGTTCTCACTATCCTCCTCACCTCGTTCGCAACACATCCACTGGTTCCCTGTCCACCTGCATTCTTTAAGTTTGCTGTACGCCATGAATTCATTGTCCGTAAATGCTTCTTTTAGTCTTCTTTTGATCATTATAAAATCCCCTTGCTCCTCTGCATCCATTTCTAAATACACTGCTAACGCGCCGTCTTCCAGATAGAGTGGTACAAAACTGGCCACGTCTACCACATTGGTCATATTTGCCACCAACTCCGCCTTTTGAAGCCAAGCAATGACGTCTCCTTCTCCATTAAATGATTTCAGCACATCGTGCTTCACGAATGTGCCCACCTTCTTATTTTCGAAGCCATTCTGAACAACCTTACTCTGAATATAATAAAAACAAAATCCTTGTTTCCCGAGTCAAAAAATGTTAGACCTAATATTAATCAATAGCACCACTGACAATGTAACACATAAACAGTATTGTGCAGAGTGCAGGTAGTATCTAGAGTCGAACAAAATGCCGGAAAAGCTTGTTGTTAATTAGATGTCACGAATAGACGGAATACGAAATCTTGCCACTCACCTTCATATGACCGCTTCGATACGTCTGCTCTTTCTCCAGTCGTCAGTAGGTAAGAGGCAGAAATTACCGCGTTCCCGCTATTTATTTACAATGCGTCCAGCGCCCTCTAGTATTCAAGGGCCTGTACTCTAATTTGTTTTGACGAACCCAGGCATAACGGGCCTGCACTCTGCACAAACTACAACGAACCCTGACAACATAACAACATATTTTATCTTCCGAGTCATATTTTTGGGGGCCATGTAACCACCTATCGAACCACAAATCGGGTCTTCCCGAAAAATCGTCTAACCGATGGGAACCCACTGCAACCAAAATTGTGTGGTTCCAGTCAGTTACAGAGCGATCTAACCACTTGGTTAGACCGTGGTTACAGCCTAGTGTGAACGTCGCATAAACAGCATGGTTTGATCCAATCATCTGATAGTAACCCCTAACTTGATTTGGAAAATCGTACCGCTCAGCGCAGACATCACGAAAAGTATTCTAACACCATAATGCACTTGTAAGCAAACAGGTCTCAGATGGTTGGGCTGGGGAGTGGAGCACTTCAGTGGAGAGAGATGGGGAGGTGGGGCAATGAATGGAGGAATAATCTACGTCTGCTCAGGTCAAATCAATATCAAATCTTCCAAGGGAAGGCACCCATTGATACAAACGATTACAGTAACGCCCCTTCGGCTTCCTTACATCACCACCGAGGTGTGCCCACACGGCCGATGGCCCCGAGGTCATGTCGAAAGCGTAGCAGCTTTTCACTATCAGCGGAGAGGTTACGTACAACGTTAACCTCAAGAAGCTGATGGTTACGACGAGTGCGTACAGTATAAATCTAGCTGCTACGTTTTGACACCATCTCCTTCCCCTCTTCCCCTTCCCCTCCCTCCTCCCTGGTGTAAAACTTTGCGCAGTACCTAGGCTTACGTGTTGAAGAAATATGACAGGACAGAATGTATCACGGCAAGGATTGCGGTGGAATTTTCAAATTTGAACAGATTTTGCGATGCTGTATTCATCTATTTGATGTTCAGTTTGTTTCACTTTCCCCAAGGTGGCGTCACTGGGTGGGGACTAGTCCGTGAACGTAACGTACATCTACATGTATACATGTTACAGTACACAGGATGATTGATAAATCAATAGGTAAATAAATGAATAAGTAAATAAGCGAACAAATATGTAAGAAAGAATTGAACAGATTACATCCTGGAGCCTAATGGATGCCTGACCTGTGTATTAACTCGATAGTCTGGTCAGGTCTTGGATAGCTGTACGCGTGCGTGCCTGCGCGCGCGCGCGCGCGCGCGCGTGTGTTGTGTTGTGAAGAATCTTTCTGCTTTTCCATTTCCTTGGGAATGAAAGAGAGAGAAAGAGACTCTTTCTACCTTTCCTTCCTGTAAGACAGACAGACAGTCTTTTCAATTTTGTTGTTGTTGTTGTTGTAAAAAGCGATTTACGTCTTGGTTGCTCTGCTAAAATGCATTATTATATGTCATCCTCAGCAGCAGCCACTGAGACAACACTTTTATTATATTGTCTGTTATCCCCCTCCTCCCCCCCCCCCCCCCCCCCCCCCCCCCCCCCCCCCAAATGTTTGTCTCCCTCTTTACAACTCCTCTAGTAAGATGGGATTCGCGGAACGAGTATTTATACATAAGACAATTAAAAAAAAGACATGTTTTGGACAATGAAATGTAGACTAAAGTCTCAAAGTGAGCACACACTAATTAGGGATTCATTTAAAAATGTTTAAATGAACAAAGAATATGATATTTCATTGTAACAGCAGCCTATAACAGATAAGCGAAGGCTCTGGGGCAAACAAAAGGCCCTAAAATGAGAAAATAGTCGGTCGCAAACGGGGACTCAAGATATGTACTGCACCATACATGGAAGTGACACAGAAAAAATAGAGGGGGGAAAACAAACAAACAAACAAGAAGAAGAGCAAGGAATGCATTTTTCGTCAGTAAGTTAACAATATAAGACATATTGAAAATCATATGTTGAACAATTCATTAAATGATAAAATGAAAATAAGACCCGAACTAGAAAGGGGATGTTACACATTTTTCGGCGCCTAACAATACGAACAAACAGGGCCAGGCACGGACAAGGGGAGTTACTTGGATTCTAGAACCGTCCCTATCTACACCACGTTTTAAGCTGGGGCGTTGGATTCTATCTCTCAGGATTAAGATTCAATGTCATTTTCCCCCCTTGGCTTAAGGCTGTACGACATAGGCTAGAACACCATGGCTACATCAAAATGTTGTTATGCTCTGCATAGTTATGCGGGAATTGTCCTCAGTCGTGACAAGTTCCTACGAGGGTTGTTCAATTTAAGATGTCACCACCCCCTTAAAAAACGTACCTCTCATCTCAGCAACTTGAAACTTTTACATCCCCTCGAAGTATTCTCCGTTGGCTCGAATGCAAATTTCAAGCCTCCTACGCCAATTCTCAAGCGCCCTCTGGTAGTCGGTTTTAGGCAGACCGGACAACTCTGATCTTACGGCTTTGGCGAGGTCTTGTACCCGGTCAAACTTACGCCCAGCGAGCTTTTCCTTCAGAGCAGGGAACAGCCAGAAGTCGCATGGGGCCAAGTCGGGGCTGTAGGGTGGGTGGTCCAAAACTTGGATTCCTTGCTCGCTCAGGAAGGTCGTGGTGACCTTCGCCTTATGGACACTGGCATTGTCATGCAGAAGAAGGGTCCTCTGGGTGCTGACGGTTGGGCGCTGCTCATGGATTTTTCCTACAACTTTTGGGAGCACAACTTGGGTATAGTAGGAGGCAGTGATTGTTGATTTCTCAGGCAAAATGTCAATTGCCACAAGGCCTTGCGTGTTGAAAAAAATAGAAAACATTCGCTTGCGACTCTGGAATCCTGGGCGAAGAACAACTGGTCGGTCTCCGTCAGGGCCAACCCACATGCGGTTGCAGCGTTTGTTGGGGATGCCGTAGAATGTCAGCCAACTCTCGTCTCCCGTCACTAAGTCACACAGTCGTTTTGGCCCATTGGGCTCAAACTCGTCGAGCAGTTTGCGTGAACATGCCACCCGCTGCTGCTTCTGATCATCGCTTAAGAGATGTGGCACCCATCTTGCAGCCAGTTTTCTCATGTGAAGGTCTTTGTGCAGAATGTTGTTAATGGTGCCAATTGAAAGCTCACATGCCTCGCTTAATTCCCGCACAGTCGAATGTGGATCCTCCTCTATCAGTCTTTTCACAAATGCAATGTTTTGTTCGTTCCGAGCTGGTAAAGCTCGCTCTGCACGATTACCCCAATCAGATGGCGCCCTACCTGCTCTTAATTGTTTGACCCATCTGCAAACTGTGCGGTAAGACACACAATCCGTTCCGTAAAGCTTGCAAATCTGCGTGTATCCTCCTACAATCGTCACCAAGTTGTAGCCTTGTGAAAGTGTAGAAACGAAATTGCTCATTGGTGACGTCCATTTTTTTCAGGCTCAGCTGTTTGAAACACAGTTGTAATTACGTCATACTCCGAGTTGCGTCATGACGTCAACTTTATTTTCTGCAATTCTAATCAGGTAAACTTTAAAGTTGTGTTTGGTATAAACATTTTTCTGTGCGGTGCTTCGTTTCCAAACGGCAAGCCTAGTGTCATCTTAAATTGAACAACCCTCGTAGCATAATATTTATCAGTCTCCAAAATCCCCGAAGTGGGAGTGTGGCTGCCCATGTGGCGAGGTAATCAAAAACCGTCACACACGTAATGTTCTCATCCCCAGCTGATGCACACTGGTGGAGACACCACCTCCAACACCCCATACTTCTGCCCCACCCACCCCGACCCCGTGAAATCAAATTTTACGAATCACTCACAATTTTTCAGGTCTGGTCCCAAAGAAAGGATGAGAGGACAACAAACAAACAAAAAAACAACAACAACAAAACGCACACACAAGAATTTGGATTTACGATGATTGGACATATAGAAACAAGCTTTCCGTGCGATGCAAAGTGGGAGAGGATTAAAAAAAAAAATAAATAAAAAAAAATAGAGCGTAAGTATGACGTCGAAGAATGAAACTTTTGTTCATTGAAGACACTTCGGGTGTACGCAGGATGCTGACATGACAAATGGCGAGAGCTGGTTCTGATCTCTTGTGGTGGAATCAGATCCAAGCAGAGGGAAGATCGACTCTGCTAAGAAAGTCCTGTCCATCTACTTACACTCGTATGCTGTATGTAGCAGTGGCTGTTTGTGTATGACTGTTTGAGTGTTGGCATATGACTGTTTTGAGTGTTGGCACATGACTGTTTGAGTGTTTGTCATATCACGTGCCATCAGCACGTGGCCGCATACTTCATGAACAGCTTGGTCAGGGACGTTCCACGCAATGTGATTTTTTTGTTTTCACAAAGAAATCGATATTCTTTACTTGATTTAAGATTCTGTGGAAAACTGAGACGGTTTTAGACCCCTTTTTAATTAAACATGTTTGGAATTTTTACAAAAAATAATAAAAAGCATTTGACATAGTTTGGTGTGGGTTTATTTTTAAACCAGGCTACTTGGAGGGAAACAAGCATGAAGCATTATCCTCCATTACCAAATGGAATACCACAACACTGATAAAACAAAACACAACAAAGAAGTTAAAGAAGGGGGGGGGTGGGGGGGGGGGGGGAGAAGAAAAGAAAAGAAACCTAATCGCAGAGAGCATACTCTTGGGTCGCCATTGATTTGACAAAGGGCCCTAACCCTAATGACTCCTGTAGTTTGATATTTGTTTGTTTGTTTTTTAAACAGGAAACTTAGAGGCTGGGATGAAGACCGAAAACAAACAAACAAATAAATGAAAAATGAGCACACACACACACACACACACCACACACCACACACACACACACACACACACACACACATACACATAAATGAGTACGCACACACATACATACATACATACATACATACATACATACATACGTACGTACGTACGTACGTACGTACGTACGTACGTACGTACATACATACCTACGTACGTACGTACATACATACATAGATATACACACATAACACATACATACACACACACTACATACATACATACATACATACATACTACTACATACATACATACATACATACATACAATACATACATACATACATACATACATACATACATACATACATACACACACACATATACATACATACACACATACATACATCCGCACGTACATACGCACGTACGTACAGACATGCATACACACAAGCAGCAGCAACATCGCTGCTCGTGTGTCTGTGGCGCCGCCCCCAAAGTTCTATTCGTCATGGACCAGCACCACGTCACAGATGACCCTCGAGGTCGGCTGGGCTATAAAGGTTATGTATAAGTTGTCCTCAATCCTGTTCAAGCGGCTTGAGCATGGTGTACATCCAGTCACAAACATACAGCGTTTTCCTCCCCGTGTATGGTCCAGGGAGATACATTTCTTCATGATAAACTCACAGATTCCGTAAAATCTCTGGTCTCGACCTTAAAGCAGAGTAGATAAATATGATGGAATCCTCTTTTCAATTTTGTTTTGCTTTTGAAAGGGGTGGGGGTGGGGGTGGGGTGGGGGGGGTGAGGAGAAAGTGACGAAGTTTGGAAATACTTGAGTCTGGGAAACAAAAAGAACACTGTTTAATGTACTGCACGGGCTAAAAAAAAAAAGATTCTTGACTGCTGATCTTTTTCTTTTTCTTTTTTTTTTTTTTGACAATAAGAATTTTCTCTGAGGATGCTGTGAAGATTTGCAACAGATTTACTGCACAAACTGTTTCAAGAGTTGTCTGTCCCACTCTTCTCGGGTTTGACTTTGGGAGCAAGAGTTACCTTACTTGTTTATTGTTTACTGTTCCCTGCCTCATTTCATGTTCAATTTGGACTAATCTTGACGATGAAGTTGTCGAGGAGCATTAAACTCTCTGCTATCTTTGGTTCAGTGATGTTATCTCTTTTTGTTTCCGACCAAAACGGTTGTTTTCTCCATTTAGACACTGAGAACTGAAATGCCATGAACAGCCAGCCACACACACCGATGGTCCACAACAGGAAAAGGCACTCTAACAGCTGGAGGAACGCTCTCATGCCTTAAAGATAAGAAAAAGCCGTTTGATTGTCCCCCCCCCCCCCCCCTCCCCTTTCTTGAAAGGTCTATTCTGTATCTATTGGCTAGAATCTGTTCAGATCATGTTACCACAGACAGACAGACAGACAAACAGACCAATTTCTTCATCAGGATTCCAAACAGACGTGAAAGCAGCAACATTGAAAAAATGACGTCGACAACGACAAACTGGATCAAACCAAGATAATCAGTGATCTCACAACAAGCAAGCCTATACCAGCTATTCATCATCTCATCATCATCATCATCATCATCATCATCATCGTCTTCATCATCATCATCATCAATCTTCATCTTCATCTTCATCACATCATCATCATCACTTCATAATCATCATCATCATCTTCATCATCATCATCACCACCCACCATTGTAATCGCCATCACCACCACCACCCTCATCACCATGGTCATCCTCCTCATCGGAGTCAGTCGCGGTCCACCACCATCAGGAGGACCAGCAGCATTTCTCCACCGTCCGCTCCACCCTCCACAGTTTGGGCTTCCCGCCCTCCCCTCCCCCCTTCCCCTTCCCCCCTTCCGCCCTCTTCTTCTCGCGGATCTTGGTGATCAGCATGACGAACACCTGCTCGATGTTGCTCAAGGTCAAGGCCGAGGTCTCCACGAAAAGTAGTCCGAAAGCTTCCGCGTATTGCTCCGCTATCTCGAAAGGCACCACGCGCTGCTCGGCGAGGTCACTCTTGTTGCCCACCATGATCATAGGCTGGTTGTCTCCCGTGTACTTCACGGCCTGCGACAGGTGGAACTGAAGGTTGTCGAAGCTCTGGGCCTGGGTGACGTCGTAGACGAGCACGACGCCATGGGCGCCCCGGAAGTAGCAGCTGGTGACGGCCCGGAAGCGTTCCTGGCCGGCGGTGTCCCAGATCTGCACGCGACACCGCTCCCCGCCGACCGTCAGGTCCTTGAGGCCGAAGTCCACGCCGATGGTCGGGGGGTAATGGTCCGGGGCGTTGTGGTCCACGAACTTCCGGATCAGAGTCGTCTTGCCCACCTGGAGCATCGGTCACACAACAAAGAGCACTGGCCATTAATGAGGAGAAGGTTCAGGAGGCATTGCATTGGTCACACAACAAAGAGCACTGGCCATTATTGAGGAGAAGGTTCAGGAGGCATTGCCTCGGTCACACAACAAAGAGCACTGGCCATTAATGAGGAGAAGGTTCAGGAGGCATTGCATCGGTCACATAACAAAGAGCCCTGGCCATTAATGAGGAGAAGGTTCAGGAGGCATTGCATCGGTCACACAACAAAGAGCACTGGCCATTAATGATGAGAAGGTTCAGGCGGCATTGCATCGGTCACACGACAAAGAACACCGGTCATTAATGATGAGAAGGTTCAGGAGGCATTGCATCGGTCACACAACAAAGAGCACTGGCCATTAATGATGAGAAGGTTCAGGAGGCATTGCATCGGTCACATAACAAAGAGCCCTGGCAAAGAACACTGGTCATTAATGATGAGAATGTTCAGGAGGCATTGCATCGGTCACACAACAAATAACACCGGTCATTAATGATGAGAAGGTTCAGGAGGCATTGCATCGGTCACACAACAAAGAACACTGGTCATTAATGATGAGAAGGTTCAGGAGGCTTGCATGGTCACATAACAAACCCTGCCTCTGTCAATGTGACAGGAATGACGAAAAAAAGAACATGGTAATGAGGAGAAGGTCAGGAGGCGTTGCTTTGGCTCGCATAGAACTTGCTTTCTGCTCAGATGTGACAGGAGAGAAGAGAGAAGAAAAGGTAGGAGGAGAGGAGGAGGAGAGAGAAGAAGAAGGATGGAGGAGAGAGGAGGAGGAGGAGAAGAAGAAGAAGTAGGAGAAGAGGAGGAGGAGGAGGAGAAGAAAAAAAGGAGGAAAGAGGATGATAAGAAGAAGAAGAAGTAGGAGTAGAGGAGGAGGAGAGGAGGAGGAGAAGAAGGAGGAGGAGGAGAGGAGAGGAGGGGAAGAAGAAGAAGAATAGGAGAAAGAGGAGGAGGAGGAGGAGGATGATCTGGCAATGGAGGCAGTGATGGGGTTTATCACGTTCTCTGTTGACACAAGAAAATGCGCCATGCTGATGATAATGATAATAGTAATGATAAAGATGATGATATGCTCATGATAATTACCGTTGTTCCAGAACCTACCCGGGTAATATACATCAAAAATGCATCATAATGATGATGATAATACGATGACGAGATTATGACGATGGCAAAGAAATGACAATTTACTGTTGCTCAGAAAATTAAGCTACGTTCAGACTCTAGTAATGAGGAGTAGTCTGAATTTTTGTTTGTTATTGGTTTTTGTGGATAAAATGAATAATGAAGATGTAAATATTCTGTAAAGTCGAACGTAACTGGAGTTGGTAGCCAATAAGAATTTTACATCCGACTCTACACAATATGTAAATCCGGATTTTACGAGTTCCCAACTTTTCGACACTAACTCGCGTTCAATTTTGTTTTCTCTCCATCATGTTTCCCTTCTGTCAAGGAAGACAAACGCGAATTAGGTGAGAAAATACCTAAAATATTCAAAGTAAACGAAGACGATAATGATTGATGGCAGAGAGAGAGACAGAGAGAGAGAGAGAGAGAGAGAGAGAGAGAGAGAGAGCATAGGCTTTATTCCCAAAGGTAATAGATAAGGAAGTACATGCTTTTTTAACTAGCCCTAACCCTCGAAAAGTACAAAATACTAAATGTCACAAGCCCCACCTACTCCCTTTCCCCCAAACAACAGCAATAACAACACTATTGACAAACATATATTCAAACATAATGAGAAGTTGTAGCCGTCTTATTCAAGCACACACAGAGAGAGAGAGAGAGAGAGAGAGAGAGAGAGAGAGAGAGAGAGAGAGAGAGAGAGAGAGAGAGAGAGACGTAGAGGCAGACTGATATTGACCCACTTGTGAATTCCGACTGATGTCAGGCAGACCAGACAGGCAGACAGACAGACAGACAGACAGACAGACAATATTCAAGCTGTCGTACCTGTGAATCCCCAATGACAGTCAGCTTGTAGACAGCGTCATAATGCGCGCTACCGGTGAGCTCCGCCATTCACGCCGCTACATGGGTCCCCCCTGACACCAGTCAATCCATCAGTCTATCAATAAACCAATCAAGCAATGAACCACACCAACATCAATATTCTCTCTCTCTCTCTCTCTCTCTCTCTCTCTCTCATCTCTCTCTCTCTCTCCATATATTTTTTTTCTTGCCCAGAGGGCTGGATGTAAAAAAGTAATTATGCTTAATTCACTACCTTCTTAAAATAAAATGAGTTCGTTCTCTCTCTCTCTCTCTCTCCTCTCTCTCTCTCTCTCTCCGTTTGTTGTGTGTGCAGAGGAGATTATCCCTGAAAAAAAAATGGAGAAAGTTGGAGCTCAAGTCGCGGGTTTATCATTCCCTCCATGACCATTTTAATGTCAGAAACTTCAGCGGACACAGCCACACTAGCTGGTGTTTGGACAGGTACAAAAGGCACCCCGTGTGGCCCCGTGTAGCCCCGTGTTGCCCCGTGTTGCCCTGTGTTGCCCCGTGTTTGCCCCGTGTTGCCCCGTGTTGTCCCATGTTGCCCCGTGTTTGCCCGTGTTGCCCCGGTCGCCCTGTGTTTGCCCCGTGTTGCCCCGTGTTACCCTGTGTTGCCCCATGTTTCCCCGTGTTGCCCCGTGTAGCCCCGTGTTTCCCCGTGTTGCCCCGTGTTTCCCCGTGTTGCCCCGTGTAGCCCCGTGTTGCCCCGTGTTGCCCTGCAAATGCTTGCAGATCAGGAAAGCTCATCGAAGAAACTGTGGCAGACGATGTCATACACGTACAACCTCTGTTAGAACAAGACCAAGCCGTGTTGGTGAAGGAACAACCAATCCTACAACCTCTGCCTGTAGTATCGCAGGATCAGTCCCCATTATTGTTGAACCTGCCCGAACCAGCTCAAGGTCACCACAGAGCCACATTACCACATTGCATCATCAGCCCTCTCCCCATACTCCTCTTCCTGTACAGTTATCAGGTTTTGCTGCTGATTGACTCGTGTAGTGTTCCACCACTCCTCCTCCCGCCTCCCCCCCCCCCCTCCCAAACTCCCAACCCCAATTACCCCATCTATCACTTCCTGCCCCGTCACTTAATTCGTCACTGAGTTGTGGGCTACCCCCCCCCCCCCCCACCTCCCTCTCATTTCCTCCCTCTGATAATGAGTGTCAACC
This sequence comes from Conus ventricosus, assembly GCA_018398815.1. Lineage (NCBI taxonomy): Eukaryota > Metazoa > Mollusca > Gastropoda > Neogastropoda > Conidae > Conus > Conus ventricosus. Next base: position 29,584,429 of record CM031629.1, on the reverse strand, counting down.
GGCAGTGGGTGTGTTTTACGTCCTGTTTGGCCAGAGGCCCTTAAGGACAAGGTATACTGAAGTTTGCATTTCTGGTGGCAGTTGTTGTCGTTGGCAGTGGTGTGTCTGGCTCCGATTGGGGGGGGGGAGGGGAGGGAGGAGAGGGGGGGGGGGGGGGTCTGTCGCCTGTCGCTCTCTCAGCTCCGGTTTCTTGTGTAAACTCCAGCTCGCTTTCTGGTGTTGATGGGCCGACGACGGGGGTCGGTTTTCTTTTTGCCGGTTTATCTCTCTCAAAAAGGCCTATCTTCAGGGCCACCTGGCGGCCTTCTTCATGCTCGGATGGCAATGGTCCTGTGCCGCATGAGGCCGCCTCAAAGAGGGAGTAGGACTGACGACGCTGGAGCGCTGCATGAGTCTCTTCTATGGTCCACGCAGACTACGGTCGAGCAGGCCATTGTGTAGCCCAAGCCCCGAGAGGGGTACCCCCATGCCCGACCCTCAAAAGCATGGTGTCCCAGTAATCCACGCTAATCGCAGTGAGGGAGCGAGTGCTTCATCGCCCATCGCCCCACATCTCCAGGAGCCGTCCCCCCGGCAAACACAGACTAGACCCGCCGTCACCCACACAGCTGGAAGGTTCGCTGCGCCGCCTGACACTGAGAGAACAGGGAAACCTTCATTCTGGCTCACTTGCTCCTCCACCGAGTTTTTGGGCGAAAGTGGCCTAAAAGCCGCCTTTTCCTGTTTTCTGACAAGTAAGACTTCAATAACCAAAAATACGATTATCTACAAACAAACATACTGAACAAACATAAAGTAAAAAATCCTGCTTAAATCTAGAAATTATGTAGGCTTGACCGGGACACTGTGCACACAGGCCTAATTTCAGGGTTCGTGGATTGTGGCAGGGCGTATCAGGTTACAGTGGTTCGTGCGGCAGGGAACTGCTGCGAGACCACGCGGCGTCGCACACCCGATGACGAGACGGCTTGTCAGTTCTAGTCATGTTTACTGCGCATAAGCCTCTTATCAAATCAAGTGCCGAGCTTAAATCACGTGACACTTTGTGTTGTGCCCACCATACACAGCCGCCGCCATTTTACATTCGACCGGTGGGCTGTAAAGACGTTTCAGAGAGAACTTGTGTGTGTTAAAAACATGGCGAGTCAGGGAAGTGATGTTTCAATGCCTTCTGTCAGTGCTGGAAGTGACACTAATATTATACTCAAGAAATGGCTGAAGTGTTGTTATCTTCGCAAGGAAAACTTTCCGATCAACAGACCGATCTTGTGAAAAAATACATTGTTTATCATGAGGCCATGGCAAAGTTTTTGACAAAGAAATTGAGTGGCGAGCCTTGTTCTCCTCCTTCAAAGCCAAAAGGAAGCATTTCGTTTTTGTTTCCTCAACAAAAAACGGAACTCTCAGTTGAAGATCTTGACAAATATTTGAAAACACAGCTTTGTGAGCTGCCTTCCGATCCATTTGATGAAACCAACACCTTTGAAACTGTTCAAGAAATGACCCCCATCTTACACCGGGCTTGTTACTCAGTGAAAGATAGTGAAAAGAAATCTCTTTCTCAGGCTCTTTTTTAGGGCATTGGCTTCAGAAAGCAAAGACAATTTTGAAACGTCAAAACAAAAAACTGGGATCCTATCTGAAAGAAGATTTGCTGGTTGGCCAACTCGTGTAAGAAGACTATGAATGTCATTTTGTTCTATTCTTATCAAAATTTCACAAACGTGCGAAATTT
>CM031629.1:29573778-29582594 GCA_018398815.1 Conus ventricosus | reverse complement strand
GTTTTAAAATTTCCCCGAAAAAAAACATTTAAAAACCCCGACCGCTGTGCGCACCTGATTGGCCAATTCCCCTACCTGCGGATTTGCCATATCTTCTCTCACAATTCTTATGAAAAGCACAATATAATATGATCACGATCCATGACACTTCACTGAGGAATCTCCATCCTCACTTATTGCAAATAATGAAACACTAACACAAGCGACTGTATGCTCCAAGCATAAACTACATTCACATGAACAAGTCTCACAAAGAAAATATGAACAAGTCTCACACAGAAAATATGGACCATAGCCAACTGGGAAGAACCCATATCCACTAAACCCATAACTGTAACAACACATATTACAACAAAGCCCCCCCGGGATATGACTGACTTCCTCTGATTGCAGCTGCTAGACTAAAATGGTTTAAAAATAGTCAGCTCCGACATTCTGTCGACCTGGAATGTACTGCACTCGGACCTGTAGGGCTGCAAAGCCTTTGCCCAACCCAGCACTCTGCTGTTTTTTCAGCTGCGCCTCCCTGCAGGAATTTGAGTGGTTGATGATCAGCCCTCTATCACGAACCTTTCCATACAAGTATTTGTAGAATTTCTGCACGGGCCCACACAACGGCTAAACACTCCTTCTCTACAGATGCGTACCCTTCTTCACACTTTGTCAACTTCCTGCTAGAAATACCTCACAGGAAACTCGACCCCTTCCATGCTCCTGCAACAATACTGCACCTATTCCACCGCCTGATGCATCTGTCCGCAACAAAAATGGTTTTGACATATCCGGTAGCTTCAAGAAGGGACGGGAACCTATTTTTTTCCAGCACCGTCTGCAGTGCTTGCTCTGCAGCATCTGACCATTCGACCACTGCCGGTTTCCCCTTCCTTGACCAAATCACGAGAGGACCGTGATTGCTGCGAAATTGGGGAAAAAACTCCCTATGAAACCAACAAAACTAGCAGACACCCCGACTTCTGTTTGGGTCTTTGGTCTCTCTGATTTATCATCTTCTCCACCTTTCCCTTTTCTGCTGCTTTGTGTCGCCTCCAACAACAAAACCTAGGAACTCCAGGCCCTTGAAAAACCAATCTGCACTTTGTTTTGGGCTGGCTGTGAGATTGGCTTGTCCCCAACCTCTCTAAAACTGCTCCTGCGCCTCATATGCTCCTCCCAAGTCTCGGGAAACAATCAGAATGTCATCCATGAAATTCACAACGCCTTTCCAACCCGTCAAAACTTCCCCCATCATCCGAGAGAAGACTGCAGGTGCGTTGACCATACCAAAAGGAAGTACTCCCCCACTTTTAAAAGCCCCATAGGGTGGAGAATGCTGTGCCCTTCCCTTTGATTCCACACTCAAGCTATTTGCCATTAACCCTTGCTCAATTTTTTCCATGAAAATACTGCTCTTGTTTGGGGGCGATCTTAGCGAACGGGTTTTCCATGTTGGGTATCCCTCTGAGGGCCTTGGTGACACTTTCAGACGCCCCTAAATCAAAAACAGAATCGATGCTAAACCTGACTTTTTTCCTAAAAAGACGAGGGGGTGCACAAATACGATGATTTGGACGGTTCAACCCTCCCAAGGTCCAACATCTTTTCTAACCCCTCCTCAAACACTTTGCTTGGGGGAAAAAGGGATCGGGAGGCTTTCACAGTAGGGGTTTTTTTGCGATTTTTAACTCCACCGTACATGTTCAAGAGTTGCCCCCTCCCCTGGTTTATCATCAGGGACCCCCCCATACGTTCAAAGGAGCCCCCTAACTTCCTCCTTCCCCTATTTGTCTAGCCCTTCAAAACAGTGACACATCCCTTTTTAACCTCTTCTCCGGGAAAACCCGGGAAAAAAATTTCCCCAACCTTTCTTTGCGGGGTTTCTAAACGCTGAATAAATTTGCGGAGCAGTTTCCAGGGAAAAAATTTTGGGTTTTTCCCCATTCACATAAATTGGGTTTAATCCTGATCAAACCTTTTTCAATGAGGGAAATGGCCCCTTTTCCAAGGGCATCAGCACCCTTGTTGTAAACCGGGAAGCAAAACAGGCCCTTGATCTCCCACCTTGGGGGTTTGTTTCCCTCACCTTCCTTTTCCAATTTTCGCTTCTTCGAACGCCCCCCAAACCTCCGGGAAAAATTTTTCCCTTGAAAACCTTACATGTCTAAATACCCTCCCCTTTTTGGGAACAGGAGTTTTGGGGCCCCCATTCAGATCAACAGCCCCCCTAGTGGGGGGGTGAAATTTAAAAGGGATTTTAAAAAAGAGGCCCCCCTTTCCCTCTTCACCCCTCTCGTGGCTGACCTTTGACACCCCAAAAGACATGCAGAACCGCTTTAGTTTTCCATTTGCCCCTGGCCAAAAAAAAACACCAAAAAATTTCGGTCAGCTGTTTTGTTTGGGCCAAGAAAAACCCGCCATGAGCGACCGGCCCCACGAAAAGCCCGTGCACGAAACCGCTGGTACCCAAAAACTGGGCCCACCTTACTTTTTCCCCCTTTGGGTTTGAACAATGGGTACAAAAAAAACCCCGCCTTTCACCAGAAATTCGGCTCCCTCCTCTAACCACCTTTTTCTCCTCCACCTCTTGCCAACTCCCAAGACTTCACAAGCGAAGGTCTTGTTCCTGCGCTGCCCTAAACTCATCAGGCGACACATCTATGCCTGACTTCCTTGCTGGAACGACTAACGGTTTATCAACCTTTTCCTCCTTCTTGCTCCGTGTTTGAACTGCTGCCCCTGTAGCAGTCAACAACTCAGGATCCCCTGGATCCCTTGCACCTGGAATATTTCCAATGATCAAATCACAAAGGGGTTTTCTCCATCACCAGCGCAGACAACTCGCCTGAGAAGTAAGGGGTACGTACTTCTATCTTAACAACTGGGAACTCCCTCACAGTGCCATCGATTAGAGTACAGGTCTGGATTTGCCCTGTCAAATCCCCTTTCTCGACCACGTTGTTCTTACCACACCACATGAACAACCAGTGTCTCGTAACACTTCACCCTCTGCTGGCCAATCCACCCTTCTTCCACTGGTAACGAACCACTCAGCCTAGTGCCCTCCATCCCTGACACTGACTGCTGTCCAGTACTAGCCATAGGCCGTACTCCCTCTTCAGATGGATTCCTTTTGGTTCCACTGCAGGTCGTTTCCCCTGGCGACCCTTATCCACCTCTTGCAAGGCTGCTGCCTTCTGGAACCTCATGCGACAATCCCTCGCCACATGTCCCTTCTTGTGACAAATGAACCACCTATTGTCCCTTTGCCCTTCCTTCTGCCCCACCACTGGTTGCAGACTTGCAGAAAACTCCCCTAGTCTCCTTGCACTCTTTTCACCGGTGCCTGGCACCTGTTTCTCCTGCACCTTAGTGCCCAAACGTGCCTCCCTGTACACCTCTGCTAACTTCAGCAACTCCCTGCTGTCTCTGGCTGTCTCTCTTTCAAATGTATAGTTAACTCAGGGCCGCAACCTGACAAAATCTGTTCTTTCATAACTAGCTCTTTCAATTCAGCGAACTCCTTTTTCGTACCACTCAGCTCTAACCACTTCTCAAATAGTGATCTAGACGTGCACAAACTGAGTGTACGTTTCACCTGCTTGCAATCTAGCTGACCGAAACTTCTTCCTGAACCCCTCCTCTGTGAGGTCAAATCCCTTCATTAAAGACTCCTTCACAGCATCAAAAATCAGATTGTGGTCTGCTGGTAACGCAGTGAAAATCTGCAATGCCTTACCCTCAATAGCGCTGACAAAATGACTGCCCACATCTTCTGGAGCCAACCTGACTAGTAGCAAAACGTTTCAAAACGACTGATGTATGCATCAATCGAATCTGATCCTTCCGAGAATTTGGCAACTTGGTCGGGGGCATAACTGCGCACAGGGTCACTGGAAACTGAACACCATCATCAGTGGTCTCCCTCTGTGTTCTCACTTTTTCTAACTCTAATGAATCCTTAATTTTTCTGTTTCCTGCTTATTCTTTCTGTTTCCTGCGTTTCCCTTATTCTTTCTGTTTCCTGCTTCTTTCTTTCTGTTCTTCCCTAGCCTGTTATCATTAGCCTGAATCCTATAATTTTTCTATTTCTTGCACTTCTACTGGCGACACGGCGTCTTTACCGCTCACTCATCTCTTTCCATCTTTTTGTTGGTTTTCAACGAATGCTCGCAACCTTCTCTCGAGTAGCCTAAATCATGAGCGACGCTCACAAGTTGTTCAATAGGGGTGTTCTTTCTTCCGCCATTATATCTCTTTTTTTTTTAACAAGATTTTACTACTACGACAGCCAAACTGGTGGTTACCGACACAGAGTGACGTAATAGCACAATCCTATGAATGATAATATTACTTGGGACAACGTAATAGTTTTTATAAGACGCCTAGCGCCTGACCCAACTATGAAGTGAATTATAGGCAATCTGTGCGAAATAAGTACTCTGGGGCTGAAATGCCAAGCCTAGTGTTAACTATCTTGGAAGCAATGCCAAGCCTAGTATTTAACTAATCTTGGGAACATACAGTAAGACACAACTTGCCTTAGGATTACAATACTTGAATCCCACCCAGCTCCTCTCTGAGAAGTTGAACAATTATAATAAATGGGCCAAATATCCTGGCAGGCCGCCAATAAAGGGTCAACCTCGGGTATGTCAGTGGAGGAAGGACTAGCGCACAGCCCAAACACACTCACAGCTTGCTTACGATCTCATTCATATATCATGCATTCGCACATCAAGCCACTAGTAAAGTCTATAACTTTACTACCCCATGATCATAGAGCGAAATCAATGCATAGGGAATCAAAAAAAATAAAACATTCTCCTTTCCTGAACTTCACAAATCATTTATCTAAAACATCTTTAAAACTAACCCGGTATAAATTTAGATTTCTACTTACCTGGCCAGGTGATCTTAACTATTCCACGAATCACTGTCTTTTCCTTCCCTTTTTTTTTTTTTTCACTGCACTTTCACAAGCACGACACAACTGTTGGCACTGGTCAGGTTAGACTGCTGGCACTGGCGTTGGACTGCCGGCACGGGTTTCAGGTTAGACTGCTGGCACTGGCTTTTTGTCGTGGGTTCTGCTTGACGAAGTGACGCTGCCAAGGTATGAGGTCAAACCCCCGGGTTCAGATGGAACAGTGACTATAAACATCGATCTGTTCTCCTTTCTTTCTTCCTGCATTAACGAAATGCACTCTCTCTCTCTCTTCTAGCCCTGCTCTATCAAATGGACATGGTTGCTTTTCTTTCCTTTCTTTTCTTTCTTTTTCTCTTCATTAATTAGCAACTCCTCTCTCCACACTCTCTTTACCCTTCCTCTGCAGACAAATCTATGGTACTAAATGCTACAACTTGGTTCTCTCCTTCTCCCCCTCTCCCTGCCTTTCTCTCGAGCAGAGCTAACACTCAGAACCTCTCTCTCTCTCCTCTCTGTTCGTTCCCCCTTTTTCTCTCCCCCCTCACGCATTACTTTATCCCCCACCTACGTGTCCAAGGGTGAGTACCATTGGTCATTATTTTTTCCCCGCCCGTAACCCGAATTTATCTCCCCTAATTCCATTGGAAAATCAAATAAATGACAGTCACGCCTACACGCCTTACTCTCTGTGGTGGTCATTTAATTGATTAAACTTGATTTCACCCCCAAACCCAAAACACCTTCCCCTCTCCCTTTTCGGCGACGTCGACCTAATTGTGGGCACTGGTCGTAAATTGGCTAGATCAGTCTGGCCCAGACCTATCGAGACGTTGGTCAGCCCCCTCCGACTGTCTACGGGGCCGATGCTGTCTCCGTGGAAGATTAGGATTAGCCTCTCGCTGTGCCAAATTGGGCCCGGGTGGTCTGATCCGGGCGTCGAGACTCGTTTGACCAGACACGAGGCTTCGTCAGCTACTTGGGCCATCTGGCTGGACAGAAACCCTCTCCGTGGAGCCTCTCCGCTTATGCTTAATTGGCTGGACCCGACATATGAGGCCGTCGCCCTGGCGCCCAGAATATTTGAGTTAGAGCTTTTGTCCAAACAACCGGGCTGGGGACGACCACGACTTTTGGTTTTATTTTTGTCCGTGACAACCTGTAGTGCCGTCCTTCGTAGAGTGGTTTTTTATAGTGGGGACCTGTATGCCATCCTTCGTAGAGTGGTTTGTATAGTGGGGACCTGTAGTGCCGTCCTTCGTAGAGTGGTTTGTATAAGTGGGGACCTGTAGTGCTGTCCTTCGTAAGTGGTTTGTATAGCGGGGACCTGTAGTGCCGTCCTTCGTAGAGTGGTTTGTATAGTGGGGACCTGTAGTGCCGTCCTTCGTAGAGTGGTTTGTATAGTGGGGACCTGCAGCGCCGTCCTTCGTAGAGTGGTTTGTATAGCGGGGACCTGTAGTGCCGTCCTTCGTAAGTGGTTTTGTATAGTGGGGACCTGTAGTGCCGTCCTTCGTAAGTGGTTTGTATAGTGGGGACCTGTTAGTGCCGTCCTTCGTAGAGTGGTTTGTATAGCGGGGACCTGTAGTGCCGTCCTTCGTAGAGTGGTTTGTATAGTGGGGACCTGTAGTGCCGTCCTTCGTAAGTGGTTTGTATAGCGGGGACCTGTAGTGCCGTCCTTCGTAGAGTGGTTTGTATAGCGGGGACCTGTAGTGCCGTCCTTCGTAGAGTGGTTTGTATAAGTGGGGACCTGTAGTGCCGTCCTTCGTAGAGTGTTTGTATAGTGGGGACCTGTAGTGCCGTCCTTCGTAGAGTGGTTTGTATAGCGGGGACCTGTAGTGCCGTTCCTTCGTAGAGTGGTTTGTATAGCGGGGACCTGTAGTGCCGTCCTTCGTAGAGTGGTTTGTATAGCGGGGTTTTGACAACGAGTTGGCGACAAAACGAATCAGCCTGCAATAAACTGCACACGATCTTCAGCACACCCTTTAGGTCAGAGGCAAAATTAAGGGGCCGGATAGCTCAGTTGGTAGAGCGCCGGACTCGTGATCGTGGGGTTGCGGTTCGAATTTCGGTACAGGGGATTGTTCCCTCGGAGTTAACATTGGTTCTGACTCCATTCCCCATACAGTCCTTCGAATGAGACTATAAACCGAGGTTTCTGTGTGTGAACGCACGCACAACATCTTGCACACACGTAGATCCCATCACCAACTTTCGGAAGAGAAGGCCAGTTTGGCCGTTGGTATGGATGACACGTTACACATAGCATGCACCTTCCCCGAAGATGGAGTATGGCTGCCTAATGGCGGGATAAAAAAACGGTCATACACACAAAACTCCACTGCCTGTCGAAACAGGCAGTGTCCGCAGGAGTATCAGCCTGCGTACGCAGAAAGAAAGGGCAAAATTTCTGAGCATGCACATTCTCCTAGCCTTAATTACTTAGGACGACTTCAGATAGGGGTTTTATACGCACTCGAGAAGCGAACCAGTGCTTGCTCACCCTAGGTGGCGCGGCAAACGCTGCGTGCAGGCTCTAAAGCGAGATGGCCACCTGACCTGGCCGTCCCTCTCTCTACCGAGCCTCCAATCTGGATCTGGATCTGGATCATTACGTTGAAGGGCCTTGCGGCATAAATTCAATGGGAGAGAGAGAGAGAGAGCGCGGGTTCACTAGTCCCGTTGATGAACGGCTGCGCGGAAACAGCCTGCTGTCTTCGCATGCACGGTACTCTCTTCCAGATGGTTCCAGTCAATTACAGTTTTGGGGGGAAATGGATGTTTTAAATTGTCGCTATTACACTGAAAGGGTTTAATTTAAAACACTTTGTATTATTGGTAGTAACAGCTTCTAAAATATCGGCACTGTAAAAAGTCAGTAAACTTTTTGACGGCGACTCTGCGAAATTGAAAATGAAAAGAGGTAGGGAACAGTAAACAATAAACAATAAACAAGTAGGGTTACTCTTGCTCCCATAAGAAAACCCAACACAGAGTAACTTTTATTCATAGAGACTGGCACAGCCTTTTAAACTTGAATAAAGTCAGACAAATACAAAGACGAACAATCCAATAGACTCTGCGCCCAAAACGAAGCGGGGATAAAAAGTCATAAGATGGCAGTGTTGGCACCAGCCCCCCCCCCCCCCCCCCCCCCCCCCCCCCCCCATCTTATGACTTCTTATCCCTGCTTCGTCCTTCCTCTGCAATACTCCAATGCACTCGATCTCTCCTTCACTCTCTCATCCCGTCTTCTCCTGAGCTCAATCGCTCCTGTGGTCATTAGAGTCTTTGGTGAGGTTGTGGATGGGGACAGACGAAAGAGAGAAAGGGAGTGGCGCGGGGAAGAGGGGTAGGGGGGGGGGAGAGATGCAATGGGGGAGGGGTGGGGTGGGGTTAAGAACCGGGCAATGCCGGGTTAAAATGCTAGTACGTGTGTGTGTGTGTGTGTGTGTGTGTGTGTATGCTGCGTGCGTGGTGTGTGTGTGTAACTATCTATCTCTATATATATACACACACACAGATGTATATAATCCATCTCCTCCTTTCTTTCTGATGTCCGTCTGTCTCCCCACCCACATTATACACACACACACCGCTCTCCCTCCTCCCCCCCCCCCCCCCCCCCCCCCATCTCTCTCTCTCTCTCGTTAATGTTAGTGTTGCGGTTTTCTCGCTTTTTCTTTTTTTTTTTTTTTTAAACGTGTGTGTGTGCTTGCGTGCGTGCATGCGTGCGTGTGTGCTTGCGTAAGTGTGTGTGCGTGCGTGCGTGCATGTGGTCGCGCTATGACCGATGTCAAGTACACTCAAGTACACTAGGAGCCTGTTAGAGGCGCAGGCCAAGAATTCGGCGCCCTCACAATGACGACAGGGTGACTCACATTCATTTTCCCCGCTT
>CM031629.1:29566278-29568778 GCA_018398815.1 Conus ventricosus | reverse complement strand
TTAATTTGTAGTCCAGTTAAGCATTTACTTTAAGATTATTTCAGATTTAAAGCTTGCCTTCAATGTTGTTTTGTCCTTAATTTGTAGTCCAGTTAAGCATTTACTTTAAGATTATTTGCAGGTATGTTGTAGCGATGCTTAGTGGGACATTTATATGCACTTAGAAATCCACATTATGCATACACTTACATAGTCACAGACATTTCTCTCTCTCTCTCTCTCTCTCTCTCTCTCTCTCTCTCTCTCTCTCTCTCTCTCTCTCTTCGTCTAATATCACATATATGTGAAAAGACGTAAAACTGAAGTACTACTACTAACACACACACACACACACACACACACACACCACACACACCATTCTCTCTCTCTCTCGGTCTCTCTCACACACACACACACACACACACACACACACACACACACACACACACACACACACACACACGGATCAAACAAAATAGGACGATGGATTGGAGGGGAGGGATAGGCAGATCAGCAATTCCTCCATTACAATGACAATGACTGAGCCAAGGTTCAAAAGACAGAAGAAAAGAAAAAGAACAGGGCGCGACCGGTGTCAGGCAGTACAGGGAGCGCGCTGGGAGGTGGGGATGGGGGGTGAGGGGGAGGGGGATAATGGAGAGGCGGAGAAGGGTGGGAGTAGAGGACAGGTCAGAATAACTTATGATAAATTATGTATCAAAACCCCTCGGTGACAGTATAATTATGGGAGCTATCAAACTCTGCCTTGGGAACATGTCCATTATGTTTTGCCTGTCCAGACTCTCCTTTCGTCTCTTGAATGAATCTCGTCGGCAAGGTATGGCAAGGTAATGTTGCTTACAGCCTATAGCCTAGCCGACCGCAAAGGGCCATATCAGGAATGACACCACGTTAAAATCAATTCACAAGTCATAAAAAAAAACCGCCTTTCACTCCTGTCTTTCAAAAACACCTTCTAAAAAACGTACCAGAAACTTCGTTAAAATCTTTTCTTCCGTGAAATCTTAGATCCGAGGAAAAATTAATGTCAGTCTCTTTCAGAAACTCAAAGATCACGTCAGGTGGGACATCTCTGAACAGCGTTTTCATGGAGTCTGCTGTAAAGTGTTTTAAATGTCTCACATCGTGCAAGTCCCAACCAATCTAAAAGAACATGTTTCACTGTGAGTGGAACATGACATGGAATGCACTACGGAGCTTCTTCACCTTTTAAAAGATAAGAATGGGTATAGAACGAGTGGCCTGTGTGCAAGCGGCACAAGACTGTTTCGTCTTTACGGCCGCCTCTGGAACATGGTAAAAACTCTTTCAGGTTTGGACGGATTTTAACTAGTTTGTTATCCGTCTGCGAGTTCCATTCCTCTTGCTAGTAAACGCAGCCTGGTTGCTTGCATCTACGTACCATGTCTAACAGAGACAAAGCATCGGTATTTCTGTGATATTTTCACTGCAGCGGAGAGGAAATCACAATTCAGTGTATCTATAGTTTGTCCCATGTTCTTGCTAAACTCATAGGCAGAAGAATCAGTATATCTCTGTTTTGTCCAACATTCTAGCTTAACTGATATTTATGATAATTTTTCTATAATATGTATATAATGATAACATTTCTATAATATATTTTCTTAATTTTATGTTCCCATTTCTTTAACTTCAATTTTAGGTTTGTCTGGGTTTTTTTTTTAATCTTTGCCAAGTCATTACCATAATGACGGAAGAATTGTTAGCCTGCACTTGTTCCCCCCCACTACTTAATTGTTCTAGCTTAACTGACATGCAGACGAATCCAATGTACTATGTTTCGTCCCACATACTTTTGAACCCATACGAAGATTTCTTTCCCTCTTTCCAAATGTTTTCATACATCTGCCAGAGAATTCAGAATTTCAGGATGCACACGAAAATGGGAATCTTAAGATGAAAAACCATACATTTCATAAACAGTTAATGGGCATCTTAAGATGAAAAACTATAAAGTTCATTAACAGTTAATAGGCATCTTCAGATGAAAAAAACATACATTTCATTAACAGTTAATGGCCATTTTAAGATGAAAAACCATACATTTCATTAACAGTTAATGGGCATCTTCAGATGAAAAACCATACATTTCATTAACAGTTAACAGGCATCTTAAGATGAAAAACGAAACATTCATTAACAGTTAATGGGCATCTTAAGATGAAAAACCATACATTTCATTAACAGTTAATGGGCATCTTCAGATGAAAAAAACATACATTTCAGTAACAGTTAATGGGCATCTTAAGATGAAAAACCATACATTTCATTAACAGTTAATGGGCATCTTAAGATGAAAAACCATACATTCCATTAACTGTTAATGGGCATCTTAAGATGAAAAACCATGCATTTGATTAACAGTTAACGGGCATCTTATGATGAAAAACCATGCATTTCATTAACAGTTAATGGGCATCTTAAGATGAAAAACCATACATTTCATTAACAGTTAATGGGCATCTTAAGATGAAAAACC
>CM031629.1:29533778-29551278 GCA_018398815.1 Conus ventricosus | reverse complement strand
CCATCCCTTTCCACACCATGGAGTGCCTCCACACCCCTGCCTCTCCAAAGTCTACTGGGAGCACCCTGTCGCACTGGGTGCCCCAACCGGGTCGGTTCCTGAAGAGGGTCGTTCAAGGCCGGCACCCTTGACACGCACAACGGACGGTGGAGAGCGTGCCCCGGGGAGGGGGGGGGGGGGGGAAACGTGGCGTTGTTGCCGGAGGTCCTGGACGGGGATCAGGACCGGCCAGTCAAGCCGGCGGGCTTTTCTACCAGAGCGTGGCCCCAACCAGCGCGTGGCCCCAACCAGAGTGTGGCCCCAACCAGCGCGTGGCACCAACCAGTCCGCGGTCCCAACCAGAGCGTGGCCCCAACCAGAGCGTGGCCCCAACCAGCGCGTGGCACCAACCAGTCCAAGCTCCGGGTGAAGCCCCCGGGAGGAGGGAAAAGGTAGCTGGGAGGAGAGAAGAAAGGGAGGGAAGGAAGAAAGAAGGGTACTGGAACCCCGCCGTCAGTACAGTCCGACCCATGCTGTTAAATCCTAACAGCCACTCGCATGATGGGCGAGGGGAGGTCTACTAAATACACCAACAACCCCAGCTCAACACAGACCTGAGCATAACACAGTAAACCAATCAAATCAGGAATGTTCGTTAAAGTCTTCTCACACGAAGCAGGTAAGAGACTGCATTAAATTAACAGGCTATAAAACAAATATGAATCATCTTCATCCTTCTCTCACTCATGCTTAACATTTTCCTTTCTTAGGAAATAAACCAACACAGCAACTATCGCTTTATAACTGCCACCACATTTGCAAATAATAATTCAATGGCATAATTATCACACTTTTATAGCCACATTTCAAAATAACACAAATCTCCAACCACGCATCCGAACGACAAATCATGCGTACGCACGCTCGCGAACATAAAACTCGTTCTCCTTGCACACACAAACAGACGGTGGCCGAAGAATAAGAGTCCGGCGAATGTGACAGGGGCGGACGAGCGAGACCAAGCAAGTACCAACCCTGAATCACCAGGTTCTCTCCCATCCCCACCGACTACCGCATCACCAGATGCATAAAACAGGAGAAAGAATTTTGGATATAATTTAGAATGGCCAGGTTAAAGATTGAATTAACCAGAGAAAAGGTCTCAAACAATATTTCTTTTATAATTTTGAAAACAAAAGAAAATTGCGCAAAAGAGAAGAATAAGCCGGCTAACAACAACAAAACCAAAACAAACAAACCACGAAACTGATGCTTACCAGCTACCCGTGGGTGACCCCGAAGAGGCGGGTCAAACGACTCTCTCTGCCCTCTGTCCAGTCGAGAGGACAGAAGCGCAGATGCGGAAAAAGAAGAAGTGATGTCCCCCTCCTACAGGCCGACTGTAGGAAATGAAAGTACCGACTGTACCTTCGACGATAAGGTGAAGAACCAAGACCGGAGCAGGCGCTCCCAGAGACATCTTCCGCTCGAGTCCTGAGAAAACCTCCCTCAGCGATGGCGGCCAACATGCCGCGCTACGTCACAGAGTGAGCATACCTCAAGCTAAAAGAAATGAAGCACGTGCGACAGGTAAAAAGACAGGCGAGAGGCCGATAGACAGCAAGTTCGAGAGAAAGGTACCAGCCACCCGTGAACCTGCAGGATGAATAGCACGGGCAGTGGAATTAGAGAGAGAGAGAGAGAGAAAGCAAACCGAACTTGAGCTGAACCACACCAAGGTGCAACCGCACCACAAGCCACATTAAGGGACGGACATGCGACAACAACAACGACAATAAATAAATGAATAATTCCGCCACCCTAGATGGGTCAATCGTCATAGGCCTCGTGACAAACTCGTGACAAACCCCCCTTCTAAAAGCATCTGTTTCTCTGAGATACAGTGCTCCTTTGAACCTTGACGCATGTGCAAATTCACAACAATGGGACCGAACCCAACCCTCTGTGATCGACAGAGTACGATAAATCCAATACAAACATTCCACGATAGAATTACACAGGGAGATACATAATACTACATTTATCAAACAACTAAGCAAACCTTCCAACAATAAAAGTAGCAATCCGAACCAGTAATGATTCACTACCGTTAACATCGCTGAAGTGAAAACTGTCCTGATACAGAGACCAAAAGGGGATATAACCCTGGTTGACGGGAAGTGTCCCTCTGACTGATTTCTCCAATGTGCTGACTACGGAGCTCGGCTGAGATAGTCAGCATCTGTATTGCTGGAACCCTTGATATGGCGAAAAGTGAACGCATGACTCTGCAGTTCCACTGCCCAACCCATGAGTCGACGACTGACTGGCCGGATCCGGTCCAGGCACTGGAGAGGATGATGATCGCTCTCCAGTACAAACTTCCGGCCGTACTTCTTCTTGGGCACGCCAGTGCGCGTCCAAATCTGCCAGAGAGCTTCAGCAACAGTAGGGGCATCGATAGTCCTAAGCGGGACAGCCTCTGGATATCGAGTCGCAGAGTCTACCGCTACCGAAATGTAGCGGTGACCGCGATTGGATGGTGGATTAATGGGCCCCACCAGGTCGACCCCAACCTTGCTGAATGGCCCCAACCCGTGGCACTGACCCTAGGGGAACACGCTTCAAGCGACCCCTAGGCGTTGTCCGTTGGCAGACATCGCAACTGCGGCAGTACTGCCTAACCTGTGAGTTCATCCCTGGCCAAAAGAAGTCTTGTCTAACTCGCTCGAGAGTCCGCTTTGAGCCCATATGACCTGCCATAGGTGAATCATGGGCCTGCCGGAGAACAGATTCTCTCAAGCTTTGGGGAACAACTAGTTGCTTGGCCACCCTATCTGCCTGAGTGAAAACCCTAAAGAGGATCCCCTTGTGGAGCTTAAAGCTCACCTTGGCGTGTCGGGCCGACTGAGCGGGACGACCCACCAGTTGTCGCAGGCGTTGGACATCCAAGTCCCTGGCCTGAAGACGGATCATGGTAGCAGGATTAGCCCTGGCCAGAACCTCGTCAGAGATCGGCTGTAGAACGGGACGCAATTCCTGTTCCTGCTTCTTAGCTTTGGCGCGTGTGGTAACTCCCACACACGCCTGTACGGGCAGATCCGTAGACACGGACTGACTGCGTCCGTCCGCAAAGGTGATAGTATTCCCTATGAGAAGGGAATACATAGGTCGCTCCACCGCGATGGCCCATACTTCGCCACAGAAGTAGGGGGTGGAGATAGAAATAAGTACAGAAGGACGGGTGGAGGTAAAACCAGCCTCCAACCCGCACACATCGTAACTGGCGCCCCGCTGAGCCTCAGGGGAAACCAAATCCTTATCGACAAAGAGCGTTGATGCTCCGAATCCCTGATGGAGTCGACCAAGGAAGAGCCAACAACAGAAAAGAAATACAGGGCACTCTGAACCACCAGAAGCTGGGATGGACCCCACGTTAGCCGAGGCACGAGGACGCTGGAAAGGACTAGCCCCATGACTACAGGCGGCTTTAGGGCAATCTTTCCTAATGTGGCGGGACGACCACAAAGAAAACACAGTTGGGGTGCGAGAGGTCCCGGGTTCAAATCCCGGACGAGCCCCACAATTGTCACGACCGACCCCTGGAGGTCTGCCCTGACAGGATCGGTCTAGGTGGGAGTGAAGGGAGTGACTGACCTCACACGCCCCGCAAGAGACCACACAAGAAAGATTACGATACAACACACCCATTTATTCACACCAACACACACAGTCATAAATAAGCATTCCAACACAAACATGCACAATCACAATCAAGCATTTCAACACACGACATACACACAATTAAGCATTCCAACACACACAACATGCGCAATCACAATCAAGCATTTCACTATACGACGTACACAATCACAATCACAGCATTTCAACACATATGACATATACACAATTATAAATAAACATTTCCAGCATCCATCCCTTTCCACACCATGGAGTGCCTCCACACCCCTGCCTCTCCAAAGTCTACTGGGAGCACCCTGTCGCACTGGGTGCCCCAACCGGGTCGGTTCCTGAAGAGGGTCGTTCAAGGCCGGCACCCTTGACACGCACAACGGACGGTGGAGAGCGCGCCCCGGGGAGGGGGGGGGGAAACGTGGCGTTGTTGCCGGAGGTCCTGGACGGGGATCAGGACCGGCCAGTCAAGCCGGCGGGCTTTTCTACCAGAGCGTGGCCCCAACCAGCGCGTGGCCCCAACCAGAGTGTGGCCCCAACCAGCGCGTGGCACCAACCAGTCCGCGGTCCCAACCAGAGCGTGGCCCCAACCAGAGCGTGGCCCCAACCAGCGCGTGGCACCAACCAGTCCAAGCTCCGGGTGAAGCCCCGGGAGGAGGGAAAAGGTAGCTGGGAGGAGAGAAGAAAGGGAGGGAAGGAAGAAAGAAGGGTACTGGAACCCCGCCGTCAGTACAGTCCGACCCATGCTGTTAAATCCTAACAGCCACTCGCATGATGGGCGAGGGGAGGTCTACTAAATACACCAACAACCCCAGCTCAACACAGACCTGAGCATAACACAGTAAACCAATCAAATCAGGAATGTTCGTTAAAGTCTTCTCACACGAAGCAGGTAAGAGACTGCATTAAATTAACAGGCTATAAAACAAATATGAATCATCTTCATCCTTCTCTCACTCATGCTTAACATTTTCCTTTCTTAGGAAATAAACCAACACAGCAACTATCGCTTTATAACTGCCACCACATTTGCAAATAATAATTCAATGGCATAATTATCACACTTTATAGCCACATTTCAAAATAACACAAATCTCCAACCACGCATCCGAACGACAAATCATGCGTACGCACGCTCGCGAACATAAAACTCGTTCTCCTTGCACACACAAACAGACGGTGGCCGAAGAATAAGAGTCCGGCGAATGTGACAGGGGCGGACGAGCGAGACCAAGCAAGTACCAACCCTGAATCACCAGGTTCTCTCCCATCCCACCGACTACCGCATCACCAGATGCATAAACAGGAGAAAGAATTTTGGATATAATTTAGAATGGCCAGGTTAAAGATTGAATTAACCAGAGAAAAGGTCTCAAACAATATTTCTTTTATAATTTTGAAAACAAAAGAAAATTGCGCAAAAGAGAAGAATAAGCCGGCTAACAACAACAAACCAAAACAAACAAACACGAAACTGATGCTTACCAGCTACCCGTGGGTGACCCGAAGAGGCGGGTCAAACGACTCTCTCTGCCCTCTGTCCAGTCGAGAGGACAGAAGCGCAGATGCGGAAAAAGAAGAAGTGATGTCCCCTCCTACAGGCCGACTGTAGGAAATGAAAGTACCGACTGTACCTTCGACGATAAGGTGAAGAACCAAGACCGGAGCAGGCGCTCCCAGAGACATCTTCCGCTCGAGTCCTGAGAAAACCTCCCTCAGCGATGGCGGCCAACATGCCACGCTACGTCACAGAGTGAGCATACCTCAAGCTAAAAGAAATGAAGCACGTGCGACAGGTAAAAAGACAGGCGAGAGGCCGATAGACAGCAAGTTCGAGAGAAAGGTACCAGCCACCCGTGAACCTGCAGGATGAATAGCACGGGCAGTGGAATTAGAGAGAGAGAGAGAGAGAAAGCAAACCGAACTTGAGCTGAACCACACCAAGGTGCAACCGCACCACAAGCCACATTAAGGGACGGACATGCGACAACAACAACGACAATAAATAAATGAATAATTCCGCCACCCTAGATGGGTCAATCGTCACAGGCCTCGTGACAAACTCGTGACAGTAGCACTAACCCCAACCTTAATTTAACCCATGTTGTATATGCAATCTTACTCTGAAGAAAAAAAAAGTCCATGATAAGCAGTGCTAGCATTGTGAGGGGCAGTGGAGTTGTCTTCTCCTGTCTCCATCAATAATGGAAAGAACGCCTGCTGTTCACATTTTCACAGGCTTCCGGGAACCATCAGTTGTCAGTTGTTAATAATAATCCTAACTGCTTGTTTGTCAGTCGTTGATATTAACCCGTACTGCTTGTTTGTCAGTCGTTATCAATATCCTTATTACGCTTGTCAGTCGTTGGTAATAACCCTAACTTCTTATTTGTCAGTCACAGATGATAACCCTAACTAAGTTACTTATTTGCCACTCGCTGATAATAATCCTAACTGCTTGTTTGTCAGTCATTGCTAGTAATCCCAACTGCTTGTTCATCAGCCGTTGATTACAATTCTAACTGCTTCTTGGTCAGTCGTTGATTATAATTCTGATTACTTAAATAAATGTTAGCGAACCGCCGAGAGAAACGTGGACAAACGAGTCACAGGACAAACAACGACGCGTTTCGACCTCTTAGGTCCTCTTCAGGCAAGACACAAACAAGTAGGACAATGAAAATGAACGAATTTGTCACTTAGTTTTGATCTCTTCAGCGCAAGGTAGGCGTTGTACTTGTTCTTTAGTCGTTGGTGATAATTCTGATTACTTGTTCTTCAGTCGTTTGTGATAATTCTAATTGCTCGTTTGTCATTTGTTAATAATAACCCATGGTGTCACTGATTTAGTAGATAAGAATTAAGAATGTTCTCACAGTTTTCCTGGACCATCCACTTGATGACTCGTATAAAAAAAAAAATTTGTGAATAGCCTGTCCACCAATATTGAGATTACTGGGAACATCAGTTTCAAAACAGAGTGACTGAGGGCGGAAAATGAGCAAAATGTGGAAAGAGCGGGGGTTAGTTACGCCAAGGACACAGACAAACCGAGTACAGGACTAGACACAATGCATTTCGACCTCTTGGGTCTTCTCCAGGAGAAACAAACAACATTTAGGACAGTGACAAGAAGAACATGTAGCCACTTAGCTTCACTTCTCCTGTTCGTCTCCAAATCCAAATGGCATTTTTGATTTTTGATTTGGAGACGTACAGGAGAAGCGAAACTAAGTGGCTACTGTTCTTCTTGTCACCATCCTAATGTTGTTTGTTTTCACCTGAAGAAGACCCAAGAAGTCGAAATGCATTGTGTCTAGTCCCGTACTCTCTTTGTCTGTGTCCTTGGTGGTAACTAACCCCTCTCTTTCCAAATTTTGGGAACATTAGATTTCTTCTGGGGACCCCCAAATCCTCGCCCATTTAATCTCTTGGGCTCCATGCTCATTGACAGAGGATGGAGTGACACTAGCAAACTGGCTGAGGACCGTGCACAGTGGAGCACCTTGACTGCCTCATGCGTCGCAAGACGCGGGAGCATCTAAGTCTAAGTAAGTTTTCCCCCACTGTTACATTGTTCGTCTTTGTATTTGTCTGACTTTATTCAAGTTTAAAAGGCTGTGCCAGTCTTGAATAAAAGTTACTCTGTGTCAGGTTTTCTTATGGGAGCAAGAGTTACCCTACTTGTTTACTAAGTAAGTAAACTCCACGCTACACCCCTCACCATCATTTTATCCCCAACCATCCCCAAGCCCCATGTCTCTCCCACTCCCCATTCTGGTGACACATAAACATTGTCACGTAGATCAACACTGGCAGATGACAGCTGACTTAGCGAGATTTTTTCTCCGAGGCCAGCGTGCGTTTAACGGCTGCTGTGTGGTGGTGGTGGTGGTTTAATTTTACGTCTTTTCATCCGGCAGATGATATTAGACGAAAAAAAAAAAATAATAATAAAAATAAAATAAATTTAAAAAAAATTTAAAAAAAAGGGGGGGGGGGGGGGGGACAAAAAATAAAAGAAAAGAAAAGAAAATAAACCACTTAAGTCATTTCAACACACATCTGCATACACTTATGAAAAAGAAAACAGCATACCAGTTAAGGACCCTCATAATAGTCTAGCTACATCAGAACTGGCTAAAGTGGCGGCAAACTCAATTATGCATGAGTCAGATAGAACTTGACTCTCATTTTCATATTTGTCAAGATTGATACCTTTCGCCTTATACATTTTAGTTAAAAACTGGACAATCTAGTAGAAGGTGATGCACAGAGATGAATTTTCCACAGACACACGCAACTTCAGGAGAAAATTTGGTCTTCCATGTGTTCAGCCTTAATTTTGTGATAATCTTAGCAAGATGGCGTGAGCAGCTAGGCAGTGTGTAGCATTTTTCACAGAAAAAGGTTTTGTAAACGTAGTGTTCCAGGTTGAATAGTATTTCACACTTGGAAGGATGTAATGGCAAATATTGCACACATTCTGAACAGTTCTGTGCACCACGTTTAGCTAGATTATCTGCTATTTCATTCCCTCTGAGACCACAATGTGAAGGAATCCAACAGAAGTCTACTATTATACCCTGAGACATAATACAGTGTATCAGACCTTATTTCATATAGTAATCTTTTCTGGCCTTACAATCCCAGTTTGCGTGCTTGCAAAACAGACTTGAATCAACACAAAACAGCACCACTAAAAGGATATTGGAGTACTATATACACAAAAATAAGCCATCAGTATAGCATACGTTCTGCAGTGAATATTGAAACCCTTTCCGAGATGAAAATGTTTTCCTATATTCAGACTTGGATAACGAAACCAGAACCCGTCAGCTGTGTCCATAACTGAACTTACGTGAATTAGGATAGAATTTTCTAGGGTGTTCTTTCACATCGTCACTAGAATGTTATATTTCTTTTGTGTGTATGCTGATGACATCAGGTTTGCACAGTGTTTTGTGTATACATGCATGTCCGATTTTAATTATAATTATTATTGTTATTGTATTAAAAATTATCTATTTTACAAACATTAACAACTTCTTATCATTTTAAGTCCCATTCTTTCGCTAGCAGCGAAACTAAATCATTTGAAAATAAATACCTTCCCAGCAACGCAGTTTGTTAAAAAATGGCGGCTTGGACGCCACCTTCCTGACAACATTGTTGAAAATTTTTCGCGCTGTTGAAATTGCGATTTTATGTATCCAACAAAATGTCGATGATCGCAAAGAACCGCATCAAAAGTGCGTGGACTCCACTTAGCAATGAAGAAACAAATAACAAGGTAAGAGAGAGGAAGGATCTTTTACAATTTTCTATAAATTTTTCGTTTTCTTTTTACGATCTCAAATGATGACAGGACACATCGTGTAAAAACATGACTTTGTTATTAAACTTTCACAATCTCATCTATTTGTGCAAGGAATACGAGCATTTAACAACTAAACATTCTGGTAAACAGATACTAAAGACAGAAAGTTGGTAAACCTTCCGTCTGACAATACAGAATATTTACCCAAGCATACATGTTGTTTAGTATATGTACGGCGCGCGCGCGCGCGTGCGCGTGTATGTGTGTGTGTGTGTGTGTGTGTGTGTGTGTGTGTGTGAGGCTTTATCACAGTTGTGTGTGTGTGGTGTGTGTGTGTGTGTGTGAGAGAGAGAGAGAGAGTTTTTTTTTGTAGTGATCCAAAATCATATTAATGGACACAAATAATGAGGGCAAGAGGCTTTTAGCCTATAGCCAAATATTTCTGTGATTCTCTCTGTGTGTGTGTGTGTGTGTGTGTGTGTGTGTGTGTGTGTGTGTGTACATGTGTGAGGTGTACAAGTGTGTGTGTGGTGTGTGTGTGTGTGTGTGTGTGTGTGTTAGTGTGTGTGTACATGTGTGAGGTGTACAAGTGTGTGTGTGTGTATGTGTGTGTGTGTGTATACAAACATGAAGCTAGCCAGTGAATGGATGTTATTACTATATGCCCTTGCCATTGAGAATGTTTACATTTGAAGTTTTAACACACAAAAGATAGTGCAAAATAATCTATGCCAGATATTTGTGTGCATGCGTATTTGTCTCTTACTTGGTTTCTTCTAAAATGTGCAGATATTTGAGGAGCGAAGAGATTTGATTGGCAAATGGGTGAGTCTATGTCTAGTATATGCCAGATATTGTTAACATGATTTGTATGAAGTGGATGAATGAAAAGAATGAAAAGCAAGAGCAACAACAACAGAATATTAATGTATTCCTTTGTAACGACATGTATTGATTATTATTTGGAGCATGATAAACAAAGGGGAAGGGGTGGATTGGAGAGGGCTTGGGGGAGACGAGGAAGGAAACTGAAGGATTTGAAAAAATTTGATATATCAGTTTTGTTGACAGCTCTTATAATATATTGACTTTCGTAGTCTGTTACTTTCTGTCCTACCCTCTCCCTCCCCCCCCTCCCCTCTCCCCCTTAAAAGAAAATTAAAGCCTTTTTTTTCAAACTCAGATGAAAATTATCATTTGTTTACCACTTGGTCTTATGGTTATTTATCTGGTTTCTTTCACAACAATGAATTTGTGAAAAAGTGTAACAGAGGATTAAACAGGTAAACAAACAACAACACAAACAAAAACACCCTAAAATATAACAGAGACAAGAAAGGAATCTTGTAAGTTGTACAATGTTAATGATAATGATGATGATGATAAAAGATTAATAATGATAGTGATGATGATGATGATAATGATAAAGAGAATAATGATAATAATAATAATAGTAACAATGATAATAATGAATTTGATCCATGTTTGTCTTAATTGGGGTGGGAGTAAGTGCTACAATCAGCTGAGAAATCTAAAATGAGAGAGAGAAAGAGAAAAAAAAAAGGAAAAAAGCTGACCAGAGGTGATTGAGGTGGGAGATGTCTTTCCTGCTGGTGAATGAAAACAATGACATTATTACTAAAACACAATAGCAAGACAAACTGATCGAGGTTTAGTTCTAGTTGCAAAGTGAGGCAACTGCAGATGGAAATCTAAACAAATTTGAAAAGTTATTGATAAAGCACTGCCAAAAAACGTAGACAAACGAATCACAGGACAAAACATGTCGTCTTCAGGCAAGCTACATAACACTCAGGACAATGAAAGTGAACGAGCATTTCCATTTTCTGGAGTGTTATGTATCTGGCCTGAAGAAGACCTAAGAAGTTGAAACGCGTCGTGTTTTGTCTTATGATTTGTTTGTCTACGTTTTTTTTGGTGGTGCTTTATCAATAACTTTTCAAATTTGTCTAGTTTTAGTTGTTATATTTTTGTTTTCAATGTTGTTGTTTTTTGCTCTGTAAACATAAAGATTTGCTGGTATACATGCGTGTGTATGAGAGGGAAGGGGGGGGGGGGAGGGGAGGGGAAGGGGAAGAGAATGGGTGTGGTTGGCAATCTCTGTGCCCTTGCAATGTTTCAGTAGTTTACTTTAGCATTTCTTTTTTGCTGGTATAAGATTTTACGGAAGAAAGATTTTTAACGAAGTTTCCGGTGTGCTTTAAGAACATGTATTTTAAAGAAATGTGTGAATTTTTTTTTTCGTTTTAAATTTTGTAATGACTTGTGAGTTGACTTCAATGCAGTGCCAGTGCTAATATGGCCCTTTGCGGTCGGCTGGGCTAAAAGCAACATTACCTTTCCTTACCTTTGCATATACAGTCTTCATTCTTTTGGAGAGAGATTTAGGTAAAGCGTGTTCTAATGTCTTTCCCATTTTTTTTGGTTTGTTTTGTGTATAATGACAAAAACAAAAGCTGGATCACTCTTTAAATGAATGTTTGATTCATGGTACGAACAGTATCAAAAGTGGAGCGATGAGCAGAGAAAGCGTGTCTTGGAGGACCTGTTAACCCACAGCAAGCGGCGACAGCTGGGGTTCGCCCGCGACATCGTGCACGACAAAGTGCCCCCTGCCAGCATCGACTTCACGCGCCTCTTGCCCAGAGTGATCTCCCTCTACATCTTCTCCTTCCTCGATCCCACCAGCCTCTCTCGTGCAGCTCAGGTGAGCGGGGGTGAAGGACGGGGGTTTGCACATCACCAGACACATGTCTACCCGTCTTTTTTGTCTTCAAGACTCATCCAGGGATACTGCGAAAACTGCCAGTTATGGCTTCATGCTTTCAAAGACTGTGCTAAATGTAAAAAGAAAAAAGGGGGTAGTTACCGCCACAGGTACAGACAAACAGAGTACAGAACAAAACACATGAAGACATTATCAGGGAAGGCTTCATTGATTTAAAGACTCCCCTGTTAAAGTTTCCTTCTTTCAGCTCTCCTCCTGAAAACTTCCTTAAAGGATTCGCCCAGTTAAGTCTCCTTCTAAAGACAGTCATTGTGAAGACTTCCTTGGTTTAAACATTCTCCCTGTTAAGCCTTTCATTCATTCAAAGGCTCTCTTAGGTAAAGTGTGGTTGGTTTCAAGACTGTCCCCGTTAAGGTTTCATAGATTCAAAGGTTCTTCCGGTAAAGGCTTCACTGAAACAAAGACATTCCCTGTAAAGGCTTCCTTCATCTAAAGTCTTTCCCTGCTGAGGTTTCTTTTCTTTTTTTTAAATCATCTCCCCTTTAAGGCTATTTCTGTTAAAAGTCTTTCCCTTCCAAGGCTTCCTTAAATTTAAAGCGTTCTGAATTAAGGCTTTATGATCTGAATGATCATCCTCATTGCACAGAGTTTTGAGATGTGGTGAACCTGTTCAGAGAGTTCCATCTTCTACACTCATCTGCGGAGGTGCAGACACCACTTCTCTACACTCATCTGCGGAGGTGCAGACACCACTTCTTTGGTGTCGTCCACTGTTGGTTGACAGCAGATCATGTTTTTGTGCCTCGTGTCCTGGTGAACATTAACAGTTGATGGAATGACAAAGCTCCCATCATTTGACTGCTGCGAATGAAAGTATCTTACTGAATGATCCGAAACATGACAGTTTGCATTTAGCACTCTCAAAGAGCCTTTCAGTATACAGTTGGTAGAGTGCCGAAACTGAAGGTAAAAAGGCTTTAAAGCTACAGAGAAAAGCTTTAAACTATAGATAGAAACAGACTTAAATCTAAGATAGGAAACAGAGCTTAAAAGTGATGAGAAAAGACTCAAAACTGAACGTTAACAATGGTCTACAAGTCGGTGTCTCTGTTTGATACTTAGATCATTACTTACAACACCACTGTTTTATCATAACAACACTAACAGCAACCCAAAATACCAAGCATAACAGAAACTCAAGTAACATTTAACACTGGATTGTGTTGCCAAGTCTCATCCAGGAGTTTCTCACTCTTGCTCAGTCTTTCCTGTTGGAGTTTATCAACTTCTTTATTTCTTTAGCTGCAAGTGTTACACTTGCCCAGTGTGGCCCCGTGGCTTCAAAGACGTGGTGTAGTGCAAGGTTAACCCTTACGCTAGTTGTCGCGACAATAGTCGCGCCATTACGTCATGGCCGTCACTGGTTGTCGCGACAAAAGTCGCGCTGTAGGGTGAGCCTTGCGAGCCTAGTTTCACAGACACACGCAGATACGAAACTATGGCTCAGTGACAAACTAATTTGCATGAGTGACTGAGCGAGCCCCGAACATGGATTTTCAATGTTTTAGCTTAGTTTATGGTTAGTAGCAGCTTGTAATGCATAGTGCGACTCGACTTGTCTGGCGAACAAAAATGGCGGCGCCCGAAGCAGAACATGATAGAATTAGGAACTTGTTTGAAGATGTTTTTGCTGAATTTCTTGTAGAAAAAGCAGGTGAAGAAGAAGTTATGGACATTTTGAATGAACTGGGTGTGATGGGTGATAGTTTTGATTTAGATCAAGCACCATGCAATCGTGATTTTGAGATCGATACAGACAGTGACTGGATGAGTGCCTAAGGGTGAGGGGAATCTCAAGATGCTATTCTGTGGGGAAGAAAAACTCAGTGTAGCGCTTACAGATGATCCTAAACCTTTCAAACATAAATGACGACAGTGTGGGCTGACTATTTCATTTGTTGATAGTGACCATTTTTTTTGTTGTTGTGTATGTTAGCAGCATATGATTTCAATGTGAAAACTGAACTGTACCTTATTCATTCTTATCTGAATTACCTGCATGAAAGACGGGTATAATCCACACTGACTTTCCTTTGAAAAAGGCTATGACTTATTTCTGGATACTGTGGAACACCATAGACTGGATTATTTGTGAACAAGCTCGTAAGAATGACAAGCAGGATGTGCCACCTGTTTTCACCTGTTATTTTCACATTCTGGACAGGTCAGCACCTAATCAAACACTCACAAGCACCCCAGCTCTGTTTTATATTATTCTTTATTCAATTACTAACAATTTTTATTCTGCATGTCATGTTCAAATACTAACCGTTGAAAAGTTATGCATATCATACAAACATAACTATTCTTTTCAAACTTTCCTTCTGGAAATTCACCAGACATACTTAATAGTACGTTGTTAAATAACCAGTGTAAGGGTTTTAACACTTGCCCAGTGTGGCCCTGTGGCTTCAAAGATGTGGTGTTGCCTGTATGGACTGGTAAACATGCAGTGATGCCTTCTGGATGAAAGGGAAACTGAAACTAGATTCTGTGTGTGTGTGTGTGTGTGTGTGTGTGTGTGAGTGTGTGTGTGTGTGTGGTGTGTGTGTGTGTGTGTGTGTGTGTGTGTTGTGTGTGTGTGTGTGTGTGTGTGTGTGTGTGTGTGTGTACGTGTGTGTGTGTGTACATGTGTGTGTGTACATGTGTGTGTGTGTGTGTGTGTGTGTGTATGTGTGTGTGTGTACGTGTGTGTGTGTACGTGTGTGTGTGTAGATGTGTGTGTGTGTGTGTGGTGTGTGTGTGTGTGTGTGTGTGTGTACATGTGTGTGTGTGTGTTCACATGTGTGTGTGTACATTGTGTGTGTGTGTGTGTGTGTGTGTGTACATGTGTGTACATGTGTGTGTGTGTGTGTCTATATGTGTGTGGTCTACATGTGTGTGTGTGTGTGTGTGTGTGTGTGTGTGTGTGTGTGTGTGTGTGTGTGTACATGTGTGTGTGTGTGTGTGTGTGTGTGTACATGTGTGTACGTGTGTGTGTGTGTGTGTTGTGTGTGTGTGTGTGTGTGTGTACGTGTGTGTACGTGTGTGTGTGTGTGTGTGGTGTGTGGTGTGTGGTGTGTGATGTGTGTGTACATGTGTGTGTGTGTGTGTCTACATGTGTGTGTCTACATGTGTGTGTGTACGTGTGTGTGTGTGTGTGTGTGTCTACATGTGTGTGTCTACATGTGTGTGTGTGTGTGTACATTATGTGTGTGTGTGTGTGACCAGGTGTCATGGTACTGGCACGACCTCAGTGAGCGAGATGAACTGTGGATGCCTCGCTGTGTCCGAGTGGGCTGGTACCTGCCCTTCACCCCCAGCCCCTATGAGCACGGCGTGTGGAAGCGCCTCTTTGTGGAGAACATCAAGATGCTCATCGTGCTGGCTCCCAAGGTATGTAACCCACAAGCAGCATTGTGTCCGTTAGCAAGACGAGCAATGTATGGAGGGGTCATGAGGCGGGGGAGAGAGTAGGGTTATGGAAACAAATCATGTCAGCATGTTCATATGTGTGCTTGGTTATGTTTTTGTATGTTAACTGTTTCTTTGTTGTAATTGTGCTTTTTTTTAAATTCTTTGCCTTGCTATTGTTATGCACCAAGAGCTCATACTAGAAGATAACAGCACAACGTAAGTGGTCTTTATTATTATTATTATTGTTTGATGATTGTGATGATAATAATTAGTATTATTAACTCCCTGTTTACAAACGAGTGGTATGTTTTAGCAAAAATTTTCTCTATTCAAGGATTTTCTGTTTTGAAATGAACTTAAAACTCTGAAAATAGCATCTGTTCTATCAAAAAAAGATTCAACAATTTTATGCAAATGAGTTACTTTCCCTATCACATGAACTTTCTGCGTGAATCCATGCCAAAATGGTTGAAGCGACTTCGTCCTTTTGTAATATCAGTATGTTACACCTGGAACAACAATAGCCATGCACACAATATGTCCACCACACATGAATGCAACTTTTATTATTTGAAAATTAAAGAATTCTGAATCCAAAATACAAACAAGTGTGCTAAGATACTGTTCAACTGAGAAACATTTTGGATGGGGATGGGTGTTAGGGAACCCCTATTGATTAAGCACCCACAGCATAATGTCCCTTCAGAAGATGAATTTTTCAGGTCAAACATTAATCAAGGTCTGTTTATTTGAAACGTACCAACCTGCATGGGTTTTTTTTTTGGCGTTTCTAGGACATACCAATCTTATTGATACACCTTAACTTTGATGGAAAGAACACCACTTAGGTTTGGAAGGGGGGAAGAGAGGACAGGGGAAGGGGGGGAGGAGGGGGGGGGGAGGGGGAAAGCAGGGATTGGGGAGGTGGAGTAAGAAGGGTGGGGGATAAATTCCATGTTCCGCCTTGTTTACAATGTTCTGCAAAAAAAAAAAAAAAAAAAAAAAAAAAAACAACAACAACAAATAAAAGAGAAAAAAGAAAATCCAGGCCGTCCAGAATAAATGCTTACGGCAGATTCTCTGGGTCCTGTGTGAGAACCAATAAGACAAATGACAGCATTAGTACATGCACTAACAGACAAGAGCTCCGTCTTGCAGTCAGCCATCAAGCACCATAAGCTTGCCCGAGATGGCCACCACCTGGCAGTGACTCGGTTTTTCCCCAAAACCAACCTTTAAAGGTACGCATGGAGCATGAGCCCCTGACATCCAGACTGCAGCAGTTCTGGATGGACAGCGTACAGGACAAGGCTCTCAGTAACACCTCTGCTCCGTTACATGTGACTGTGGAGGTCCCTGATTGCCCTGTTATCTGTCACAGCGTCTTACGACCGACTGTCAGGGGACAAAACAGTGATGTGTATTGTGTGTGTGTAATGTGAACGAAAAAAGAAAAAAAAAAGAAAGCAAGGAACACATTCGTCTTTTATGATGTGGATGTGATGTGAACGAAAAAGAAAAAAAGCTAGAAAGCCAGGAATGCGTTTGTCTTTTACTGCTTTGCGAAACCAGATTTTAAATTGTTGGCTATGCCAAGGAGGATATGCTTTCACCTGTGCCCATTGGTTTGTTTGATTATAGGCAGGATTATGCCAGAATGACCTGACCCATTTTAACTAAACTTGGCGGAAAGATAGAATGTTGCCCGTGGGGTGATTCTATAGAATGTTGGCCATGGGTGTGATTCTATAGAACGTTGCCAATGGTGTGATTCTTTAGAATGTTGGCCATGGTGTGATTCTATAGAATGTTGCCCATGGTGTGATTCTATAGAATGTTGGTCAAGGTGTGATTCTATAGAATGTTGCCCATGGTGTCATTCTATAGAATGTTGCCCATGGTGTGATTCTATAGAATGTTGGCCATGGTGTGATTCTATAGAAAGTTGCCCATGGTGTGATTCTATAGAATGTTGCCCATGGTGTCATTCTATAGAATGTTGCCCATGGTGTCATTCTATAGAATGTTGCCCATGATGTGATTCTGTGAGTCGTTTCGGAACCTGGTTCGTTCAGTAGATTATCGAAATTTGATTACACGAAGGCCACAACATCAATGTGAACGGTTAGGACTGTGCTGTCCCAAGTGTCTTCTAGAATTTTCCTCAGGAAATCACATCCTACATTGTTTGTTGAGTATGCCATAATTACAAGATGTAAAAAGGATCAGCGCTGTTTAGCTTTGATGTGCTGAATTTGATTGGTCCTCTACAGAAGGCTTTGATGTGCTGAATTCTGATTCGT
>CM031629.1:29493778-29528778 GCA_018398815.1 Conus ventricosus | reverse complement strand
CATGAAGTCCTCAAGGCATGAGTGAACCAATCAACCTTTCCCAGGCCACTACCCAGCCTTCAGCCGTAAAGTCCTCAAGGCATGAGTGAACCAATCAACCTTTCCCAGGCCACTCACTACCCAGCCTTCAGCCATGAAGTCCTCAAGGCATGAGTGAACCAATCAACCTTTCCCAGGCCACTCACTACCCAGCCTTCAGCCGTAAAGTCCTCAAGGCATGAGTGAACCAATCAACCTTTCCCAGGCCACTCACTACCCAGCCTTCAGCCGTAAAGTCCTCAAGGCATGAGTGAACCAATCAACCTTTCCCAGACCACTACCCAGCCTTCAGCCATGAAGTCCTCAAGGCATGAGTGAACCAATCAACCTTTCCCAGGCCACTCACTACCCAGCCTTCAGCCATGAAGTCCTCAAGGCATGAGTGAACCAATCAACCTTTCCCAGACCACTACCCAGCCTTCAGCCATGAAGTCCTCAAGGCATGAGTGAACCAATCAACCTTTCCCAGACCACTACCTAGCCTTCAGCCGTAAAGTCCTCAAGGCATGAGTGAACCTGTTGTCCTTTCCCAGGCCACTACCCAGCCTTCAGTTTCATCATCAGTGGATTTAAAAGAGGCGGCTCAGAGAATCACGTGGATTCCAGTTGTCTGTTACTGGTGAAAGTGTGACTTTAAACAGTGTTCAGGCAGTATGGCCAAAATCATTTTAATACTATCCAGCCGCATGTGGCATGCGCGGCATGATACCCTCCTCCCACACGCTCGTGCACAATGCTCAGTCCCTGCTGACACGGTATATTTCACCACCTTTTTTTTTTTTTTTACGGTAGCTAGACAACAACGGACAGTGTTGTGTTAGGTGTCATAGGAAAGGACAAACACTCAACTAATCGAACATATTAATTTCAAATCACTTCATTTTAATATGTAGACGCGACTGTGTCGAAAAAACATGGCTGACAAGGAAAAAGAAATTCTTTGTTTACATTCTAATCCATTCTTTTACAACACACTGTCAGAATCAGAAGCAAACAGGTAAGCAACATCGCAACTGTTTGCATTGGCCGTGTTTTGATGAAATGCATTTGTGTTTGAATCTTTGAATCGGCCTCATCGGCAACCATGTGTGATGCGGCGGCGTCTGCTGCAGTTGATGTTGAATCATTATTTTGGGCTACATCTTCAAATAATTCACTTTCCTCGTCTCTGTCGTAATTATCGATATCACTATCGCTGCCCTCATCATCAGATCAACTTTGTAATGTAATTTCAAGCACTTCACTGAGCAAGAAATCGGTACCACCCCTTCGCCTGACCGACGTATTTCTGGCACAGGAAGTTCAAGCCGCGCTTAGTTAAGTGCTAGTTCCTTTGTTTAAAGCTGCTGGGGTCAGCCAAGTTCACGATAGAGCACTAAAAATAGGGTCTACAACTTGCTAGGACATCCCCAAGACTAAATACAGAGCTTATTTCCCTTAGACCATTTCAAGGAAAGTGTAGGAATTTTTCAAGCTCCCGTCCACCAGTGGTGGCGGACACGACAGAATGTACTGTCTGCCCGTCCGCCGGCCTTGGCTGACGCAGCTGCAAGGGAAAGAAATCCCATCCGCCACTATTGGCGGACACAACTGGTAAAGGTTAATTCTTGGAGCCATACCGGTTTAACAACTTGCTGATTTTGAACTTTATAACAGTTTCAATTATCTGGGCCCATAGATGCAGAGTCTGCATATATGTACACACACAAGGGAGGTTCAAGCATATGCCAGTCTGCGACCTGGTTGACCTCAAAAGACGGTGGAAGATGAATGAAGTGCAGGGGGAGGGTGGAGGGAGGGGGGATGGAGAGGTAGGAGGGTGGGAGGGGCCAGAGATTCTGAAACCCTGACCTCTTGAAGCCCCATTCTCCCTGCTCCAACCACCCCCTTCAACCCCACCCCCTCCTGTCCTTCCTAAAGAAACATTTTATCATGGGCAGCAGAGCCCAATTAGCCATGTATGATATTCATTTGCTCTGCAAGATTGAGGCATTGCCATTTGCCCACCTTCCCACCTCCTCCCTCATTGAATCCTATTATCATTTTTGTTTCATGGTGTAGAACGTGTGAAGGCATAACAGGGAGGCTTTGGGGCAACAGCTACTGATACAGGTTTGTTGTGCAGATCCAAGCAAAGGGCAGACCCAGAATCCATTCGGAAAGATTATTGTAAAGGGAATCTACTGAACTTGACCATATGCAATGTTTTTCTCTACGAACTGATAGCTGTGTAGGGGTAACATTCTTTCCCTGGAATATTATAATAATTGAGTTGTATAAATGGTGACAGTTTGAATTCATTGCATAATCTTAAAAAAAAAGAAAGAAAAAGAACTAGGGAAGTAACTCTTGCAGACTGTAACTTCTGTTACTTCCCTTTGATTTTTTTGTGTGTGATTAATTTTCTCTCTTTCTCCTCGTAAACTGACTTGCTCACAGAAGTTTCAAACAGTGCAGAGTTTATTCTTCATTTTGCATCACTGGTAATCAATGCTTTTTTTGTGGAAATTATTGCATCTAAAAACATATGTTTTATTACTAATGAAATTGCCTACTAAAACAAACTGAAAGAAGTGCATTCACCACGGAAAATTTTCTTTTGAGACATTGTAATATGGTTGTGTAGTTATTGCACAAAAAATGCAAAAAACTCAAAAGCTGTTAAGCATTAAACTTTATTTCCTTTAAGCTTATCCAGCTACTCCAATGGGTTTTTTTTTTTATTGCATGTAACAGTAAGCAAATTATTCCCCTTGCATTTTGGTTTGGATCTGGAGCAAAGTGCAGACCCAGGAACTGTTGATTCTCCGTACAGTTCTGTGCTCTCCTATCTACCCGTCTATTGTGCACTTCAATGCCCTAGCCACATATCTGCCCTACACCGACCATTCATCTAACCCCCCCCCCCCCCCCCCCCCAGTTTCTCACCCCCCCAAACCTGTTCTCCCTCCACTCTCTCCCTCTCTCTCTTTTCCTAGGTCCTTATTCCATTTCTGGAAAATTCAGTTCTCTCTCTCGATCACATCATGAAAGTGATTGTGAAGTATTGACAGCAAATGGAATGGGTGCTTCCTTGTAGCTTGGGTCACAAATTGATCGTATGATGCGTTACTGTGTGACATTGGTGTCGATGTTCTTATTCATCGCAAATATTGGGACACATTATTGTCAGCATTTGTGTATCACAATTTGTTTCAAGAGTTGTGATTTTGCATTGAAATTCATGATTCCAAAGTTGTGATAACTTTGTGGGTATAGCAATCATGCTTCTGATTGTGGTTCAAGGTCCCCTTCCCCCCTCCCCCCAGTTCGTTTTTAATGAATATGTTTATACTACATGAATAGTACTTGCTGTTATATATGTGTACTAAGTGCATGAACGTTTGGAATTGATATGAGTAGATTTCCAAAATTCAGAATGTCGATAAATGTTTTTTTGTTTGTTTCCCATTTTACAGGAAATCGTTAAAAAAAATCTGAACATAGTTAATCATGGACATGCTAGTGATTCTTTATATTTTCTTGTATTTATTACATACAACACTCACACTTCTAATAGGTAAAAAAAAAAAAGCATTAACATTGATGTGATGTTCAACTGTTTATTTGTCTTAATCATGTGCTAAAGATGTCACTTAGGGCAATTTCATGAGTCCATACACACTTATATCCACTACAGTTTGATTTTAATTCAATGTTTTTCCCATGTTAACTCACACACATGCATACACATACACACATGCATACACATGCACACACACACACATACACACACACACACACACACACGCACACGCACACGCACACACACAGGCACGCACGCATGCACACATGCACACACACACGCATGCACACACACACACACACA
Organism: Conus ventricosus; assembly: GCA_018398815.1. Classification (NCBI taxonomy): domain Eukaryota; kingdom Metazoa; phylum Mollusca; class Gastropoda; order Neogastropoda; family Conidae; genus Conus; species Conus ventricosus. Next base: position 29,524,871 of record CM031629.1, on the reverse strand, counting down.
AACACACACACACACATGCGCACATGCATGCATACATTCACACACATAAACACACACACACACACACACACACACACACACACAGAAAAAACATAATGATATTGACCTCTAAGTTATCAGGAAATGCAAATTGCATATGTTTGCTCTGTTCTCAGCTCCGTTGCGTGACGTTTTTGTGAACTGTAGTTGATCAGTAGAACATGACCACCGTTTTCACCATTAAATTCATACATGTGTTGTTCAAATGCATGCTGTGTGTGTTTTTGTGAACTGTAGTTGATCAGTAGAACATGACCACCGTTTTCACCATTAAATTCATACATGATGAGATGTGTTGTTCAAATGCATGCTGTGTGTGTTTTTGCATGAAAAGGTGGGTCTTTTCGGACCCACAAAGCCTGTAGATCGTGAATTTCTATCATGGTACAAGTAACCATAGTACAAAGAAACTTATGCAAGGAAACAAAGCAGACTAACAACATCATATGTAAATAATTATCAGAACTCTGCCTTTTATAACAGGATTTCTTCAAGCCAACACAACAACAAAAATGAAGCAAGAAAAGTGTTTCATAGTATTTGCCACATGAAAATAATGTTAAAAAAAAACGATCTATCATGACTGCTGAACTATTTACCACCAGAGACTCCATGACTATGACTAAGCCATGGCAACAGGCAGTGTGGTCTGCCATGCCAGTGATGCTGCTGTACAGTGACTAGCCAATACCAAAGCCGAGCCACCCTGATTCAGGCAGAGAATATGAAAGGCTCTGGTCAGAGCAAGAAAAAAAGCTAAGCAACTGAAAAAAAAAGACTCCAGTGTTCCCAAAGTTTTTTTCTCCATTTTTTTTTCTTTGTTTTCCTTTTCTTTCTTCCTTCATTCTGTCAGTCTTTCTTGTTTTGTTTCTTTTTTTCTTTTCGTGCTGTCGCATCTACTGTGCCACTCCAGTGCGGAGAGTCCTATGCCGCTTTTTCAGCCTCCCTATCCATAGTCACATCCTGGTTTGTCTTGTTGCGGCTCTGGCACTGGCAATCCACAACAGTGTTGATGTAAAGTCATCTTATGGCAACCCACCAGTGGAAACGCTGCATCACCATCAAGCTGTTTTGTTGGTGTGCAGTGATGCCTTATGCAGAACATCTCTCATGGCAACAACATTTGCTTAGTCATGGAGCCAGCGTGAGCCAGCACTCCCCATCAGAGGGTGCTGTTACATCCATCTAGCGACAGTCCCCATGAAGTCATCAGTGCCGGTGACCTCAACCCCAACTCACCAAGAGCCTTGACATGGAAAGGAAATCGACACTGAGGTGACCATGAGAATAGGGCGTGAACAGCTACGGAATCTCAGAATTTTTTTTTAAAATGCTGATTAATGGGATAATGAAGATAATGCTGTGAGGAGCCATTCTGGTTTAAGCCGGCATGACAGGGTTGTAATCCATGCTTACTTTAAAAATATATCCTGGCATCAACCAGGCCCCAGAGATACAGACACCTGGAGTGTTGATCAGGAAATCTGAGCTCTCAGAGATGCAGCCATAAAGTGGATGAAATTCAACTGTGTAGTTTTAGTCTTCCCAGCTGATCTCATTGCAAACTCAAATCTGGATAGGCTTTGATCATGGGCCAAAAATCCCCACATATATAAATGCTCTGATAGGAATCAAACCCTCCACCTCCCAGCCGGGAATCGGTGACACTAACTTCCGCACAATTGCAGATGATGTCATTCTTTATGTCAGTCTGTCTGTGTATCTTGCTTTCTGTCATACTTTCTCTTTCTTTGATCTTTAATTTTTTTTGCCTGTGTTCCTGTAAAAGTTTCTCCATAATTCCTTTATAATTTCTTACTTTCTTTCTCTCTGATTTTTTTTTTTTTTTTTTTTGCCCTCATCCTCTGTGTCGCCTCAGTGGCATTGCCCCTATGCCACTCAGTCCGGCTCCCTGTCCATAACTACTGCCTGGTTTCTCCAACCACACCCCTGCACTAGCAAATCCATGGGGAAAGGTTTGGTTTTTTTTGTCCCAACCTCTGCGCCACTTCAGAGGCAGTGCACCCACGCCGCTTATTCCAACACCCCGTCCACAGCCACAGCCTGGTTGGTCCCGGCACAGCCCCAGCACCGGCAATCCACAGGGAGCAGTCAATGTCAAGTCGTCAAGAGGCAACCCACCGGAGGAGACACTGCACTGCTGCTGAGTCACTTCGGTGGTGTTCAGTGGTGCTTGTTCTGATCTAACATACGCAGGACAACACCTACTAAGCCCCCTACTGACGACAATAATTGCTTAGTTGCGGAGCCGGCATGAGTGAGCTCTCCCTCCGGAGGGAGCCACCACGTCCGTCCAATGACAGCCGCCATGGACTCGCCGATACCGGTGACCCCGACGGAACCAAACCAAGGCCACAGACATGTAGAGGACATCGAAATTGAGGTCACCATGAAAGCAGGGCATGAAGGGCCACAGAATTTGAGACAATTTTTTTTATGCTGATCAATGAGAATGAGGATGATTAAGATGATGCTATGGATTTCCATTTCGGTCTGAGACTACATGACAGGGCTGTACTCTACACTTCCTTTCATAATATATCCTGGCATCAACCAGGCCCAAGAGATATAGGCACCTGCAGTGATGGTCACGATATTTGAGCAACACTCTCAGAAACGCATCCATTAAGTGGATGAAACTCGACTGTGTGGTCCCAGTCTTCCCAACTGAGTCCGCAGCAAACTCAACTCTGGGTAGGAGCCGGTCGGGGCAGAAAAATCCCACATGACTCTGATGGGAATCGAACCCGCGACCTCCCAGCTGAGAGTCCATGACGCTGACTACTTCGCCATGGCGGCTGGCATCCATAGGGAAAGTTAGTGTCAACTCCTCATGAGGCAACCCACCAGAGGAGACACTGCACTGCTGCCACGTCACTGCAGTCGTTTTTACAGTGGTGTCTATTTTGATCCAACGTACGCAGGACACCACCTGTTAAGCCCCTTACTGATGACCATTCTTTCTTAGATCTAGTTGCAAAGTGAGACGACTGCAGGCAGAAATCTAAACAAATCTTAAATAAGTGTTGGCGAACCACCAAGAGAAACGTGGACGAACGAGTCATAAGACAAAATGAGTCTTGTGACTCGTTTGTCCACGTTTCTCTTGGCGGTCCGCTAACATTTATTTAAGAATTCTTTCTTAGTCACGGAGCCAGTATGACAGAGCTCTCCCTTCGGAGTTCATCCAACGACAGTCCCCGTGCTTTTGCTGATACCAGTCACCTCAACAGAACCTCAACAAAAGGAGAGGAAATCGAAACCAAGGTCACCATGAGAGCAGCGCACGTAGGACCACAGCATTTGAGAGACTTTTTTTATGCTGTCAGTGAGGATGTGGATGACGAAGATGATGCCGTGGAGATCTATTTCAGTTTGAGATTGCATGACACGGTTGCACTCTACACTTACTTTCATAATATATCTTGGTATAAACCAGGCCCGAGAGATGCAGACACCAGCAGTGTTGGTCAGAATACATGGGCAACACACTCACAGAGACGCATCCATTTAAGTGGATGAAACTTGATATGTGGACCCAGCCCTCCCAAATGAGCCCACGGCAAACTCAGCTGAGGTGAGGGACCAATTGGGCAGAAAAATCCCACCACTGAATGGCTCTGATGACCGTGACCTTGCTGACGGTGCACATACTGGGAGCCTTGTCACAAACAATGAATCAGGCTGGATGGACAAGGACGTGTTCCTGACTTGGCTATGTCACTTTACCATTCATGTGAAGCAGTCAGCTGACCGACCAGTTCTCCTCATCATGGATGGACACTCATCTCATACAAGTCCTCCTCATGGGTGGACACTCATCTCATACAAGTCCTCCTCATGGATGGACACTCATCTCATACGAGGTCTCTTGCAGCCATCAACTATGCCAGAGAAAACGGAGTAGTGATGCTGTCACTACCCCCTCATTCAACACCCCGGTTCCAGCCTCTAGACGTGTCTTTTTTTTTTAAAGCCATTGCAGAGCTTCGACACCCAGGAGCAGGAAACTTGACTGCGAACAAATCCGAGGAGACAAATAACTGCTTTCCGGATTGCTGGTCTCTTCAACAAAGCCTACGTTCGCGCAGCCTCGACAGCAACAGCCGCCAAGAGCTTTGAAAAAAACTGGCACATGACCATGGTGTTCGGTGAGGTGGACTTTCTCCCTTACTGCTGGCCATCCAGGCCCATGTTCCAGTCCCTCCAATCCATGCCACACACCCTTTACAGTCCTGTGTCAAAGAATGTTTGTTCTTGTCCACTCTTCAGTACACAAGACATTCCTTGTTTACCTAACATCTCTTTCGTTAAAAATATTGACAGTTCAACACTCACCCCTCTCTCCTCCGTATAGTCTTCACTGAGGGGATCGGTGCCCCCCTCCCCCTACCCCCCCCCCCCCCCCCCCCCCCCCTTTGCCCCCACACCCACCTGCAACGCTACTATCAAAGTTTTGCTCAATTAAGATGTTACAATTCTGCCACTATACGTCTTGTCAATCAGCTGTTTCATCTTGTCATTAACCAGCAGATGGTGAGATTAACGTCCCAGTGACCGCCGATCCTCGCGGGCAGGTTGGGAGGGAGGGAAGGAGGCGGGGTGGGGGGTGGGGGGGTGCGTGTTCTTGCATTATGGATGGGAACTTTGATGAGAAAACCGCAAGGGGAAAATGCCCCTGTCCCAAAACGGCCTGGTGGAGATTCGAACCCGAAACCCCACGATCATCAGGATTATAAGTCTGGCGTCTGCCAACCGAGCCGCAATGTCGGCGGAGCTCTCTTTTCAGGCATAAGTACGAATGTCTCGGAATCTAGGCTGATCCAGATTCAAAAACCCATTTTGTTTACTTGAAAAAAAAAAAAAAAAAAGGCTAGAGAAATCAGCTTTGACTAACAGTATCTCATTATTTTGAACACAAGCCAGACCATAAATGTGCAGAACAGTACCGGGACGCATTAAAAAGACTTCTATACACGTGTGCAGATTCGGAAAACCCTGGTTTGAGTTGCTACCCCCACCCCCACCCCCACCCCCTCTTTCTTTCTTTCTGCGTAGGCAGGCTGATACTCCTGCGGACACTGCCTGTGTAGACAGGCAGTGGAGTTTTGTGTGTATGACCGTTTTTTTTTATCCCGCCATTAAGGCAGCCATACTCTATCTTCGGGGAAGGTGCATGCTATGTGTAACGTGTCATCCATACCAACGGCCAAACTGGCCTTCTCTTCCGAAAGTTGGTGATGGGATTTTACGTGTGTGCAAGATGTTGTGCGTGCGTTCACACACGGAACCTCGGTTGATAGTCTCATTCGAAGGACTGTATGGGGGAATGGAGTCAGAACAAAGACTATCTTTGGTCAGAACCAATGTTAACTCCGAGGGAAAAAACCCCCCTGTACCGAAATTCGAACCCGCAACCCTTTGATCACGAGTTAGGCGCTCTACCAACTGAGCTATTCCGCCCCCCACTCCCACACCCTCTCTCCTCAAACTCCTTCTTCTCCTCTGCCACACTCAACTGAAAACCGAAAGTATCGGAATCATTACCTGTTTCTGCTGGATTTTCCGAACAGCATATCCAGCGTTGGTCATCTAATGTGTGCGGCTAGCATGGCCGATGATTTCACAGCTGTGTCAAAATGGAAGGAAACATCAGACATTTGAAGACTATAATCGTCCCTGTTTTCCTACTGTCCAGATGAATGAGAAGGTATTGAGACCATGAGAGTGACGGGGAGTTGTTATGTAGTTAAGACTTGTGGGTCTCTGCTCCGCGAAATTCATCGTTTACATGGATTTTGTTCGTCTTTACGATGTATATCAGCCGAGCATAAGAGGCACACACTCTTTTTCATGTACGTATAGATCAGTGTTAAATCACTAATTTGAAAAACAAAAATCATTTGCGCCGACTTCCGTTTGCTATATTCTTTAGCACACACACACACACACACACACACACACACACACACACACACACACACACACAGTGACAAAAAAATCACACACAAACACTGCCAAAGTGTCTTATCTTTCGCTGTGTGAACGTGGGTGATGGGAGTGGAGTGGGGTGGAGGGGGGACATTCACTGATGAATGCATATTGACACCAAAAAAAAAAAAAAAAAAAAAAGTGAGGGAGGAGGGCAGGCGGGGGGGGGGGGGGGGGGGGGAAGAAGGATACAGGCAACTAGCAGCAACAAAAAGATAAGCAAAAAAGATAGTGGGTTTAAAAACGTTTGCTATGCAAACCTGTACACATCTTCTTACCACTACTATCTTCACCACAGTATGCCTGATCTTTCCTGAGATGTAAGAAATGCGGTATTAACTTCAGCATAGCGGCGTGGGTCGTGCATACATTTGCATCGATTGTGACTCATGCCATCGGCAAAAAATCTCGAAAGCGAATTGTGAAAATGACTATTTTAACTTTTCTTCTTGAAGTGAAAGCAACTGTGTTCAGTTCTGGCAAAGTGTTATTCTGTCACACCCTATATTTGTTTAACTATGATTTTTGTTTTAAACAGCATGCTGAGCCTCAAAACAGTGGCAGCTTTCATTGGCTGAATGATGCCGACAATCGCTGAAGAACTTACGGATCTGGATCTGGATTTGTACGTCGCTGACATCCATTTACTGGCATAGGCGCGACGGTGGGGGGTGCGCAGCGTGATGAAATCATCGACTTCTGGCTTTTGCCAGAGCCGACTTGAAGCTGTCGACTGACCTTTGGTGGACGATGTTATCGTCGAGGTGGTTCCACTCAGTTATTGTCTTTGGGAAGTATGAATTTCGGTACTGATCGGTGTGTGTTTCTGGGATGCAGTAGCACCTATCATTATTTCGTATGTAGTTCTCCACTGGGTTTTGTGTCAGGTACGTTCTGTTGTCTCTGGTGGAGCGGATGCGTCGTCCTGGTTTTTGAGGTGTGATGAAGTCACTCGGGGTGATCGCTGGCACCAGACCCTCAACCACCCTGTAAAAGAATCCCAGCCGTAGTTGAAGCCGCCGTTCCTGGAGTGTAGTGAGCTCATGTTTTCTTTGCAGACCCGTTATGAAGCCTGGCGTGGTGGAGCGGTAGTCCTTTGCTATGAAGCGCACTGCATTTCTTTGTACGCGCTCCAGCATGTTGATCTCTTGCTGCATGTGCGGGTCCCAAATGATTGCTGCATACTCCAGGACAGGGCGTACAAGTGCAAGGTAGACATTTTTTCGGCAGGAGGTGGGGCTGTGTCTGAGATTTCGCCGGAGAAATCCTAGTGTGCTATTTTCCTTCTTTGTGATGGAGGTGATGTGTTGGGACCACTTGAGGTTGTCAGCAAATTGGATGCCGAGGTATGGGTTATGAGAGACTTGCTGCAGGATGGTATTATTTAGGGAATAGAAGTAGGAGGAGGTAGAGGATTTTGCAATGCTCATGATGTAACATTTTGAAGCATTGAACCGCATGCCCCATTTGTCTGCCCATGACTCTAGTGACTTGAGGTCCTCTTGTAGAGTGTGGTGGTCATTAAAGTCGTTGATCTCCCTGTAAATGAGGCAGTCATCTGGGAAAAAAAAAGACAAAAAACAAACCAACCACCCACGAATATGGATTAAGGAGGTCAGGGCCGAAACACCTGTATGAGGGAGGCTTCTTGTTTGGAGAACTTTCTCTAGAGTTTCTTCCCCCTGTAGATTCATAGATAAATATATTATAAATATTTGTAATGGTTGTTGTGTTTTGTTGAAATTTTGTATTTATAGACTATGGTCTAGTAGGACCCCGAAGGAGACCGGAAATCAACTGGCTGTTACTCACATCCTGTTCCGGCCTTTTCTCATGCTCTCATCGAAATGGCTGACACGTTAGTATGCTACTTTGAAATTGTATCCGAAATCATCGCTTTACATTGTCATTCTACTGGAATGAAAACTTTTTCTTTTTCTAAATAAGCATTACTACTTAAACTAGAAAAAATAAAGATAGATTTATACGTTTTAAGTTCCGAACGAATGTCGTTTTGGCTACGGACACTGCTGTAGGTATAGTGTGTACGAGTCGTACACTACACTACAGTTGGGCAGTGTATTACCTTCAGTTTTTGTGTTTAGCGCCGATCGGTGTAAGGTTAAATGCTTGCCCTTGAAACAGCTTTTCATTCACATTTTTCTTTTTTTTTCTTCTTTGTTTTAACCTCTTTAGTGTTGTCCAGTTTCATAGATACGTAGCCTAAACATGTTTAGTGTTTGTACTTCACGTTGTTTGCATGGAGAAGGGGTCGCTGAACCGCTCGGGGCCAAGTCCAAATTTGTTCTTTCGTGTTTTCCAAAACTTATACGTTAAACATAACTCGTGTTCAAGGTCTGTACTTCATGTTGTTTGCATGAAGTGATTGCTGATCTGGTCGGACCTTGGAGAAGGGATCGCAGAATCGCTCAGCTCGTACTAACTTTAGCAAGAAATATTTTTGTGTTATTCTCGCACTTTCATAAAGCACATGCGTGGGTTTTTTTTTTAAAATACACTTAGACTAAGTGTATTTTAAAAAAACAACCCATGCATGTGCTTTATGAAAGTGCGAGAATAACACAAAAATATTTCTTGCTAAAACCGTATAATTATCCACATTGTGCAGGCTCAAGTCTGAAAATGTCTAATATGCCACTGATATGATATTTAGGTTTGTAGGGACAATTGCCTTTAGCAATTATAGCTAGAACTGGCTTTACATGTCCCTTCTATGTGTTTAATAAATCTGTCTTCACATGGTCAGGTCTTTAACTCGCTCAAGTCTTTATTTATCAATATTATGATATGATACGATATAGGCCTAGGCCTAGGCTCTCATTTCTGTCGATATTATTGGTTGATGCAGTCAGCTGATAAATGGTGTCTGATCATGAGAGAGTTACTGTTACTGTGTTAGTCAATGAAATTGAAGTAAAACAGGCTGTCAAAATGTTTTCGCTCACTCCCCTACAGTGTCAATCTCATTTGATTTGCAGTGTCGTACTGCTGTAGAGAAACCATTCTGTCTGTGACAACACCAGCCCATTGCTGTTGACACAAGTGGGACTTCGCATAGTTTAAAGCTAAGACTTTGCCAAACCCTTACTCCAGCTTCTCATCCCCTTGCGGTCTATGTCAGGACTTTACCCAATTCATGGATCCCAGTAACGCGGTCACCTTTGGTAGTATTGTGGAAAAGGCATGTGCACTTACCACTACCAGCACTCGTGTATGTAAATTGGGCAAATGTGAGTGTACTGAAGTTAACATTTCATGTTGACTATATTAGGTGTATTTTTTATAATGGAGGTCTTGTAATAGATGTTTACTTTAACGATTTTGGCAATCATGATTGGAAATGTTGTGTCTCGGTGTATCGTTGCATGAGACGCAATATGAATATGTGAGTTACATTTTATTTATAGCATGTACTGCAATAAAATTAATCCAAAATAATGTTGGAAAATAATGGGGATTGTAAGCCACATTCTAAGGATACTTTCCTATACCAGGAACAAACTGTACAAAAAGTTCTGTTAATTGGTTCTATTATTTCTAAATAATCTAATCTATCACGGTATCTGAATGTGGTTAGTATATTTTGCCAAATAGACCATTGGGCAAATCCAAATACTAACATGGGATTTGGATTATTTACATACAGTTGGTGGACCTGAAAATGGGCTGTTCAACCTACCTGCCTTACTGTAGTACAGGGGTTCCATTTATTGCAAAATTTTGCGTAATTATTGCGTTTTTCTGCCTTCCTACGCATTTTTTTCGCGGCCGTGCGTTTAGCGACGCAATTTTCCCAGGACCCTGTTCTCAACCGACAGCCTATGTCAGAGGGGCAAAACACGGCACAGACCTACAGCAGACTGCTTGACCGCTGACAAACGAGCCTCCCCGCCCGTACGGTTGAGACGAAACGTTTGAACCTGTGCGCTCCGACCAGTCAGTGTCGAACGGACGGAGTGCTTCACGAAACGTTTGAACCTGTGCGGTCCGACCTATATGCGAGTTTTAAACCTTTCGAGTTTGATCCCACATGCCGCTTCAAAGGACTGTACAATTGAATACGAAGCTTTTTCTCGAATATTTAGATTCTTACAATTTTTTGAGTTGACATTCCAAAGCACATCATGGCCTTGGTACGATTCAATCAAATGTTTGGTCTCCGAATCGGACAGTCTGATCGCCTTGCTGGACGACGCCATTTTTCCGTTGTCATGGGTGTTCGCTCAATGCTGAGCGTTGATTGGTTGGAGGATACTAGCTGTCCGTTTCGAATAGATCACGGTGTATCTCGAACAGTCGGGTCGAACTGGATGCCGAAGTCCGTTTGAGACGTACGTTTACTATGACAGACGCTCCGTTTGGGATCGGGTTCGACCGGTACGTCCGAAGCGTACGGGCGGGGAGGCTCGTGTGTCAGCACATTTTACTATGTGGCACTGGCTGACTTTTTGCTAGATCAAGAATGTTCCAAAACGCCTCATCCTTTCTCCCCTCGAAATAAAATGGAATCTTTCCCGCGTCTGCGATGGTGCCATCTTCCAATCGGAATACGTTATGACTTCCCACGCACACACGATCATCCCGGACTCGTGTGGCACAGAAAACGATTCAGAGCTGTTTTGACGGGAGTGAGTACAGTTTACTTTGTTACGTATTTTTTTCAGCGCTGACGCAATTTTTGCGGAGGCGTGCGTTTCTTGACGCAAAAACTAAAAAGTCAGTGGAACCCCTGGTAGTATTATGTTGCACAGGGTTTGTTTGCTCCTTGAAACTCCTTAAATTCTGAGATTCAATTTCAAGACCCTGAAAACCCTTGAAAGTGAATAAGATGTGGTTCTGTTGACCAAACCACCTTGAAAACCTTTGCAGACCTTCCAACCGTCCCGTTCCCACCGTATTTTCGTACGGAGAAGAAGAAAAATACGGAAAATACGATCGACTGTAAATCAATACGGAGATAAAATCTCCCAAAAATAAGCTCGAGTATGGCATAATAAAACCGTTCCAGTCGTGTGTTTCGACTACACAGACACTGGTCGAGAGAGACAGAGAGAGGGAAGGGAAGGGAAGGCTTGGCTTGTGTGCGACGAACATGGCAATGGAATGGCTATTTTTAGCCTCTGCCTGCCTCAACATCGACCATCGACCAATCGCGTTAGCTGTTGCGTTAAGCTATTCCAACTTTTGTCCAATCAACGAAACTTTTGAGTTGCTTCTGCTTTCCGGTTGAAAGTTCTACTATCCAGAGATTGTCCTTGGAAGTTTAATTGAGGGGGGGGGAAAATGGAGAAAACTTTGCAAAAGCGGAAAATCGAGGAGTCAACGGCATCAGGCAGTGGAGGAAAAAAGCAACAGAAACGAGATCAGCACTTCCTGAAGTCGTACACTAAGACGTACCCGTGCATAGTGGAATCCAAAGTTGGATCAACTTTTGCCAGATGCACGGTGTGCGATTTCGACTTTGTAATTAGTGCCGGTGGCGCCAACGATGTTGGCAGGCACGTGAAGTCGGCAAGACATACGAAAAAAGGAGCAGCTCTGGTGCAATCGTCCAAAGTTACCAATTTTTTCGACTCTGTCTCTTCCAAAGACAAATGTGATGAGCAGGATGTGATTCGTGCTGAAACCCTGTTCACTCACTTCCTCGTGGAGCACAACATTCCACTGAGTGCTTCCGACCATGCTGGGCCCTTGTTCAGAGCTATGTTTCCAGGCAATAAAATTGCCGAAAGCTATGCCTATGAAGTAGTATTATTGTGACACTGAAACTGAATGGATTATTTGTGCAACAAAGACTGACCTTCCCTGTGACTAAACCAGAAACTGAAGCTGAATGGATTACTTGTACAACATTAATCTACAATTAGGTAGGCCTACTCCTTTGCTTGTATGTTTGTGTTTTTGTGCGACATCATGTTTTCCCCCCTGTGTATCTCTTCTGTGTGTCTGTATGACTGCTAGTGAACCATGGTTCTTTTATAATGATTTTTAGCTATAATTTTAATAATGTCTGTGTATGTTGTGTGTACATGTACATTATACTATATGCAGGGGTTATGTTTATAGGTTTTTTTTCTCATTTAAATAATATAATAAATATCTAACATGATTATGCCGTGCATGCGATGAAAATACTGGCAACTGCTTGAAAATACTGAGAACAGTTGCAAAAGATACTGACAAGCCATTTAGGTATTGGAAGGTCTGCCTTTGGAAATCAAGCCTTAGGCTCTAAAAATTTTTAATGTGGCAAAAAGAAATGGCATTTTGATTTTTCTTCGTACTGGTTGATAAAAAATTATTGAAAAGCAATTTTTTACATTGTTGTGATCCTGGATTGTCGTCTGGTAGTTAACCAAGGGAGATAATTTGTAACTTTGTCAATTGTTATGCATGTATTGTAGCCTTGAATTTTATTATAATCATCTTGAATTTTGTTCTTGGGGGTCTGTAGGAACCCTGTTTGTACACTGCTTAATTGGGTGAATATAACATAACAAAAATAAGTTACATTCTTATCTATTTGTAACTCTAGAGTCTCTCCTTTAATGTTACCCAACACATCAGATAGATTTATTTGAGGCAAGATGAAATGTTTGCTAATTTGCAGTCGTATATTTGCAAAATTATTTTGAAAGAAATTTATTGTGGGAATATCTAATGTGGGAAAGATGTGTGAAGGCACAATTGAGGCGTAATCTTGATTTTTAAAAATTTGCTTGGTGTTGCTGCTTTTTCTCTCGGTTTTTAGTTTTGTTCAGCTTTACAGTGATACAAGTACAACTGATCTGATTTTGGAATATGGCAGACAGCTTATCTTGAGTAGCTAAGGTGTATATACTATATTGTTCGATACAAGTTAAAAGAATTAACTTTTGTTTGTTTGTAATAACTTGCAGTATTCACCAATATTCAGTGTTTGGTTTAGTCTTTTAACCATAGAGTATAACTGTACAAAATGAAACAATGCGTGTGTTTTTGTGTTACAGAAAGACGGTACCCAAGGTGCCTGAATCCGTTCTGAAAAGGAGGAAGGCTAAGGCTGAAGCCAAAGCCAAAGCCTTGAAATTTTCAGAGGCTAATAAGAAGGTATTTACCTTTTCTCTTTTCTTCTATTGTTTTCTTTTTATTTTCTAGTATTGCATGTGCTTGGTTTGTGGCAGACATATTCACAAAGATATATTATTCATTTTAATGCAATATTATCATTCCAGTTGCCTATATGATTTGTTCAGTTGTGTTTTCTTTGTCAGGTTCTTTGAGTAAACTTGAATAATGCAAGATGTGTCATCTATGTTTTTACCTGCAAATGTGTGCTGGGGTAAACCCAAGAAGATACTTATGTGCGCCATGTTATTTTTGCCAGACGGTAAAGCTCATTGATGCGTTAGGAAAATTGCGAGCTAGTTGTAAACCCAAGGTGGCCTACTGTATACTGGAAAATATTCAAGTTAGTGCTATTTTTTTGCATAGTAATGCTTCATATATTTGTTTTCATTTTCTGAATGCATTGGAAATTTGCAGCTATGAAAATCATACAGATACTTAAAAATCCTGGTCATATTTGTGACCCAGTGGATTTTCTGATACGACCAGATATGACCAAGATTTTTTTTTGAAAACGCAAAATAACACAAAAAAGAAACTTAGCTCATCAAAACTACAATAAAAAGAGAGATTCTCAATTTGCTGATCTGCTAATGGTTCGATGTAGCTTCCAGTTGTGCTGCTTCACCGTGTTACTATTAATCACAATGGTGCCAAGTCAGTGGTCACCGTCAGGTGTGGCAGAGATTTTTGTAACTCCCAGTGTCCTTACAAGTGGAACTGGGAGTGGGTTACTCTCAAGTTTCCTTATGAAAGAGAATGGAGTTCAAACAAATTTGAGGAGTATGATGAATGTGAATGCTGCGACGGCGCACTCTTGCATACACTATGTTTTTGAAGGTAAGATATCTTTGTGATCCATCTTGAAGAATGCTCCTAAAACAGCTCTTTGCAAAGAACGAAATTTATCATTATAATGATAAAAGCTGTTGATTATGAAAATTAGAGGGAAGGGAAAGGAAACGGGGATTATTTCTCTGTCTCTCAGCGCAAGCCTGCCAGTTGTGTTTCCAGTTATGGAGTAGTTTGCAATTCTCAGCATTGGATAGATTGTTTGCCATTCTCATAGGAAAAGAAGAAGACTACTATTGAAAATGCGAAGCACACTTGCAGGGCTGGATGATTAACCTTTAGAACGCCTATGGTGCACTGGTGTGCCGAGCCGCCATCTTGCCGATACAGCCCCAGGCGCACTCGTGCGCCCATTGTGGGGTAGTAAAATCAGTAAGCTTGTACTCGATTGGTTGAAGAGAACCAATCAGAATGAAGCAATCCCATAAAGCACCAGGATTTCAACTACCTTTCCTTCCTGTGTGAGCGCCATTTTCAATGTGCTTTGTTTACCATAAATTTTCAAACTTTTTCAAAGTTTTTGAGTAAAATTTAACCATGGACACAGGCGATAAGCAATTCTTGCAGATGTTTTTCGACTCAGACTCTAATGAAGAGTTTTTAGGGTTTAATTGTGAAGAAATTGAGAATGTTGTGGCAGAGTGGGAATGGGCTGGTGCAGGTGAGGGGGAACTGAGAGACGATAACAAGACCTTGTGCACTCCAGGGCTCCATGACTTGTAAACCCCCATTAGGCATGTCATTTTTTTTTTCTTTCATAATCAAAGCATACACAAAGCACATAATAGTTGGTATTGGCATATTCTTTATTCATTCCTCTATATTCACTCCAAATTCCATAACTGCACAAACAATAGAAAAGAAATTACAGCAATTTGAAGAAGGTAGGTATGCAAATTTTTTTCAGTCGCCCAAAGAGAACATGGCCGCAGGCAGAAGTTACCGCTCACAAATGTGGCTTGCTAAAGGTTAAATGTCTGAGTTTTCTATAATAAGATAAACCACATTAGTGACTGAGATTTCTAAAATAGACTAGTGCAAACCACATAACCATCCCTAATGAGACAGATGACATGTTTACAGCTGATAATGGTCTTTTTGCATTTCAGCGAGGTGCATTACTATGGTGAATAATTTTGGTGGTGGCTGGTTGTTGAAGTTGATGTGGGTTTTTTTCTGTTTTGTACAACAAATAATAGATCATCTTCCTGAATTCTGATTTTCCATGGTAAATAGAGGTGGTAGTACTCTTTGATAAGAGTTTTGCTACTCCCAGAGAGTAAAAATGCATTCAAGACAGTAATGGGTTGGCTCTGGGGGAGAAGGTTGGGGTGGGGGTGGGGAGCGGATGCGTGTAGAGACAAGGCATCAAATGAGCGTGGGCAAAATGTTTACTTGTACTACTGTGGATTTCTGTCAATTGTTGAAATTATATTGTTAGTGCCAGGAAATGCCAAATTAGAGAGCCTATAAATAGCTCAAAGTCTACAGCTTCCCTTGACCCTACCAATGGGGCCTGTGCTACCCATCTTACACCCTCATGTCCCAGGAAGACTGCCTGATCTGGTTGTGAGAATGTTTTTGTTTGTTTAGGAGAATGTTTTTGTTCGTTTGTTGGTTTTCGTTTGTTGCTGTTTCTGATGACTGTGAGGAATACCTTAAGTTTGAAAAAATATTTACAGCGACAGCAGCTGAAAAAGGCTGTCATCTTCAAGCGAGCGGAGAAGTACTCCCGGGAGTACAAAGCCCGCGAGAATGACCTCCTTCGTATGAAGCGCCAGGCCCGAAAGCATGGCAACTACTATGTGGAGGCAGAGCCCAAACTTGCCTTCGTTATGAGAATTCGTGGGTAAGGACCCTGTGTGGTATTGTAGCTCAGTTTGTTTAACACCTGTGGCAATTTCAAGTTAGTTGTTTTCTTAGCAGGACAAAAGCATTTGTTGGAAAGAGGTAGAAAAGTAGACTTTGGGATTGTGAATTTGCAGTTTACCTTAAACTGCTTTTTGACTGAAACTGTATCCCTGAAGTGATGGTGAAGATTTCATTTTGCACAGTGTATGTGAGATATGGGCTGAAAGTAACTGTGCTTTGATATTTATATCTGTTACTGTGTAAAGAAAAATTGCGCCTGTTTCAAGATACAAGGGATAAGGTAAAAAAAAAAATAAAAAAAAAAGAATATCTTGCCATGGTTTGATTTTATGATTGTAGTATATCTATGGTGTTTGACATATGAAGTTAAGACCTGCAAGTAACACTCTGTGCCTGCCTGACTGTTAGACAGGTCCAATTTCTACACTTGCAACAGAAAATCTCCGCTGTCCTATTCCTTCCCTCGGCACTGTGCTGATGGAGGTTATTGATGCGGATACAATGCTTTGCTATTGCTGCTTATTGGCGTAGGAGTTATTAAAGAAATGGCGATTTCCAGATTTACACATGCACATGCATGCGTGCACGCACGCACACACACACGCACTGCTCATCCCTTCTCCCACTGTTAGGTTCAAGTTTTTGCCATACCCCACCCTCAGATTTCATGTTTATATTGCCACACATGACATGAAAATCTTGAATCATAAGATTCAGATTTTCTTTCATAATGTCCATGGTAATTGATTATCAGATAGTCATTTGGAGGATTGTGGATTGTCATCTACATTAAGAATTGACGGTGATGGTTCTATGAGGAACAAATGAGCGTGAAGGAAAGAGGAGTTGCTTTATGGATGCACCACCACCTTAATGGGAAAAATCAGCATACCTGGTTTTTCAAGTTGCATCACTTGCAGTTTGGATTTGAGAAGGTACAGTGTTGGTTTGCTGCTGTGTCTTTGCATAGTAGTTCCAAGAAGTATCTCAACGACTAAACCATGGCCCTGTGCTTGTTGATGTACATAAACTTATTCGTGTGTAGCATTGCTCCAGTTTTCTCATACTGGTTTGAATACATACATGGACAGAATAAAATGAAAGAAAATATCCTAAAATATGAAGCTAAAATGTCCAGGTAAAATATCCGGAAGTATGAAACTGAAATGTGCAAGTAACACTCTGTGCCTGTCTGGGTGGTAGACGGGTCCAATTTCAACACTTGCAATAATAAACCTCTGCTGTCCTATTCCTTCCCTTAGCATTGGTGCTGATGAGGTTATTCATGCAGGTACATTTTCTGTCGTGAAGAGGAGGCCTAATCAGTTACGAAAACCAAAGTCTGGTAATGAAGTCGGCTTAAATCTGAACTGTTGTGACTATAGGACTTGAAACAAGTGTTCGATGAGAGGGGGGGGGGGAGGGGGGGGGGGGGGGGGGGGGGGGGGGGGGGGGGGGGGGGGGGGGGGGGAAAAGTATCGCGTTAAAATTTTTCTTAAGTTAATCTCTGAGGAAATCATAGTTCTCACAGTCAGAAACTGAATGCTGTGTTATGGAATGGCATTATTTCTGTTTCAGACTTGTCTACTGCTATGATTTGTCCATAATTTTCTGCATGTTAATCCCCAGATTGCAGATCTATGGAAGTGAAAAAGTGTGATCTTTCCTGAGTACTGCGAAACCCGTGATTTAATGTCATATTGTGTCAGTTTGCCTGTGGTGCTTTTGCATACTTGTGAAACTAGCAGTCACATGATGCGTCAATGAAGCTACATGAAAATACCAAGTGGGAAAGCTTACTGACATTGTTTCTTTAAAGCAACAAAACAAAAACATTGACAGTTGCTGGTCAGCAGTACCTGCTGAAGTATGCAGATTCAAACATCCTGTGCTGAAGATGAGTACATTCATACATTGACCAAGTCAGCTATGTTGCACAGAATTACAGATATTTTGATCAGGGGGAGGTGATTTGCGGTCTGTGGTGACAATTGTTGGCTTAGAAACTTTTAGCATTTAAGATGGATTCCCAGAGATTGATACTCGGATAACTTGTACCTGCTGACTTCTGTCCCAACAAAAGCTGCGTGGGTTTGGGTTTTTGTTAGGTTTTAGTCTTACCCCATACTACCTATCATGGTTTTCTACTTTTGAAATAAGTTAATAATCTTTACCTTTTTTTCTGATTAAAAACAAAACTCATTGGTATGGATATTCAACTCTACTTTTGAAATAAGTTAATTATCTTTACCTTTTTTTCTGATTAAAAACAAAACAAACTCATTGGTATGGATATTCACAGTTTGGATCATATTCACAAAATATAGGTCAAATTACATGTGGCTTAGGTTCATTTTTGTGAGAAAAAAAGGCTCGTGTACATACATTCAGACAGACAGTGTGTTAGTTAACCATGAGTCCGGACTTAGTACAGGGAAAGTGAGAAATTGGAGAGTTGATTTGTGGAAATAATGCTACGTTTATAGAACTGAAAACTTGCTCTGTATGACTAAAATTGGTATTATACTTCTGACGGATACTTTGAGATGAGGCAAGTATGCTATATCAAAAAAAATTTAAAAAGAAAGAAGAAAAAAAAAGAAAAAATTGTTGAAAAGAAAGGTGTAGCATATTTGTTTCTGTTGGGTATAAGCTGACTATTAACAGGGAGACTGTATGCTCTGTTGTCGACAGTATCAATGGCGTGCACCCCCGGCCACGCAAGGTACTGCAGCTGTTCCGCCTGCGCCAGATCAACAACGGGGTGTTTGTGAAGCTGAACAAGGCCACACTCAGCATGCTGAAGATCGCCGAACCCTACCTCACCTGGGGGTCAGTCAGTGTTCTTCTGGTATATGTGCTGGGGGGGAAGGGGGGTAAGGTGAGGGAGGAAACCGAGATTGAGGTGACAACAATAGGATGTGTGTCAAGGTGAAGAAGGCCGTTCCCAACATGTAGATGAGGCCTTCATTATTTGGGGAAAGGGTATGTGAATCCTCTATGTGTGATTTGTGAGGATAGCATAGGTGTGTGTATGTGTTGAGAAGGGTGATATTATCTTGTAGGGTTTGCTTTATGTGTGCAGTGCATATAGATGGTTTGTAGACACATGCACACTTTTGACGAAGTGCTGGAGTGATGCACTTTGTTATTTGTATAGGAGCTGTGTATGTGGACAGAGCTATATGCCTTTGCAAGTTCTTGGTCATAAGACTGACCAGGTGGCACTTAAATCGTAGGCTGATGTTACCAAATCCTGGAGATGGATGTATGGAATCGAGCCCTTGGAAAGAAAAAAAGGGAGAAAAAGGATTTAAGAGTACAGAAAGTGCATGGAAAACTAGGTCACCTGAGAAAGTGGAGGCCTATGACATCAAATGCTTTATTTTCAGTTAAACCTCTGCACAAATAATTTCCATAGCAGCTCTGTCCAGGGTTATTCCCAAGTGGGCAACACTCTAGTTTGAACATTTCTGAAGGAGGTTTTTTGTTTTGTTTTTGTTGAACATTTCTGAAGGAGGTTTTTTGTTTTGTTTTTGTTGAACATTTCTGAAGGAGGTTTTTTGTTTTGTTTTTGTTGAACATTTCTGAAGGAGGTTTTTTGTTTTGTTTTTGTTGAACATTTCTGAAGGAGTTTTTTGTTTTGTTTTTGTACGTGTGTGTGTTCCAATGTTTTGGTTTGGTTTGTTTTTCCTCATGTCACATAAAATCCGTGCTGTAAATAAAACTGACTGGAAGGGAAAGTAGAGAGTGGCACCATGGATTGTCCTTTGTAGAACGACCACCTTCAAACATGCACAAAAAGGCAGTGGGCCAAGCTGTGATGAGAAAAAAAAGTCTCGTTCGTATGACGACCTGTGATCACAAGTGGTATTTCTGAGCTTGGTTTCACAGTAACGAGTTTTTCTAGATTTGGCTTTGTATATCCATAGCTCTCTATTTTCATTTTTTTTAAAAGGGTGAGGGGGCAGGAAGACAGGTGTTTCTATATATCTTTTTTGCAAATTTTTTATTTCTTGTATTTGTGTATCGGTAGTAAATTTTCTGCAGTTCTGCTCACAATGTTAAGTACAGCATTACCTTTTTTCATGAACAAATCCATGGCTATGTGGATGATGCCCCGCCCCTCTAGCCCCCTCCCACAATCCCGCCTGGTTTGGTGTGCGTGTGCTGGGTGGG
Source organism: Conus ventricosus (assembly GCA_018398815.1). NCBI lineage: Eukaryota > Metazoa > Mollusca > Gastropoda > Neogastropoda > Conidae > Conus > Conus ventricosus. The sequence goes on along the minus strand of CM031629.1, from coordinate 29,504,789 downwards.
TTTTTTTGTCAGAGGGTGCTGGCAAATTTGTTCATCGATGAAGGTGAACGTTGATTGGTATATAGCATTAATTAAGGAAATGGGTCGTATAATGGGATCCTCTATAGTGCTGTGGGTGATGTCAGTGCCTGGTGATTCTGGTCATGGGTTTGTTTCCAATATATAAATCAAGAGTATTTGCTTTAGAGTTTGTGTGTTTTGTGTGTGTATGTGTGCTTGTGTTTGTCTGTGTTTTGCCTATTAAGATTACAAGCAGACCTGTTTACCCATACGACTTGGCTGTATTTTACACACGTGTGGCGAAAGCACGATGGACACAACAAATGGGAAAAAAATACCTAAGAAAACATGTCGAGACGAAGTTCTTGAGTGGTAGTGGCGCTTGCCGTGAATAAACATTGTGTTAGAGCGCTACAATGAAATGATAACACCTTGCACATCATGCACACAAACTCATGTCTGGATGACATTGGAACAGTAGGAGTGACCTGGTTTTTTTTGGACAAAAATTCACCAATTTACATACATTTTTAGGAAAGTACGCTCATTTCAGTTGAGGTACACCAATAGCCGTTTTAGGGTAAACAGGTCTGTAGAGGATTTTCCTTCTTCAGTTTAAACTTTTGAAAGCTATGATTTTCTCCTGTTTATTTTTTATTCTTTCTTTGTTGTTAAGGCTAGATGTGAGGGGTTTTGGTGTTTGGTTTTAAGTCCACTTGAATTTCCACAGCAGCTCTGTCCTTGGTTATTCCCAACTGGGCAACACTCTAGTTTGAACATTTCTGAAGGAGGCTTTTAGTGTTTTGTTTTTGTATGTGTGTGTGTCCGTTGGTTTGGTTTGTTTTGTTTTTCCTCCTGTCACATAAAATCCATGCTGTGAATAAAACTGACTGGAAGGGAAAGTAGAGAGTGGCACCATGGATTGTCCTTTGTAGAACGACCACCTTCAAACATGCACAAAAAGTCAGTGAGCCAAGCTGTGATGAAAAAAAAAGTCTCGTTCGTATGACGACCTGTGATCACAAGTGGTATTTCTGAGCTTGGTTTCACAGTAACGAGTTTTTTTTCTAGATTTGCCTTGTATATCCATAGCTGTGTATTTTCATTTTTTTTAAAAGGGTGAGTGGGCGGGTGGACAGGTGTTCCTATATATGTTTTTGCAATGGTACTTGATTTTCTTGTGTTTGTGTGTCGGTAGTAAATTTTCTGCCTTGCAGTCTGCTCACAATGTTAAGTGCAGTACTACCTTTTTTCATGAACAAGTCCATGGCCATGTGGAGGATGCCCAGCCCCTCAAACAAACAAAACAAAACAAAAATCATATGTAGGTCAGTATGTGATTGCAATAGTACAGAAAATAAAGCTTTGTGTCAGATTTCAAAGATTGCAGTGTAGTACAGAAAATAAAGCTTCGTCTCAGATTTCAAAGGTCAGTGAATATATTGGAGAAAGTTAAGGAGCATGTTCCGTTAATGAATGAATGATGGTTTGTACAGAGTGCCCAACCTGAAGACGGTGCGTGAGCTGGTGTACAAGCGTGGCTACGGCAAAGTGAACCATCAGCGCATCCCTCTGACAGACAATGCCATTGTGGAGAAGCAGCTAGGTCAGTGATTCATCTGCTGGTGATGCTGCTAAGCCAGCGTGATGTGGACTACCACCAAATTTCAGTGTTTTCTGTGTGTGGCGCGCTATACATTGTTAAATGGTGGTAAAATGCAGCCTCCTTAATTGTTTGTATTGGCCAGTATGATATCCCTATTTAGCACATAAGTATCTGCCAAACAAATTGGACAGTTACACAAATACGCTGTTGTAAAAAAAACAAAAAAAGAGGGGGGGGGATGAAAGTGTTTGGCCCATTTGTTACTTCTGCACCATCGAACTGTAATTCAAAACTTGATTTGGTCAGTTGTTTATAGCTTAAAGAGAACTCGTACATGAAAACAGATATCCAAATATTGGTGCCAAGCAGATCGGCCCAGTACTTTTTCCATACTTATGGAAATCTACATTGGTCACCACATTCACAGCCGAATTGATGAGGCTTCATCATAGACTTCGAAAAACAGGAATCACAAAATCAATGTTTTTCAGATTGGATCAGGTCAGTTGTGTTGATGTCCATCTCTAAACTTTTAAGCACAGAATAGATTCATTTTTGTCATGAAGTCCTTTCTTCTTTCCACCATTCTTCTTCCCTGTCCCTATCGTAGCTTGGATTTGACCAACATCAGCAGGAAGATTTAACCAAAAGATGCTTAAGCTCAACATTTTCTCCATATTCTGTTCATTTTTTGCACATGTTTACACTGTTGTTCAGTACAACTTTTGGCAAAGAAGCTCAACAGATGTTTTCTGGGTTGAAGCCAGTTATCTGTGATGACCCAGCAATCAGCTAGTTGTGTACAGTGTTGTGATGGGTGACCAGTGAGAAGGTGCGATGTTTGGGATTTGGCTGTTTTTTCCCCACATCATGCACAGAGGCTGGCCATTGTGCATGCTGAAACTTGTGCCAACGTCAAGAAAATGTATCAACAGTAGTCTTTGCCAGTTCATTCATCAGAATACCAAAGTGTTCAGTCATTCAGGTTGGTGCTACGTTACACAGGTGCACTGCCAGTGAGCGAGATTTCTGATGCATGTTACACGTGATTGTGTTCGCTTCATGCTTCAGATTATGACTTTTGCTTTTTTATCTGTAGTTCTATTGTGTACCTGTAATTATGTGTCGTTTTTTTTTTCCTTGAAATATATCTATGTGATTGACGTAGTGAAAACTGGCAACTTTCAGCGTGATAGTTTGCCTCAGGAAATGCAGCCAACAGTCGTACTGATACTTGATACACAGTAGTGTGTGGTGACATTCACCACATTGCACTGTGAAGTGATGGTGAGGACTGGCCTCTCTGTCCAGGTGGCAAAGACATTCTGTGCATGGAGGACCTGATCCACGAGGTCTACACTGTGGGCCCCAACTTCAAGTCTGCCTCCAACTTCCTGTGGCCCTTCAAACTGAACACGCCCAACGGCGGCTGGAGGAGGAAGTACAACCACTTCAACGATGGTGGTGACTTTGGCTTCAGGTCAGTGGAGGTTGACTTTTCTGTCTTGTCAGGCCATATATCCAGATGTTGTTCCACTCGTTGTCTCCATTCCTCCTTGTCTTCTTTGCCTTTTATTTTGGATCAGATGTCTTGAAGCGTGTTTTAAAATTACCCACACTTTAGCCTGGCGTTGATTAAAAAGTAATTTAAAGAAATGAAATTTCATTTTTCTTCATCTGGTCTTTTTCATATGAAGAATGCAGGTAGAAGAAAAACAAAATTACTCAAAGGCCATTACTGGTAGTGGCGTGGAGATGCGTGGCAAAACACAAAGATTGCTCTAAAAGAGGAATGGCGTAATACTTAAGATTAAGTAGGGAAACAAAGATTAAAACATAATATTGTTCATTGGTGTTATGTCCAGTAGATCAGATAGTACATTCCAGCATTGTCCATTGTGTCCATCCAGATTGTTTTTAATTTACAAAACCCTTTATCCCATCATAGTAGTGGTAATAATTGGACTCGCAATAATGATTTATTGTTGTCCGTCTTGAAAGAGATCATTGCTTACAAGTGTGCAGATATAGTAGTATAATTATGAAATAGGCAAATATAGTATAAAACAAGCAGACTTTAGAATGTGCACGCTCGCATGGATGGACATATAACCACACAGGCCCACAAAGGTGTTACACACACACATACACACACACACACACACACACACACACACACACACACACACACACACACACACACATGCATTGACACATAGGCATGCATGTGCACACTCGCGCACACACACACACAGAGAATAAGAACATGATAGATGTTTTTTTCTGATATAAAGTTGTTTATTGCAGGGATGACAAGATCAACGCTCTGCTGCGACGAATGGTCTAAGAGGCTGTCAGTGGTGTCACCTGTCAACATGTCAACTGTCTGTGGAAAAAAAATTAAAAAAAGAAATGATTCTGGAGTTTGATGTTGACCAGTACATGTGTGTGAGTGTAGTATATTCATTTTTTTATGTGGGCTCCAACCCGACCATGTACAATGGTCACACATACTTTTTTTTTCTTTTTCTTTTTTTTCTTCGTTAACAAAAATTAATGAAACTCATTCTCTCCCTCCCCCCCCGCCCCCTCCCCATCACATCCCGCTCGGCGAAGAGAAAGTGTGTGACAATTTATTGTTTTTGTCGCTTTATATAATATATATATATATATATATATATATATATATAGATGAATATAATTAAAAGCCTAAAATGACTTTAAAAGTGCTCGACCCCTTGGGGAGCAACATTTGTTAATATTAAAAAAGGAATGCTAAAACTCACTCTACAAATTTGTTTCGAGCGTGTTGCGCTGTCATCAGGATCCTGATGTCCTGATGACCGCGCAACACGCTCGAAACAAATTTGTAGAGTGAGTTTTAGCATTCCTTTTTAATATTATTAACAATATATATATATTATATATATATATTATATATATATATATATATATATATATATATATATACATACACACACATATATACACACACACACACACACACACACACATGTATATTCTGTATTAATATGTCTTTAGCAAATTAGTGAACATGTGAATGTATTCAATGTTATGTTGACTAGGGTATATTATTTCCATGTCGCACTGTCCGGCTTCCCCATACAAACCTCACACAGGTTTATTCTGTCACAGACTGGGGTACATTATTTTCATGTCACACTGTCCGGCTTCCCCATACAAACCTCACCCAGGTTCATTCAGTCACAGACTGGGGTACATTATTTCCATGTCACTCTGTCCGGCTTCCCCATACACGCCTTCACCCAGGTTCATTCTGTGACGACTGGGGTACATTATTTCCATGTCACTCTGTCCGGCTTCCCCATACACACCTTCACCCAGGTTCATTCTGTGACAGACTGGGGTACATTATTTCCATGTCACTCTGTCCGGCTTCCCCATACACAACCTCAACCAGGTTCATTCTGTGACAGACTGGGTACATTATTTCCATGTCACTCTGTCTAGCTTCCCCATACACAACCTCAACCAGGTTCATTCTGTCACAGACTGGGTACATTATTTCCATGTCACTCTGTCCGGCTCCCCATACCCCACCCTCACCCAGGTTCATTCTGTGACAGACTGGGTACATTATTTCCATGTCACTCTGTCTAGCTTCCCCATACACAACCTCAACCAGGTTCATTCTGTCACAGACTGGGTACATTATTTCCATGTCACTCTGTCCGCTTCCCCATACACGCCCTCACCCAGGTTCATTCTGTGACAGACTGGGTACATTATTTCCATTCACTGTCTAGCTTCCCCATACACACCCTCACCCGGGTTCATTCTGTGACAGACTGGGTACATTATTTCCATGTCACTCTGTCCGCTTCCCCCATACACACCCTCAACCAGGTTTATTCTGTGACAGACTGGGGTACATTATTTCCATGTCACTCTGTCCGGCTTCCCCATACACACCCTCACCCAGTTCATTCAGTCACAGACTGGGGTACATTATTTCCATGTCACTCTGTCCGCTTCCCCATAAACAACCTCGCCCAGGTTCATTCTGTCACAGACTGGGGTACATTATTTCCATGTCACTCTGTCTAGCTTCCCCATACACACCCTCGCCCAGGTTCATTCAGTAGTCACAGTGGTAGTAGTTCAATTCCTATAGGAGACATAGCTGCTGTTGTTGTTTTCATCCCTTCTTCCCAGTTCTGAGTGTGCTGTGGGCTTAAACTTATGGGAAGACTGTAGCATACAATGGATTGTTGTCTGCCAAAGGCGTTTTCTTTGTGAGAGTTCACATTTCATGATCACCAATGCAAACGTCCGTTTCTGTATCTCTTGGGCTGGGTTGGTGTCGGGGTATATTGTGAGAAACGCATATAAATCTGTCATGTAGTCTCGTATTAGGATGGAAATCCTGTTTTGCCCAGACCTCCGGATATATCTTTCATGTCCCCTCCCCTCTCCTCATGAAAAGAACCTACAGTTCTCCATCAGAGTGTTCATTCGTCTGTGAGTAGTGCACTTCAATGGTTTCGTTTTTCACTCAAACGCCCAATGGTTATCAACTTTGATGTCATTGTTTATTATTTCATCTAGTAACTCGGCAGAAACGAAAGAACGCAACTTTGGATTAAAAAAAAAAAAAGACGCTAGACAATTGTGACAAAGGGAAGTACTCGTAGACATTTAGACAAAAGGAAGTAATCGACAAAAACTCGAGGCTTGCTGTAAGACTGCCACTTCGCTGGGAGTGGGTCTGTGAGACTCGCGAATGTCTGGGGTTGCGCGTGCGAGAGAGAAGAGAGAAGGGGGGGGATCCGAATAGTTAAATGCATACTAGTCGGCCGTTTGAATACAATTGTGACATGTGTAGCCTATATGGTTTATGCTTGGACATAAGTACAATAATGACGTATCATGTTTACATTAAATATTGTTGAGGCTATCTTCATGTTACTTGAACGAAAGTAATGCATTGTGATTATAAAAGGAAACATACATGGTGTGTGTGTGCGCATGATTGAGCGCGCGTGTGTGCTTGCATGTGTAACAAATTCAACTTGAGTGGGTAACAAAGGTAAATGTGTCATAGTTCTGTTTTTGGTGTATGTGGGACGCTTGGATCTTGACATTTTGTCAGCATTACAAGTGCTAGCTCGTGCAACCGAATTTGTCAGAGCAATAGATATTATAAGACCTTTCTAACCATGTTTTGCATGAAGAAGTCATCAAATGATAAAGTGAAGGCCAGAAACTGCCATTGTCATTGCAGAGGTCACTACGTTTTCGCCATCATCTATTACTTCCTTCGTCCTTAAACAGGTGCTTGCAAAACCCACTAAACTGATCTTAATGATTTTTTTTTCTTAGTGCATTATTTTGTGATAATTGTAACCATTAATTTTAACCCGTATTGTCCCCCCTTCAATCTCGGTTCTTCGAAATTTTAATCGTCCACTCAAGACCAAATTCTGCATCCAGATCGGTCGAAGAGATAAGTGACTGACTTTCCATTATCTTAAATGTTGATTGTCCTCCTGAAAAAACCCAACAGCAAAATGGGTCCTTTTATTTTCGCTTTTGCCCGTTCCTTGGGTTTGGGCGCGCATTAATTCTGTTTTTACTCGTTTTTAATCAATTTTTTGGGGAGAGAGGGAAAGGGGGGCCCAGGACTGAGCCCCATAAAATTTTTTGGGACCGTGGGGTATGTATGAAAAAATAAAAATGATTGAAACAGATTTTGGGGGAAAAGGGCAATGCGGCCAAGAATAAACCCCTTATATTTTGGAGCGGATGTGGAGGGACAGGGGAACAGCCTTTTCACCTTGTGTTCTGGGGGTCTCAGCTCTCCTGCTTTCAGGGTTTTTCAGCGATGTTTTCAACTCGAAACAGATCATATTTCTGAAAATATACAGGAAATTTTGATTAGTTTTTGTTTTTTAAACAAAAATCTTTTAATGCCATTTGCCCAACCAGTTTGTACCCGGGGGACTAGAACCACACTGTACATCATACTTTTATTTTTTAATTCCAACGAAAATGAATGTTTGTTTAATTCTCGCTTTCTGAACAATGGGCATGGGGGTTAATGGTAGGGAAACTGATGCTAAAATTTTTTGTTTTAAAGGTACAAAAATTTTCCCAAAAAAAAACAGAGGTGGGGTTGAGCCCACCTAACATTTATTGATCTCTTTTGTCGGACATCTTTGACAAGGGTTTGCAGTTTTGGGGTCTTTCTCTCTGAAACAGCCGACATTAAAAAAAATTACATCTACCCCTTGGGAATCACATTAAAAAAGGACAGTATTTACGCTTTAAATAGGAACCCACAGGAATCAAATCTGTCCACCTCCAAAAGCTTGAACTAACCTAAACCAAACGCACAGCACCCAAACCCTAACTTTAATAAACACCGTCTTTGATTGTCCAAAAGGGGGCAGTTGAGAGTTGTGTCCCTTTTCTCCACCAAAAAGGGAAAGTGCAAAACCGATTCGTTGCAAGTGTACAGGCTGACCCAAAAAATGAATGCGCCAAAGGGCCTTGTTTAAAGGAGTCGAGTATTTTAATTGGCACATTTTTTTTATTTGGGGGTTTTCTTTTCATTGTTCCGAAATTTGATTCTCCTTGTTCTTTCATAAATCCTTTTAAAGGGGACAACCATGGTTCCAACAACAGATTAAAATAAAAGGGAAGGGGAATATTTGGGGGAGCCCTGGCCCAAAGATAGGGTCAGGGGAATGAAAAAGCCTGAAATGGACTCAGTAAGGGAAGGCATACTTCAATATTTTTAAAAAAGTCATCGGGGAAATCCCCCCCAAAAGGTGAAATGTTATTTTCCAAATTTTACCATTTGATATATAATGGGGGGGCTAAAATTTAATGGTAGGTCTAAAAAACACGACAGGGAATAATAGTGTTGGTGACCCCCCCCCCCCCCAAAAAAAAAAAAAAAAAAAGAAAAAAAAAGTTGTGTGAACAATTTGCTTCTTGCTTTTCACCCACACGGACTATGTCCCGCTGCCAAAAAAAAAAAATTAATCACCAAAACCTTGCCGAAGGGTGAAGTATTATAACAGGGACAATTCGATTGTTTAAAAATCATTTTTTTTTTTGGGGGTCTGAAAGTTATCTTTTCTTTTATATCCCCCTCAAGGTACTGCCAAGGTTCCCGCAACAATTAAAATAAAGGGAAAGGGACTATTTTGGGGAAGAGGGGCACGGGGGGAGGGAAAAGCCTAAATGTGACTCAGAAGGGGGGGGAAATGTTTGAAATCGTTTAAAAATCATTGGGGGGGAAAAAAAGTAAAATGATTGGGGGGGGGGGGGGGGGGGGGGGGGGGGGGGGGGGGGGGGGGGGGGGGGGGGGGGGGGGGGGGGGGGGGGGGGGGGGGTGTTGAAAATTTTTTTCCCTTTAAAATTAAATGCGGGTCAAAGTTACGCTAGACTTTAAAAAGCCGCATGGTATAATTATTTTCATTGACAAAAAGATAATTGTGGGGTGTGCCTCGCCGCTTTTTTCCCCATCCTCTTTCCCCTTCCTGCCCCCTGTCAACCCCCACTCCTTCCAAGAGAGAAAGAAGGCAACAGAGGAAAAGGAGAAACACACACACCACACGGCCCGACTTGTAAAAAAATGAGCTTATTTTAAAAAAAAAAAAAACCCGTAAACGCATCCTTCATTCCGATTGAAACTTATTTAAAAAAAGCCAGATACACGGGTTCGCTAACCAAAGTTTAAATTCATCCACCACCCTTTTCCCCTTTTGGGTTTCCTACCGCAATATTGACGGGGAAAAACAAATGTGGGTTATGGGGACATCGTGTCGTGATTAAAAGGGTAGATTTAGTTTCTGGGCCCAGGGAAGAATGACGTCACGAAATTTTTGACTCACGGTTTTTAGACCAAGTACGCTTGGGTGTCACCCCCTTTTTTGTCGCAACGAAATCGAAAAAAAACACAGTAAAAAAAAAAAGTGAATCAGTTGAGACTCAATATTTAACGAAGCACCATTTAAATTTAAACCTGGCCGACTGCTGTGGGCAGTCCCGGCACGGGGAAAATGCTTTGAAGAAAATTGCTCGAAAACCCCAAAAGGAAAAAAACCCTAGATTACGATAACAACTTGACGAAGAGGTAGTCTAGTCATTTTTCTCCACGAAATGCTATATGAATCCCTCTGTTTTTATGGATAAAGACCCCCCCCCTCCTCCCCCCCCCCCCCCCCCCCCCCCCAACCCACCCCCCATCTCCCCCTCCCCCCTCCAATCTCGACTTCCTTTCACAAACCCACCTCAAGAAATTGGGGGCCTCAGGGTTTTTATCGGGAAATCAATTTTACTTCTCCCCCTTCGGGGTGATTTTTCCGCTACATTTTGTTTTTGTTAGACAGTCCGAGAGAGTTTACAAAGAAGTGAAGTACGCAGCCTTATATATACGACCACAACCATCGTCCCCCCTTTCCTCATTCCCCGGTATGGTGGGGTCCGGCCCCCCTTGATGCCCTTTGCTTCGCACGATCTTTCTCCCTCCACGTGAATGTAATGCACACAACACACACCACAACACGCACGCACCACCACACACAAAACAACCTGTCTAAAACATTTTTTGAATAGACGTTAAATGAAAACGGGCAACACACACACACACACCCAACACGCACCCGCAACACCAAAACAAACCCTGCACAATGCCGGACATTCAAACCCAAACCTTTCGTTAACTTGTCGGGTGTTTCCCTTTCTATACGCTTCCACTTTTGCCCCCGTTTGACAATGTCTTCAGACTTTCAAACAATCAACGCACACCCACCGATTCCTCTCTCCCCCTCTCCACACCATGACACCGATCGCAGGACACACCACACTCCCACTTCCATTTCAAACCCAGCACCCACACACAGGAACGACCAACCCAGAAATACTCGCCCACACAATCAACTACCACCATTCTGGCCTGTTCCGGGCCAGACACGCACGCCCGATGACCTTGAACTGACCTTGACCTTTCTCCCGTCCATGGTATCCTCCTCGAACTCCTCGCCCAGTTTGAAGGTCAGCAGCTTGGACTTGAAGGTGGAGGTGATGTGCAGGTCCACTGCCCCCTTCCTCCTTCCACTCCTCGTAGTTGGTCACGCTGCTGCCCACTTTGCGTACACCATGCCCACCCCTGCCATTCAATCAACCATCAACAATCATTCCTCACAGTCTGTCACTGCCCGTTTGGCGTAGCACCTGGCCCACCCCTGCCATTCAATCAACCAGTCAACAATCATTCCTCACAGTCTGTCACTGCCCTTTGGCGTAGCACCTGGCCCACCCCTGCCATTCAATCAACCAGTCAACAATCATTCCTCACAGTCTGTCATTGCCCATTTGCGTAGCATGAGCCCCACCCCTGCCATTCAATCA
>CM031629.1:29483778-29488778 GCA_018398815.1 Conus ventricosus | reverse complement strand
GGCACGTTGTATGCACTGCACTGTGCTGCACTGTTTGGTACTGCCACTGTACCGCAGCGCTGTGGACTGTGAAATGGTCCACATCACACAGGAATGGCCTGCACTGGACGGGACTGATGGGACTGGACTGGATGTGATGGCATTGTACTGTAGTGAAATGTATCGCACTGCGCTGAATCGTGTTGCAACGCATTGCACCTTACTGTACTGTGTCTCACACTCATCGCCACAACAGATTTCTCTGCTTACAGTTCCGAATACTCTCCTTAACGACGGTCGACAGGGCGTCGACTTACTGCGACTCCATCCACGTTTCTATCGTTTACTCCCCCCCCCCCCCCCCCCCCCCCCCCCCCCCCCCCCCACCGCTGTCGACGTTTGTTTGTTTGTTTGTTTTTGTTTGCCTGCTAAAGTGGCCTTTCTTTTCTGTTCTTGATTTCTTATTTTTTCCCCATGCGGATGTTTGCCATGGCAATGACATGTAGAACGTCCCTCCCCCGGTGGTCGTGGTCTTGTTGTATGTAGACACGCTGAGGGCGGCAGCACGGCTCACGAGGGCCCCTGGATTTACTGTCCCATCTAAACTAACCCACTCAGGCCACCACTTCAGATCTATTACCGAGGAAGAAAGCGGAGCAGGGGGAGGGTGGGGATCGAAGGGAGGGAGGCGGAGAGACAGTGGTGGAGTGGGGAGGAGGATGGCGGGGTGTAAGGGTAGAAGGTGTGTGTGTGTGTGTGTGTGTGTGTGTGTGTGTGTGTGTGTGTGTGTGTGTTGGGCTACAAGCATTGCATGTAACACTACGATCACAGGTAAAGGGTTTTCCGGCTTCCGTCTGATGTACAATTTGAGCTAGGCTATGTGTCTTTCTTGTATGATTTAAACTAAGCTAAGTTTCTGTATGATTTGGTCTGGGCAAATCTCTGTATGATTTGAGCTAGGCCAAGTTCCTGCATTGTATGATTTGAGCTAGGCTGAGTGTCTGTCTTGCATGATTTAAACTAAGTCTCTGTATAATTTGATCTGGGCAAATCTCTATGATTTGAGCTAGGCCAAGTTCCTGCATTGTATGATTTGAGCTAGGCTGAGTGTCTGTCTTGTATGATTTAAACTAAACTAAGTTTCTGTATGATTTGGTCTGGGCCAGTTCCAGTATGATCTGAGCTGAGCCAAGTTTTGTATGATTTGAGGTAGGCCAAGTTACTGCACTGCATGGTTTGAGCTGGGCTGAGTGTCTGTCTGGTATGATTTAGACAAAGCTAAGTTTCTGAATGATCTGGTCTGGGCCAATATCTGTAGGCCAGGTTTCTGTATGATTTGACCTAGGCCAGTTTCTGTCTGATTTAAGCCAGGTTGAGAGTCTGTATGATTCAAAGTAAGCGAAGTATCTGTGTGATCTGGTCAAGGCCAATTTCTGTAGGCCAAGTTTCCGCATGATTTGAACTAGGCTAGTTTCTTTATGATTTGAGCAAGGTTGAGAGTCTGTATGATTCAAAGTAAGCGAAGTATCTGTGTGATTTGGTCAAGGCCAATTTCTGTAGGCCAAGTTTCTGCATGATTTGAGCTAGGCTAGTTTCTGCATGATTTGAGCTAGGCTAGTTTCTGCATGATTTGAGCTAGGCTAGTTTCTGCATGATTTGAGCTAGGCTAGTTTCTGCATGATTTGAGCTAGGCCAGTTTCTGTATGATTTGAGCTAGGCCACGTATCTGTATGATTTGAGCTAGGCCACGTATCTGTATGATTTGAGCTAGGCTGAGTGTCTGTCTTGTATAGTTTAAACTAAGCCAAGTTTCTGTATGATTTGGTCTGGGCCAATTCCAGTAGGATTTGAGCAAAGCCAAGTTTCGTATGATTTGAGGTAGGCCAAGTTCCTGCATTCCATGGCTTGTGCTAGGCTGAGTGTCTGTCTTGTACGATTAAAACTTATCCTAAGTTTCTGTATGATTTGGGCTTGGCCAATTCCTGTAGACCAAGTTTTTGTATGATTAAAGTTAAGCCAGTTTCTGTATGATTTGAGCTATGCCAAGTTCTGTATGATTTGAACCAGGCCAGTTCCTGTATAGTTAGGGCCAAGCCAATTTCTGTTTCTGTATGTTTTGAGTTAGGCCAATTTCTGTATGATTTGAGCTAGGCCAGGTTTCTCTACGATTTGAGCTAGGCCAAGTTTCTGTATAATATGATCAAGGCCAAGTTTCTGTCTTGTATGATTTAAGTTTGGCCAGTTTGTGTATGATTTAAGCTATGCCAAGTTTCTGTATTATTTGTGCTAGGCCAAGTTTCTGTATGATTTGAACTTGGTTAATTTCTGTATGGTCTGAGCTAGGACAAGTTTCTGAATAATCTGATCTAGGCCTAGCCTTTAAGCTTAAGGCTGTGTCAGTCCACTTGAAAAGGCTAGAACACCAAGGCTACATCAAAATGTTGTTATGCTCTGCATAGTTATGGGGGTATTGTTTTCAGTCTTGACAAGCTCCTAGCATACACAATCATTCTCCAAAATCCCTAGAAGTCGGAGTGTGGCTGCCCATGTGGCGGGGTAATAAAAACCGGTCGCACATGCTATGTTCTCATCCATAGCTGATGCATTTGTATCATACTGTTCAAGTACTTTGGTGTTCAGATGATCCCTGGAGTCTTTTAGCCAGGGTACGACAACAACATATGATCTAGGCCACGTTTCTGTAGGTTTTGAGCTAAGCTAACTGTCTGTATTATACGAGTTGAGTTAAGCTAAACCTCTCTATGATTTAAGTTAGCTCAAGTATCCGGGCGATTTTAGCTAGGCCAAGTTTCTGTATGATTTGAGTTAGGTCGAGCTTCTGTGTGATTTGAGCAAAGCCAAGCTTCTGTAGGTTTTGAGTTGAGACAAGTTTCTGTACTGTATGATTTGAGTAAGGCCAAAATCTCTGATTTCAGCTAGCCCAAGTTCCTACATGAATAGAGCCAGGGCAAGTCTCTATAGGATTTGACCGGAGCCAAGTTTCTGTATGATTTGAGCTAGGCTTAGTTTTTGTGCTGTAAAATTTGATGCTGACCAAATCTCTTAATCGTAGGATTTGAAACAACAGCGCGTGTGTGTGTGTGTGTGTGTGTGTGTGTGTGTGTGTGTGTGTGTGTGTGTGTGTGTGTGTGTGTGTTGTTGTTGTTGTTGTTGTTGTTATCTTCAATTTAACGTCTATCCACATAGTGATATTAGACAGGGGGAGGGGAGGGGGGGGGGGAGGGGAGGAGGGATCGGGAGTAAGAGGAGGGGAGGGGGGCCGTATTGTGTGTGTATGTATTTATGTCTCATTGATAAGGGGGAGAAAAAAAAAGTCAGAAAAATGAGCATTAACAAAAATTACAATCAACTAGTCTATAACAAATGTCCTACAGGAGTATGAAGTAAACATTTCGCAATATTAAACAAACTAGTAGCAGTCTTCAATACAACTTTCAGAAATCACTGGTAAGATAGATCTTAACCTCTGACATTCAAAAATGATGTGCTTGCTAGAAATTTGTTCACCACATAAATATCTTGCTGTATTTTGTGATGAACGAATTAAGTTTTGTCCTGTAAGATAGCGAACTAATCTGTCTGAATTTGATTACGCCAGTATGATTCAAATATGATTTGTTATCCAAACCACGAGAATCAATATACTTATTCTTGGAGAGTCTATCTTTGTGTGTGTGTGTGGTGTGTGGTGTGTGTGTGTGTGTGTGTGTGTGTGTGTGTGTGTGTGTGTGTGTCTGTGTGTGTCTGTGTGTATACGTGTGTGCGTACGTATGCGTGTGTACCTGCGTGCGTGTGTACGTGGATGCGTGCGCGCGCGCATGTGCGTGTGTGGGTGTGCGCGCATGTGTGTGTGTGTGTGTGTGTGTGTGTGTGTGGTCAAGTTCATCGATTTCTTGGAGGTTTTGTTTGATATGAAAGATTAGCCAGGTTGATCGGTTAACTATAAGCAGCTTGGTTTGATCAAGACATGGGCCAAGACGATCCTTTTGCCGAGGGGCTAGTCTGACAGGAAAGATTGGATGATTCGATTGACTGGCCTGCTGACTGACCAGTTTGATGTGAAAGAGATAGGCCAGTGTAATCCACTGACCAAGGAATCAGTTGGCTGGTTTAGGTCAAGCTGGTGTACTGATTATCTAACAGTTCAGTGGCCGAGCGGTTGAACGGGTTTTGACCGCACAGTATCGGTCCTTGTTCTTTTAGTCTTCGTCAGCACGTCTATCATCATCATTATCATTAGACTACTTCTGAACATCATCATCATAATCATCATCGTTATTATTAATGTTATTGTTATCATTATTATTATCATTATTATCATTACTATGGTTAAATCGGTTTCCGCGTATCATCATACATCCAGGTTGTCTTTCTAACAGACGCTCTGTCTGTCCTTCAAGCCTACAACAGTGACAGGCTACCCTCATTGAAGAAGGCACTGAACAACATCAAGAGTCTTCGAACAGTGTTTCAGTGGATCCCCTCACACTGCGGCATTGAGGGAAACGAAAAAGCAGATGAGATGGCCAAACAGGGCGCCGCAAAAGAGCAGGAAGATAACGCTGTAAGCCTTGAAGAGCTGAATACCATCACCAAAGCTCTGTTTCGAACTCCGGCACAGAATGACAGCCTCCACCTGCTTGCAAGAACAGAGCAGGTCACCATCTTCAGGCTGCGAACAGGGCACAACAGACTAAATAAACACCTCCATTCGAAACTCAAGGTTGTGCCATCCCCAATGTGTCCTTGTGGAGAGGCTGAACAGGACACGCCCCACATACTACAGGAATGCGGGAACTTCCGATGGTTGAGAGAAGAGCTGTGGCCAGAGCCTTCCCCCGTCGAGGACAAGCTGTACGGCACGGTGGCGTCCCTACAGAAGACCACGGCATTTCTGGAACGAACCGGTCTCCGCGTGTGAAGGCAACGAGAAGAAGAAGAAGATTACTATTGTTGTTGTTGCTATTTCTATTAGCAGTAGTAGTTGTAGCAACAGTAGC
>CM031629.1:29458778-29463778 GCA_018398815.1 Conus ventricosus | reverse complement strand
TAGGTTGAAAGAGACCTCTAAAAAAAAAAAACAACAACCATAAATAGTTTTGCTCAGCTAAACTAACGCAAGGGTATTGAGAAATTTGACGTTTGTGTGGTACTTCCATAGTGATGATGTTTGAAAATCAAGTCAGACGGAAGTTAGCCAAAAGTGAAGCAGAGCTAGCGAGACATTGAACTGTCACGTGATGGCTTGACGGTGACCTGAAAAGGAGGTAAACCGGACTGAGAGATAGAAACGTTGTTTGAAAGTTCGGCAGAGGTGAACTGTGGAGATATATCATTCGCAAGCAACCTGTATGAACAACAACACGATTCGTCAGCAAGTCCAGCAGGGACGTTGAAGCAACACACTGATGTAGTTACCATATTGGTTACAGAGCCACAACTGACAGCCGCTGATGGTTCTTGCACTTGTCGCTGACTGTCTCATGACGGTCACATGCATGTGGGAGAGGTGAAGGGCGTGATGCCTCTCTTTCCTCTACCCCCCCCCCCCCCCCCCCCCCCCCCCCCCCTCCCCTCCTCCCCCCCCCCCCCTCCCTACCCCTCTTCCGTCCCACTCTCCATATCAGCATTCGTGGGGTCAATGTTCTGGGCCGTCACCCACCCCCACCTCTTGACTGTCCTACAGCGTTATCAACGTTGTCAGCCACGTCACAAAGTCCAGGCCACATTGTCTCTCACACACAGCGTTATTAACGTTGTCAAGCCACGTCACAAAGTCCAGGCCACATTGTCTCTCACACACAGCGTTATTAACGTTGTCAGCCACGTCACAAAGTCCAGGCCACATTGTCTCTCACACACAGCGTTATTAACGTTGTCAGCCACGTCACAAAGTCCAGGCCACATTGTCTCTCACACACAGCTTTATTAACGTTGTCAGCCACGTCACAAAGTCCAGGCCACATTGTCTCTCACACACAGCGTTATTAACGTTGTCAGCCACGTCACAAAGTCCAGGTCACATTGTCTCTCACACACAGCGTTATTAACGTTGTCAGCCACGTCACAAAGTCCGGGCCACATTGTATCTCTCACGCGTTGTTATTAACGTTGTCAGCCACGTTACAAAGTCCAGGCCACATTGTCTCTCACACACCGCGTTATTAACGTTGTCAGCCACGTCACAAAGTCCAGGCCACATTGTCTATAACACAACGTTATTAACGTTGTCAGCCACGTCACAAAGTCCAGGCCACATTGTCTCTCACACACAGCATTATTAACGTTGTCAGCCACGTCACAAAGTCCAGGCCACATTGTCTCTCACACACAGCGTTATTAACGTTGTCAGCCACGTCACAAAGTCCAGGCCACATTGTCCTCTCTCAACACAGCGTTATTAACGTTGTCAACCACGTCATAAAGTCCAGGTCACATTGTCTATAACACACAGCGTTATTAACGTTGTCAGCCACGTCACAAAGTCCAGGCCACATTGTCTATAACACAGCGTTATTAACGTTGTCAGCCACGTCACAAAGTCCAGGCCACATTGTCTATAACACAGCATTATTAACGTTGTCAGCCACGTCACAAAGTCCAGGCCACATTGTCTCTCACACACAGCATTATTAACGTTGTCAGCCACGTCACAAAGTCCGGGCCACATAGTCTCTCACACACAGCGTTATTAACATTGTCAGCCACGTCACAAAGTCCAGGTCACATTGTCTCTCACACACAGCGTTATTAACATTGTCAGCCACGTCACAAAATCCAGGCCACATTGTCTACAACACAGCGTTATTAACGTTGTCAGCCACGTCACAAAGTCCAGGCCACATTGTCTACAACACAGCGTTATTAACGTTGTCAGCCACGTCACAAAGTCCAGGCCACAAAATCCCAAAGGACGATCGCACCGCTCCGTCCCTCCTTACGTTACTTTTCTTTACCGTTTCTTTCTTTCTTTTTTTTTTTCGTACATCCCTCCCCGATTTTTAACCCACCTTTTCCGTACATTTTGCCCGACATTCCGCTGTTTTGATTGCATTTTTTAACCTTCCTTTTCGATTTCCCTAGCAACTTCAGGTCTATTTTTTTTCTTTTTCGATTCCCCCTTACGTTTCACCTGTTTCATGTATTTTCCCCATTTGTCTCTACATTTTCTTTACGTTTGCCACACACCCCTTCTCCACCCCCCCCACCCCCGCCTCCCGCCTCCCGCCTCCCGCCCCCCCCCCCCCCCCCCCCCCCCACCCCCCCCCCCCCCCCCACTGACATCTCCTCTTCTATAGATTTTTCTCTCGTATTTCTTATTTTCCCACATTTTACCGAATGAGAAAGTAGAAAGAAACTCGTGGAGAGCGTGGCAGCAGAGAGTCCTCAGAAGAGAAGCCCCTTCAGGCAAGTGTTTCGGCCCTTATCTCCTGACACTCTAGGGGGGTTGGGCCACACCCGGTTCATGACTCCGGATGTCCCTCTGCTGCCCCTTTTTTTTTTCCCCACCTCGGGACGAGCCATGGCTGGGATTCGAACCCATGACCCTCTGGACATGCTCATTTTTTACTTAATGACTCGCGCTTTAACCACTGAGCCACAGGGACACCTGATATTTGTAGGGAAATTAAGCCTTATGAAGTTCACTTTTGTTCCTCCTTGACCAGATCCAGCTTGAACACCTCTCTGCCGCTTCTGCCATTGCTTTCAGGGCTCTGGTTTTTTCCTTCCCTGCAACTGAGAGCTGTTTCATGAGGCTGTATGCAGACGTTCCTACGAATCCCCTCGCTCCAATTTTTGCAGTGAGGACTTTGACCTGATAGCCTTCTCTCCTCAGGCTGTTTGCCAGATCAGCATACTTTTCAGTCTTGTAGATTTGAGCTGCCTCCATTCTGTTCTCATATGGCACCGTGAGCTCGATCATGATCAGCTGCTTGGTTGACTTAGATTGGACTACTATGTCTGGTCTCATGCCACTCTTGCTGATGATCTCTGGGTGACTCTTCCATTCTGGGAGGTCTGCAGTGCACTCCCAGTCATCTGCCCCATCCAGCAGACTCTGCCTGCATGTTTCGAGTGGCACTGTTGTTCTTGGCCATGATTTGCTGCCTCCTGCCGTGAAGAATGTTGCGGGTGCTTTTGGAGTCCTGATTCTCCCTTTTGTGGTGTTGGTACTAGCCCAGACTACTTGTACAATTTCTTTGAGCACTTGGTTGTGCCTCCATGTGTACCTTCCTTGAGCCAGGGCTACTTTACATGAGCTTAGAACATGCTCCACTGTTTGTTGTTCATGGCAGAGGGGGCATGCAGGATCGTCTGTTTTCCCCCACTTCACCAGGTTTGCATTTGAGGGCAGAAGGTCATATGCAGATCTGAGAATGAAGCTGATCCTGAGAGGGGCCATGTGCCAAATGTCATTCCAAGTTAGACTTCTTTGGAGTGCATTCTCCCACGTTGTCCATTGCCCTTGCTGGCTCTGCTGGACTGCTTTTTGGAGTCTTTTTTGGTCTTCTTCTTTTTCATCTCCTGAATCAGCATGTCTCTTTTGGCTTTTCCTTTGGCCTTTGACCACCATTCAGTTTTGGTCACCCCCAGTCCTTGTCTGTTGGTCTGTGTGTGTCCTGTTATTTCTCTGATCTTGAGACTTTCTTTTGCAGAATCCATCGCCTCTTGAACTTTCCATTTTCTGCCTGTCTTCAGCTGGGGCTTGATTGCTTTTACCACCTTGTCTCCTGAGTCCTCCAGCATGCTTTGAAGTCTGATCTTCCCTGCTTTGTATTCCTCCAGGATGGATTTCAGTGGTAGTTTGAGCTTTGCTTGGCGACAGTACAGCGCGATGTCAGTCAGGCAGGGTGGGACTCCAAGCCATTTCCTTGTGAACTTGTTGGTTTTGGCTTCCATTGCCTCCACTGTGCTGGTGCAGATGTCGTATATCATCAGAGGCCATAGGAGCTTTGGTATCAGCATGAACTGCAGACACCAGACCTTGTATTTGCCAGGGAGCCCACACTGGTCAATGGTCTCCAAGCCTTCTTCCGCCATCTGCTTGGTTTCTTTTGCTCTTTGTGTGTCTTTCAGCGTATCATCATACCATCTTCCAAGGCTCTTGACTGGTTCTTCTGTGACTGTTGGAATGGCCTGGTTGGCAACACTGAAGACCACAGATTCGGCCACTTTTCCTTTCCTCAGTGAGAGACTCCGTGATTTCTTTGGCTTGAACTTCATTCTGGATGAGGCAACTATGTCGTCCAGCCTCTCCAGCACATGACGTGTCTCGTCTTCTCTGGATGAAATCACTGTAGTGTCATCCATGAAGGCCTTGAGAGGAGGCATCTTGTATCCATCGCCAAGGTCTGTTTGTCTCGCGTTGTTTGTTGCTGCTTTCAAGATGAGTTCCATTGCCAGCACGAACAGTATCGGGGAAATTGCACAGCCCATTGCAATGCCCACTTCCAAGTTGATCCAATCAGTTGTATACTCCTTGGTAGAGAACCACATTGAGAAGCCACTGAAGTACTTCTTGAGCATGTCGCGGATGTTCTTTGGCACATGGTACATCTCAAGAGCCAACTGTATCATCTCATGGGGCACAGATCCATATGCGTTTGCCAGATCAAGCCACACTACGTCCAGGTCTCTCTTTTCTGTTTTTGCTTTTTGGATTGCGTCCCAGATCATTGTGGCGTGTTCTACACAGCCAGCCACGCCTGGGATGCCACCTTTCTGGACTGACACATCCAAGTACTTGTTTTCCATCAGGTACTTGGTCAGCCTTGCTGCCATGACAGAGAAGAAGATTTTCCCTTCGACGTTTTATTTTCCCACATTTTACCGAATGAGAAAAAAGTAGGGGAAAGAAAAAAAAAAGAAATGTCGGACAAAGAAAAAGAAGGCAGGAAAATGTAAACCAAGTAGGAAAAGAAGAAAGTAGGAACAAGTAGAAAAGACTGGAAAAAGCAGGACAAGGGAGGAACAAGTAGGAAACAAAGGGAAAAGTAAGGGGGGGGGGGGGGGGAAGCTCAGTGGTAGATCGCCGGACTCGTAATCTTG
>CM031629.1:29446278-29453778 GCA_018398815.1 Conus ventricosus | reverse complement strand
AAAAGAAGGAAAAAAAAAAGAGAAAAGAAAAGCAACCATGTCCATTGATAAGAGCAGACTAGAAGAGAGAGAGAGAGAGTGCAATGCGTTAATGCAGGAAGAAAGAAAGGAGAACAGATCATGTTGATAGTCACTGTTCTATCCTAACGGGGGTTCGACCTCATACCTGGCAGCGTCACTTCGCAAGCAGAACCACAGACCAACGCCAACAGTCTCACCTGACCAGGCGCCATCAGGCCAAAACCAGTGCCAGCAGTTGTGTCGTGTTGTGAAAGTGACAGTGAAAGAAAAAAAGAAAAGAAAAGAAAAGACAGTGATTCGTGAATAGTTAAGATCACCTGGCCAGGTAAAGTAGAAATCTGTTTATTACCCGGGTTAGTTAATGATGTTTTAGACAAATGATTTTGTGAAGTTCGGGAAAGAGAGAATGTTTTAATTTGTTTTGATTCCATATGCATTGATGGTTCGTTCTATGAACATGTGTAGTAAAGTTATAGACTTACTAGTGGTTTGATGTGACGAATGCATGATATATGAATGAGATCGTAAGCAAGCTGTGAGTGTGTTTGGGCTGTGCGCTAGTCCTTCTCCACTGACATTACACCGAGGTTGACAATTTATTGGCGAGCTGCCAGGATATTCTGGCCATTTATTATAATTGTTCAACTTCTCAGAGAGGAAGCTGGGTGGGATTCAAGTATTGTAATCCTAAGACAAGGGGTTGTCTTACTGTATGTTCCCAAGATAGTTAAACACTAGGCTTGGCATTGCTTCCAAGATAGTTAATACTAGGCTTGGCATTTCAGCCCCAGAGTACTTATTTCGCACAGATTGCCTATAATTCGCTCTCATAGTTGGGTCAGGCGCTGGGCGTCTTATAAAAACTAATTACGTTGTCCCAAGCTAATATTATCATTCATAGGATTGTGCTATTACGTCACTCGTGTCGGTAACCACCAGTTTGGCTGTCGTAGTTATAAAATCTTGTTAAAAAAAAAAAAAAAAAAAAAAAAAAAAAAAAAAGAGGATATAATGGCGGAAGAAAAGAACACCCCTATTGAACAACTTGTGAGCGTCGCTGTGATCTAGGTTACTCGGGAGATGAGTTGCGAGCATTCGTTGAAAACCAGCAAAAGATGGAAAGGGATGATACGCGCGGAAAGACGGCGGTCGCATTGGAAATAGCAGAGCGGGAAAAGGCTAAAGAAGAGCAAGAAATAGAAAAATTAAGGATTCAGGCTAATGATAATCAGGCTAGGGAGGAAACAGAAAGAATGAAGCAGGAAACAGAAAGAATAAGGGAAGCGCAGGAAACGGAAAGATTAAAGGTTCAATTAGAGTTGGAGAAAGTGAGAATACAGAGGGAGACCACGATGATGGTAGTTCTTTCCAGTGACTCTGTGCGCAGTTACGCTCCCCGACCCAAGTTGCCAAAATTCTCGGAAGGAACCGATTCGATTGATGCATACATCAGTCGTTTCGAAACGTTTGCGACCAGTCAGGGTTGGCCTCCAGAAGAGTGGGCAGTCATTTTGTCGGCGTTACTGACGGGTAAGGCATTACAAATTTTCACTGCGTTTGCCAGCAGAACAACAGTCTGATTTTGGTGCTGTGAAGGAATCATTGATGAAGGGATTTGACCTCACAGAGGAAGGATTCAGAAAGAAATTTCGTTCAGCTAAATTACAAGCAGGTGAGACGTACACTCAGTTTGGTGCACGTCTAGATCACTATTTTTGAGAAGTGGTTAGAGTTGAGTGGTACGAAAAAAGGAGTTCGCTGAATTGAAAGAGCTAGTTATGAAAGAACAGATTTTGTCAGGTTGCGGCCCTGAGTTAACCATACATTTGAAAGAGAGACAGCCAGAGACAGCAGGAGAGTTGCTGAAGTTCGCAGAGGTGTATAGAGAGGCACGTTTGGGCACTAAGGTGCAGGAGAAACAGGTGCTAGGCACAGGTGAGAAGAGTGCAAGGAGACCAGGGGAGTTTTCTGCAAAGTCTGCAACCAGTGGTGGGGCAGAAGGAAGGGCAAAGGGACATTAGGTGTTTCATTTGTCACAAGAAGGGACATGTGGCGAGGGATTGTCGCATGAGGTTCCAGAAGGCAGCAGCCTTGCAAGAGGTGGATAAGGGTCGTCAAGGGAAACGACCTGCAGTGGAACCAAAGGGGGATTCAGTCTGAAGAGGGTGGAGTGCAGCCTATGGCTAGCACTGGACAGCAGTCAGTGTCAGGGATGGAGGGCACTAGGCTGAGTGGTTCGTTACAGTGGAAGAAGGGTGGATTGGCCAGCGAGGGTGAAAGTGTTACGAGACACTGGTTGTTCATGCGGGGTAGTACTGAACAACGCTGGTCGAGAAAGGGGATTTGACAGGGCAAATCCAGACCTGTACTCTAATCGATGGCACTGTGAGGGAGTTTCCAGTTGCTAAGATAGAAGTACGTACCCCTTAACTTCTCAGGCGAGTTGTCTGCGTTGGTGATGGAGAAACCCCTCATGATTTGATCATTGGAAATATTCCAGGGGCAAGGGATCCAGGGATCCTGAGTTGTTGACTGCTACAGGGGCAGCAGTTCAGACACGGAGCAAGAAGGAGGAAAAGGATTGATAAACCGTTAGTCGTTCCAGCAAGGAAGTCAGGCATAGATGTGTCGCCTGATGAGTTTAGGGCAGCGCAGGAACAAGACCCTTCGCTCGTGAAGTCTTGGGAGTTGGCAAGAGGTGGAGAGAAACAGGAGGTTAGAGGAGGTGAGACAGAATTTCTTGTGAAAGGCGGGCTGTTTGTTACCGAGTGTTCACCAAGGGGAAGACAGGTAAGGTGACCACTCAGTTAGAGGTACCAGCAGGTTATCGTGACACTGTCATGTCAGTGGGTCACGAGTCGCTCATGGCGGGTCATCTCGGCACCAGCAAAACAGCTGACCGAATCTTTGATGACTTTCATTGGCCAGGAGCAATGGCAGACATCAAGCGTTTCTGCATGTCATGTGACGTGTGTCAAAGGTCAGCCACAAGAGGGGTGAAGAGGAAGGCGCCTCTTAAACATCCCCCTTTAATTGACACACCGTCAGGAGGTGGCTATCGATCTGATTGGCCCAATCTCGCCCTGTTCCAAAGGTGGGCACAGGTATGAGACATGTAAGGTTGCAAGGGAAGGTTTGCAGGAGGCTAGGGTCGGTCAGAAGAAGCAATATGACAGGAAGGTGACGAAGCAATCCCTCAAGGCGGGAGATCAAGTCCTGGTACTGCTTTCCCACGGGTCACAACAAGCTGCTGATGCATTGGAAAGGACCATTCACCATCACTGAAAAGGTCGGTCGGGATTACCGAATTGATGTGAATGGGAAACTAAAACTTTTCCATGCGAATTTTTCTCCGCAAATATATTCAGCGTGAGACACACACATAGGCGCAGCAGCAATCATTGATGAGGTGAAGGAGACCCAGCAGAAGAAGGGGAGATTTTGTTGCCTGAGTTTCCAGGAGAAGAGTCATACAGGGATGTGTCACTGTATGAAGGGCTAGACAGTAGGAGTTCTAGGTTTTGTTGTCGGAGGCGACACAAAGCAGCCAGAAAGGGTACGCAACGAGTGGAGAAGGAGTGTTTAGCTGTCGTGTGGGCCGTGCAGAAGTTCCACAAATACTTGTATGGGAAAGAGTTCGTGATAGAGACAGATCACCAACCACTCAAATTCTGCAGGAGGCGCAGTTGAAAAACAGCAGAGTGCTGCGGTGGGCAATGGCATTGCAGCCCTACAGGTACGAGTGCAGTACATTCCCGGTCGACAGAATGTCGGAGCTGACTATTTATGCCGTGTAGTCTAGCAAGCTGCAACTCAGAGGAAGTCAGTCATATCCGGGGTGCTTTGTTGATAATATGTGTTGATGACAGTTATGTTGATTGGATATGGGTTCATTCCATTGGCTATGGTTCATATTCTTTGTGTGAGACTTGTTCATATTTTCTTTGTGAGACTTGTTCATGTGAATGTAGTTATGCTTGGAGCATTACAGTCGCTTGGGTAGTGATACATTATTTGCAATAATGAGGATGGAGATTCCTCAGTGAAGCGTCATGGATCGTGATCATACTATATTGTGCTTTTCATAGGAATTGTGAAGAGAAGATGTGGCAAATCCGCAAGTAGGGGAATTGCATAGGTGCGCACAGAGGTCGTTATAAAATGAGTCGAATAACGCAAGAGTGCACGTCAATGATAACTCATTGGAGTGGTATTCACTAATGATATATTTTATAATTTGTAACCGGTTGTTGTAAAGTATTTTTCAAAACTTTGCACGTGTAGCTGTGGGTCAGCAAATTCGGTTGTTGTCTTTTTTGTACCGTTGTTTTGAGACAATGCGGAGCATGGTCTTTTGCAAGGGGGAAATTGTCACGGTCAAAATAAACTCAACCAAACTCGTGGTCAATCGCCACCAGCCCAGTTGGACTTAAGCTATAACGCAAATATTCTGGGCGTCAGGCGGACGGCCCCATGGTTCGGATCAGGCAATTAAGCAAAGGGGGAGGCTAATCCTCATCCTCCACAGACGGTCTGTCCAACCAGCCGGACTAAATAGCTGGACCGACGCATTCACCTGTCGCCTCAGCCAATTAAAGGCTATTTTTAGCTCTCGTGGAGACAGCACTGTCTGCTAGACGGACTAAGCTGTCTGGCCGAATGTCTCGATTGGTCTGCCAGCCAACGTCTTAGAGCCTACCCAGACTCATCTAGCCACTTTAGAGTGACCAGTGTCCACGAGTTAAGCCACACGGCGCCAGTTAAGTAGGAAAGGGGGGAAGGTAGTGTGTGGTGGGGGTAAAATTTCTAGCTAATCAATTAAATGACCAATTGACCACCACAGAGAGTAAGGTGTGTAGGCGTGAATATCCAATGGAATTAGGGGGAGATAACTTCGGGGTGTCAGGGGTTAAAAATACTAAACCAATGGTACTCGCCCTTGTTGGACAGATCGGAACGAATAAGAAGGATGTGAGAGTGAGAGAACGAGAGAACGAGGGGAGAAACGAGGGGAGGAACGAACAGAGAGACAGAGAGAGAGAGGTCTGAGTGTAATCTCTGAGGAGAGAAAGCAGAGAGATGAGGGGAGGAGAGAAGAGAACCAAGTTGAGAGATTAGCATGAGATAGTCTGCAGAGGAAGGACTGAGGAGAGATGTGGAGAGAGAGAGAGAGTTGCTAACTAATGAAGAAGAAAAGAAGGAAAAAAAAAAAGAGAAAAGAAAAGCAACCATGTCCATTTGATAAGAGCAGACTAGAAGAGAGAGAGAGAGAGTGCAATGCGTTAATGCAGGAAGAAAGAAAGGAGGAACAGATCGATGTTGATAGTCACTGTTCTATCCTAACCGGGGGTTCGACCTCAAAACCTGGCAGCGTCACTTCGCCAAGCAGAACCACAGACCAACGCCAACAGTCTCACCTGACCAGGCGCCATCAGGCCAAAACCAGTGCCAGCAGTTGTGTCGTGTTGTGAAAGTGACAGTGAAAAGAAAAAAGAAAAGAAAAGAAAAGACAGTGATTCGTGAATAGTTAAGATCACCTGGCCAGGTAAAGTAGAAATCTGTTTATACCCGGGTTAGTTAATGATGTTTTAGACAAATGATTTTGTGAAGTTCGGGAAAGAGAGAATGTTTTAATTTGTTTGATTCCATATGCATTGATGGTTCGTTCTATGAACATGTGTAGTAAAGTTATAGACTTACTAGTGGTTTTGATGTGACGAATGCATGATATATGAATGAGATCGTAAGCAAGCTGTGAGTGTGTTTGGGCTGTGCGCTAGTCCTTCCTCCATCGACATCACCCGAGGTTGACAGTGTGTGTGTGTGTGTGTGTGTGTGTTGCTAACCGGAACTGCAGTGATCGGTGCTCACAAGTTTTGTAGCCTTGGTGTGCTAGCCTATGTCAAGTGGTCTGACACAGCCTTAAAGCCAAGGCGGATCTCCTGCAGTGGCTGCCCAAGAAATAATTCACTCGCCTCGAACGACACGTCACCTCTAGTGAGTGTCTTTTAATGCGGGATAAAGAAAAAAAAAAAAAAGAAAGA
Source organism: Conus ventricosus (assembly GCA_018398815.1). Lineage (NCBI taxonomy): Eukaryota > Metazoa > Mollusca > Gastropoda > Neogastropoda > Conidae > Conus > Conus ventricosus. The sequence goes on along the minus strand of CM031629.1, from coordinate 29,447,713 downwards.
AAAAAAAAACCCAAAAAAACCCGATGCATTACGCATGCTCAGTGTGTTTTGAAATGAGGTAACAGCAGACAGCAATTGAAAACGAAGTTACAACAACAACAACAAAAAATTACTATTCTGCCGAACAAAAGAGACAAACAAATGACAAGACAAAACACGACGCGTTTCGACCTCTTAGGTCTTCTTCAGGCAAGCCAAAACAACATTGAAGACGATGAACACGAAGAAGGGGCAATCATTATCTCCTCACACTGGGCGCAAAATGGAGGCAGCTTCCTTTTCATCCCACTTCCATCTTGTTGGTTCGTTTTCATTGTCTTGAATGGTGTTTGTCTTGCCTGGGCCGGAATAGCTCAGTGGTAGAGCGCCGGACTCGTGATCTTGGGGTTGCGGGTTCGAATCTCCTCTGGACCGTTTCGGTACAGGGGGATTTTTCTCTCGGAGTTAACATTGGTTCTGACTCCATTTCCCATACAGTCCTTCGAAGGAGACTATAAACCGAGGTTCCGTGTGTGAACGCACGCATAACATCTTGCACACACGTAAATCCCATCACCAACTATCGGAAGAAGAGGCCAGTTTAGCCGTTGGTATGGATGACACGTTACACATAGCATGCACCTTCCCCGAAGATGGAGTATGGTTGCCTGAAGGGCGAGATAAAAAAAAGAAAAGAAAAAAAACAACACACACACGGTCATACACACAAAATGCCACTCCCTTTGTTGGGTAGATGGGATTAACCCTTGCCTTTCTATACAGGGGGTGTCCGCAGGAGCATCAGCCTGCATACGCAGAAGAAGAAGTTTGTCTTGCCTGAAGAAGACCAAAGAGGTCGAAACGCGTCGTGTTTTGTCTTGTAATTTGTCTTTTTCGTTCGGCGGAAGAGCAACGTTCCTTTTAACTTGATGGTGAGTGCATTCTGACGGGAATACAAACATGTTATTCACCAATATGGGAGCATACCAACAGCGGCAAAAACCTAGTCCACAACTTCAAAACAGATGGAAGTAACGGCGACTTCGAGAGGTTTAAACGGGCGCGATTCCAAAGGATGTGTTTCTCCGCCTCCATGGACATGACGTAGCGTGTGATTTGTCACGTCCAAGAGTGAATGAAGATAGACTACACTGAAGAGAGAGAGCCAGAAACGAAGCAAATTTTGGGTGGAAAACTTCACAGTGAACTCACATTTGCCCCTCGTGTCACGGGGACTTTTTATCGACCAGTTTGGACACGCGTTCACCAACTCAACCGAGTTATTCAGCAAAGACAAAACTTTGGGAGGGGAAGGGGGGGGGGGGGGGGGGGGCGTGGATAGATGATAACTGAAATGATAAAAATTCAAAATTTTTTTGTACAACTGTCTCGTTGGAATGGACGATTACAATAGAGATGAAATGTTTACCCACTGCAGAAAAACCGGTACGGTAGC
>CM031629.1:29431278-29441278 GCA_018398815.1 Conus ventricosus | reverse complement strand
AACGGCGGCCTCTCGTTTGAAAACTCTATCAGATAACTTCCCTTGGTAGTGTTTCTGGCATAGCAATGTTTTTAAAACAGGTTGCATCGGGATTTGGAGGCACGCTCGAAACCTCACGACTCCGTGCGAACAGACTGCGACAGCTGGGACGTAACAAGGTGGCAGTGGCTCCAAATCCGTTACTGCCTAAATTGGAATTCCGACCGAGGTCAACATTGTATGTGCAGACCTGTTTGTGGCCGGCCCTCTTTTGTGTGTGTACGTACGCAGCTTGTGGTGGAGCTCTTTTCGTGTGCATATGCACGCGGGCTTGTGACTGAACCGCCTTTCGTGTGTATATTCCCAAAGCTTGTGGCTGTATCACTAGCGGTGACGTGCTTACGCTCGGCAGCCCGTGCCGTACCCCTCTTGGATATACGCACGCAGTTAATGCGAACTCTTTCGTGCGTGTAAGTAGTAACGACACATGTAGCATAACCCCCTTTCGTGAGTAGGAAGCACTACTATGATAGCCCCTGATTATAAAGATTGTTGTGCGTTTCGGTGGATATGGAAACAAACACAAAGCTATCACCGAGTGAGGTTGTGCACCGCCTAGGCATATCCCCATTGTCCTCTGAATACTGTATACCGCTCAATTACGAGTCTTTTTTGTTAACAGTTTTCGCCACTGGACAAGATATATAAACTATGGATTGTCGGGTTTGAAAAACTAGGAAGGTTGTCTCTGAAACCGTATTTAGAGGCCTAATATGACACTTCTTCTACAGTGAAAGGAGACGCATGTTCGTAGCGTGTTTTTGGTCATTGTTGAATGAGTCTTTGCACATAAAACCGATCATGAGGACCTTCCGTGATAATTTTGACCAACAACCATAGTAAGGGACTTGACTCTGGTGAGGTGTTAGTATGAAGTTTTTGGGCAAAGCATCTATTGGTGAAGTACAGTATGATAGCAAAACAAGCAGTGTCTGTAGTGATGGTGACTGTATTCTGATACTGAAGTACTGTGATGCCAACACTATTATTTATGATACTATATTACTTGACCGGGGATCGGTACCTCTGTCTGTGGTCTGTTCCCAGCACTAATTGTTGCCTTGACCTGTGTGACATATTGATTGAATATTTGAATTGCCACGTGGCTTACGTTGGGTGGGCGGTGCAAGGACCAGCCGCCCCTCCCAGGCCACGATCCATTTCAATCCATTAGCCAGCCTTTCATCCGACAATCTGCTGACCAGTCAACTATCAATCACCCCTACAACTGTGCTGACCATTCCTGCCTATTTCCATCCAGGCAAACCATCATCAGAAAAACAAATAGAGAAGTAGAAGAAGAAGAATAAGCAGAAGAAGAAGATAGAAGAAAGAAGAAGAAAAGAAGAAGAATAAGAATGATGAATAAGAAGAAGAAGAAAAGAGAAGAAGAACAAGTAAGAAAACAACACAACTTCATCAGCATCATACTACACCAACTCACCCTAACATCCATTTTGATTAGTGTAATCGGAGTTCGAGCATTCCACCACGAACAAAGAAAGCAGGAGGCTGCTGCCTTGCTTGATAACAAACAAACTAACTGGCCGATGTGTACCACAAAACGCCAGACACTGTCATTCGCTTGCCTTTCAGCCGTGTCATCATATCAATCTGTCGACCGTGAAGCAACCAATCAGCCCATCACCCAAGATCAGTCATTCCAGTCAGTGAGTCATCAGTCAGTCATCGTCAACTCTCTTGACGGACCTTCAGTGCGCAGTTGTGCCTGGACAAACTCATCTCCGCGTCCAACCACTGCGGCCAACATGCACTGCTTCAGCGTCCCGGCTACAGTCCCCTCCCTTCAACATGCCGCCAACTTTCCCTAACCCCCGCTGCCCCAGACTATCACAAGCACTTCCCGTGATTGCCTCCTCCTTCCCGCTTTCTGCCAGACCGCTGCTTCCGCCTCTGTGCGGGGCCAGGAGGGGGAGCCGCGTATGAGAGGTTTTGACTCCGACTATGACGACGACGACGGCGGCGGCACGTTTCAGAGAACTGCTTTTGGCTGCGTGCAGGACGACGATTTCGGAGAGGGCTGTGCATGGATGGTTTAGTCGTCCGCCCCGCCTTCTTCATAGGCTCCACGCACGCGTGTCTCCAGGCGATCCTGGTCTCCGCCTTCCCGTGCATACGCGTGGCTCCTGTGGACACCAAACGCTGCTGCGTCCCTGTAATCCCGTGTCATCTCTGAACGTTAGAACACGATTCGTCATCCAACACCTCGCATGCATTCCAAGATCGAGGCTGCCGTCAGGAGTCTGGATCATCGCTCCTGTGCGTTTACCTTCCGATCGAAAACTGGCAGGAATCAAGAAGCCGATCGGTCGCTGAGACTATTCACTAATTCTGACTTTCCTGCGCGTGGTGCCTATTCCGAACTTCTCTGTCCTATCACAGCGCAGCAACACCGAGTCATTCGTCTTTCCAGACATCCGGGTCTACCCTGTCTCGTCAGAGAAACGGGAAGCTAGAACTTCCACACTACCTCCACCGACCACCACCTACCCCCTGCGCCAAGCTCGACGCATGCCCGAGCGAAGGTGTCAGCCTCACTCTAATACTAGAGGCCTGGGGGGCTTCCCTCAAGCGCTAGACGCCGGTGGAGACGGGCTGGAGAGAGTTTCCCAGCCATGATCTCCTCCATTCTGGAACACATCCGCGTACGCTGAGACCCTGGACAACATCAGTCTGCAGGATGCGGGAACTTGCCAACAGGTGGAGGACGAAACATCCGCCCTGGCGGCTCGACTGCACGAAACCCCCTTAGGAGCGCTTCAGATTCAGAGCGAGCTTCTCCGCCGACGGTCCCATCCCCTGCATCGTACTATACGTCTTAGGCGCCGCGGATCGCGTCGTCCAACCTGGCCTAGGGTGTTCAGTCAAGTCGACATCTCGAGGACTTCAGCAAACCTCGTGCGTAACCGCTATCGGAGGAGTCTGAACGTGACCTTGGGTAAGTTAATAGTACTACAAGAGGAAACTATATTTAAATATTTATATATATATATATATAATATATATATATAATATATATGTTGTTGTGTGTGGGGGTGTGTGTGTGTGGGGGATGAAGAGTAGAGTGAGATGGAGAGAGAGAGAGAGAAGAGGAAGAGTGAGAGTGAAGATGTAGGTTTTATTTTCACAGGTTATATTCTCAGACTAAACCCCGCCCGCACAGCGCTCAACTAAACGACGTCCAACTAGCATAATTTGAATAAGATGAAATACTAAAACAAGTTGAACATCTTTTCCCACAGGACGATTTTTAATGGATCAATATATATATATATTGATATTATTATATATACTATATATATATGATGTGTGTGTGGTGTGTGTGTGTGTGTGTGTGGGGTGGGTGTGTGGTGTGGAAGAGAGAGAGAGAGAGAGAGAGAGAGAGTAGAGAGAGAAGAGAGTAGGGGGGTCTGTATGTATGGAATTATAGTTATAAAGTTATGTTGCGGTGCCCGCGCGCGCGCCGCCAGCGCACGCGTGTGTGTGTGTGTGTGTGTTGTGTGGGTGGTGTGTGCGTGCATTTGTCCTGTTTTGTCCATCAGTATTCGCACAAATTATCAAGCAAGGTATCAATGCATAAAGCAATATTCCTTACAATCTAAATAGCTGTCATTGTCCGATCACGGTTTCTGTTTCTGAATATATTCATTACTGATCCAAACTGTCCTTGTCCGAACTAACGAATTACTTGTGATAGTATTCCTTTCTGGAGGTAAAACTGTCATCGCTACAACAGGGATATTAGTTGGTGCTTATCCCTTCTTTACTGAGGAAACTAACACGTTGTATAAAAAATCGAACATAGTATTTTATCGTCTGTAAAATATTCCTTACTGGAGCTATCTCTCACTGACAAACTATATGATTTTGTCTGTGTAATTATCCTCACTCAAAAAAACTAGCTCTGGATGTATTATGGAAATTCTTTTTTATAATTTTCTCTGCATATATCATTATTTATTTTTTATTGACTGCGACCAGAATGTGTCTCTAACGTACGTGAGCTTGGTATTGATCATCGTCATCTGCATCGTCTGGTCGTCGCAGCTTTCATTATCATTATTAATATTTAATCATTATTTATTTTTACATCTTCAACAGTCATCACATCTTCATCATTATCATCATCATCATCTTCATTCTCCATCTCTACGATCACCATCACCTATCATCATCTGCATCACTTCATCATCATCGTCATCTTCAACATCATTACTTCATTTGTTGTTGTTTATTCCTGCTGAATATCCATCACCGTATCGAATAATGTTGCGTTCGTTACAGGCGCATGTCTCTTCGTCTTATTGATGAAATTTCGCGGTTTTGGGCTCGACTGACCAGATTTTACGCGCCGCGAAAGTAATTCATTGATCATATCATAATTTCTGTCTTTTGGAATAACTTCGAATGATCAATCATCCTCTGCTCTGATGCCGTTATGTTGTTGCATTCAAAAACCAGAATACGTTGGCCCAGTGCCTTGAAAATACAACATTAACCATGTCAGAGAGAAAAGGAAGAATTTGTCCTTCAATCAAGGCATAATTACTTGATACGTTGCTAGCAGAGCTCTTTCATCATAGATACAATCTCTTTGATATACCATTTTACCCTGCTCTTTGGGTGGGTGACACTTCATGAACAAGAGCTACAAGCAACACGGTCGCAATAAACTTTCAAAATGCAGTAAAGACATACCCATGATAGACTTGTATAAATGTTTCCACCAACGATTTTGCTGATGAATTCCAATGGTTGATTTTTCTGTGGTGCAGGGTTTCCCGTCTTTCAATAATCGCCCAGAATCTCTGTTGGCCTTAAAGTCCTTCTTTAAGATTTTCGATATTGGGTGTTTTACAGGTCTACAGTCATCTACTACAGTATTTTTCATTTTTCAAAAAATGAATTCGCCGAAAAGTTAATTGGATAGAAAAACGACTTTTTGCACATGATCCTGTGTAAAACCCCGCGCGGTAGAACCGAAAACCGTGACGTCAGCTTGATGACTGGCCTGTCAGCCGCGACCTATACAACTATGCCAACGCAAGGTGAAATCAACACGATTGCGGATCCCCACTGCCTAAAAATCACGAGGGTCTGATATTTTGTGCTTAGGCGATGCGCAGCTCAGGCTGGAGACGGATATTCGTTTGCGACACATTTCCCATCTGATCCAATACTCGTAAGAAGAGGATTCGTTTGCGTGCAACCAGGCGGGCAGCTAAAGTTCTGTACCCCACGTCAGTTCCAGCTGAACCGCGGATTCGATCTATTCGACTATTGGCGAGCCCCGTAGAGTGATAAAAACTTCGTCTGCTCTGTCGCTATACTTTGAAGGCGTAGTGGTAACCCTCGTACAGAATTAGTTCTGATAGTCGCTTGTGTTATTCTGTTTCTTATCTAAGGACAGATCTCACTTTTAAATTGAATGAACACGTAAGCTTGAGATGAATTCTCTTCCCTCGCCGTCCACGCGGATCCATCAAGAAAGTCAGTCGGTAGCGCTCCCTCGAACTTCGGTAAAGTCCGAACGCCTTCGGTTAGCGTGTGTTCGGGCTTCCAGCTGGTACTGATCGACCGGGTAAAAGAATCGTAGCGGTTCAATCTGATAAGTACAGCATGGCAGAAACATCCCCAGATTCACTAATGGGCTTCGCATCTAGTCACTGCTTTACATATAAATTGTACTACGGAGCGAGGTGTTCATGAACCATCAAAATCGCTGCCTCGGCCGTGCCTGACCATCATTGACGTCCTCATCCAAGACATTTAGCCAGCCAAGAGTTTAGTTGATTTCCCTCCCTTTTGTTGTACAGTAAAATGCCTCTTTCGCATGATGATTGTGATCGGAGCGAATCGGATGTTTATTTTGAACCAATTTATCATACATTTCATATTTCTTGCTTAGATGACCATTATCCCAAAAAACCTCTAAATTAACCTTTACATGTTCGTCAATTCTCTGAGATTGTCATTTTTGTTGTTTGGTTGTATATTTTCACCAGGTAAAAAAAATTCAGCTGCTACAATATGTAAAAAATACATCTTGATAAGTTCCAGATGAAAAGTAAATCGATCTTTTTTTTGCAAAAACGTCTGGACTTAACAGATTCTTGTTGTTATCGTTTCACCGTTTTTTTGTTGCTTTTGTTTGTTTTGGCTTTGCAACCATTCTTACTGATGTTATTTCGGTTTTAGTGGTATAACTGAGTGGTTATTTAGGTTTTTAGTGTTATAACTGATGTTATTTAGGGGTATTGGGATAACTGATGTTATTTAGGTTTGTATGGTATAGTGGTAAATTCATTTTCTCTCGTGTTATATTTCATTTTTGTTTATTCATTTTGGTGTTTTGGGTGGTGATAGTGTTTTGTCGGTTTTTTTTTTTGGGGGGGGGGGAGGGGGGGGGGTATATGTACTTTTTATATTGTTCTTTTTTCTTTCTCGTGCTTTATTTTTTTCAACCGAGTTTCAATGCTGAAGAAATTTGCATACGACCTTAGAGTCTGTTCATCTCCATCACCCTGAGTAAGCCATCACTCCGCCATTCTCTCTGAACTGATACGGGTAATTATGTAACATGTTGCCGGGATTTGATGGACAGGGTTGCGCTCTGTGGTGACCGCTTGACAGCCCCCCCCCCCCCCCCTCCCCCCCCCCTTTTCCGTCACCTTCCAAGGACTACCGTTGCCCGTAAGCACACGGTCAAGAGCCGCAGGGACAGTTTCCCATGGAAACAGTGACGGCTGTAGCTGTACTCTGATGAACATGCAGGCTCACAATCGTGACTGCAGGGTTTTCCAGGTAATCAGTAAGTCTACTTCAAAAAAACATATTGCTGTTACAATGTGGATCATAAACGGTTCAACTGGGGAGTATAACTGTTTCCGCAAGGTCACAGAATGTTTTAAGTGTTGTTTTTTTTAATAAAATCGCGTTATCCCGATGATGAGCTCATGGTTTTCCTATTTTTGTCTGGAAAAGCGCATTGTTGGAAAAGAGTTTTTAAAATACCCAAACATTGTGATCATGCATTTTCTTTCTTTTGCCGGGATTTGTCGGGGATCTCTGCTGTTTTCCGTGCATCAACGTTTTCTTCGAATATTCTGTTTATCTCAGAGAAACAATATAACTCTTTGCATTCCCAAGGAAAACATGGAGAACAATTGTGATCCAGAGAGTAACCTAGAAAACAGAACGATGTCCCGTGACATCAGTTATGACCTTGAGGAATAGTTGATCTCAGAATAGTACTTGTTTACCCCCCTCTGTTCGCCATTTTCCTGGATGTTAATCCAAGTTTTCCCCCCTGAAATAATAAAAACACTTACTGTCACCGTAGAAGCTAAGACGCCTCCCAGCTTTTCTCTAAAAACTCCACGTACCGACCAAACCATCTGACACAAGGCTGAGCTCTCGACAAACATTGCCTGACTACGACACTCCACCTCTCGACGCGGTACAGCAGAGGACGTGCTTTTTCCAAGGACATACCAGAATGTAACAAATTTCCTCAGTAGGTTGAGTGGACACTGAGTCTCGGACGCTTCCAAGCCAGCTGGCCTCCATCTTTAGAACCTATACAACCCCCCCCCCCGTTCCCCACCACCCTTCACTCCCTCCCCCCCTTACCTCCTCCTGACCACTATTCCCTACAGATCCCACCCCTCCCCCCCCCCCCCCCCCCAGGCATCCTTCCCATCACTTTCTACTCCTTTCCCCCCCCCGCCCTTTCCCCCCCCCCCCCCCCCCCCCCCCCCCCCCCCGTGGCCTGACGTTTTCGGATCAGTGTCATGTGACTGTCAAAACTTCTGTCACCTTTCGGTCCAATTATCTTTCGGCTCAGGCCACCTTTCGTATCGCGAAAATCTCTTGTCGGTCCAGATCACCTTCGTTAGTATCTTTCGGTCAATCACTTTCGTTTATGTACCTCACGGTCCAATCACCTTTCGTGTTAAGTTATCTTTCTGCGGTCCAATCACTTCGTTAAGTTACCTCACGGTCCAATCACCTTTCGTTAGTTATCTTTCGTCCTATCACCTTCGTTTAAGTTACCTCACGGTCCAATCACCTTTTCTTAAGTTATCTTCTGTCCAATCACCTTTCGTTTTAAGTTATCTTGCGGCCAATCACCTTTCGTTTAAGTTACCATCACGTCCAATCACCTTCGTTTAAGTTATCTTTTCGGCCAATCACCTTTCGTTTAAGTTAGCTCACGGTCCTGATTCACCTTTCGTTTTATTTATCTTCGTCCATTCACATTCGTTTAAGTATTTTCGTTCGCAATCACATTTTCGTTTATTTATTCGTTAAGTTATCTTGCGGTCCAATCTCCTTTCGGTTTAAGTTATCTTTCGGCCAATCACCTTCGTTTATTCTTTATGGGCCAATCGACCTGTCGTTTAAGGAGGTGAATTGAACATGTTTCGTTTAAGTTCTTATGGGCCAATCACCTTTTGGGTTTAATTTTCTTATTTCAAATCACCTTACGTTTTAGGATCTATGGCCCAATCCCCTTTCGTTAAATTACCTATGGGCCAATCATCGGGTGTAAATTACTATGGTCCCATGCTCCTTTCGTTTTTATTACCTAGTTGTCAATGACCTTTCGTTTAAATACCTAAGTGTCCCCCAATCACCTTTTCGTTTAAGTTTCCTTACATCCAATCACCCGTACGCCCAAGTTACTTTACACCCTGTCATCGTCCGTTCTGTCCCTTTCGGTTCTATCACCTGATAAGTCCCTTTCTGGTGCAGGTCTGTGATCCTTGTTTTTCGCCTTGTCCCGACCACTTTAAACACATTCTGTTTTGGAAGTCTCGGATATTTTCCTTGCTGTTTGATGATCTGGGTATTTTTATGTCAGTCCGACTTTTGGGTCTCAGTTACTTTTTGAAGCGTTGTACCCTTAGAGTGCGGTCACCTTCTGTCCACGATTTGTTGCACGTGTTTGTACATGTTTATGCAGTTATCTGTATTCATCAACAGCACCAGCAGTAACAAAGATCGCCATTTCGAGTCCTAATAACTACTCAAAAGAATTTAAGGCCACACAGTTTCATCACTCCCCATAATAACTTCATATGTAAGGTCCGACAGCTGAAAATCAACCATCAAACATTTAATTCATCAGTTGATCATCGATTGTACACTATTTCATCTAGAAGTGCAGAATCAATTATCGCGAACATCTCATTGACATGACACACCCCCATTTTGCTTATTTCTGAACAACTGACTGTCATAATGTCAGATCAATATCGTGTGTACCGCCCTTTGGCGTTGATGCAGGCAGGCAGCGGCGGTCGCATTGGATCTGACCAAATCTGAGGGTGTCTGGGGGATCGCCTGCCCACTCCTGCTCCAGATTCCTGTCAGTCGTCGAGATTGTGTGCAGGAGGGATGTTGTTTGCGTATTCTTCGGCCCAGAACATCCTAAAGATTTTTGATGGGGTTTCTATCAGGTTGAGCGGCATGCCATCTCCCCTGTGACTTGCTGCTGCTGAGAAATCTGTCCGAACCCGAGCTCTGTGCGCCTGGCGTATCGTCCTGTAGTATGGCTCCTGTTCCAATGGCCTGCAAAGCTGGTACAGGATGGCGATAGGATCCAGAATGTCGTTGCCCTGTAGCTACGCCGTAGGATAGCCTTGACACTGTGCATGTGTGTCCTGAAATTTTAAAAAAAAAAAAAATTTCACTTTTCAAAATTTAAAATTACGACTTTGATGTCGCAGTTTGAAAAAGAAAATCGATCTTTATTTAGCAAAAACTGTCTGTTACGTAACAGATTCTGTGTCTGTTATCGTTTTCACCGATTTGTTGTTGCTTTGTTGTTGTTGCTTTTGCACCATTCTTACTGATGTTATTTGGGTTTGTAGTGTATAACTGATGTTATTTAGGTTTTTTAGTGTATAACTGATGTTATTTAGGTTTGTAGTGT
>CM031629.1:29413980-29421937 GCA_018398815.1 Conus ventricosus | reverse complement strand
CCCCTTTCTTGTATCTTTCTTTACTTTCCCCTTTCTTGTATCTTCCTTTCTTTCCCCTTTCTTCTATCTTTCTTTACTTTCCCCTTTCTTGTATCTTCCTTTCTTTCCCTTTCTTCTATCTTCCTTTACTTTCCCCTTTCTTGTATCTTCCCTTTCTTTCCCCTTTCTTCTTCTTCCTTTACTTTCCCCCTTTCTTGTATCTTCCCTTTCTTTTCCCTTTCTTCTATCTTCCTTTACTTTCCCCTTTCTTCTATCTTCCCTTTCTTTCCCCTTTCTTCTATCTTCCTTACTTTCCCCTTTCGTTTCTTTTACATTTCTTTTCTCTTTTCTTCGTTCATTCGATTCTTTCTTCCTGATCACATTTTCATCCCGGGGCTGAGTGATTAGCACCGAACCGTGCAATGTATCTAAGAGGACAGGTGCCCGAAGAAGTGGTGGGAGAGAGAGGGGATGGTGGGTGAGATGAAATGACGTGTGGGAGGAAGAGGAGAGCAGTGGGCTTAGGGGGTGGGAATGGAGGATGGCAGTGAGGAGACGGTTGAGGGTTGGAGGAATCGTCATCTCCATCGTAGAGAGCAAAAAATAAAAATAAACAAAAATTCAAAACAAAACCAAAAAAAGATGAAATATCTATCGTGGCAGACATGTTATTGTCTCAATATTTTATCCTGGCAGACGTGTTATTTTCTCAATATTTATCCTGGCAATCGCGTTATTCTCTCATATCTATCTGGTAAATGCGTTATTCTCTCAATATTTATCCTGGCAGACGCGTTATTCTCTCAATACTTTATCCTGGCAGACGCGTTATTCTCTCAATATTTATCATGGCAGACGCGTTATTCTCTACTATTTATCCTGGCAAACACATTATTCTCTCAATATTTATCTGGAAGATGCGTTATTCTCTCAATATCTATCCTGGCAGACGCGGTATTTTCTCAATATTTATCCTGGCAAACGCATTATTCTCTCAATATATATCCTGGCAAACACGTTATTCCTCAATATATATCCTGGGAAATGCTTTATTCTCTCAATATTTATCATGGCAAACACGTTATTCTCTCAATATTTATCTGGCAAACGCATTATTCTCTCAATATTTATCCTGGAAGATGCGTATTCTTAATATCTATCCTGCAGATGGGTATTTATCAATATTTCTGGCAAAACGCGTTATTCTCTCAATATTATCCTGGCAAAATGCGTTATTCTCTCAATATTTATCATGGCAAACACGTTATCATCTCAATATTTATCTGGCAGACGCGTTATTCTCTCAATATCTATCCTGGCAGACGCGTTATTTTCTCAATATCTATCCTCGCAGGACGCGGTATTCTCTCCTGGCAGACGCGTTATTTTCTCACTATCGATCCTCGCAGACGCAGTATTTAATTTTCACTTCACAGTTGTCACCGACGCCGTCACGATGTACTGTCACGCTGTCTGTCTCTTTTACTCTCTGTGCCCACACCTTTCTTTCTTTTCTTTTCTTTCTTTTTCTTTCTTCCTTTCTTTTGTCTTCTTGTCTTTCTTTCTGTTCTTCTTCTTTCTGTCTTTCTGTTTCTTTCTTTCTTTCTTTCTTCTTTCTTTTCTGTCTTTCTTTCTGTCTCTTTCTTTCTTTCTTTTTTCTGCCTTTCTTTTTTTCTTCTTTCTTTTTCTTTGTCTTTCTTTCTGCTTTCTTTTCTTTCTTTCTTTTCTTTCTTCCTTTTTTGTCTTCTTTCTTTCTTTCTTTCTTTTTCTTTCTTCTTTCTTTCTTTCTGTCTTTATTCTGCTTTCTTTCTGTCTTTCTTTTCTGTCATTTTCTTTCTTTCTTCTTTCTTCCTTTCTTTCTATTCTTTCTTTCTTTCTTTCTTCTTCTTCTTTCTTTTTCTTTCTTTCTTCTGCTTTCTTTCTTTCTTTCTTTCTATTTTCTTTCTTTCTTTCTATCTTTCTTTTTCTATCTTTCTTTCTTTTTTCTGTCGTCTTTCTTTCTTTTTTCTTTCTTTCTTTCTTTCTTTCTTTCTTTTATCTTTTTTCTTTTTCTTTCTTTTTTCTTTCTTTTTCTTTTTCTTTCTTTCTTTCTATCTTTTTTCTTTCTTCTTTCTTTCTTTCTTTCTTCTTTCTTTCTTTCTGTCTTTCTGTCTTCGTCTTTCTTCCTTCTTTCTTCTTTCTTTTCTGTTTTCTTTCTATTTTCTTTCTTTCTTTCTTTCTTTCTTTCTGTCTTTCTTTCTTTTTATCTTTTTTCTTTTTCTTTCTTTCCTGTCTTTCTTTCTTTTTCTTTCTTTTTCTTTCTTCTTTTTTTTCTTTCTTCCTTTCTTTTTTTATCTTTCTTTCTGTCTTCTGTCTTTCTTCTTTCTTCTTTCTTTCTTTCTTTCTATCTTTCTTTCTTTCTTTTCTTTCTTTCTATCTTCTTCATTCTTTTTATTTTTCTTTCTGTCTTTCTTGTCTTTCTTTCTGTTTATCTTTCTTTCTTTCTTTCTTTCTTTTTATCTATCTTTTTCTTTCTTTTTCTTTTAGTCTTTCTTTCTTTCCTTCTTTCCTGCAATAGGAACTGCTGCCACAGTCTCCGCTGTCCGCTCTCCGTCATCAGCCACACACACTACTCAGGGACAGCTACAAACCCCAAAAACTTTAGTGTTCAGCCTCTTCTGCACGATGAAGAACGAGGAAGAGTTAACAATGGAAAGGTTTATTGTTCCACCTGGTCCTAAAGACCCTGGTCAAAGTGAGGGAGAAGAGCTGCACTCAGAATGTACATTGTTCTTATCACAGCGTACAAGAAGGGCTACGCTAAAAGGCTTTTTGTTTCATCTCTCCTAAAGAATCTGCTCACAGAAACGAAAAAGAGCGACACTCCCAATTATGTGTTGTTCTAATGACAGAATGTAGGAAGAGTCTATTTTTCCCTTTCTTGTATCTTCCTTTATTTTTCCCCTTTCTTCTATCTTCCTTTATTTCCCCTTTCTTCTATCTTCCTTTATTTCCCCTTTCTTCTATCTTCCTATATTTCCCCTTTCTTCTATCTTCCTTTATTTTTCCCCTTTCTTCATCTTCCTTTATTTTTCCCTAAAGGATCCTACCCGTCCTTCTTCACCTACCCCCTCTCCACCCCTACCCCTTCACCAAATCAACTTTCACAGCATCTTCATTCTTTAATCTAAACTGCTTTCGTTCGCTGCCCGTACTTCAGTCAAGTTGTTCCCCTTTCTTTTCTTTTCTTTTTTTTTTGTTTTTTGTTTTTGTTTGTTTGTTGTTGTTGTTGTTGTTCAAAACAGTCATCCTCTTCAAAGGGCTGTAACTCCAGCATTCTTTTTAAAACGTCATCCTCTTCAAAGGCCTGTAACTCCAGTTTTCTTTGTAAAAGTCATCCTCTTCAAAGAGCTGTAACTCCAGCATTCTTTTAAAAGTCATCCTCTTCAAAGGCCTTTAACTCCAGCATTCTTTTAAAAAGTCATCCTCTTCAAAGGCCTCGTAAAAACTCCAGTTCTCTCTTCGTAAGAGTCATCCTCTTCAAAGAGCTGAAACTCCAGCATTCTTTGTAAAAGTCACCCTCTTCAAAGATCTGTAACTCCAGCATTCTTTTAAAAGTCATCCTCTTCAAAGATCTGTAACTCCAGCATTCTTTTGTAAAAGTCATCCTCTTCAAAGATCTGTAACTCCAGCATTCTTTTTAAAAGTCATCCTCTTCAAAGATCTGTAACTCCAGCATTCTTTTGTAAAAGTAATCCTCTTCAAAGGCCTTTAACTCCAGCATTCTTTTGTAAAAGTCATCCTCTTCAAAGGCCTTTAACTCCAACATTCTTTTGTGAAAGTCATCCTCTTCAAAGGCCTTTAAACTCCAGCATTCTTTTGTGAAAGTCATCTCTTCAAAGGCCATTAACTCCAGCATTTTTTTGTGAAAGTCATCTTCTTCAAAGGGCCGTAACTCCAGCATTTTTTTTATAGTAAAAGTCATCCTCTTCAAAGGCCTTTAACTCCAGCATTCTTTTGTGAAAGTCATCTTCTTCAAAGGGCCGTAACTCCAGCATTTTTTTATAGTAAAAGTCATCCTCTTCAAAGATCTGTCACTGCGTCGTTGCAATAACCCGCCCCTCTCTCGCTACTTTGGGTAATAATTATGGAAGAAAATGGCTTGTAGCGGAAAGCAGTTACTGGCTTCATCTTCTTTTTTTTTTATGAGAGAGGTTATTCTTACAGCAGTGTCGATGGAATTAGTGCATAAATCGACCAGCGACTCTGAACCCTGCTTTAACTGTGTGTGTGTGTGTGTGTGTGTGTGTGTGTGTGTGTGTGTGTGTGTGTGCACGCGCGTGCGTGTGTGTGTGTGTGTGTGTGTGTGTGTGTGTGTGTGTGTGTGTGTGCGCGCGCGCGTGCGTGCGTGCGTGCGTGCGTGCGTGCGTGCGTGCGTGCGTGTGTGTGTGTGTGTGTGTGTGTGCACGCGGCATATGTGTGTGTGTGTGTGTGTGTGTGTGTGTGTGTGTGTGCCTGTGTGCCTGTGTCTGTGCGTAGGTATGTGGCTAGCTACACTGGTTTTGAAAGAAAGGCGAAATGCAAAAAAACATGAACCCACAAAAAACAAGACGCAGAGTATTGAATGCTAACTGAACACACAATGCTGAACAGGATAAACGGGTTTGAAAGGGTCAGTATTATTCATGCCCCCCCCCCCCCCCCCACCCCACCTCCCTCCCTCTCCCTTGTCTAATATCCATAGTGCGAGCTGGATGTCACCATAGGATGTCGTATGCTCCTTTCACCAAATATCGCCGTACAAAACACAGTCACCCAACTTGACGGGAAACGAGTATGTATATCTAACAAAAAATATCCATAGAATGTACATCTTCATACAAGCATAAGATCATGCCTGGAGGGGGGAGGTGGGGGGGGAGGGAGGAGGGGGGGAAAGAGGGAGGAGGGATGAGGGAAGAAGGGGGGAGTGGGGAAGGGGGGAAGGGGAGGTTAGTCTGAAAAAAGGGGGAAAAAGTCACGAGAATGTATACAACTGTTCTGTTACAACGTGACAATATTGTCATGAGGACGAGGTGAATGCAAAAGAAGATGGGGATGACAATAATGATGATAATCATGATATTAATCCGCAGCACTAACAGCTCAACTTTAAGTTATGAAATCCAGTGCTTACCTCCATATTTATTTATTACCACCGTCTGTCTGCTCACCACAGGAGAATTCAATGTGTTCAATTCAGATCGCTTTCTTCCATATTTCAGAACCATCCCAGCAGAATTCAATTCATGAAATTTAGGCTACCCTTATAACAATAAAAATTAATGAGGATATTTCAACGACTCATCACAACCGAATTCTGTGTGTCAAGTTCAGACTGCCTTTCTCAATAATCATAAAAATTATTATTATTATCATAGTCGTAGGAGTAGTAGTAGCTGAGAGGCTTTCTGAAGAAGAAGAAAAAAAGCCAAGCATTACACAGGTCAAGCGAAAGGGGACAGAGGAAACAGGCATTCACCCATGAAAAGAAAGACAACTCTCTCTCTCTCTCTCTCTCTCTCTCTCTCTCTTCTCCCGTGCAAGCGGTGACGATTGTAGAGGTGAGCGACCTTGTGACCCCATGCCGTTTGTTGATATTCCATTCGAAGCCCAGCCGCCCGTCTAAGAATCCAGCCGGGTCGGAACGGCGACAGGCGGTAGGTACGGGGTCGGTGGTTTCTCGCCATCATCTGGACACTGACGCGACGATTGATGACAGCGGTGACGATGGGGTTGTTCCCCCCCTCCCCTCCCCCTCCCCTCCCCTCAGCTGGGAGGGAGGGAGGGAGGGAGGGCGTGAGACGTGTGTGGGGCGGTGGTGTGTACCACTAGTCTATGGATCGACTGTAGATGCTTGACAGTACCTGCTGAGGTCACAGAAGAAAATGACGTCACCAACACGCTTTGCGTGACACACGACAAAATATTATCGTCTGCACTCCACCAGGTTTAGAAAATACAGACTTGTGTGGTGAGTGAGTCATTACACAACAAAAAGAAAAGGGAGGGGGGAGGTGGGGGGGGGGGGGAGGCCAGCTTTGAACCTCACACAAGCACACGCGTGCGCGAACACACTCACACATGAATGCACGCACGCATGCACGCACATACGCGCACACGCACGCACGCACACACACACACACACACACCCACACACACACACACACACACACACACACACACACGCACGCACGCACGCACGCAAGCACGCACGACGCACGCACACCACACAACACACACACACAACACACACCCCACACACACACACACACACACACACACCCCACACACCACACACACAAAGAGAGAGAGAAAGAGGCCGGAGTTAGTGTGTGTGTGTGTGTGTGTGTGTGTGTGTGTGTGTGTGTGTGTGTGTGTGTGTGTGTGTGTGTGTGTGTGTGTGACAGAGAGAGAGAGAGAGAGAGAGGAGAGAGAGAGCACACACACACACACACACACACACACACACACACACACACACACACACACACTGCTTGAAACAAACTGCAAATAATTCACATACTGACGTTTGCATGCATTGCTGTCCTTAACAGATGCAAATAATTTTTGAAACATTAACAAACTTACATGTAAAAAAAAAAAGCAATACAAATCACTGCAAATTATTTTTTCGAAACACTGGTAACTACGTGTAAAAAGGAATGTAAATCACTTTGAGGAATTAAGTACGAATGAAAGTTGGTTACGATACGGTTATATAAAACAAGAGAGAGAGAGGAGAGAGAGAGAGAGAGAGAGAGAAGACGGAGAGAGAAGAGAGAGAGCAGACAGACAGACAGACAGGACAGACAGACAGACAGGGAGAAAAAGTACAGACAGACAGACAGACAGACAGACACAGACAGACAGACAGACAGGCAGACAGACAGGCAGACAGACAGAGAGAGAGAGAGAAAAGGACACAGACAGACAATGGACAATCAGACCGTCTTTCCGGCGTCCCTTCTTTGTGGTTTGGGGATCGTTCCCTCAGTTGCTGCTTGAGATCAGCAATCTGTGTGAACACACACACACCCCACACACACACACACACACCCCACACACAACACACGCTATTAAAGTTGTTTAAAAAAAAATTAATAAAAAATAGAGGTAATTCACAGGGACTGTTGTTATATGGACAATCGATCGGTGTTTTCAAGGGACAGAACTCACTGCATGGTGGCCTGGCTCTATGCAGTTCAGCCCCTCAGTCCGCTGAACCGCTCAGCTAGAAAGAGAAAATGCTAACATAATATATATATATGGGTGTCAAACTCTGCGCCTATCCTGCAAACAACCTAATAAATAATTCTATCGTTATCCTGGCGATCACTTCGAATGAAGTATTGGATTATTCTCCTAGAGCTGTTGACATGACCCATAAATTGAGAAAAGGCAACTCTGTTTACAAGAGAAAGACATCGGTTATCTTCCCCTTCCCCTCTTTTTTTTTCTCCTTTTCTTTCTTTTTTTTTTCTTTTCTTTTTCTTTACCTTTTTTCTTTTCATTTTTTTTTGTGGGGGGGGGGGGGGGGTGGTTTGTTTTTTTTTTTTTTTTTTTTTAAACCCCGGAACAGGTTTATTATTTTGTAATCTTCTGACCGTTCTTAAGGTTCAGTGTGAAGTCAGTGAAAAGTAATGTCTTCCTTTTCGTTTTCTTTGATCTATAACAGTTTGTATAGAAACGATCGATTGTCGTCAACTTCTACCATCATAATACAACAACAACAACAACAACAACTGCAACAGCAACAGCAGCAACAACAACAACAACAGGAGCGACACATGATGGTGAGGAGTAATTTGCCTATTAGACTCACACGTAATGATGTATCCCACAGAAGATGGAGGGCAGAGGATGGTGGGAAACGAAGTGTGCAGGGCGAAAGACATACATGTAGCGTTTGTTTATGTGATTCAACGCCTACCTCGCGCCGAACTGGATGAGATAAGTG
>CM031629.1:29401480-29408980 GCA_018398815.1 Conus ventricosus | reverse complement strand
CGTCTCACTCTCCTTCATCTCATCGTCCATCCACAAACTAGTTCTTGTCCATCAAACGTTCTAGCGCATCGTAAACCGATGATTCTTTTTTCCCCGCCCCACCTCCACCCCGTCCCACTTCCAACCCCTCTTCACCCCTGCTCCCCCCCCCCTCTCTCTCTCTTCCTCTCTCTCTCTCCTCTCTCTCTCTCTCTCTCTCTCTTCTGTCTGTCTGTCAGCCTGTCTGTTTGTATGTTTGTCTGTCTGACTGACTGACTGTGTGTTTGTCTGTCTGTCTGTCTATCTGTTTGTCTGTCTGTCTGTCTGTCTGTCTGTCTGCCTCTCTCCTCCCCCCCCCCCTCTCTCTCTCTGTTTGTCTATCTGTCTTTCAGCCTGTCTCTTTGTTGGTTTGTTTGTCTGTCTGTCTGTCTGTCTGTCTGACCTTCTGACTGTCTGTCTGTCTGTATTTCTCTCTCTCTATCTATCTCTGCCCCTCTCTCGCTCTGCTCCCACCCCCACCCCCACCCTACCCCACCCGCCCCACCCATCCAACCCAGACCCCATCCCCACCACACACCCCCCCCCCCCAAAAAAAAAAAAAAAACACCCACCCATCCCATTACTCCACCCCCACCCCCACCCATCCCTAACCCACACCACACCCCTCACCACCCTCCCTACCCGCAATCCTCACCTGATCCTTCAGCTTGTCGATCTGCATCTCCATGCGAAACTGCTTCTTGTCGCTCTGCTCCCCCACCCCCACCCCCACCCCCAAAAAAGCCCCACCCACCCATCCCAGACACCACCCCCCCCCACCCCCAACCCACACCACACCCCTCACACCCTCCCTACCCGCAATCCTCACCTGATCCTTCAGCTTGTCGATCTGCATCTCATGCGAAACTGCTTCTTGTCCGTCTGCTCCAGCACGTCGGTGAGGTGGCGGTTGTCGTCCAGGGCCTTGTTGCGGTGGTCCTCCATCAGGTCCAGCTCGTCGTGCAGGCGGACGGACACCTCCTTGGCCGTCCTCAGCTCCTCCTCCAGCGCCTCGATCTGCCCGCGGGCGTCGCTGCTGTCGAACTGGCTCTGCAGCTGCCTCAGCTTGTTCTCGTAGGTCTGGCGGTCACTGTCGATCTGTTGGGGTGAGAGAGGGGGTGTGAGGGGAGAGACGGGGGGGGGGGGGGGGGGAGAGGGAGGGGGGGGGGGGAGAGAGAGGGGGAGGGGGAGGGAGGGAGGGAGAGAGAGGAGGAGAGAGAGGGGGGAGGAAGAGGGGGAGGGTAAGAGAGGGGAGGGAGGGAAGGAGGGAGGGTGGGGGGATGGAGAAGAGAAAGAGAGAGAGGGGGAGAGAAAGAGAGGGGGGAGAGAGAGGACAGAGACAGAGGGAGGGAGGGAGAGAGAGAGAGAGAGAGAGAGAGAGAGGGAGAGAGAGGGAGAGAGAGAGAGGGGAGAGAGAGGCGGGAAGGAGGGCGAGAGAGAGGGAAGGAGGAAAGGGAAGGAGGGAGGAGAGGGAGGGCAGAGGCAGGGAGGAGAGGGAGGGGGGAGAGAGAGGGGGAAGAGAAGAGAGGGAGGAGGGAGGGAGGGGGAGGGAGAGAGGGGGGAAGGGGGGAGAGAGGGAGATGGAGGAAGGGAGGGAGGGAGAGAGGGGAGAGAGAAAGGGAGGGAGGGAGAGAAATGGGGGAGGGAGGGGAGAGGGAGGGGAGAGAGAGAAAGAGGAGGAGAGAGAAAGGGGGAGAGAGGGATGGAGGGGAAGAGAAGAGAGAGGAGGAAGAGGAGAGGGGAAGAGGAGAGAGAGAGAGAGGAGAGAGAGAGGGTGGGGGGAGGAAAAAATTAGATTCAGCATCATTTATTCATTTAAGGCCATAGCCCCATATGAAAAGGGTGGATAACAATACAACACAAAATTATTATATCGCACCAGTATCACCAGTCCTTATAACTAAACAAGTAACCATCATGATAGCAACATTTCTCTTACCTGGAAAGCTTTATATAGAGAAAGAACTAAACTGCGAATCCACACTTTTTTTCTTTTTTTCTTTCTTTTTTTTTTTTTTTTTTTTACTAATGACAGACATTAGCAAGCAAACACGAAACATACATGGCTGATTATATAAAAAGTTCCTAAGTATTCGCTGCAAACGGAAATCACTAAAAGCAGGGCATTGCAAAACAAAATGAACTTCATCTTCAACTAATCCTTTACCAAGGTGACGGAGCACTCCATAGTAACTTATGTTTTTGTAGCGATCAGAATGTACCTTATTTTCAGGGAGTCCAAATCTGTATCTCGTGAAAATAAGAATGTACCTTAATTTCAGAGTCCAAATCTATATCTCGTGAAAATAAATCGTAGACGCTTGTTCGTATTAGACACAATTTACTTTTCAACTAAAATAATGTGAGGAACTGTGAACTTTGTATACATCAAACCTGTTACTTGATCGCATGTGACTTTCCCATCTTTGCCTTCTACTGTCGATCAGTCTTGTCGCATTGTTTGGATAAAACTTACTTTCTTCTCCCACTCCTTGGTATATCCATGCCAACCCTAACCTCAGATCACATAAACACATACGTACATTCGAAACCCGGTTACTTTTGCCCTTGAGCTTGTCGTGGTAACATTATCGGTATTCATGTTTAGCAACTTTAACCAGTAGCGGATACTTTTAACAGCAGAGTGTGTTTACGTTGGATATCTGTTCGTTCCCCCCGTGTACTGGATCAGTTAGCGTTCTACATTATACGTCCAAAAAACTGTTTAAACGCTGTCAAACAAACCGATTCACAATGAACAAACAGCCTTCTTATCTAAACCTCAAAGCTCCGAACCATATTGTGCAATGGGTAGTAGTTATGCATCAAAACTTTAGATACACACTTCCAAGGAATTACCATTTATTACTACAAACAGCTTTTTTCCCCCTACCGTATAATCACTCACTCCTAGAAAGGTCTCTACATGCAGCAGCAAATCTCAGGCGAATATTATGCAGAGGTAGTAATAAATGTGTACAACGGGTTATAACAGAACCATCCATTATACAGCCAGAGAGAGAGAGAGAGAGAGAGAGAGAGAGAGAGAGAGAGAGAGGAGAAGAGAGGAGAGAGAGAGAGAGAGAAGTATGTACGTGTTGTGAACATGCGAGCGTACGTGCGTGCGTGCGAGCGCAAGTGAGTGCGCGCGTGCGTGTGTGGTGTGTGTGTGCGTGTGAATGAGTGCGTGCGTGCGTGCGTGCGTGTGTGCGTGCGAGCGTTGTGTGTGTGTGTGTGTGTGTGTGTGTGTGTGTGTGTGTGTGTGTGTGTGTGTGTGTGTGTGTGTCTGTCTGTCTGTCTGTTGCGTGTTTGTGGAGAGAGAGCAGAGAGAGAGAGAGAGAGAGAGAAGAGAGAGAGAGAGAGAGAGGAGAGAGAGAGAGAGAGAGAGAGAGAGAGAGAGAGAGAGCGTAGTGAGTGGGTGTGGGCGTTGTATGTGCGCGTGCATGCGTGCGTGCGTACGTGAGTGTGTGTCATGCACAGAGAGACAGACAGAGAGACAAAGCGAGACAACAGACATACACAGAGACAGACAGACAGTCAGACAGACAGACAGACAAAGCAAAGAGAGAATGCTAAGAATGTCAGAGATTTTGAGTGAGAGAATAAGTGCAGGTGCGCGTGGCGTAGTGCGTGTAATATCTATAACTGGCACTCGCGCGAACCTCCCGCATATATGTGTGGGTAGTGTGTGTGTGGTGGTGTGGTTGTGTTGGTGTGTGGTGTGTGTGTGTGTGTGTGTGTGTGTGGTGTGTGTGTGTGTTGTGTGTTTGGGGTGCATGCTCGTGCGTGCGGTTGTGTGTGTGTAGTTGTTTGTATCCTACACAACGATAACGGGCAAACAGACGACAACAAAAACAGACATCAGACAATGAGAAAAGCTAACAATACGGAGTTTGGTAAAAATGATGTCGGTCGCGGGGGGGAGTGTGTAAAAATAATTGAGCACGCGGTCGGCGCCGTGGTGTGTGGTGGGTTTTGGGGGTTGTGCGTGCGTGCGTGCTGCGTGCGGCTGCGTGCGTGCGTGCGTGCGTGCGTGCTGCGTGCGTTGTGTGTGTGGGGCGTGGAAAAAGAGTGTGTGTGTACGTGAGAGGAGAGGAGAGAGGGAGAGAGAGAGAGAAGGAGGAGAGGAAGAGGGGAGAGAGAGAAAAAAGAGGGAGAGAGGGAGAGAGAGAGGGAGAAGGGTGGTGTGTGTGGTGTGTGGTGTGTGTGTGTGTGTGTGTGTGTGTGTGTGTGTGTTGTGTGTGGCGCGCGCCGCGGCGCGTGGTGAGCATCTAAAAAAAGCCGGACTACCCTTTTTCTCCTAAAATAGAGCCCCACACACCTTTCTGCCTTGTGCTTTGGGGGAAGGGGGGGGGCAGGGTATTCCCCTCTCTTCTCTCTCTCCTCTCTCTCTCTTCTTCCTCTCTCTCCCCCCCTCTTCTCTCTCTCAGAACACTAAAACATTTCAAAGTTTGTATTTCCCGAATCCTCGTTTTTGCGTTTGTCATCAAGAAAGAAAACCCCTCTCCCCCTCTCTCTCTCTCTCTCCCCCCCTCCCCCTCTCCTCCTTTCCCCCCTCTCTCCTCTCTCTCTGAACACTAAAGCATTACAACGATCTTGTAGTTTCAAACTGAATCCCTTTTCGCGTTTGTCTAAGAAAAGAAAAATTTTCTCTCTCTCTCTCTCTCCTCCTCTCCTCTCTCTCTTCTCTCTCTCTCTCTCTCTCTTTAAAATTTATATATTATATAATAAGTCGCCGCCGCCTGCCCGTCTGCCTGCCGCCTGCCTGCCTGCCTGGGGCGCTGTCTTAATCTCTCTCTCCCTTTCTCTCCGCTCCTCTCCCCTTCTCCTGTCTTTCTGTCGGCCCCGTCTGTCTGTCTCAATCTCTCCCTCCTCTGTCTGCCTGCCTGTCTTTCTATCTGTCTGTCTGTTGTCTAATCTCCTCTTTCAGTTGCCTCCAGCCTCCTCTTCCCCCCCCCCCCCCCCCCCCCCCCCCCCCCCCCTCCCCCCCCCCCCCCCCCCCCCCCCCCCCCCCCCCCCACCCAACCGCAAAAAAACCCCAACTGGGGAGGGGAAAGGGGGCCCCCCCCGTGTTTTTCTTTGTTTCCCCCCCCGTCCCCCTTTTGTTTTTTCTTTTTCTTTTTTTCCTTCTTTTTTTTTTTTCCCAAACCCCCTCCTTTTTTTTTTCTTTTTCCCTTTTTTCTTTCTTCTTCCCCTCTTCTTTCTTCTTTTTTCTTCACTCATTTTTCTCTTTCCCCCTTTCCTTGCTTTTTTTTTTTTCATCTCCCACCCTATAAAAAACAACATTTTTCAAAAATCACACCACACATCATCCACATCACTTCTTCTTCTTCTTTTTTCTTCTTTTTTTTCCTCCTTCCCCCCCCCTCTTTCCCCCTTCTTCCCCCTTTTTCCTCCTTTTTTTTCTTCTTCTTTTTTTTTCTTTTCTTCTTCTTTTTCTTCTTTTTCTCCTCCTCCTCCTCCTTCTCCTCACCTCTTCTTCTTCTTCCCTTCTTTTTTTCTTCTCTTTTTTCCTTTTTTTCTTTTCTTCTTCTTCTTTTTCTTCTTTTCTCCCTTCCCCCCTCCTCCTCCTCCCCCCTCCCTCCCCTCCTCCTCTTCTTCTTCTCCCTTTTTTTTCTTCTTCTTCTCCTCCTCCTTTTCTCTCCTCTCCTCCCCCTCCTCCTCTCCTCCTTCTTCTTTCCCTCCTCCTCGTCCTTTTCTCCTCCTCCTCCTCCTTTTTTCTTCTCTTTTCCTCTTCTTCTTCCTCCTCCCCCCCTCCCCCCCCCCCCTCCCCTCCCTTTTTTTTCCTTCCGAGCGCGCCCTCCGTTTCCCCCCCTGTTTTTTAAAATCTCCCCGTCTTTTCTGCCGGCGGGGGGGCCCGCTGCCGGGGGGGGTTGCAAAAATTTCAAAACAAAAAACCCCCGTTTCGGGCGCTTTACTCAAAATGACAAAAAAACCCCTGGCTGGGGTTTCTGCCGTCGGGGGTTCTCCTCTTTTCTCAAATTGGCGGGGGGGTTTTTTCGTGCCCCGGGCTTTCTGCGAATT
The DNA here is from genome assembly GCA_018398815.1 of Conus ventricosus. NCBI lineage: Eukaryota > Metazoa > Mollusca > Gastropoda > Neogastropoda > Conidae > Conus > Conus ventricosus. Next base: position 29,402,938 of record CM031629.1, on the reverse strand, counting down.
TCAAAAAAAAGGGGTTTACTCAAGGGAAATGAAAAAAGGAAACTGAAATACCGGGAAAGAGCGAAAGCAAGACTGGCTGCACGAAGAGCGAAAGACAGGCTGACTGAAAAAGAGCGAAAGGCAGGACTGACTGCAAAAAGGCGAAAGGGGAAAGGGTGACTGCAAAATGAGCGAAAGACAGGACTGACTGCAAGAATGAGCAAAGGGGGAAAGACAGTGATGAAGAATGAGCGAAGGCAAGGTGACGCAAAAAGAGCGAAAGGCGGGATTGATGCAGAATGGCGAAAGGCGAGGATGACGCAGAAGACAAAAAGGCAAAAGGGTTGGGGCTGCAAGAATGAGCGAAAGCAAGGGTGACTGCAAAGAGCGAAGGCGGCTGACGCAAAAAGAGCGAAAGGGAGGATTTACTGCAGAAAGACGAAAAGGGAGGATTGACGACGAATGAGCGAAAGGCAAGGATTTACGCAAGAAGAGCGAAAGGCAAAGGATTGACTGCAAGAATGAGCGAAAGGGAAGGACTGACGCAAAATGAGCGAAAAGGCGAGGATTGACTGCACGAATGACGAAAGGCGAGGATTGCTCAAATGAGCGAAAGGCAAGGGACTGCAAGAATGAGCGAAAGGGGGAGGGGTTGACGGGGAAGAAAAGAGGGAAAGGCAAAGGGTTGACTGAAAATGGCGAAAGGAAGACTGACTGCAAGAATGAGCGAAAGGCCAAGGATGACTGCAAGAATGAGCGAAAAGGGAAGGATGAGCAAAAATGAGCGAAAAGGGGAGGGTGACTGCAAGAATGACGAAAACGGAAATTTACTAAAATGGCAAAGGGGAGGGTGACTGCAAGAATGAGCGAAAGGCAAGGATTTACTGCAGAATGAGCGAAAGGGGAGGGTGACTGCAAGAATGACGAAAGCAGGATTGACTGCCGAATGACGAAGCCAGGGCTGACCCGAAGAATGAAACGGGAAAGGGGAGGATTTACGGCAAGAAGACGAAAAGGCAGGACTGATGCAAAATGAGCGAAGGCGAGGATTTACTGCAAGAAGAGCGAAAGGGGGAATGACTGCAAGAATGAGCGAAAAGGCGAGGGTTGACTGCAAGAAGAGCGAAAGGGGAGGATTGACGCAAAATGAGCGAAGGGAGGATTGACTGCAAAATGAGCGAAAGAAAAATTTACTGCAAGAAAGAGCGAAAGGGAGGAAAACTGCAAATGAGCAAAGGCGAGGATTGACGCAAGAAAGAGCGAAAGCAAAGGGCTGATGCAAGAATGAGCGAAAGGCGGATTACTGCAAGAATGAGCAAAACGGAGCGCAAGAAGAGCGAAAGGCGAGGTTGACGCAAGAATGAGGGAAAAAAGGGGGATGACTGCAAGAATGGCGAAAAGGGGAGGATTGACTGCAAAATGAGCGAAAGGGGAAAATGCTGCAAGAATGGGGAAAGGCCGGGGGTTACTGCAAGAATG
>CM031629.1:29386440-29391440 GCA_018398815.1 Conus ventricosus | reverse complement strand
CGCGCGTGCGAGCGTGTGTGTGTGTGAGTGTGTGTGAGTGCGTGTTTGAGTGCGTGCTTTCGTGCGTGCTTTCGTGCGCGCGTGCGTGCGTGTGCGTGCGTGTCTGTGTGTGTGTGTGTGCGTGCATGCGTGCGTGCATGCGTGCGTGCGTGCGTGCTTGTGTGTGTGCGCGTGAGTGTATGCGTGTGTGTGCGTGTGCGTGTGTGTGTGTGTGTGTGTGTGTGCGTGCGCGCGCCTGCGTGCGCGTGTATGCGTCTGTATGTGAGTACATGAAGCTATGTCGATTACATTGTATTGCGCATTGATCACGCTTGGATGAAATGACGTCATTTACTCTGCTTCGATGAAATGACGTCAAGGACTTCACGTGAACGAAATGACGTCAAATAAACCCTATTCTTCACACACGCCCTAAGATGGAGGATTTTGTTCTGGATCAGGATCAGGATCAGCATTTGTGGCATTGTATTAAACCAGCTTAGCCTATTCAGGCTTTTTTAACTCCCCTCCGATTTTTGGTGTCTGTTGGTCCGGCCGTTGACTACCTCAGTCTTATTTAACCACCAAAGTCATACTTTATGTTAGTTATTGATTCATGTTTATCTAGGAGGTTCTTGAAGAATGTATTTATACTAGGTGCGCGTTTGATGTTAGTTGTGAATTTATTCCAATAATTGGTTACTCTGTTAGTAAATGTAAATGTTCTCAAATTAGTTCTGGAATTTTGTTTTGAATATCTTATCGTCACCGCGTCTTGCAGTATTGATCTGTGGAGTACAACAACAACAACAACAACAAAAGCATGCTTTGTCAATGTCATCAAAACCACTCTGATGGAAGCTCTACTCTCCAGACCTCTGTGTGTGTCTGTGCGCACGCGTGTCTGTGTGTGTGTGTGTGCGCGCGCGCGTGCCCCTGCATGCAGTGCCTTACCTGATCAGCCCGTCGCTCCGCCTTCCGCAGTTTGAATTGCAGCACCGGCAGGTCTTGGAGGTGCGGTCCAGCTGCCGCTGCAACTCTCGGAACTCGTCCATCTCGTTCTCCCGGAACGTGTCGTACATCTCGTCCATCTCCCGACGTACCTCCTCCACCTCCTCCCGGAGAGCCACGTTCTCCTCCCGCAGGTCCTCCAGCTGGGTGGGGGTGGTGGTGCAGGGGGGTGGGGTGGGGGGTGGGGGTCAAAGGTGCCAGGTCACAATCAATTGATCAATCCATCAATCTATCAATCAGTCAACTGACCGATGCCTTTAATACAGCAATTAATTCATCAAACTAATTAATCAATACCTTTTATTGATTGACTGACTGACTGACTGACTGACTAACTGATTGATTGATTGATTGATTGATTGATTGATTGATTGATTGATTGATTGATTGATTGATTCGAAACGGACAAATCAGTTTTTGAACAAATATGTCATTTTCAGAGGTCACATAAAAAAATATAGACATGCACACAAAAAATGACTCCCAAGCAGCGGCAGAAACTCTGTGTGTGTGTGTGTTGTGTGTGTGTGTGTGTGTGTGTGTGTGTGTGTGTGTGTGTGTGTGTGTGCGTGTGTGTGAGCGAGTGTGTGTGTGTGTGTGTGTTGTGTGTGTGTGTGTGTGTGTGTGTGTGTGTGTGTGTGTGTGGTGTGTGTGTGTGTGTGTGTGTGTGTGTGTGTGTGTGTGTGTGCGTGTGACGAGTGTGTGTGTGTGTGTGTGTGTGTGTGTGTGTGTGTGTGTGTGTGTGTGTGTGTGTGTGTGTGTGTTTCAGTTTTGAAGTTGTTCGTTTGTTTCTCATGTTTCTTTGTTTCTTTGTTTTATACATAACATATTTCAGTCCCAATCACGAAGGAGACGTCACTGTGCCTTGACTAGTCTATCTGCGCTACTCAGCTTCTGCTAATTAATGAAGCCATAGTATGCAGAGGCTAACAGAGACATTTATATGAAAATTTAAGAGTAAGAGAGAGAGAGAGAGAGAGAGAGAGAGAGAGAGAGAGAGAGAGAGAGAGGGAGAGAGAGAGAGCGTCCGTTTCTTTTTAACTTTTCCCATTTTTTTTTCTTCTTTTTTTTTTTCTTTTTTTTTTTTTTTTGCTGTCCCATCTTCTGTGCCACCTCAGTTGCATTGCACCCACCCGCCCATTCCGACACCTCGTCCACAGCCACAGCCCTCGCCCACAGCCACAGCCTCAGCACCGGCAATCTACAGGGAGCAGTCAATGTCAAGTCGTCAAGAAGCAACCCATCGGAGGAGACACTGCACTGCTGCCGAGTCACTTCAGTGGTGTTCAGTGGCGCCTGTTCTTATCCAACATACGCAGGACACCACCTACTAAGCCCCCTACTGACAACAATAATTGCTTAGTCGCGGAGCCGGCGTGAGTGAGCTCTCCCTCCGGAGGGCGCCACCACGTCCGTCCAACGACAGCCCCCATGGACCCGCCGATACCGGTGACCCCGACGGAACCAAACCAAGACCATAAACGTGGAGAGGACATCAAAGCTGAAGTTACCATGAGAGCAGGGCATGAAGGGCCACAGAATTTGAGACTTTTTTTTCTTTTAATGCTGATCGATGAGGATGAGGATGATGAAGATGATGCTACGGATTTCCATTTCGGTCTGAGACTGCATGACAGGGCTGTACTCTACGCTTACTTTCATATTATGCCGGCGTCAACAAGGCCCGAGAGATCCAGAACCTGCAGCGTTGGTCAGGAAATTTGAGCCACACTGTCAGAGAGGCATCCATTAAGTGGATGAAACTCAACTGTGTGGTCCCAGTCTTCCCAACTGAGCCCGTAGCAAACTGAACGCTGGATAGGAGCCGGTCGGGGCAGAAAAATCCCACATGGTTCTGATGGGAATCGAACCCACGACCTCCCAGCCGGGAGTTCGCAGCGCTAACCACTGCCCCCCCACGGCCGCTGGTCTTTTCCCACTCTATCTTTACCCTCCCCCACCTCCTCCCCTCCTCTCCACCTCCATTCCCAACCCCGCCACCCCACTTTCCCAACCAACCACCACTCTCCCCCCCCCCCCCCCCCCCCCCCCCCACCTCCCTCCTCCACAACCTCAGCTCCTCTCTCCATCCCTAGTTTATTCTTCCCCAACCACCGAGGCCCCAGCCTTTTCTCTCCTTTCATTATCTCCCCTGAACCTCACCTCCTGTTCCGCCGTGGTCAGCTCCCCCTGGAGCAGCGAGACGTTCTCATCCCCACCACCACCACCACCACCACCACCACCCCCGTCCTCCTCCCCCTCCTCCTCGTCCTCCTCGTCGTCGTCCTCACTGCTGTCGTGGCGCCGTCGTCGGCGGCGCCGCCGTCGTTGTCGTTGCTGCTGTTGCTGCTGGTGTTGCTGCTGGGCCACCAGACTGGCCTTTTCGTCCTGCTCTTTCAGTTTGGTCATCAGGTTCTGGTTGTCGGACTCCAGCTTGCTGCACAGCGTCTCCATCTTCGTCACCTGAGAACATCATCAACATGGAGACTGCTGAGTCATTCTTCACTACTACAGCACGTACTGCCTGCATTCTTCCTCATCTTCTTTCTTCTTCTTCTTCTGCGTACGCAGGCTGATACGCCTGCGGACATTCCCTATATAGACAGGCAAGGATTAATCCCATCTACCCAACAAAGGGAGTGCAGTTTTGTGTGTATGACCACCGTTTTTTATCCCGCCATTAAGGCAGCCATACTCCATCTTCGGGAAGTGTATGCGTTCATTTCATCGTGTTTTAGTAGAGTTTATATATACAGGAATTTCTGTGACTACATGGCGTTGAAATGCCTATACGCATCTTCCTGCTTATTAGGACAGACGCACACTTTTCCAGCGTTAACAGGTAGCACACCTAAAACGTTATCTTCAAAGTCTTGCCCAAGGAATCGAGTGCATATAGACAGCACTCATTTACACTGTTTTGAGATGAAATTTAACATGAAATGAGGCAGGGAACAGTAAACAATAAACAAGTAGGGTAACTTTGCTCCCATAAGAAAAACCTAACACAGAGTAACTTTGATTCAAGACTGGCACAGCCTTTTAAACTTGAATAAAGTCAGACAAGTACAGAGACGAACAAAGGCTGTGCCAGTCTTGAATAAAAAGTTACTCTGAGTTAGGTTTTCTTATGGGAGCAAGAGTTACCCAACTTGTTTACTGTTTGAGAAGTTTTGTTGCGTCTTAAAGATGGTTCTCCTTCGTCTTCTTTCACGTGCCCATCGAGGTATATGTCAGGCGGCTCCAAGCAGACAGATTAAAATGAAAGGAATGGGACTATTTTGGAGGAAGACTCCCCGGCGCAAAGCCTGGATTATGGGCGAGTGCGAAGGTCTGAAATGTGACGTCAGATAAGGACACAGCCCAATTATTTCTAATTTGTGACTGATGTCATTGGTAAAGATCCCTAAAGGAAGTGGTGGGTGATGCAGGAAGCTCCAAGTTTCGCTCTTCTCCAAGTGAAAATTCGCGCTTTTAGACATTTCAGTCTCGCGTTATTCCAAATGTTCTCAATCTAAATATCACTGAAGTTCGCGCTTTTGGGGTGCACAATCCCTCCCCTTCCCCTCCCGTTTCTTCTCCGACATCATCATCATCATCATCACATCATCATCTCTCTCTCTCTCTCTCTCTCTCTCTCTCCTCTCTCTCTCTCTCTCTCTCTCTCTCCTCCCTCACTCCTCTCCTCTCCTCCCACACACACACACACACACACACACACACACACACACACACACAACACACACATCACACACACACAACACATACACACACACACACACACACGCACGCACACGCACACACACACGCACGCACACGCACACACACACACACCACAACACACACACACACACACACACACACACACACACACACACACACACACAACGGACGCGCACACTGCATATAAAGCCTAACAGCTCTCCCTACCAATCAAAGACAGCGGTAAAATTCACGAATCACGATGCCCGGTATTCCTAATGGAAAAAGACCGGACACACAAAAGTCAA
>CM031629.1:29378940-29381440 GCA_018398815.1 Conus ventricosus | reverse complement strand
GGGGGGGGGGAGACAGAAACGGCATTCTGCCATGTCACACAACCCTCCACCCACATCACAATCTCCCTCCTCCCCCCCCCCCCCTACCTCAGTAATCTAAAGCCAAAGTGATACCGAATAAACAACGAGGGGAAAACAAAACTCATGACATTGTGTTTTCCTGAAGAAAAAAAAACCATTTTGGATTTGTAAAAACAAAAGAAAAAAGAAAAAAAAGGAAAATGAACGTATGTTATGGTGCATCCCCCACTCCACTCCCACCCCTTTCTCCGCTTAAACATTTGGAGAATGAGGCCTTCCAACCCACCCCCACCCCCACCCCCACCCCCACCCCCATCCGCTTCGTGCCAAACCCCTCGCTTTTACAAGAATGAGACCATAAAACCGAGGTTCCGTGTGTGTGACGCCGCATAACATCTGCACACACGTCAATCCCATCACCAACTTTCGGAAGAGAAGGCCATTTGGCCGTTGGTATGGATGACACGTTACACATAGCGTGCACCCTGCGTGAGAAATGGAAAGAATGAAGGAGGAAGTAAGGAAATTGAGTGAACGATACTGACTGGATGACACGGGAAACGACTGAATGAAGCGCCAGCTGGCAGCTCTTCAGTCTAACCCAGGTAGGCAGCCCGTTGTGTAAACGAGATGTGGATTGTAAAGCGCTTAGAGCTTGTCTCGAGCCGAGAATAGGCGCTATATAAGTATTCATTATTATTATTTTAAGAAATTGGATTATAAGAGCCGTCTCTTCTCCCGCTTCCCCCCCCCCCCCCCCCCCCCCCTCCCCTCTCCTTCACCCCCTGCTATAAATATTTGGAAGATCCCCCCCCCCCCCCTGCGTTTACAAGAATTTGGAAGATACTTTGACAGTTCAGGTTCTCGTCGCTGCTCCCCCCCCCCCCCCCCCCCTTCCCTTTCCACCCACGCCCCCTCCCCCCTCCTCCTCCTCCCACCATGCAGATTGTCTTCGAGACGCCGCAGTAAAACATATGTCGAGCGACGTGATGCGCTGAATTCTGTATAAACTATCAAAGAGATTCGTAGTGATCTCCATTGGAATTCGCCTGTTACAGAGGTGTGTGTGTGTGTGTGTGTGTGTGTGTGTGTGTGTGTTGTGTGTGTGTGTTGTGGTGTGTCTGTCTGTCTATCTGTGTGTGTGTGTGTGTGTACACACACACACACACACACACACACAACACACACACCACACACACACACACACATACACACACACACACACACAGAAACTACAGTGAACTAGTCAGAAGCTCCCCTGGCGTCTGCAATTCCTCCAAACACCAACCGATTAAATTTCGTGCGGAGCTGTGGTAAGGACCCGGATCAAAAGGCAGATCCCTTCGACCTTGACCGAGACCTGCGCTGTGTACAGACGCAAAGAAGAGAAGATAATCTGTTGACAGAAAGAAGCTGAACGAATGACTCAGAGGCTTCTGCCCAGCAGTTGTCTTCTCTTGTTGTATTCGTGGAGCTTCTTCATTTCATTTATGCCCGTCGCTCCCGGTGGAGCATAGGCCATCAACGACTCTTCGCCATCGCACTCTGTTCTGGGCTGTTCTGGTCATTCCGTCCAGTTGGTCCCTTGTTGTTTCAACTCCGCCTCAGTGTCTCGTCTCCAGCTGTTGCGAGGCCGGCCTCTCTTTCTCTTTCCTGCGGGTTCCAGGTCAGGGCTTGGCGTGTGGTGCTGGATGCTGGCTTCCTGAGGGTGTGTCCGATCAGCCCCACTTCCTTCGCAGTATCTGCTTGGCCACTGGTTCCATGTCCCGCACGCTCCCACAGATCTTCGTTTCGGACCTTGTCCTGCATCGGATTTTGTAGATGCGCCTCAGACAGGTGTTGAAGAATGTCTGAATCTTTTGTTGCATCGTCTGTGTTGTTCGCCACGTCTCGCATCCGTAGAGCAGAACTGATTTCACATTGGAGTTGAAGATGCGAGTTTGGTTCTTATGCTGATTCCTCCAGATGCCCAGATGTTCTTGAGCATGACGAAGCTGCTCTTGCCTTGCCGATTCTGGCTGTGACGTCTCGGTCCGTGCCTCCCGTTGGTCAACCACGCTTCCCAGGTAGACGAAAGACTCCACCTCCCTGATGGGCTCTCCATCGACTGTGACTGGTGTGTTGGCAGTGGTGTTGATTTTCATCAGCTCGGTCTTCTTCCTGTTAATCTTGAGCCCTGTCCCGGCTGATGTGGTCTCCAAGCGAGTGGTCTTGTCCTGCATCTGGCTGTGGCTGTGTGACAGGAGCGCCAGGTCGTCAGCAAAGTCAAGGTCATCGAGCTGCGTCCAGAGTGTCCACTGTATACCGTTGTTTCTGCTGTTGTAGTGGTCTTCATGATCCAGTCAATGACCAGGAGGAAGAGGAACGGCGACAGCAGGCATCCCTGCCGAACTCCGGTCTTCACCTCGAAACTTTCGGACAGGTGGCCGGCGTGGGCAATCCTGCAGTTCATGTCCTGGTAGGTGCACCGGATGAGGGA
>CM031629.1:29363940-29373940 GCA_018398815.1 Conus ventricosus | reverse complement strand
AAACCTCTGTGTTCATGTAAACAGAGAGAGAGAGAGAGAGAGAGAGAGAGAGAGAGAGAGAGAGAGAAGAGAGAGAGAGAGAGAGAGAGAGAGAGAGAGAGAATACGAATACGAATATTTATTCAGATTGAATGCTTCTCATTGTTTTCCTCAGGCATAAACAAAAATTATGGCAATAAGAACATAAAGGCTTAAAAAAAAACCATGATAAATGTGTTCAAAGTTTTCCCAGACAGTCGTTTCCTTTACGAATAAAAAACAGTAACAATATATATTTTCCAAGGAAATCACTTCTTATTGTTGTTTTCTTCCAGGATAATAATCCTTTCCCCAGGAAAACAGTCGTAACTAGAACAGCTTTCGGGAGAGCTCATACCTCCACCAAAGTTGAACGATCCTGGATCCGCGTTTTGATCCAGATGCACACCACAGACCCTCACCAAAATTGAATGGCTTCATCTTTGTCCCCAATTCCATCTTTTCACCTAATTTGGTACAATTGGTTCAAACTGGTTCAGTAGTGGCTGGCTTAAACTTGCTGCAAAGGTTTCTGGATCTGCTCTCTGATCTGGATCCGCAGGACGGATCTGAACCAAAATGTACTGGATTCGTTCCTGGGCCATATACTAACTTTCCGTAAAGTTTCTAAAGTCGGATCAGCATTGTATTGTGCGTCATATTGGTGCTGACAAACAAACTAGCAGACAAACGGAAGCGGTTCAAAGCGTTACCTTATTGGGAGACCTAATACTTCGATAATCAAGCCAGTAACCATTCAGCGGTTGGAGTAGCGTAACAAGCAAAAACGAGCAGAGACGCTCGGTGTTCACACTATGAGAGAGAGAGAGAGAAGAGAGAGAGAGAGAGAGAGAGAGAGGGAGGGAGAAGAGAGGGGGGGGGGGGGAGGCAAGGGAGACAGCTCTTGGCTCGGGGAGCTTGGAATTCAATTGTGTTTATAATTTCCTCTGCTGCTGTTGCTGTGGACGGGTCTAATTTATGCCACTTACATGCACTGACCACGAGAAAGTGACTGAACTGGACGAATTGTGTTGCCATCAGGTGCTAAACTCCACAGATAAAGTGTTATCCCGTCATGTGTTAAAAACCCATAGATAGAGTGTATCCCATAACATGTGTTTAAGAACCATTGATAAAGTGTATCCCATCACATATATTGAAATCCATAGATAAAGTGTATCCTATGCATAGATGTAGTACGTCCCATCACATGTGTTAAAATGCATAGATATAGTACGTCCCATCACATGTGTCAAAATCCATTGATAAAGCGTATCCATCACATGTGTTTAAAATCCGTTGATAAAGTGTATCCCATCTCATGTGTTTAAAATCCATTGATAAAGTGTATCCCATCACATGAGTTTTAAAATCCGTTGATAAAGTGTATCCATCACATGTGTTTAAAATCCGTTGATAAAGTGTATCCATCACATCTGTTTAAAATCCGTTGATAAAGTGTATCCCATCACGTATATGAAATCCATAGATAAAGTGTTTCCCATCACATGTGTTAAAATGCATAGATGTAGTACGTCCCATCACATGTGTTAAAATGCATAGATATAGTACGTCCCATCACATGTGTCAAAATCCATTGATAAAGCGTATCCCATTACAGGTATCAAAATCCATAAATAAAGTGTATCCTATCACATGCGTTCAAATCCCCAAATAAAGTGAATCCCATCACCTGTGATAAAACCCATAGATAAAGTGTACTTCATCTTGTATGTTGAAAATAAAACAGAGCGAGTCAGAGAGAAGAAAAAACAAAATAGTTTAAACAACTTCAAGTCTGTTTCAGCTTCTTCCTCTTTCAAATCCTGTTTCTTTTCGATAGAAATCAAATAACAGTTGTCTGCAGAGTTAAATTTCACACAGGATTTTCTTTTTAAATGATGTACCGCCACTGTTCACTCCTACACGCCATAAATAGTAATAGCCCCTGATTGGTGCACAAAAACGATTGGTATTCTCAATCCTGTGTGCATGCGTCAGCTGTGTATATGCGGGCAAGCTTTGAACTTTCTTTTGTGGATGGGGCAGTTGCTTGCTTGTTCTGTGTACCTTTTATCTGTATGGGTGTCAGGTGAATCGGTACCGCTAGCAGCATCACACTGAAGTTACGTACCTTGCATCGTTTCACTTAAGAAAGCAAAAGGTTATCTCCCTTGTTTGTTTTTTCGCTGAAAGTTAATTTCTATCTAAGACTGTGGGAAGTTTGTCTTTGGAAGAAATTCTTTAGTTTTGCTCCCTGAATTGGAAATAATGTTTAGTAAGAGCTATGCTGGAAAGACTTCTGATTGTTTCATCCATCGCTCTCTCTCTCTCTCTCTCTCTCTCTCTCTCTAATCTCTCTCTCTCTCTCTCCTCCTCTCTCTCTCTCTCTCTCTCTCTCTCCAATATTTCTGTGAGATGGTAAAAATATGAACACGATCACACGGCCAACAATTAGGGATGTTACTATGCATGGTGCACAAAAACTATGGCAGCACATAATTAGCAACACCTACCTATTCCTTACCTATCTCCAACCCCAAAAATTAACATTCCTTTTGTTGCCAGTGAAGATAACGTAGATTTTCAAACGGAGAAGAAGTTAACATAAAGACTGGATGTTGAACCTGGATCCCCGTTGTTCGTTTTCATCTCTCGTGTTTACATCATTTTCCATTTCTCTGCCAGGCTCTTGGTGCGTTTGAATGAGGTCAACTTTCTCACACAGCGCTTATCAAGATCCCGCTTCACACGGTGCTGTATAACAGTAATATCAGCAGCCGCTCGCAAGAAGGACGGTTAGGGGAATAGAAAAGGGGGCCCAGGAATCGCACGGAGGGGGGGGGGGGGGGGGGGGGGGGGGGAGGGAAGAAGGAGGGGGGGTGAGGGGGGGTGGGGGAAGAGGTGAGGGGGGGGGATATAGGGTGGAGTTGTGTAAATAAAGAGCGGAGACAGAGGCTGAGAGGAAGGGGGTGTATAGGGAGTGCAGCAGGAGTGTGTATTACTGTTCGTGTCTCACCCTTCTATTGCCACAGACACACGGCAGCCTGAGGCCTCCCGGAGTCGTGCATGGAGAACAGTTCATCAGCCGTTTTATGACAGTATCAAGACAGAGAGCAGGATGGTCGAGGTGGGGACGAAAGAGAGAGAACTGGACTGCCAATGGCCACACAGAGTCAGACCACAGCCACTCCACACTAACTGTCATGTTCCAGAGAGAGAGAGAGAGAGAGAGAGAGAGAGAGAGAGAGAGAAGAGAGAGAGAGGAGAGAGAGAGAGAGAGAGAGAGAGAGAGAGAGAGAGAGGAGAGACGGACAGAGAGAGAGAGAGAGAAGAGCAGAGAAGAGAGAGAGAGAGAGACGGACAGAGAGAGAGAGAGAGGAGAAGAGAGAGAGAGAGAGAGAGAGAGAGGAGAGAGAGAGAGAGAGAGAGGAGAGAGAGAGAGGAGAGAGGAGAGAGAGAGAAGACAAGACAAGACAAGACAAGACAAGACAAAATTCTTTATTTACGAGGATAATAGATAAGCACTGACGCTCTCTTTTACACCCAGTCCTCGCCCTGAGTAGGGACTACAACATGCAGTGAAATGAAATAATGTAAGAAAGCAAACAAGCAAACACAAGCGGTCATGCAGTCATAATGGAACATCAAATGAAAATAGAAGAGAAATGGAAAAAGAAAAATAATAATAATAACAATAGACAAACAATAAACAAACAAAAATGAAAATAACAATAATGAAGGGAGAGACAGACAGACAGACAGACAGACAGACAGACAGACAGAGGGCGAGGAGAAGAGAAGAGAAAGGGATGGAGGAAAACCTGGAGGGAGAAAAAAAGGGAGTATGGGAGCATTTTGATTCAAAAGCCGAAGACTGTCTTCCCGAGTAAAAATAGTTATCATCGATCAAGAAACAGTGATAATACTCGTTCTCCTGGGAAATCGCTTTGTGTGGCTGTCTTCTTTGAAGGACAATAACCGTTTCTTAGGGAGAAAAAACACACACACAAAAAGAGTGATAATAACTAATTTTCCTATCGTCACCGTTTATCGTTAACACTGTTTTCTTGAACGACAATAACTGGTTTTCATGGGAAAGCAGTGATAATGACTGATTTCCCTATGAATAACTGTTGTCTTAAACGACAGTATGTTTTCTACGGAAGGCAGTGACATTTCCTGATTTCGCTATAATCACTGCTTCTTGAATGATAATTATTGTTTTTCAATGAAGAGCAGTTACAATAACTGATTTCCCAATTGTCAGTTTTCTTGAAGAACTGTACCCGTTTTCATGAGGAAAAACAGGTATTATGAATTGCAGGAACACAAAAGCTTAATAAAAAAAAAAGTCTTTTCTCAGTGTACCCTTGTGTTACCATCTTCATACACACACGCACACACACCACAACACACACACACACACGCACACGCACACACACACACGCATGCCGCACGCACGCACGCACGCACGCACGCACGCACACACACACACACACACACACACACACACACACACACACACACACACAATTCTTATACTATTTTCCTGAAATTATTTCTCATCACCATTTTCTCAAAGATCAAATAAGCGTTTCCCACTGGAAAACATTAGAAAGTACATTGGGGACCAAGGAGAGAGTGCAGACTTCCACCAAAGTCGAACTCATTTGGATTCACATTCTGATCTGGATGTGCACCCCAGATCCGTACCAAAATAAATGGATTTGTCTCGGGTCACATTCCATATTTCCACCAGCTCGTCACACTGCCTCAGATTGGTCCTGTAGTTTTTGCTTCGCCTTGCTGAAATGGAGCACACATCCATGCTTTGATCCGGATCCACACAACGGATCCTCATTAAAATTTAACTTAGCTCGTCCCTGGGCCATATTTCATCCTTCCACCAAGTTCCTAAAATCCGTTCGGCAGTTTTTCCATAATTCTGCTGACAGAAAAAACAAATAAGCAACGAAACAAACGCCAGGGGAAAACCTGACCTTCTGGGCATGGCCGACATAATACTTCGATAAATCGAGCCAATAAACCATTCGGCTGTTGGAACAGCGTGGCACGTAAAGAGACAAGCAGAGAGGCTTGGCATTCATGAAGTGAGAAGGAGAAAGAGAAAGGGCTGAGGGGGTGGAGGGTGGAAGCAGTTCTCTGCTGGAGAATCTTGGTCAGGCTGGAAGTCAGTGTGTGTGAGAATGTGTGTGTGTGTGTGTTGTGTGTGTGTGTGTGTGTGTGTGTGTGTGGTGTGTGTGTGTGTGTGTGTGTGTGTGTGTGTGTGTGTGTGTGTGTGTGTGTACGTTTCCTCAGATGTTGATGCCGTGCAGCCGGTCTAATTTCGTTAGTTTCGTTAACTAACAGCCAGAAAGTTCACAGAGTTGAGTGAAGTTACGTCGTGCACCATATGAGTTAAAATCCATCAATGAAGCAGACAGATTGAAAAAAAAAAAGTGGTAAATCACCTTATCTTGATTCATCACCTTTCTGTTTTTAAATCCTCTTTACTTCTATAATAAACCAGGCAACAGTTGACTGTAAATCCTTAAGCTAAACAAAAAAACATTTTAAAAAACCCACTTTTTCTAGGGAATGTACTATCATTATTCCTTTCCTTACACCATAAATAGTAACATTCTCTGATTGGTACACGAAATGATCAAAATTCTTACTTCTGTGTGCATGTGTGAGCTCTGCACATATGGGCAAGCTTTGAACTACCTTTGGAGCGGAGGGGGGGGGGGGGGGTGGTGGAGATAATTTGCTAGTCTGTTCTTGTGTGCCTCTAATCTGTGGAGGAGCTAGGTGAATGGGTCCTGCAAGCACCATCATCTTGAAGTTATGGCTTCGTTTAAGAGAGCAAAAGTTACCATGTTAATTTCTTCAGAGTTCTAAGTAATTCTTGCGTGTATATGCGCTAGGTAAAAGGGTACCACGAGCAGTATTAGTTTGGAATTGTGTGTATTTGGTTCGCGAAGAAGACCAAAACGTCTTTGTTATTCTGTTGGAAGTTAGCCTCTCTCCCAGACAGTCAGAAGTGTGTCGCTGGAAGACATTCTTGAATTTCGTTTTTACTCAACTGGGAATCAATACTTAGTAGAACTATGTTGGAAAGAGTGTAACTGTTTCGTCCACACGTTTTTCCAATGAATTGTCTTTCCTGCCGGGTGGCAAGTGTAAACAGCGATCATGGTGAATGTCAATCGAAGAAGGTTCCTATGTATACTGAATTGAGAAAAAATAATTATATAAAAATTATTCTCCGCATCCGATGACCAGACACCATCAACAACAACGAGCTCTGGGAGAGAACAAACCAGCTGCCTACAGAACAGGAAATCAAGAAACGACGTTGGGCTGGATTGGACATACGCTGCAGAAGCCTGCAAGCAACATCACCAGACAAGCCCCAAGATGGAACCCCAAGAAAACGGAAAAGAGGTCGGCCAAGGAACACCTGGCGCAGGGACCTGGAAGCAGACATCAGGAACATGGGGATGACTTGGAACCAGCTGAGAAAAGAGCCCAGGACAGAGATGCCTGGAGGTCCTTGGTTGGCGGCCTGTACCCAGGAGGGGTAATAGGCGATGATGATGATGATGATGATGATGATGATGATGATGATGATGATGATGACGATGACGATGAGAAAAATGGCGACATATAATTAGGTTAAAAAAAAATCCCTTGTCGGTCTCCAGCCTTTAAAAACAACATTTCTTTAATTAGTATTGAACATGAAGAGCATTCTACACAAGAAGCTTAATCAAACAAAGACTGGGCTGTTCTTAATAATGTTAGTGAACCGCCACGAGAAACGTGGACAAACGAGTCACAAGACAAACACGACGCGTTTCGACCTCTTAGGTCTTCTTCAGGCACGACACAAACAAATAGGACAATGAAAAAGAACGATTTTTCCACTTAGCTTTGGGTCTCTTCAGCGAATGTACGCAGTGTCTACTTGCAACTTAAGACTGGGCTGTTTACCTAAGTCTGTTGTTCATCTTCGTCTCTTGTATTGGTTTTTATCTGTCATTCTTTCATGTATGTCAGGTTAAACGGCTTGCATAATTAGAGTAAACTCTCCAGCAATGTGGATGGTTATCGAGGTCTCCTTTTCTGCTGGAGCACGACAATGACATTTAAAACACTAGTTCACCGGGAAAGGGGCGTTCAGGAGAAAGGGGGGGGGGGGGGCAGGGAAAGGAGGCGGGGAAGGGGGAGGGAGGGAGGGGGGGGGAGGGGGATACGAAGTGCGAGGAAGGGGACGGGGAGGGTGGGGGACAGGGGATAATGGTGGGGGGGGGGGGGGGGGGGGGGGGGGGGGGGGTGCTTAATGTTCTCCTGTCTCACCCAACCCCCACCCCACGACGCGTGGTCCCTCCCCCCCCCCCCCCTCTCCCCTCCCCCTGGCTTCCCGGCGGGTCCTGGTGTAAGTTCATCGCCCATTTGATTACAGTGCCAGAGGAAGCGGGGGGGGGGGGGGGGGGGGGGGGACATGCCAAAAGGGGGGGTTGTTTAGGACAGGAAAGGGGGTGGGGGGTGGGGGGTGGAGGGGGGGGGAGACTGAGGGTGCCTGCCACTGGCTACATCGCTCCACCGACAGTACCCAACCCCCATTATCCGCATGCCAGACCCTTTAACACACCACTACCCCTTACCACCCTTTCCCTCCCCAAAGCCCACCACCCCACCCCGCCCCTGTCCCTTCCATGTTCCAGCGAGGAGAAGAGAGAGAGGAGAGGACAGAGAGAAGAGAAGAAAAAGATATATCGAGAGGAGAGAGGAGAGAGAGAGAGAGAGAGAGGAGAGAGGAGAGGAGAGAGAGAGGAGAGAGAAAGGGGAGAGAGAGGAGAGAGAGAAAAAGAGAAGGGAAAAGAGAGAAAGAAAAGACGAAGAGAGAGAGAGAAGAGAGGAGAAAGAGAGAAAAAGAGAAGAAGAGAAAGAGAGAGAAGAGAGAGAAAAAAAGAGAGAGAAGTTGAGAGAGGGAAGAGAGAGAGAAGAGGAGAGGGGAGAGGAGAGAGAGAGAGAGAGAGGAGAAAAAGGAGAGAAGAGAGAGAGAGAGAGAAGAAAGACCGACGGAAAAAACAAGCAAACAGACAAACAGACAGACAGTAGGAAGGGGGAGGGGAACTGGGTGGAGTTATAAAAGAGGGGCATAACGTTTCATAAGCACATGTGTTTTCCCGGTTCCCTTCGAAAGCCCAAAAATCGTTACACGGGTTTTCCACTAGGCATATAACCCGTCCGCACAGAAGAGCAACGAGTGCCGTGCATTCGTTTCTTTCCCCCCCCCCCCCCCCCCCCCCCCCGGTTGGGGGGGAAGAAAGGGAGAAGGAGGGGAAGGGGGGGGGGGGAGGGGGGGGGAATGAAAGGGGGGGGGAGGAAAAGGGGGGGTGGGGGGGGGGGGGGAGGGGGGGGAGAGGGGGGTGGGGAACCCCCAAAGAGCCCCCCCCCAAGGGGGAGAAAAAAAAAAAACCCCCCCCCCAAAAACCCCACCCCCCCGCCCCCCCCGGGGAGGGGGGGAGGGGGGGGAAAAGGGGGGGGGAAAAGGAAAAAGTTATCGGGGAAAGGGGGGAAAAAAAAGGGGGGAAAAGGGGGGAAAAGGGGGGGGAAAAAGGGGAATAAAAGGGGGGGGAAAAAAGAAAAAAAAAAAAAAAAAAAAAAAAAAAAAAAAAAAAAAAAAAAAAAAAAAAAAAAAAAAAAAAAAAAAAAAAAAAAAAAAAAGGGGGGTTTTTTTAAAAAGGGGGGAAAAAAAAAAAAAAAAAAAAAAAAAAAAAAAAAAAAAAAAAAAAAAAAAAAAAAAAAAAAAAAAAAAAAAAAAAAAAAAAAAAAAAAAATTAAAAAAAAAAAAAAAAAACCAAAAAAAAAAAAAATTTTTTTTTCCCCAAAAAAAAAATGTTTCATTTTTTTTCCACGGTTTTTTTTTTTAAAAACAACGGGGGTCTTTTTTCTTTGGGAAAAAAAAACCTTTTCCCAGGGAGAGGAAGAAAAAAAAGAGAGAAGAGGGAGAGAGAGAGAGAAAAAAAGAAAAAAGAGCCGAAAAAAAAAAGGGGGCCCCAAAAAGCGAACGGATGGACGGTTCCCCCGAGGGCCCCACGACCCAAAAAAGGAAAAAAAAAAAAAAAAAGGGCAGACCCCTTTCGCCAGTTTTTTATTTTAAAAAAAAAAAAAAAAAAAAAAAGGGTTTAAAAAA
The DNA here is from genome assembly GCA_018398815.1 of Conus ventricosus. Lineage (NCBI taxonomy): Eukaryota > Metazoa > Mollusca > Gastropoda > Neogastropoda > Conidae > Conus > Conus ventricosus. The sequence goes on along the minus strand of CM031629.1, from coordinate 29,364,714 downwards.
TTTGGGGGTTTTTCGATTCCGGACCCGGGCCCTTAAAAACATACGGTTCCACACACAAATCCGCAGTCACCCAAATTACAACAAAGTTCTTTTTGGGGGGGTTTTTTCCATCTTTTCACCGAGTTTCGTGAAAACGTTACTGACTCAGTTGTCAAAACAGACTCAGTTCTGTGGCTGGGTTGCCTTCTTTTAAGCACACACACACACACACACACACACACACACACACACACACACACACACACACACATACACACACACACACAACACACATACACAACACACACACAACACACACACACACACACACACACACACACATACACAACACACACACACACACACACACACACACACACACACACAACACACACACAAAACACACACTCACATGCACATACACACACACACGCACACACTCACACACATGCACATACACACACGCACGCACGCACACACACACAACCACACACACACACACACACACACACCACACACACACATGCACATACACACACGCACGCACACACTCACACACACGCACATACACACACACACGCACGCACGCACGCACGCACACGCACACACACATTTTTGCATATCTCTCTCTCTCTCTCTCTCTCTCTCTCTCTCTCTCTCTCTCTCTCTCTCTCTCTCTCTCTTCGTCTAATATCACAGATTTGAACAGATGTAAAACTAAAGTTACTACTACTACTACTACTACTACTACTACTACTACCTATACTACTACTACTACTACTTCACGCTATAAAC
>CM031629.1:29353384-29355884 GCA_018398815.1 Conus ventricosus | reverse complement strand
CTCCTGCGGACACTCCCTGTATAGACAGGCAAGGATTAATCCCATCTACCCAACAAAGGGAGTGGAGCTTTGTGTGTATGATCGTTTTTTTTTTTTATCCCGCCATTAAGGCAGCCATAGTCCAGCTTCGGGGAAGGTGCATGCTATGTGTAACGTGTCATCCCTACCAACTGGCCTTCTCTTCCGAAAGTTGGTGAAGGGATTTACGAGTGTGCAAGATGTTATGCGTACGTTCACACACGGAACCTCGATTTATAGTCTCATTCGAAGGACTGTATGGGAAATGGAGTCTGAACCAATGTTAACTCCGAGGGAAAAAATCCCCCTGTACCGAAACGGCGCGGCGGAGATTCGAACCCGCAACCCCATGATTACGAGTCCGGCGCTCTACCACTAGGCCATTCCGGCCCCTGTATCTGTCAGTAAAGTCATAGCTGTAAAATAGGCTGAAAGATAATTCTGAACGTTATTTATCAATGGTCACTCAATACACAAATATATCCTTTATTCTTATCTTAAACACATCCGTTTTAAAATGCTTCCTCAAGTGTTTGTTTCTTAGTTTGGGTGCGATAAAATCACGTTCTTATTCAGTGTTTTAGATGACAATTTTTATGATTATCGTTTATTACTATTTTTAAATTCAAATTATCTCCCCTGAAAAGGCTTCTTCCTATGTGTGTTTTACTTTCAAACCGTCCTGCTTGGTCGTTTAGGATGATTTCCCCTTCCTCGGACTTCGTCCTTTGGGATCCCCTCATGTACTGTGGATATCTTTTTACACGATCCGTCCGTAATGTTGACCACAAAAACAAATGGTGCGTGCAAAACGCCGGGCAGTCGGTTTTGAATCTGTGGCGGGGCTACGAGATGTATCGGAAGGACTCCGAACTGACAGCGGCGACTTACTTGGTGAGACGTTGACTTAGTTTGACAGAGAAACATTATACATCAAATTGCTTGGCTGGTTAATTGATTTGTTGATTGGCTGACTGGCTGATTGATAGATTGATCATCTATATTCCCAAGGGTAACAGATATTATGCAAGAAAACGCTTTCTTTTTCGTCTGGCCCTTGTCGCTTCATAGACAAAAGATACTTTTAGGAGAGAGAGAAGAGAGAGAGAGAGGAGAGAGAGAGAGAGAGAGAGCCCTTGTCTCTTCAGAGACTAAAGATACTATTAGGAGAGAGACAGGGCAGACAGACTGACAGACAAACAAACGGAAAGTCAGACACACATACAGACAGACAGAGATATATGTTTACTAGCTGTAACAGCGATGCATTCACCTACTTTGTTCACTATTTAGATACACAAATACATAGACATAGGCAGACAGACAGACAGACAGACAGACTGACTCACTCGCTCACAGAACGACAGATAGATACTGACTTAATGACAATATGAAAAAAAAATATGTTGACCTGCTAGGTGTGAGGTTAACAGAGAGAGACAGAGACAGAGACAGACAGAGACAGAGAGAGACAGATACAGAGACAGAGAAACAGGCAGACAAACAACAGAAGAGGAGAGAGAGAGAGAGAGAGAGAGAGAGAGAGAGAGAGAGAGAGAGAGAGAGAGAGAGACACGATAGACCGGCAGACCCACAAGATAGACGTAAACGAAGTCAGCAATCGACAAGAAAGAAAGCCATGTCTAATTGACGTCATCGCTTAGTTAATAAAAAAAAAAAAAAAAAAAAAAAAAAAAAAAGGCGGCCGGCTGCGATGTTGTGCTAATGAGAAACATGACGTGTAAACAGCCAATGAAAGTTATTATTGGAAGCCCTACGAGATCATGAATCGCGCACATATCGGAGGGCCAAAAATCAGAGTACCTTACTATTTATGGTTCGGGAGGAGAATACAGAATCCGTGTCGTTCTAGAAACCGATCTTGCTTGTATTGAAGATAAAGATTATAAGCGGAAATAAGCTATCAGAGATAAAGTTGTTCAATTCCCCCCACCCCCCTCCCACCCCACCCTCTCTCTCTCTCTCTCTCTCTCTCTCTCTCTCTCTCTCCCTCTCTCTCTCCCCCCCTCTCTCTCTCTCTCTCTCTCTCTCTCTCTCCTCGGTTCACTTTTGTTCTTTGTTGTCCAATTCTCAAAACCATGCGTGAAATTTTCATATTGGTCCTAAACACAACAAAGAACCTTCCTTATTCAAATTGTGCTTGTTGATGTCTTCATCCTCCAGTAAAGCTGCTCAGCAAAATGTTTCGTTGTTTGTCAATAAAACATTCAAACTGAGAGAAGCAGCCATATCATGAAAGGAACAACGCTGTACATTCTGGTCCAGCGTGTGCAGAATTCCTCTCTGTTGGAAAACCCCTTGGCAGAATCTCCATCTTCACTGACTCCATCTCCACACTCCAGGCCCTTGACTCCCTGATCCTGGTCCACTGATCCAGTCCCTCAAGGCTTTTATTCTCCTCGCAGCCCTTACCCTAACAGCCCCAACACCCCCCCAGTGGGTGCCTGCCCATGTAGGCCTC
>CM031629.1:29343384-29348384 GCA_018398815.1 Conus ventricosus | reverse complement strand
TATTCCTCATTCACTTCCAGTAGAAAGTCGCTGCCTCATCTTAGCTATTCCTTGTTCGACTTCCAATAGAGGAATTACCTCACCTGGACTATTCCACTTTGATTTACTAGCAGATAGTCCGTGCCTCATCGTAACCTCTGCCGGACTGTCCCATTTTGAATTCCATCTGATAGTCCGTGCCTCGTTGTAACTTCTGCCGGACTGTCCCATTTTGAATTCAGGTGATAGTCCGTGCCTCATCGTAACCTCTGCCGGACTGTCCCATTTTGAATTCCATTTGATAGTCCGTGCCTCGTTGTAACTTCTGCCGGACTATTCCATTTTGAATTCCATCTGATAGTCCGTGCCTCATCGTAACCTCTGCCGGACTATTCCATTTTGAATTCCATCTGATAGTCCGTGCCTCATCTTAAATGTTCTTCTTTGACTTCCACGAGAGAGACAGTGCCATAACTTATGTATTCCTCGTTGACTTCCAACAGGGTCAGTGCTTCATCTGAACTATTCCACACTGCCTTCTAACACAGAATCAATGCCTCATCCTTTCTATTCTTCTTCGACCTCTAGTAGAATCCGCGCCTCACCCAAACTATTCCTCTTCGACGTCAGGGAGAAAGTCAGTGCCTCACCCAAACTATTCCTCTTCAACTTCAGGCAGAAAGTCAATGCCTCACCCAGACTACGACTTCAGGCAGAAAGTCAATGCCTCACCCAAACTACGACTTCAGGCAGAAAGTCAATGCCTCACCCAAACTACGACTTCAGGCAAAACGTCAATGAATCAGCCAAAGTACTCCTCTTCGACTTCAGGCAGAAAGTCAATGCCTCACCCAGACTACGACTTCAGGCAGAAAGTCAATGCCTCACCCAAACTACGACTTCAGGCAAAACGTCAATGCCTCACCCAAACTACGACTTCAGGCAAAAGGTCAATGCCTCACCCAAACTACGACTTCAGGCAAAAGGTCATAGCCTCACCCAAACTACGACTTCAGGCAAAAGGTCAATGCCTCACCCAAACTACGACTTCAGGCAAAGGTCATAGCCTCACCCAAACTACGACTTCAGGCAAAAGGTCAATGCCTCAGCCGAACTATTCCTCTTCGACCTCAGGCAGAAAGTCAATGCCTCGTGCTTACTATACCTCTTTGACTTCCGGGAGACAGTCAGTGCCTCATCCTTACTATTCCTCTTTCACTTCACGTAGAGTCAGTCTCTCATCCTTACTATTCCTCTTTCACTTCACGTAGAGTCAGTCTCTCATCCTAACTATTCCTCTTTCACTTCACGTAGAGTCAGTCTCTCATCCTAACTATTTCTCTTTCACTTCACGTAGAGTCAGTCTCTCATCCTAACTATTTCTCTTTCACTTCACGTAGAGTCAGTCTCTCATCCGAACTATTCCTCTTTCACTTCCAGTACAGTCAGTCTCTCATCCTAACTATTCCTCTTTCACTTCACGTAGAGTCAGTCTCTCATCCTAACTATTCCTCTTTCACTTCACGTAGAGTCAGTTTCTCATCCTAACTATTCCTCTTTCACTTCACGTAGAGTCAGTCTCTCATCCTAACTATTTCTCTTTCACTTCACGTAGAGTCAGTATCCCATTCTAACTATTCCTCTTTCACTTCACGTAGAGTCAATCTCTCATCTAAACTATTCCTCTTTCACTTCACGTAGAGTCAGTCTCCCATCCTCCATATTCCTCTTTCACTTTACGTAGAGTTAGTCTCTCATCCTAACTATTTCTCTTTCACTTCCAGTAGAATAAGTCTCTCATTCTAACTATTGCTCTTTCACTTCACGTAGAGTCAGTCTCTCATCCTAATTATTTCTCTTTCACTTCACGTAGAGTCAGTCTCTCATCCTAACTATTCCTCTTTCACTTCCAGTAGAGTCAGTCTCTCATCCTAACTATTCCTCTTTCACTTCACGTAAAGTCAGTCTCTCATCCGAACTATTCCTCTTTCACTTCACGTAGAGTCAGTCTCTCATCCTAACTATTCCTCTTTTACTTCACGTAGAGTCAGTCTCTCATCCGAACTATTCCTCTTTCACTTCACGTAGAGTCAGTCTCTCATCCTAACTATTCCTCTTTCACTTCACGTAGAGTCAGTCTCTCATCCATAACTATTCCTCTTTCACTTCACATAGAGTCAGTCTCTCATCCTAACTATTCCTCTTTCACTTCCAGACGAGTCAATCTCTCATCCTAACTATTTCTCTTTCACTTCACGTAGAGTCAGTCTCTCATCCTAACTATTCCTCTTTCACTTCCAGTAGAGTCAGTCTCGCATCCTAACTATTCCTCTGTCACTTCACGTAGAGTCAGTCTCTCATCCTAACTATTCCTCTTTCACTTCACGTAGAGTCAGTCTCTCATCCTAACTATTCCTCTTTCACTTCACGTAGAGTCAGTCTCTCATCCTAACTATTCCTCTTTCACTTCACGTAGAGTCAGTCTCTCATCCTAACTATTCTTCTTTCACTTCACGTAGAGTCAGTTTCTCATCCTAACTATTCCTCTCTCACTTCACGTAGAGTCTGTCTCTCATCCTAACTATTATTCCTCTTTCACTTCCAGTAGAATCAGTCTCTCATCCTAACTATTCCTCTTTCACTTCACGTAGAATCAGTCTCTTATCCTAACTATTCCTCTTTCACTTCACGAACAGTCAGTCTCTCATCCTAACTATTCCTCTTTCACTTCCAGTAGAGTCAGTCTCTCATCCTAACTATTCCTCCTTCACTTCACGTAGAATCAGTCTCTCATCCTAACTATTCCTCTTTCACTTCACGTAGAGTCAGTCTCTCATCCTAACTAATCCTCTTTCACTTCACGTAGAGTCAGTCTCTCATCCTAACTATTCCTCTTTCACTTCACGTAGAGTCAATTTCTGATCCTAACTATTCCTCTCTCACTTCACGTAGAGTCAGTCTCTCATCCGAACTATTCCTCTTTCACTTCACGTAGAGTCAGTCTCTCATCCTAACTATTCCTCTTTCACTTCACGTAGAGTCAGTTTCTCATCCTAACTATTCCTCTCTCACTTCACGTAGAGTCAGTTTCTCATCCTAACTATTCCTCTCTCACTTCACGTAGAGTCAGTCTCTCATCCTAACTTTTCCTCTTTCACTTCCAGACGAGTCAATCTCTCATCCTAACTATTCCTCTTTCACTTCACGTAGAGTCAGTCTCTCATCCTAACTATTCTTCTTTCACTTCCAGTAGAGACCGTGCCTCATCTCAACTATTTTATTAATTCATTTTTCGCCCAATTTGAGGAGATACGTGAATGTTTGGTCTTTGTTTTCATTGTCCGAAACGTTGTTTGTCTTGCCTGAAGAAGACCAAAGAGGTCGAAACGCGTCGTGTTTGTCTTGTAGTTTGTTTCTTTCGTTCGGCGGAATAGTCATTTTTTTCTTGTAAGTTTCTTCCTCTTTAACTTCCTATAGAAACAGGACCAATAAATATGTACGGAGCAGAACTGAGAACTTTGCTGGATCTCAAAAACCTCTCCTTTCAACTGTGAAGAGACGCAAGCTGATAGGGTTTGGGCACACAACACTCGACACACCAGTCATGTCCAAAACAATCATGCAAGGCACCATCGAGGGCGGAAGAAGAAGAAGAGGAAGACAGCGGACGAACTGGCATGATGAGAACATCAAAGAATGGACCGGATTCCATACACGTGAGCTGCTGCCGGCTGCTGCTGACAGAGACAGATGGAGAGGGGAGGTTGCGTCTGCTGGTCTTCAGGTTTCCCCAACGACTACTTCTGTAGTTACGGGCCTGAGGTGAGTGAGCTTAGAAACAGTGCCTCATAATGTCTATTCCTCTTCTACTAGTCAGCAGAGTCAGTCTCTCATTCGAATCATGCTTTCTTGAAGGAAATATCAAATGGGTCAGGGAAGAGTAAAAGAGTAGATAACGAACAAGTAGAGTAACTCTTGATCCCATAACGAACTAATTACACGCCAATAACTCCAAACCGATGCTGCTTGCAACACCGAATCGTCTGCCAGAAATCAACACAGAACACACTGAAGAAGCATTGAAACATCCCCAGCATTCGTTGCTTGGAGTTATGGGCGAGTAATTCTTGGGATCAAGAGTTACCCTACTTGTTCGTTGTCTTTCTTTTTTTTCTTTTTTCTTTTTTAATTTCCAGAAGAGAGAGATGGCTCATTCTAACTATTCCTTTCCGACTTCCAGAGAGAGAAGTGTCCTCATCATTGAGTGTGTGTCTGAGCGAGTGGTGTTGTGTGTGTGTGTGTGTGTGTGTGTGTGGGTGTGTGTGTGTGTGTGTGTGTGTGTGTGTGTGTGTGTGTTGTGTGTGTGAGGTGATGTGTTGTGTGTGTGATATGTGTGTGGTGTGATGATTGATGTGTGGTGAGTGTGTGTGTGTGTGTGTGTGTGTGTGTGTGTGTGTGTGTGTGGTGTGTGTGTGTGGCGTGCGTGTGTCATGGTGTGTTGGTGTGTGGTGCGTGTGGTGTGGTGGTGTGCGTGGTGGTGTGTGGTGGTGTGTGTTGGCGATGAGTGAGTGATTTCCGAGAAGAAAGCTGTGTTGTGTGTGGCTGCTATCAAAGTGTTAGGGTGATAAATAGAATGGTTGATATAGCGGCTGAGTGTGCTATGTTTTGAGCGTGTTCTACGTCGTGTTTGCTATGATAAATATACAAGAAACAAATTTGTGTGCACATGGACACACCTACAACACAAACTGGTCAAAACAAAAATAAACACTATGATAAACAAGACCTAAGTGCGTCAAAAACCTTATAGGGCCTGTTAAATAGGAGTTTGAGACCACACAAATATGCTTAAGAATGTTGAGTTGTTGTCAACTTGTTCACGGCATGAAGCACAATACAAACACTAGGTGTACAATTAAAAGCACAGGCGCAGAAACCCAAAGGAGGCTTCGGAAAGTAGGCACGGACCATAGGATGGACCATGTGAACATGATTATGGCTTTCCTCCCAAGCAGGCACCT
>CM031629.1:29325884-29338384 GCA_018398815.1 Conus ventricosus | reverse complement strand
CGCCTCCCCAGAGACCCTCGATCTCTCTCTCTCTTGTCTTGTTGTGTTGTGTGGTTACTGTGTGTGTCTCTGTGCTCCATCGCGCGTCCTTCTCTCGTCTTTGGTGTGTGTGGTGTGGTGGTGGGTGTGTGTGGCCGCGCGTTATTTGTGTGTTTTGTGTGTTGTGCTGTGTGTTTTGTCTGGTTTTTGTGAAGATTGCGCCTGCGACATACATTCTTGTGCAAAATAAAGTTACAGACAGATTTTATCTACTGAATCGAGATATTGTTGTTTTTTACTAGTTTTTCGCGCGGCGACACGCGCGCGGCGCGCGCGTGTGTGTGGTGTGGGTGAAAAAGTCTTCTGTGTGCTCTCTGTTCTCTTGTCTCTGCTTCGTCTCTTTCTTCAATGACCTTACGACAGAAACCCCTCAAACACGTTTCGTTCGCTACTATTGAAAGGCGCTTGAAGGGCAGTTTGTAGTGGAAGATGGCAGTGGAGGCAGGAGGCAAGGGAGGCACAGCAACACCATGGACGAAATAGGATAGAGACCCCATCTTGAGGACGGCTGAGGGAGGTAGACTTGGAGTGTTGTTCAGTTAGTCATTGGCGATTCCTGGAAAATCATATCTTTACTGTGGGCATTCAAATGAGTTTGGATTTCGTTGGGGGTGGGTGGTTCTTTGTGGTGTGGTGTGTGGGTGTGTGGTGGTGGTTGGTGGCGTGGGTGTGTGTGTGTGTGTGTGTGTGTGTGTGTGTGTGTGTGTGTGTGTGTGGTGTGTGCGGGGTTTGTGTGTGTGTGTGTGTGTGTGTGTGTGTGTGTGTGTGTGTGTGTGTGTGTGTGTGTGTGTGTGTGCGCGCGCACGCGTGTGAGAGAGAGAGACAGACAGACAGATAGACAGAAACGGAGAGAAACTGTATGCGTGTGTGTATATAAACGTGTGGCGCGCGCGCGCGCGCGCGCGCGCGCGCGCGTGTGTGTGTGTGTGTGTGTGTGTGTGTGTGTGTGTGTGTGTGTGTGTGTATGTATGTGTGCGTGTGCGTGTGCGTGTTCTTGAATGACCTAACCTGACTCATAAACCCCCTGTTGCACGTTTTCGGTTCGCTATGTTGAAAGAAGACGAGAGGGAGAGTTGCATGGATGGGGAGAGGAGGAGGCAGGTGGAGGGAGGGGAGGCAAGGGAGGGGTGTGAAGCAGGGGTGGGGGTGGGGGTAGAAGATGGGGATAGTGAGAGAGGGAGGAATGTTGAGGAGGGAGGGGGGAGGGGGAGGAGGGGAGGGTGTTGAGATATGGTGTTGATGACGAGTTGTTTTTCCTCGCCAGCTCTGGTCTTGTTTGTTGGGTGGTGGGTGGATGCTTTGGGTGGGTGGGTGGGTGGGTGGATGCTTGGTTGGGTGGGTGGGTGGGTGGGTGGGTGGTTAGTTGGGCGGTTGGTTGGGTGTTTGGTGGTTTGGTGGTTGGTGGTTTGGGTGGTTTGGTGGTTGGTTGGTTGGGTTGGTGTGGTTGGGGGGTTTGGTGGTGTGTTTGGGTGTTGGTGTTGTGGGTTGGGTGGTTGTGTTGGTTGGTGTTTGTTGGTGGTTGGTTGGTTTGGTGGTTGGTTGGTTTGGTGGTGGTTGGGTGGTTGGTGTTGGTTGGTTGGGTGGTTGGGTGGTTTGGTTGGTTGGTTAGTTGGGTGGTTGGTTGGGTGGTTGAGTGGGTGGTTGGGTGGGTGGTTGGGTGGTTTGGTTGGTTGGGTGGTTGAGTGGGTGGTTGGGTGGGTGGGTGGTTTGGTTGGTTGGGTGGTTGGGTGGTTTGGTTAGTTGGGTGGTTGGTTGGGTGTTGGTGGGTGTTGGGTGGGTGGTGGTTGGGTGGTTGGGTGGTTGGGTGGTTGGGTGGTTGGTTAGTTGGGTGGGTGGTGGGTGGTTGGGTGGTTGGGTGGACTGTTTCCTCCATCGTCTTTCGTGCCTTTTCTAACACCGGTGTTTTTTTTTTTTTTTGTCTTCTCTTCCTTGGTCTGACCTTGTATGGTGCTTTGTTTCACCTTGTCTTCTGCTTTGTTTCACCTTGTCTTCTGCTTTGTTTCACCTTGTCTTCTGTGGAGATTTCTCCGGTCGGGTCTTCTTCCACGCCTGCTCTGACTCTTCAACTCCTTTCGTTCTTCTTCTTCTTTCTTCTTTTCTTCTTCTTTCTTTTTTTTCTCTTTTTTTTCTTCTTTTTTTTCTTCCTTTTCTTGTTTTTAAAAAAAAAAAAAATATTTGACACTGATCGTGTTTTCGCTGACTGTAGTAACTCTGGTCTTCGTTCTTGTGTTTTCTCTGACCTTGTTTTACCTCGTTGTCTTCTCTGTTGTCTTCTCTGTTGTCTCCTCGGTTGTCTTCTCTGTTGTCTCCTCTGTTGTCTCCTCTGCTGTCTTCTCTGTTGTCTTCTCTGTTGTCTTCTCTGTTGTCCCCTCGGTTGTCTCCTCGTTGTCTCCTCTGCTGTCTTCTCTGTTGTCTTTTATGTTGTCTTCTCTGTTGTCTTCTCTAAACCGGTCTCCTTTGTTGCCTTCTTTTAAACTTGTCTTCATACGTGTGTTTCCTCGCCTTGTCTTCTTCTTTCTTTTTCTTTTTCTTTTTTTTCTTTTACCTTTTCCTTTTTAAAAAAAAATTCTTTTACCTTTTTCTTTTGTTGCCTTTACTGGCCTTTTATTCTTGTTGTCGTCTCTCATCCTCTTTTCTTTACTGTCTTCTTTAGAATTGTTGTTGCTGTTGTTGTTGTTGTTGTTGTTGTGTTGTTGTTGTTTTGGCTATTCTTACTTTATCTTCATTTATGTCTTCTCTCCCCTTGCTTTCACAGTTGCATTTTTTTCATGTCTCCTGTGACCTTTTCTTCGTTCATGTCTTCGCTAACCCTTTGTCTTCTTTGTTCTTTTCTCGGACTTTGTGTTTCATCATGTCTTCTCTAACCATGTCTCCTTTTATGTCTTCGCTATCCTCTTCGTTGTCTTATCTAACTCTTTTTTTTTAAGTTGTTGTCTTCTTCTAATCTCGTCTTTTGTGTTGTCTTCTCAAATCTTATCTTCGTCAGTGTCTTCGATGCTCTTGTCTTCTTTGTTGTTGTCTTCTCTTACCTTATCTTATTATCTTAGTGTCTTCTGTTACGTTGTCTTCTTTCACGTCTGTTCTGATCCTCTTTCGTGTCGTCTCTAATCTTCTCATCTTTGTTTCCTTCTGTCTAACCTCTTGATGTCTTCTGTGACTTTGTGTCCTCTTCTATGTCTTCTCTCATCTTCTCTTCCTTGATTTCCTGAGCTGTAATCTTGTCTTCGATGTCTTCCCAAACCTTGTCCTTTACCATGTTTCCTCTCGACTTATCTTCTTTGATGTCTTCTCGTCTTCTTTCAAGCCCTCTCTGCTGTTGTTTTCTTTGATGTCTTCTGAAAACCTTATCTTCTTGGTGTCTCCATTGACTTAGTCTTCTCTCATGTTTTCTCTCAGCTTGTCTTCTCTCGTCTCTCCTCTTAACTTATCGTTTTTCGTTCTCGACCCTTTTCTTCTACGTCTTCTCTAACCTCGTCTTCTTGTGTGGTTTGTCTGTGTTCTCCTTTTTGTCTTCTCGAACTCATTCTTCTCTTCACATCTCTAGTCAGCTGGTTTATACATAACGTCCTTTGATTTAGCTTGATTTCTTCTGTCATCGTGTCGTCTTCTCTCTCTCTCTCTCTCTCTCTCTCTCTCTCATCTCTCTCTCTCTCTCTCTCTCTCCTCTCTCTCTCTCTCTCTGTCTGCAGCATGTATGCGCGTAGAGAGTGTAGGGGAAAGAGGGAATATGTGGGTGAGTGCGTACGTGAGCGCACGCGTGCGCACGATTATGTGTGTGTGTGTGTGTGTGTGTGTGTGTGTGTGTGTGTGTGTGTGTGTGTGTGTGTGTGTGTGTGTGTGTGTGCGCGTGCGCTTTTTGTTTGTGTGTGTGTGTGTGTGTGTGTGTGTGTGTGTGTGTGTGTGTGTGTGTGGTGTGTGTGTGTGTGTGGATTGTCTTCACGCAATGAAGTCTTCAGACTTGAGAAAAGACCAGCCTGTCTCATAGACATTTCAGATTTAAACACACTCAACAGTTTGGGAAATCATATCAAACAGCTGTAATCTACATACTCTCTCTCTCCTCTCCTCTCTCTCTCTCTCCTCTCTCCTCTCCATCTCTCTCTCTCTCTCTCCTCTCTCTTCCCTTCTTCGTCTTCTGCCCTCTCCTCTCCCGTTCTTTCCTCTCCTTCCTTCCTTCCATCCTCTCTCTCTCTCTCTTCTCTCCACTCCTCTCCTCTTCTCTCTCTCTCTTCTCTCTCTCCCTCTCTCTTTTCTCTCTCTCTCTCCCCTCTCCCTCCTTTCGTCTTCTGCCCTCTCCTCTCCCGTCTTTCCTCCCTTCCTCCTTCCATCCTCTCTCTCTCTCTCTCTCTCTCCTCTCCTTTCCCCTCCCCACCTCTCCTCTCTCTCCTCTCTCTCTCTCTCTCTTCTCTCTCCTCCTTGTCTCTCTCTCTCCCCTTTTTCCTCCCCTCCTTCACTCTTTTTCTCTCTTCTCTCTCTCTCTCTCTTCCCCCTCTCTCCTCTCCTTCTCCCTTCCTCGTCTTCTCCTCTCTTCCCGTCTTCCTCTCCTTCCTTCCTTCATCTCCTCTCTCTCTCTTCTCCTCTCCTTCTCCTACCTCTCTCTCTTCTCTCACTCCTCTTTCTCTCTCTCTCTCTCCTCCCCCCCTCCTCTCTCTCTCTCTCTCTTCCCCCTCCTCCTTTTCGCTCACTCTGTCTTCATCTTCTTCTTCTCCCCCCCCCTTCTCTCTCTCTCTCTTCTCTCTCTCTCGCTCTCTCTCTCTCTCTCTTTTTCCTTTCCCTCTCTCTCTCTCTCCTCTCTCTCTCTCTCTCTCTCCACCACCTGGTTTCTCAGCTCTGACAGGGTCCTCTCCCACTCCTCTCTCTGCTCTCGGACCGAGGCCTTCCGGGTCTCCTCCGCCTCCTTGCGGGCCTCGCTGGACTCCTTCTCCACCGTCTTCACCTTCTCCTTCACCTCCCGCAGCTCCCTTCTCCTTCCTCTCCTTCAGCCTCCTCAGGGAGTTCAGCTCCTCGTCCTTGGCCGCCAGCTTCTTGCGGAGCACCTCGTCCTTCTCGGACAGCTCCCTCTCCAGGTCCGCGTCTTCCTCTCCAGGTCTCTCAGGATCCGTTCCTTCTCCTTGAGGACCTCGTCCACCGAGGACGGTTGTTCTTTCGAGCTCGTGAGCGACTTTTGGCGCTGAAGGGCGGCGTTTCTTTCTTGCTGGAGGGGGGTGTCGGGTTTTGCTCCCGTGCTGGGTCCAGACCAGCTGTTCTGTTTGGTGGGGTCGGGACGAGGGAGGGGTCGAGAGGCTGCCCCTCAAGCCCGGGAAGGGGGCGGCAGAACTTGAAAGGGCTCCTGCCCGCTTGGTGATCCGGGGTCTTGGGCTTGCCCGAGGGAGGCTGTCCGTTGTGGGCGTGGGGGACGGGGAGGAGGTTCTTTCCCAGGGAGAGGACTTCCTGCTGCCGAAGCTCAGGCCCAGATCTCCACTGCCGTCCTTTCCGTCGCCTTTAGTTTTCTTGTCCTTGCCCACGTCATTTTTGACGTCATTGCCCCCGTCGGTGACCCGTTTCTCCCACTTGGCACGTGCGCTGCTGTCGCTAGGGGAAGGTGAGGGACTGGAGCGGAAGCCAAAATTTGTCTTTGGCTTTGTCGTTGGAGGTCTGGTTGATGGACAGAGAGAGAGGCTTCACCTGAGATTTCTTGGACCTGGATCGGTGGTGGGGCGGGGAGGTGGTTTGCCCTCCGTGGCTTTGCTGTCGGTGGTGGTGGGGATGGCGGCGGTGGTGGTGGTAGTAGTGGTGGCGGCGGTGTCTTTGGAGCTCGACTCGATCTTCCCAGATAGGGACGACACTAGGGATTTTTTCTCCGCGCCGCTTTTAGCGACGGAAGACGTCGCTGTTGGGATGGAAGTGGCTTTACTGGAAGATGTTGCCGTAGTGGTGGTGGTGGTGGTGGTTGAGGTGGTGATGTCTTTGGAAGTTTTATCTTCAAACTTACTGGCCACGTCCTTGGCCTTGGAAGACGAGAACGATGATTTGGAAGAGGGCGTGGTGGTGGTGGTGGTGGTGATGGTGGTGGTGATGGTTGAGGAGGTAATGTCTTTGGAGCTTTATCTTCAAATTTACCGGCCACTCCTTCGCTTTTGAAGACGTAAACAAGGGCTTAGACGACGAAGCGTTGGTGGTAGTGGTAGTGGAGATGGTTGTGGGAGTCAAAGGTTTGGATGACGGTGCAAAACTGCTCCTTGCTGGATGTTGTGACGATGTTGAGGCAGACGATGCGGAAGATGCAGACTGTGAGAAGGCTGTCCCAAACGGGAGGAAGACGTGGCTGGAAGACGGCGAGGAGGAGGACTTGGCGTTGATGGGGCACGGAAGCGAAGGGAAATGATTTCTGACTGTGTCTTTCCCCACCGCTGTGGAGAGCTGAGCAAGGACTTCTCCCCGAGCTGCTTGACATCGTCCTCCCGACGACGAGGAAACTTTCGCTTTGTCTATCGTTTGGGGGCACTCTCCTTCGCCTTGGGAGCTGGGTCCTTGTCCTTGAGACGGCTGACCACTGGCGTTTTGGACAGCGGGATGCCGGCTCAGAATCAGACCCCGACTCCACATGCTGATCGAAGGTTTTGAAGCAGTTCCTGCACAACGACTTTCGCCAGCTGAGGCTCGAACTCGGTACACCTGGGCACACCGGGAGCTCTTCGGCCGTGGCCATGGTGGACCGGTTGTGGATGTGCCTCTGTTGAGAGGCAGTGGTCAGTAGGAGGGATGGGGGGGGGGGAGTGTGGTGTCACTGGGCAAATAGAAAGCAGCTCCACCTGCAGCTTTCGTGTGTCTTCAGATATGCACAGCGTGACCTATGTCACAGATCCAGACTAACTCATCGCTTGTTTACAGTTCCACAAGTTCATCAACAATTCATGTTTCTCCGGTATTCACAAAATACCCAAGTTTCTGTCTGGATCTAGAATGTAACCCGCTTGTCCTGGAAAAAAAGAAAAGAAAAACAACCTAGATCGATCAGAACTCTAGGGTGATCTAAGACACGTCCTAAACTGGTTCAGATTAATCCAGACTCCAGAGTAATCCAATCCACGTCATTAACGGACGTAAGTTGATCACCACCCTAAATGATCCAGCACTTCGACCTGGGAAGATGAGACAATGGTATGTAGAGATGTGCAATATTGTGGGCAACGTACTCACTATTTTAGCACACTTCTTCCATTTTCGGAAGATATTTTGCTCACGATATTGGAAAAAAGGGGGTGGGGGAGGGTGCTGTAGAAAATAGGAACAAAAGAGAGGGTATTAGGATATAACTAAAAAATCCTTCACTAGCAGCATGTGGAGGCTATGACAGCCTGTCTTCAACACAGAACCATCTGTATCGCCAGTCCAGAAGCCTTTCGCCCGCTGATTCAGACTCATCAGTGAGACACGGATAGATAGATAGATAGATAGATAGATAGATAGATAGATAGATAGATAGATAGATAGATAGATAGATAGATAGATAGATAGATAGATAGATGGATGGATGGATGGATGGATGGATGGATGGATGGATGGATGGATAGATAGCTGGATGGATGGATGGATAAATAGATAGATAAATATACTGAAGAACTAAATAGTAGAGGAGAAGAAGAGTAGGTAATCAATGCTTCAGTCTTTGAAAACGCACGATAAAACGACAGAATTCAGGCCTAAAAGAGAGAAAGATGAACCGATCCCGAAGATCTCAAGTAACTTATAGGTCGGCCTCCTGGGAACGCCAAAATGCCTTCGTAGCCAGATGCCTCTTTCAGTAACATGCGGCAGTTCCAAAGTAGGGAACACTCTGTGCGTGCAAGACCAGTCCATCCTGAGGGAAACCAGTGTTGGAGCCCAGTCTGCACACGTCTTTCAGTGTGTCAGCTCCACGTCAGCCGGACAGGCAAAGAGCAGGGATGAGTTTCATCCACGGAGACCAAACAAAATACATCCAAAGGAAAATGGCAGAAAACGTTGAATTTGGTTTGGCACATTGTATTTCCACACTTCATTGTCTTTCCTCATTGCGTAGATTGAACATTGTTAGGCGTGTACGTAAATGTAATCACTCTTCTTTGTTTCGTCCAATGCGTCCTTTTTATACTGGCAAAGTTGTTTCATGTTGAGCTGAATTTGTGTAAGGGGGGGGGGGGGAGGGAGTGGGGGAGGGGGAGGTTGGTTTCAGTCCTGTCTGCCTGCCTGTCTGTCTGTCTGTCTGTCAGTCTGGCTGTCCGCAAAGATGACTCAAAGTTTCATGAATGTTTCGTAATTTTTAGGGGCCATTTACTTTGCTTCTTTTTCTTGCGATGAGCTCCAAACTTAAAGCATGTCGAGATAAAAGAGTTATCGTTCCGACGTCATTCAAGATCAGGACTTTACACGGTGAAATAACTAAGCGCTTTTCGATTCTTTACTGTAGAGTTAGAATCAGAACGTTGTTGAACATTCATACAATAGAAAACAAATTCTGAATACAGATGTGAAGTCAGGCAAACATTTGGATACGTTTTATCGTCCTCTAGGGCTTGAATACCTCGCAACAGCTGGAGGCGAGACACTGAGGTGGAGCTGAAGCAATTAGGGACCAACTGGACTGGAATGACCAGAACAGCCCAGAACAGAGTGCGATGGCGAAGGGTCGTCGATGGCCTATGCTCTACTGGGAGCGATGGGCATAATGAGAATGAAGGGCTTGACAGCGGAACATATATTATGTATGATAATACATACAGTATTTTCAACAGTCAGTTTGAACTGTTGTTACCTTTGTCAATTTCAATAAGTAGGCCTAGAAAATTCACGTTTCTTTTATTACATTAAACTTCAATGTTGCTTGCAATAATTCGGTTTGGTGAAACCGTTAACAAAACAAAAAAACGATCAACCATACAAAAAGTCGGGAACTGTTTACGGTGACTTCTACATTAAATTTTGGTCCTGTTCCGTGATTACGTTGGGGAAAAAAAACAAATCATATATTGTTTACAGTTACATGTTCTATGAGTGAAAATCAGTATTGCTGTATATGATAATTCCATGAAGTCACGAAAACCAAACTAAAGGGACAGCTTTTGCAATGAACCAATACTTTCTGGTCATTATTTCATTGGGTGATCAGAAGACACAAACAAATAGCCAACGAAAGTCCGACAGCAGTCGAACTGTCACATTTCTGTCATTATTTCGTCCAGTGATTGCAAGGCCAAAGAAACTGCGCACAAAAAACAAAGAGCAGTCTAACTATTCATTCAACACTTGTTTTCCCCTAAATTTGTCTTAAGTGTCACTAATAATTTCAGAGAAAACCACATTAGTTGCTGCAACCACCGAGACAGGAAAATCCATCTGTTCATCTCCGTCGTGGAGCGAATTCTGTGAGCAGATCAAGGAAAGCGGAAGAGGAGATGGGCAGGGGCGGACGGGGGTGGGGGGGGGAGGGGTGTCTCCTGACTGTCTCAAAATCACGGCGGTTTTCTGTTACTGCCGGTCCCACGTCTTCCTAATCAATAAGCCACGGGGTACAGCCCGCAGAGGGCGTGTATTGCAGTGATGGCATCCACAGGACCAGAAGACAGCCCCCCCTCCCCCCCCCCCCCCCCCCCCCCCTCCTCGACATCGATGCATCAACTCGACCGGACACGTCACGACACGGCGTTCTCTCGGTCACAATATGGATGGACGTGGGAAGAAAGAAAAAAAACACCAAAGTAAATAAAAGAAGAGAAACACCACAAAAATTGATATCACCACCAAGTATGAAACGTTGAGAACGAGGATGGGCAGGTAGGCCGAGTATAGAGAATCCGGCCTTTTTTTTTTTTTTTTTTCTCCCTCACTCGCTTCCCTGAAATCTCGAAGCATGCAGACGGTTCACCAGTGTCCTCTCCCCCTTGAGCAAGGAATGGATGGACTGAAGGGGGACGGAAGGGGAGGGGGGGGGGATAACAAAACAAAAAAAATACAAGAATAAACACGGACAGAAAATCCTACTGTGAACGCTTCCACTCCCGAGAGACCAACACACAGCACAGAGACACACACGCACGTGCAACACTTCACTCCTCGGAAGATGCCAAGCGCACGAACCCACAGACAAGAAAGAACCAGGAGGGCGGTGGTGGTGGTGGTGGTCGTGGTTGGTGGTGATGTTCGTTGCACTGAGGCTGCTGCTGGGTAGAATCGGCGGTGATCGATGAGGCAGAGGCAGGGGTTAAGGGAGGAAACACTCTACCCCCCTTCCTCTGCTATCCAGCTAAAGGCTTTCTTCCCCCCCCCCCCCCCCTGCCTCTCCAACCCCTTACTATCACCCTCCTCCTCTTCCTCTTTCAGACCGGTCAGCAGGTTACCCCCCAAACACACGACCCCCTCCACCACACTAATGAACTTCTTCCATGAACGAAACTTGTAGAATGGTTGTTGAAACTCCACGAAAAGGACTACTGCGGGTACGACGGATACACATGTGCACAACTGGCGTGGTGTCTGTCTGTAGTAGCCTAGTAGAGAGACAGAAACAGACCAGAGAGGAGGGAGAAAGGGAAGGAGTCAGAGAGAGAGAGGGGGGGATGGGGGTAGGCGAACCGGCCACGAATTGGGGATATCGGCGCGCTCCTCACGGGCTGCTGAAGGAAGGAAGGGGGGGGAGGAGAGAGGGGGAGGGGTGGAGGAGGGGGGGGGGGAGGGGGGGGAGGGGAGGGGGGCGGGAGGTGCTTGTTGCAGGCCTCACATCTAGCAAATTCTGCCGCCGCTACCGCAGCATCGAAGAGCTGGGCGGTGTCGCAGGCTGAAAGTGTTACCCCTTTAGTTTGGTGTTAGAGAGGGAAAGTTGAGGGAGGGGGAGTGAGTGACACAGAGTGAGAGAGAGAGAGAGAGAGAGAGAGAGAGAGAGAGAGAGAGAGTGGTGTGTGTGTGTGTGTGTGTGTATGTGTGTGTGTGTGTGTGTGTATGTGTTCGTCTAAGGTTTAACGTCTCTTCTTGAACAGTAATACTGGACAGCTAAAAGAAATAAAATAAAATGACATTGAAAATAAAAATCATCTGGTCCTCCGTCCCCCTACCCCCCCCCCCCCCCCCCCCATAAAAAGAATTATACATGTAGATACATATAAAAGGAAGGCGACGTGGAGCAGTGGAGCAGAAGGTCTCTTCCATTTCTCTGATGTGAAATGTCGGGAAGTGGATGAAGTGTGTGTGTGTGTGTGTGTGTGTGTGTGTGTGTGTGTGTGTGTGTGTGTGTGTGTGTGTGTGTGTGTGTGTGTGTGAGAGAGAGAGAGAGAGAGAGAGAGAGAAGAGAGAGAGAAGAGAGAGAGAGAGAAGAGGAGAGAGAGAAACGGAAACGGAGTTTTATTCAAGAAAGGTCATAGCCCCATTTGAAGGGAGATGAATTCACAAATGTTGCATAATAATGAACAAAGTAAAAGAAAAAGAAAAAGCAAATACCGACAGGCTGACATTGTTCCATGGATCAGTTAAGTAGTTACACAGATGAGCAAGGTTTTTCAGGTTCCGTTGTTAAACTTGCGCGTCTTTTTGAAAACACAAGATATAAACACAGGTTCTTCATAATGTGTT
This sequence comes from Conus ventricosus, assembly GCA_018398815.1. Classification (NCBI taxonomy): domain Eukaryota; kingdom Metazoa; phylum Mollusca; class Gastropoda; order Neogastropoda; family Conidae; genus Conus; species Conus ventricosus. The sequence continues at coordinate 29,326,765 of CM031629.1, read as the reverse complement.
CATTCTGATTTGACATGAGTAGAGATGCACGGAACAGATATAGGTCTGCATAAAACTTACGAGGAATATATTCTTTTCTAAGATCACTGAGGGCAGGACAACAAAAGTAAAATGTATAATTCATCTTCCTTGCGCTTTGACATATTGACATGTTAAATCGTTTACTGTATGCTTTTTATATTGATTGCGATGTATTGGCATATCAGTGACCCCTAGTCGAAACGTCGTCAAATGCCGCTTGATGAGTCTGTCTACATCTAGTAGAAAATAGCTATCACAGTTTCTAGAGGATTTAAAAGTACTGTGTCAGGAGAATCTTTCACTTTGCTGCAAACGATCTTCCCAGTTTTACTCACCTACAATCAATCAATCAATCAGTCTTTGACGAAATTCATTCAGGAATCTCTACACATCTGGCAATCCCTGATTTAACCCTACAACCCCAAACCCGTTTTGACATAACATTTCACGAACAATCATGACCCATGTTTATTTGCCTTAGAATCTAGATTCAACAACATCCTGTAAGATATCAGAGGTAACAAACTTTCGTCCATACGTGATATTTTTAGCCAATATCTAATGCATCGAATATTTGCTTCTATATAAATAGGATGGCGTCCCGTCGAGAGAGAGAGAGAGAGAGAGAGAGAGAGAGAGAGTCTTTTTGCTGGTGCTCGGATGATGTGACAGCCACACCAACGGTAGAAATCCTTCCATTTGTCACATCCTTCTCTCTCTCCTTCCATGGCGTTGTGTTCCTCCTCCTCCCCCCCCCCCCCTCCTCTTCTTCCCGCTTTCCTCTCCCCCCCCCCCTCTTCCTCTCTCTCTCTCTCTCTCTTTCTCTCTCTCTCTCTCATACATGCATTCACACACACACA
>CM031629.1:29148384-29320884 GCA_018398815.1 Conus ventricosus | reverse complement strand
CTCTCTCTCTCTCTCTCTCTCTCTCTCTCTCTCTCTCTCACACTCCCACACACACACACACACACACACACACACACACACACACACACACACACACACACACACACACACACACACAACACACACACACACACACACACACACACACACACACACACACACACACACACACACACACACACACACAACACTGACTGACTGACTGACTGAAACCAGTTTATTGTCAGATTAACTCACGGTTGTACTGACATCTAAGAAAACATTATGAACAGAATATCAACGTTTTTCATTCAAAGAAAAGGAGCATAATTAACACACAAAAATACGCGCGCGCGCTCGCGCACACACACACACACACACACACACACACACACACACACACACACACACGCACGCACGCACGCACGCACGCACGCACGCACGCACGCCACACACACACACACACACACACACACACACACACACACACACACACACACCATTAACGTGGGAGAAAGGGAGATGCGGTGATTGACGATCCGCGGAGCCAAATCCGGCCATGGCTTTTTCCCGCTATCTAAACTTTTAGCTCGGCACGTAGGACAGAATCGGTCATAAGTCTCCCCTGGATCGATGAACGTGGAGGGGAGAAAACTAGGATTGGCTGGAAAGGGAGACAACTATACCCTCTGCCAGAGGGAAACGAAGGAAGGGAGAAGGTGTCAGGAGAGGGAGGAAGGGAGGGTGTGGGGTTGAATGGGCTCGGCGCCATACGACGAGGACAATAATTCACAGGCGAGGGATAGTTTACTGTCTGATGTCGCAAGCCCCAATTCCATTTGGGGGGATCAAAAGCCCGGCTGTTAGCTGACGCTGAGGACAAAAAATCCATTTCAATTCAACACAGAAGAGAGAAAAGTGTTGGAAGTCTATTGCGCCCGGAGAAATTCAAACTGAGCCTATCATGAAAGGGAATCTTCGATGAGGCAGAGAACAGTAAACATGAACGAACAAAAGTACGGTAACTCTTGCTGTCACAACGACGACAAGTACGGTAACTCTCGCTAAATAAATACACGCCCATAATTCAAGAAGAATGCTGCTTACGACACCGAATCGCCTAAAGGAAACGACAACACAGCTACAAGATTACCGACAACACAGAGCACACAGAACAAACGAGGAGACCCCCCTCCCAGAAACGGCTGTTGCAAGTCTGCCCATTTACCCTGTATCTGACATATCTACGCAGCAACAGCAACTGGATGAACAAACACGAGACACCATTTATTCAAAACTGGCACAGTCTTTTCGATCCTGAGTTCATAGTCAAACAAATAACAAATACACAGACGAACAGAAACAAACACAGGTAACCTCAGTTTGACTGGTATGAAACGGAATCTTCAATGAGCAGAGAACGGTAAACAATCAATAACATACAAGCAGGATAACTCTTTCAGTCATAGTGACATAAATACACACCCATAACTCCAAACGAATGTTGAACCATCGGAAAGAAAATGAATCCAGTCAATATCGCTCTGGATCTCGCCTTTTGTTTTCAACACGAAACAGAGATGTTGCTATATGACTGAATTTGCCTATATAGGCCTCTGCAAGTCCTTCATCAACTTCTCTTGCAAATAATCATACGTTATAAAGACGCACAGTATTTTTGTGTGGTACAAACGATGATAAAGCGTAGCTAGAACTGGCATAAATTTGAAAAAACAAATAGATCTGCCTTCGAGAGGGATTACGATGGTTCCCTCATGCAGCTAGTGAAGAGTTTTCATATTTATAATATATTTTCTTAATTTCATGTTCCCATTTTCTTCATCTTCACCCCCCCCCCCCCCCCCCCCTCCCCCACCTTCCCCTTAAGTCCAAATCTTTGCCAAGTCATTACTGTGATGGCGGAGGAGTTGTTAGCCTGCGCTTGTTTTTTCCCCCACTATTAGATTGTTCGTCTGTGTATTTGTCTGACTTCATTCAAGTTTAAAAGGCTGTGCCAGTCTTGAATAAAAGTTACTCTGTGTTAGGTTTTCTTATGGGAGCAAGAGTTACCCCACTTGCTTATTGTGGAACTGGCAGTTTCCCTCGTCTGTCCTCTTTCGACGCCCTGAACTACCATAATCGCGGCCCAGTCCGACAATGAAGCACCAATCAAAGCCAGCTGGGATCAGCGGGGTCACTGTACCCGCGTACTTCATAGTATGGAAACTTAGTGGCGTCTAAAGATGATGATAGCTACCAGCCGCCGTGGCGAAGTGGTTAGCGTCGCGGACTCCCGGCTGGGAGGTCGTGGGTTCGAATCCCATTAGAGTCATGTGGGTTTTTTCTGCTCCGACCGGCTCCTACCCAGAGTTGAGTTTGCTGCGGACTCAGTTGGGAAGACTGGGACCACACAGTCGAGTTTCATCCACTTAATGGATCCGCTTCTGAGAGTGTTGCTCAAATTTCCTGACCAACACTGCAGGTGCCTGTATCTCTCGGCCTGGTTGACGCCAGGATATATTATGAAAGGAAGCGTAGAGTACAGCCCTGTCATGTAGTCTCAGACCGAAATGGAAATCCGTAGCATCATCTTAATCATCCTCATTCCCATTGATCAGCATTAAAATAAAAAAAATGTCTCAAGTTCTGTGGCCCTTCATGCCCTGCTCTCATGGTGACCTCAATTTCGATGTCCTCTCCACGTCTGTGGCCTTGGTTTGCTTCCGTCAGGTCACCAGTATCAGCGGGTCCATGGGGGCTGTCGTTGGACGGACGTGGTGGCGCCCTCCGGAGGGAGAGCTCACTCACGCCGGCTCCGCGACTAAGCAATTATTGTCGTCAGTAGGGGGCTTAGTAGGTGGTGTCCTGCGTATGTTAGATCAGAACAGGCGCCACTGAACACCACCGAAGTGACTCGGCAGCAATGCAGTGTCTCCTCCGGTGGGTTGCCTCTTGACAACTTGACATTGACTGCTCCGTGTGGATTGCTGGTGCCGGGCTGCGGCGGGGCCAGCCGGGCTGTGGCTGTGGACGGGGTGTCGGAATGAGCGGCGTGGGTGCACTGCCTCTGAGGTGGCGCAGAGTTTGGGACAGCAAAAAAAAAAAAAAAAAAATGATGATAGCTGATTTGCTGAGGGAAAACAGCTGTGATTCGTAAAGAAAAACAGTGACAAATAAGGAAAGCAGTTATTATCGCTCTGTCTTTGGAAGATCACAATTGTTTGCCGTACATCACGACTGTTTCCTCTGCTTTCCTCAGGATCATAATTATTTTCCCTATTTTCCTTAGGATGATGACTATGATCCCTGTTTTCTCGAGAAAAACGAGTGTTATCTCGAGGAAAACGTCGATAACAGGAAAAAAAGTTATAATCGCTATTTTCCTAGACAACTGAGTGCATGTGCCTTGATATCACTGATCTTACCACGCATTCTGTCTGCTTGAATGGGGAAAACAGCTGTGATCCTGAGCAATCACAACTGTTTTGTCCATTTTCGCTTCTTTTTTTTTCTCAAGGACAATTACCGTTTTTTCCCGCGAATACAGGAGAAGAAGGGGGAAAAAAAAACAGTTGCAATCTTCAGGGGTGATAACAATAACTGTTTTCCTCGAGAGAAATAAAGTTTGATCCTGGTGAGAAAAAAAACAACAACAGGTAACACAGCAATTGTCATAAAGACAACAGCTGCGATCCGGATAACAGGAAAACAGGGAAGACAGCTAATATTTAGCTTGTGAAACTAGCATGCTACCATAATTATATTTCACGCAACACATCGCACTCGCCATACAGGCCAACCAGAACCACAGTTGAAAAAAAAAAAATGATTGCTTTTAGGGTAGCCTACCTTTGTCCGATGATAAACACCCGCAAAATTTAGAATGGAGACTCTTTGAGGGCTAAATTGTTGGATGACAGTTTCTTGTTTGTTTTGTTTTGTTTTGTTTTTATGTCAGACATACACGTGCGTGGACAGGTGCGTGCGCAAACTAACGGAGAGAGAGGGACAGACAGACAAACACAACAGGCAAGACAGACAGGCAAAGGCAGCCAGACAGACAGATAGACAGACGGAGAGACAGACAAAGAGACAGAGAGAGGGAGGGAGGAGGGAATGCGGAGGTGAGCGCACAAGCAAACCGAGAGGCCAGGAAGGCGAAGGACGCCATTGATCAGCCATCCCCTGGTCCCTCCTTCTCCACCCTATCGATTATCACTGGTCCCTCCTTCTCCACCCTATCCATCATCACTGGTCCCTCCTTCTCCACCCTATCGATCATCACTGGTCCCTCCTTCTCCACCCTATCCATCATCACTGGTCCCTCCTTCTCCACCCTATCCATCATCACTGGTCCCTCCTTCTCCACCCTATCGATCATCACTGGTCCCTCCTTCTCCACACTATCGATCATCACGGGTCCCCTCCTTCTCCATCCTATCGATCATCACTGGTTCCTCCTTCTCCATCCTATCGATCAGCCATCACTGGTCCCTCCTTCTCCACCCTATCGATCAGCCATCACTGGTCCCTCCTTCTCCATCCATCGATCATCACTGGTCCCTCCTTCTCCACCCTATCGATTAGCCATCACTGGTCCCTCCTTCTCCACCCTATCGATCATCACTGGTCCCTCCTTCTCTATCCATCGATCATCACTGGTCCCTCCTTCTCCATCCTATCGATCATCACTGGTCCCTCCTTCTCCACCCTATCGATCAGCCATCACTGGTCCCTCCTTCTCCATCCTAACGATCATCACTGGTCCCTCCTTCTCCATCCTAGCGATCATCACTGGTCCCTCCTTCTCCATCCTATCGATCATCACTGGTCCCTCCTTCTCCACCCTATCGATCAGCCATCACTGGTCCCTCCTTCTCCATCATATCGATCATCACTGGTCCCTCCTTCTCCACCCTATCGATCATCACTGGTCCCTCCTTCTCCATCCTATCGAATCATCACTGGTCCCTCCTCCATCCTATCGATTAGCCATCACTGGTCCCTCCTTCTCCACCCTATCGATCAGCCATCACTGGTCCCTCCTTCTCCATCCTATCGATCATCACTGGTCTCTCCTTCTCCATCCTATCGATCATCACTGGTCCCTCCTTCTCCACCCTATCGATCAACCATCACTGGTCCCTCCTTCTCCGCCCTATCGATCAGCTATCACTGGTCCCTCCTTCTTCATCCTATCGATCATCACTGGTCTCTCCTTCTCCATCCTATCGATCAGCCATCACTGGTCCCTCCTTCTCCACCCTATCGATCAGCTATCACTGGTTCCTCCTTCTCCATCCTATCGATCAGCCATCACTGGTCTCTCCTTCTCCATCCTATCGATCATCACTGGTCCCTCCTTCTCCACCCTATCGATCATCACTGGTCCCTCCTTCTGCACCCTATCGATCGTCACTGGTCCCTCCTTCTCCACCCTATCGATCATCACTGGTCCCTCCTTCTCCACCCTATCGATCATCACTGGTCCCTCCTTCTCCACCCTATCGATCAGCCATCACTGGTCCCTCCTTCTCCATCCTATCGATCATCACAGGTCCCTCATTCTCCACCCTATCGATCAGCCATCACTGTCCCTCCTTCTCCACCTTATCCATCAGCCATCACTGGTCACTCCTTCTCCACCCTATCGATCAGCCATCACTGGTCCCTCCTTCTTCCATCCTATCGATCATCACTGGTCCCTCCTTCTCCACACTATCGATCAGCCATCACTGGTCCCTCCTTCTCCACCCTATCGATCATCACTGGTCCCTCTTTCTCCACCCTATCGATCAGCCATCACTGGTCCCTCCTTCTCCACCCTATCGATCATCACTGGTCCCTCCTTCTCCACACTATCGATCAGCCATCACTGGTCCCTCCTTCTCCACCTTATCCATCAGCCATCACTGGTCCCTCCTTCTCCACCGATCATCACTGGTCCCTCCTTCTCCACCCTATCGATCAGCCATCACTGGTCCCTCCTTCTCCACCCTATCAATCAGCCATCACTGGTCCCTCCTTCTCCATCCTATCAAATCATCACTGTTCCCTCCTTCTCCACCCTATCGATCAGCCATCACTGGTCCCTCCTTCTCCACCCTATCGATCATCACTGGTCCCCCCCTTCTCCACCCTATCGATCATCACTGGTCCCTCCTTCTCCACCCTATCGATCATCACTGGTCCCTCCTTCTCCACCCTATCGATCAGCCATCACTGGTTCCTCCTTCTCCACCCTATCAATCAGCCATCACTGGTCCCTCCTTCTCCATCCTATCAATCAGCCATCACTGGTCCCTCCTTCTCCACCCTATCGATCATCACTGGTCCCTCCTTCTCCACCCTATCGATCATCACTGGTTCCTCCTTCTCCACCCTATCGATCATCACTGGTCCCTCCTTCTCCATCCTATCGATCATCACTGGTTCCTCCTTCTCCACCCTATCGATCATCACTGGTCCCTCCTTCTCCACCTATCGATCAGCCATCACTGGTCCCTCCTTCTCCGCCCTATCGATCACCGGGAAGGCGAAGGACACCATCACTGACTGGTCCCTCCTTCTCCACCCTATCGATCAAGAAATGCAGCAAGGAAAGGTATATACAGGAACGGCGTCATCCCGAGGACACCATCCTCTTCCGGATCGTTCCCTTTCTTTCTTTCCTTTCTTGCTTTCTTACCTTTTCTTTTTTTTTCTTCCCTTCACATCAATCCACCGTGCTTTCTTCACCACGAACACCTTCCACTGCCTTCAGTTAACTTTCTTCCTCAAATACCCCTCCCCCCCCCCCCCCCCCCCCCCCCCCCCCCCCCCCCCCCCCCCCCTTCTTCCTCATCCTCCACCTCTCATCTCTACCCTCCCCGTCACGTGCTGCCCTGCCATTATGGTTTCTTCACCGCCGCCGGCTAGCCCTGAGTTGACTGGCTAAATAAGACTGGCGTGACTACAGAGACGGTGGTATCGAGTCTCGTAGGGGGGGGGGGGGGGGGGGGGGGGGGGGGGGAGGGAGAATGGGTACAGTGGAGGAAAGGAGAGGGGAGGGGGGGGGGTCGAGAGGAATATCATCGATATGTCCTAAACGTAACAGCTGGTCTTCACAAGGTAAACGATGCCGTGTGTATTCCGTTGTCTTGAAAATTTCCGTTTAGCGCTCCCCCCACCCCCACCCCACCCACCCCACCCCACCCCCCACCCCTTTGCCGACAACTCCATTCAGATTTCCCTCAGGAAAGAACCGGTCCTTACTAGCCTTAGACAAACAGACGTTAATGTCATTTTCTGAAGTTTGAGCTTAAGCACCCTGTACACGCCTAGGTGTGCAAGTGTTACACAAAGCGATGAATGTTATACCGTTTTGTGAACAGGGAGCGTTGAAGTGGCCAGATATGTGGCACGAAGCATGTTTATCAGGATTTCAGTCCGTGATGAAATTTTCATGGATTCCTATGGGGACTTTTTTTCCCCAATAGAACCAAACGCATTTCGTATAGTCAGCTAATAAAAAATCATATTTCTGAACTGTAATCAGGCTGTGGTTCTGATATAGCATCAATTCCGGAGGCTTCTTAGGTATCTCAAATGTCTTCATGGCACAACTGAGTACAGAGTTTGAATTATGAATAGATTAAGTTTTAGAAGAAAAAAAGTGAAATATTGATATTCTAACAAATGATGTGAGAGAACATTTATTGGTTTCCAGTCCCAGTTACCTTAAAATTCATACCGACGTTCAGTTATGTATAGAACTGGTGGTTCCAATTCTTCCTTTCCAAGCCTAAATATACGATGATATGTCCCTCGCTGTAAAGTCTTTTTCACTTTGTCTCTTTCACCCACCTGTCGGTTTCGAACTCACCCTTTTCTTTTTCAGCTTGTCTTTTACCCTAAGACCTTGCTGTCACTTCTGTTTCCAAGACCATGTTTCTTTCTACCCTACTCTGTGCTGCTCACTCTTCTCTCCTCTCTCTCCTCTCTTCTTCTCTCTCTCGTGGTGTTCTCCTCTCTTTGGATGTTGTTCTCCCTCAGTCTATATAGGAGTGGACACAAAGAATTTCCCTTTGAGCCATGCCTTTGTCCATGTTACGTCGCTACCACCTTGTTCACAAGTATACTGAATTCCCCATCTAGCTACATTCTTCCACACATCAACATTCACACATCCTTACCAAATTGCTTAGCAAACAACCACTTTGCACCAAATGGACATCGAAAATTCCCGCCGACTCCGGGAGCCACTTTAACACAGTAATTATCCTAGAGAAAGCTACGACAACAACATCCACACGCATTCAACCAGCCTGACAAGGTGTCGACACAGTGCGCCACGGCAATACCATTTGAACAAGCCCAAGACTCCTGCTCTTGAAGGTCTGTTTACAGAGCAACTTCAGCTGACTGCATCTTAAGCGCCCACTCGATGCTCCGAGGTCCTAGTAGTTAAAGTTTCCTCCCTTTCACTATCGGGAAGGTTCAAACACGGGAGGGGCCCTGACTACCTTAGTTGCCATCTATCACCTGACCACTTCAACCTCCTTGACACAGTTCGAGCGTATGCGCTAGGTGAAGGCGTTACTGCCAATAGCCCAATTACCTATTTCTCCACCACATGCGGTATTCTTTTCCTCTAAAGCACATAAAGCCTTTTGTGAGAGGTTTCGCTCCCTTGACAATCACCGATATGTATGTCATGGTCTGTTTCTTGAGTTTCTGCATGTGTATGTTAGAATTATTGAGTAGAAATGAATAGTTGATTGTATTTGTTCGTTTTCTAACATCACCTTTGATGAAGAGATGTTAAAGAAAACCATTGACCTGAATATAGTACTCTTCTCATTTTCTTCTTCTTCTTCTTCTCGTTCTTCTTCTTCTTCATCTTCTCCTCCTCTCCTCCTCCTGCTTCTCCTCCTCCTCCTCTTCTTCTTCTTCTTCATCTTCTTCTTCTTCAAATTGTGTTTTCAAGAGGTTTTGTCTTTAGCATGACGATTGGTCTATAGTGAAGAGTACAAGATGAAGTGGGGGACGAGGGGAAGAGACAGAGACGTTTTCAGCTGCACTTTCTGCCATGGAAATGAGTACTGGCTCGCACTAGTATGTAACCAGCGGCATCGGACGACACTTTGCACGGGGTGGGTGAAGACGAGGGGGTGGGGGAGGGGAGACAGGGGGACAGCCTGAACTGAAACTGACAAAAACATCACTGCAGTCTTCAAAAAGTTTTATTTTTTATAAAAAAGGGGGTGGGGTGGGATAGGGGTGGAGGGTAAGGGAGGACAACTTTTCATAGAAAAGAGGGTTGTGGGGGTCTCACTTTCCATGTTTTTAGAGGAGATGCTCTCTCATTCAAATTCCTATAAAAGCGGGAACAGGGCGAAGGGGGAGGGGGCACACCATAAGAAGCTGACAGATATTTTGGCTGCAAACATTGTGGAGAGGAGGGCAGACGATAAGTCTGCCAAACCTTACCAATATTTTCGAGGAGGGGGATGGAAGGGGGGGGGAGTTCTTCTGCCTCCTCCTCATCCTCCTCCCTCCCCTCCAAATTCCAACGCCGTAGGTGACATTGTCCAATAATTGATCAACAGACTCTTCAGATTACTACAACATCTGGCAACTGATCAACAGACTCTTCAGATTACTACAACATCCGGCAATTGATTAACAGATCCTTCAGATTACTACAACATCTGGCAATTGATTAACAGACTCCTTCAGATTACTTCAACATCCGGCAATTGATCAACAGATCCTTCAGATTACTACAACATCTGCAATTGATTAACAGACCTTTCAGATTACTACAACATCCGCCAATTGATTAACAGACCTTTCAGATCACTTCAACATCTGGCAATTGATTAACAGATCCTTCAGATTACTACAACATCCGGCAATTGACTAACAGACCTTTCAGATTACAACAATATCCGCCAGTTGATCAACAGACACTTCAGGCTACTACAATGCCCAGTAGATGATCAACAGACATTTCAGACTGCTCTGCAATGCCCAATAGCTGATTCACAGACACGTCAGATTACTACAATGCCCAATAGCTGATTCACAGACACGTCAGATTACTACAATGCCCAATAGCTGATCCACAGACACGTCAGATTACTACAATGCCCAATAGCTGATCCACAGACACGTCAGATTACTACAATGCCCAATAGTTGATCCACAGACACGTCAGATTACTACAATGCCCAATAGCTGATCCACAGACACGTCAGATTACTACAATGCCCAATGTTGATCCACAGACACGTCAGATTACTACAATGCCCAATAGTTGATCCACAGACACGTCAGATTACTACAATGCCCAATAGTTGATCCACAGACACGTCAGATTACTACAATGCCCCATAGTTGATCCACAGACAGGTCAGATTACTGCAATGCCCAATAGTTGATCCACAGACAGGTCAGATTACTACAATGTCCAATAGTTGATCAACGGACACGTCAGATTACTACAATGCCCAATAGTTGATCCACAGACACGTCAGATTACTACAATGCCCAATAGTTGATCCACAGACACGTCAGATTACTACAATGCCCAACAGCTGATCCACAGACACGTCAGATTACTACAATGCCCAATAGCTGACCCACAGACACGTCAGATTACTACAATGCCCAACAGCTGATCCACAGACACGTCAGATTACTACAATGCCCAATAGCTGATCCACAGACACGTCAGATTACTACAATGCCCAACAGCTGACCCACAGACACATCAGACAACTACAATGCTTTAATAGTCGATCAACTGATATTCCAGACCACTGAACTACCAGATCATTGATTAACAGCCACTTCAGCTGACGGCAATCAATTCTCAACAGTTGACCCGACAGACTATACACACTACGACAATTCAAGTTCTGTAACCATTGCCGACAGTCGATCACAGATACTTCTAGCCACAACAGTCACCAGAGATCCTGTACAGGGTGAACGTCCAGAGCGAAGCAGCAGGAAAATCAATACCCCCCTCTCTACACCTCCCAAAAAAATTCAGTTCCGTCAGCAAGTGGGATTCCCACATCGATTGATTCGATCGATAAGGAAACGGCAGTAACAGGAAGGAAGAGGTGGAGAGAAAAAGAAAAAAAAGGATTGAGAAGGAGAAGGGTGAGGGGTTGGGGGGGAGGGGTTGGGTGGTGAAGATGAGTTGGCGAGTCGGTGGTTGGGAAAGGGGTGTATGAAAATGTCAGTGAAGTCGTTGGAAGGCGTTGAGGGTGGGGGGCGGGGGGGGGGGGGGGGGGGGGGGGGGGGGGGGGGGGGGGGGGGTCAGTGACTGCTCTCATTATCTAATCCATGTGTGGCGTCTGGCGGAAATCTGTTGCTGAAAAAGACGCGTCATTTTTTGTTTTGTTTTATTGTTGGATACAACTCTTGAGTTCTGCCTGGTAGTTGATGATGATCCGATTTCTCCTTTGCTTTTATTTTTAAGCATTTCTTTATTAAACAGATGTGTACATAAACAAATTATTGAACTGAAGCAACAACGAGCAAATGCTTATGACGTGCTCAGTGACGGAAAATTTAACAACAACAAACACATCGGCGGATTGCGTAATCAACATTGATACGTAAAAAAGAAAGAAAAAATGCTGAATATCATATGGGAAAGTTTTTTTTTTTTTTCCTTTTTTTTTCTGTCCCAACCTCTGCGCCACCTCAGAGGTGGTGAACCCACGCCGCTCATTCCGACACCCCGTCCACAGCCACAGCCCGATCGGCCCCGCCGCAGCCCCGGCACCGGCAATCCACAGGGAGCAGTCAATGTCAAGTCGTTAAGAGGCAACCCACCGGAGGAGACACTGCACTGCTGCCGAGTCACTTCGGTGGTGTTCAGTGGCGCCTGTTCTGATCTAACATACGCAGGACACCACCTACTAAACCCCCTACTGACGACAATAATTGCTTAGTTGCGGAGCCGGCGTGAGTGAGCTCTCCCTCCGGAGGGCGCCACCACGTCCGTCCACCGACAGACCCCATGGATCCGCCGATACCGGTGACCCCGACGGAACCGAATCAAAGCCACAGACGTGGAGAGGACATCGAAATGAGGTCACCATGAGAGCAGGGCATGAAGGGCCACAGAATTTGAGACTTTTTTTTATGCTGATCCATGAGAATGAGGATGATGAAGATGATGCTACGGATTTCCATTTCGGTCTGAGACTACATGACAGGGCTGTACTCTACGCTTCCTTTCATAATATATCCCGGCGTCAACCAGGCCCGAGAGATACAGGCACCTGCAGTGTTGGTCAGGAAATTTGAGCAACACTCTCAGAAACGCATCCATTAAGTGGATGAAACTCGACTGTGTGGTCCCAGTCTTCCCAACTGAGTCCACAGCAAACTCAACTCTGGGTAGGAGCCGGTCGGGGCAGAAAAACCCACATGACTTCTGATGGGATTCGAACCCACGACCTCCCAGCCGGGAGTCCGCGACGCTAACCACTTCGCCACGGCGGGCTGGTCATATGGGAAAGTTTGTAGAAAATCTTAATTCAAATTAAAAGACAGGAAAGGAGATAGAACATGTCAGAAGAATCTAACAGCGATGCAACTAAGCAATCTACACAACAAATATCATGATTCCCCATGCACCGAATATATACAAATTTGAAGAGAGAGAGAGAGAGAGAGAGAGAGAGAGAGACATGCGTCCCATCTCCCAAAACACCAAAGAGCCCAGCCCCGTGTCGCAGTGGGTCTAACACAAAGACAAAATCTGAGGGAGTACTAACAACCATACACAGCCATCCGAGGGCCAACCTGACAGCAACGTCGAGGAGAAGAAGAAGAAGAAGAGAAACAAGAAAATGAACAAGCATAAGGAGATGAACAAGATCAGGAAGAACAAGTACCTGAAGAAGATCAGGAAGATGAGGAAGAACAACTAATTCGCTATAATATTAAAAACGTTTACTTTGGGCGATAAACTTATGCACCATTCTGAAAATTCTTTCGTTTTCTTCCCTGGTCTCCCATGCTTGAGGTAGTGTATCTACCCGCATAACATTAAGGCTAGAAGCTACAGCCATTGAAGTTTGTTGTCATTGTCATTGATTTCTCCCTGGTAAAGGCCCATCACAGGGCAGTCTGGCATTGATCAGAGGAGAGATGTAGTTTCAGAGTCTCAGTTGTGAAAGATTGAAAAGAAATTGCACGTGCTTGCCTTGAAAATAAATGACTCCACAGTTGTCCCCCCCCCCCCCCTCTTTCACCTTGCCTCCTCCTCACCCCCTTTCTTTTCCTTTTTTTTTTCTTTGTTTTGTTTTGTTATATCTACGCCGTTAGTGTGAACAAATGAGATTTTAAAACTGCAAAAATCATTCAAAAATGTGTTAGCAGTTTCGGATATGTTGGGGAAACAACAAGAACTTTCTAAATTTCTTTTACTCTGCGTGAAATTTGGTGGTTAGTAAGGATTTTACCCAGTCCAGCCGTGGCCGAACATTCCTGGTTGCCCCTCTCTCTCTCCTCTCTCTCTCTCTCTCTCTTCTTGTCAAGTTGCTATATCATAAAATACTATCTTTAACTTCATAATTGGTATAAGGATAAAAAAAAACTTGTGTGAAATTATTGTTCATTTACACCCCTTCATGAGGGGCAATGGCCTATACATGAATAGAACATCTTCTCTCTCTCTCTCTCTCTCTCTCTCTCTCTCTCTCTCTCTCTCTCTCCTCTATCTCTCTCTCTCTCTCTCTCTCTCCATTAAACACGTATCCGTGCACTCACGTATATATATATTTTTATATGCCTTTTTTTTTTTCTTTGAATGTCACAATCCCGAAGATGGTCTACGACCAAAACGTCGACAGTGTATGCTGTTCTATTTGTATACAAAATCATCAGTAGGCCTACATCCTCAAGGCAAGTTCTTTAGTATTTGTGAAACAGAGGAACGGCAGTGAAGAAATCACTTTTACTTTTTCCAGTATGAAAACATTGTTCTGGAATTTAGGGGGATTAATCTAATCAAATTAATATATCCGCATATAATGCAAAAAATATTCGTGACTTGTCGGCTACTTGTGTCCTAGGGCTCTGTTGACTGGACACACAGACCACGATTTCAGCAGTGACAGGAAAATGAGAGTTTGGGGTCATGTAGACTGGTTCTGCAAAAAAAAGACCATCAAAAGTTGAACAGCTTCTGAGTCGGGTATACTGTGCATCAAGGGTTGTCGGGACACTTATTTTGGCAATGACCCGTCCTCTTAAGAGCGTACAATCAACTTCGGAGCAGGCAATACAAATTATCTGCCTACAAAAGGGATTGCGATGGTTCCCTTATGCAGCTAGTGAAGAGTTTTCATATCTGTAACATATTTTCTTAATTTCATGTTCCCAGTTTCTCCATCTTCAAACTGCCACCCCCCCCCCCCCCCCTCCGCGCCCTCCTTAAGTCCAAATCTTTGCCAAGTCATTAAGTACTATGAAGACAGTTTAGTTGTTGGCCTGGGCTTGTTTTCCCCCCACTATTAGATTGTTCGTCTATGTATTTGTCTGACTTTATTCAAGTTTAAAAGGCTGTGTCAGTCTTGAATAAAAGTTACTCTGTGTTAGGTTTTCTTATGGGAGCAAAAGTTACCCCACTTGTTTACTGTTTATTGTTTACTGTTCCCTGCCTCATTTCATTTCCAATTTTAAGTTTGGATCTTAATCTGTATTTGTGGATCGACACCTTTCATTTGACGGGAAGCAAATCTTGAAAGTTCACTTCCTTTTCCGGAAAACTTCTCGCGCATGCTTCTACTTTATTTCCTTTCTTTCAGACGGTCTCATCAGTGAAAGCCACGATGGGTGAGCTCAGTTGGATGTTGTTATTAAAATAAAAAAAATAATGAAGTGAAATCAAATATGCTTGTATGAGAATGGAATAGGGCTGGTTCAAAGTCTTTGGTGATGAATTTAAAACAAACAACTTCATACAGTCACACCACACACACACTTTCTCCTCTCTCTCTCTCTCTCTCTCTCTCTCTCTCTCTCTCTCTCTCGTTTTGTTCTCATGGATCTCATTCATTGAAAAACATTCCATAACAATTGACTAATGCTATTTTCCCCAGTGATAGCTTTTGATCCGCTGATTGACTATCATTGTGGTTTTCTTTCTGCAGGTATCTCACGTGATAGATGGCACAAGCGCAGGAAGACTGGTGGCCGTATGGCCCAGTTGAGGAAAAAAAGAAAGTTTGAACTTGGACGTCCTCCTGCAATGACCAAGGTGAGTATTATTGCAAGAAAATGTACATTTAACGTGATACATTGATGGGGTGTTTGGTTATTGATCCAGCTTTATCTTACTCATGAAATTGGCTGTGAGACTAAAACTATTCGATACTTCCGCTATCTCCCATTGTGACATGAGGAACTTTGAATGAGATTGTAAAATATAAATAAGCAAAACTAGTTACACCATCATCATATTTTAGATATAAACTGCTGGATTTCGACATTGTCACACCGAGCAGGGCTCCCAATGACGCACATATGTGCATCCATGACGCACTATGAGTGAAAAGGACGCACTAACAAAACGTGTAGCGAGTCCTGCGGGACGCACTACAAAATCAGGCAAACCCCAAAACGTGCCGCAGTCGGTGATAAAAGCTGAGCACACCACAAGCTTCGCGCGCGATTGCCTGCCGTCAAATTCAGGACAGCGTGTGCCCGCGAAAGTACAGTATGCTGAGAAGTTGCGTAAACACTGATAGGCTCGCCTTGTGGCCCATGTCACTGAACAGTTACTCAGTCGACCGGCTGACTTTTTCAGACTGTGGCGCCTGCCGCCACTAATTAACCAATTCGATGACTCACAAGTTGTAACAATCGCGTGCACAAGCCTAGGCGAACGAAGCAGAAAGGAAGTTCATGGCTATCGCATCTCGCAAATATGTCGTTGCTTCAGTGGTTGGGCGCTCCTATAAGACGCAAAGAAACATCTTCTGAAGATGCTACACACAGTGAATCGTCGATTCCTAAAGAAATATCTACAGCAACACCACCTAACAAGAAATGTTTTTTTAAAGAAATGTTTTCAGTGAGAGAGAGAGAGAGAGATTCACTTACTCTGAAATGTTCAGATTATCAAGCCGATAACTAAAAAAGCAAGAAATACTACATTTTCTGTTTTGGTGAATTTTGTTCATGGGGACTCTCTATACCCCCTCTGGGACCCTCTATAGCATCAGTGAAGGAGCCCTGGGACCCCCTGTCTTGTCAGTACAAATGGTAGCCCTGCCGAGGAAAATATTTAGGTAGTGTACAGCACATGAGTAGAAAAGTGCAACTTAAGAATTTCTCAATCATTTCCCACCTGTCATGCTTCCAAATGATTTTGCTTTCTCCAAAAATAACTTCAGGTGGGTAGGAGAGGGAAGGGTCTTAGAAAGAATGGATTTTAACACTAACAGAACAATGAAAACAGTTGTGATGTGTCCTGTTTCAGCTTGGTCCAAAGCGCATTCATGTTGTTCGCACAATGGGAGGCAACAAAAAATACCGGGCTCTGCGACTGGACCATGGAAATTTCTCGTGGGGATCAGAGAGTAAGTCTTGGAGTGGATGAGGGTGCAGGGAAGTAAATGTTCATGGCAAATTCTCAGTTTTAGGTTTTGATGAATCCATCAAATCTTAAATAAATGTTAGCAAACTGCCAAAAGAAACGTGGACAAAAGAGTCACAAGACAAAACATGATGCATTTTGACCTCTTAGGTCTTCTTCAGGCAAGGCACAAACAAATACGACAATGAAAATGAACGAGTTTGTCACTTAGCTTGGTGCAGTGCCTACCTTGCACTGAAGAGATCCAATGCGTTCTGTTTTGTCTTGTGACTCGTTTGTCCATGTTTCTCTAGGCGGTTTGCTATATTATATAAGCTTTGTTTAGAGTTCCGCCTGTAGTCGTCTCACTTTGCAACTGAATCCATCAAATCAAAAAAGACCTTTCGTTGAAAAAAAAGGTTTACTTTGCATTATCGAGATTCGTTGCCCCAAAGTTACTTCAACCTGTATTTCTGTGTGCGAGTCTGTGACATAGTCCTTTCAAGTGACATATATACATTGTAAAGAACTTTTCTGACATCTAAAAATGTTGATCTGCTCAATTCCATGTGACATCCCTGATAATGATGTGGCCCACCTTGGTGGGCTGGCCTATGAACATGATGAGTTGAATTTTCTGATCTGAACCACTGATTTTGCAGTTTGCTGAGTGATCAGTGTATTCCATGTGGATTTATGCAGCACGTTTTATGAGAAACAGAATAAAGTTAGATGTGAAATGAAAATAGATTATGATAGTGATTTAGATTAAGACAATCTTTCAGTTAATCACCTAATGCCTGGTGGATCAGCAATGTTTCTGATGTTCCTTCATCTCCATCTCACAATGCTGATAGTGTTTGAAATGGTGGCTTTTGGTTCCTCTGAATTTTCAGGTATTTTAAATGTTGTAAGTTTTTGGCAGATCCTTTTCTTTTTCTTTTTAAATCCCAAGCTTTTTCAATTTTTCTCCCAGTATGAAAATAAAGGAACTTCAAGCAGGCATATTCCTAAACAAGCGTTTAAATTCTCAGTCAGATCATGCAGATTTGCCTACCTTCCGGAAACAGCCATATCTATAGCAACAAAAGAATTTGATTACCATTCCAGATTGTATGACCATGGATTGCATGTTATGGTAGAAAAAAGGAAAACAAACAGGTACAGCCTTTTTCACAGGTGGACAAACCTAGGTAGATAGGAAGTTGTAATGCAAATGTTGTACACATGCACGTAAGTCCATAACTGGTTGTTAAGAAGACCAGACTGAGCTGAAGTTGAGAAAAAGCAGTGAACAGATAGCTACCCGTAGCAAGAAAATGAGAAGGTGCAAGACTGAAAAAGAAGCTGGACAGCAAATCTTGCTGAAAGAAAGAAAAAGAAAAAGCGATGTCACCAGACCTTCAAGAAATAATTTGATGAATAGTCGCTATGCTTAAAACAAAAGTAGAAATGAGAAACCTTTTTGTGCACTATTGGCAAGTGCACATTCTCCAAAAGCTGTGGAGGCTCAGATGAGGTAAATGTGCAGACCATGCATGCATGTACATGCGTTTGTTAACTCTTGGTAACTTTTTTGTTTGTTTGTTTTTTGTGTTTGTATCTTGCAAGTTAAACAGGGAGAGGTTCAGTGTAGGTTGGCAAGAGCAGCGACTGTGCCAGCAGAGAGAAGTCTTGAAATGAACTGACTGTGACAGTGCAGAGACAAGTGATGATTGAAACAACACCATCTTTCGGCTGATCCCTGCTGAAGAATTTCTGCCTGATGTCTCTGTCACCTGCATGAGCGATTCACTTTGCTTTTTATCTGATGTTGGTTTTATAGGTTGTTTTTTTTTCTTCTATATTTTCTTAACTTAGATAATTGAAGGCATGCTTAACAAGTGTATAGTAAGTTCAACCCAGTTGTATAGTAAGTTTGATGATGATTTCTGTAGGTGGATCTTTTCTTCTTTTCCTAGTAAGGCACTAAACCCATGCTTAAATGTATGGCAAATACAACCCAGCTGGATCATTTGTGGCCTAGGGAACCTCTGAACTTACATCATGACTGAAAATGTCAGAATGAGAGTTGGGTCAAATGCTGAGCAAATGTGATTGTGTACCTTATGAAAATGTGGTATGGGTGGTTAGGTACTGGGTGTTTTATGTGTACATTGTCAAAAAAATTGGTAATGAGGGTTAGGTGAAATGTGGAGCAAGTAAGTCCATGTACCCAGAGCTTCCAAGTGTGGTCTGTTTGAAATAGCATACTTCAATTTTGCTGATATTCAATGCTTCACTGCTACATTGTGTAATGAAATATACTCGTCCGCAAAAGTTAAGGGCCAACCCTTGTTTTCAGAAGCTGCAGATAGATATATTGTACACGAGCACAACGACGTTGAAAATGACGCATGGAGGGCTACGCGGCAACTTTACTTATTGCTGCACGTGCCCAAACCTGTTTTGCAGACATTGCAGTTATGCAAATGTGTTTTGAGCGGCGCAGAAAACGATGCAAATGCACGTGAATGTAATGAAAGTTCAGTTGTTGTCAGCTGACGAAGCAGTGCCGCGGCAGGTGTCTGGCAAATTGCACGTGCAAGCCATGTCCCTAGTGAACACTGCTCCGCCAAAGGTACACGGTTAGGGGTATTTAAGGGCTGCAACCAGGGGTCTCAATAACCATGCCTCCAAGACAGAGACTATCAACACTTGATCGTGGACGGGCGCTGGGCTGGCTTCAGGATGGAACTTCCGGCCGAGAAGTCGCCAGACGGCTTGGAGTGAGCCACTCCGTTATTCAACGCCTGGCTGAACGCTTCCAAGCCACCGGTAGTACCGATGAACGGGCCCGCTCCGGACGCCCAAGAACAACGAACCATCGCGACGACCGTTACCTTCAGGTGATGGCGCTGCGTGACAGAACCATCACTGCCAGGACCCTCCGTAGCAACCTGAGGACGGCTACCCACATTAACATCTCCCAGGACACTGTTAGGCGATGCCTGCACGAGGTAAACCTCCACTCAAGGGTCCCTGCCATTCGTATACCGCTGACACCACGTCATCGTCAAACTCGGATGGCGTTCTCACGCAACCACCAGCGCTGGAACAGGCAGCAGTGGGGCAGAGTCCTGTTCACAGACGAGTCTCGTTTCACTTTGTCGAACAGTGATGCCCGGAGGCGCGTTTGGCGACGTGTAGGCGAGCGATTCGTCCATGCTTGCGTCCAAGAGCACGACCGGTATGGAGGGGGGTCCGTGATGGTGTGGGGAGGCTTTCATCTCCATGGGAGGACTCCTCTTTACCTCATTCGAGGCAACCTGACCGGCGTGAGGTACAGGGATGAGATTGTCGGGCCAATCATCGTCCCCACTCTGCGGGCCATGGGACATGGCTCCCTTCTACAGGACGACAACGCCACCCCTCACCGTGCTTTGGTGGTGAGGGACTTCCTGCAGCGTGCGCAAGTTGTCCGCATGGACTGGCCAGCCCGATCCCCAGACCTGGCTCCCATTGAAAACCTGTGGGACATTCTTGGATGCCGCGTAGTGGACAATCACCCCCAGCCCGTAGATGGTGCGCAGCTCTTCCACTTCCTGCAGCAGGAGTGGCTCGCCATTCCGCAACAGATGCTGCACAACCTTGTCCACTCGATGCGGCGACGGCTGGGGGACTGTCTGGCAGCAAATGGTGGCCACACCCGTTATTGAACATGAACAAAATGACCTGACTTTTCTTGCAATTTTTCAGAAGGGGGGTGTTGTGTTTGTGACGGATGTAAATCCAATGGATTTTGACTTGTCAATGAATTTTGTGCATAAATCGATGGATTAAATGTTGCATTAAATCATTCTATGAGTTGCGGGTGTTTTTTGGATTTTGTTTGCTTGGGAGACAGGAATGTTTTTCCGGCCCTTAACTTTTGCGGAGTAGTGTACTACAAGTACAACAAACAACAAAAATTAAGAAAAGAAAAAGCTTCACAGACTTGTCAAAAGCTTAGACAGAATAAAGACTATATAGATCTTTAGACTGCAGACTTATTTTGTCCAAAAAATGGCTCAAGTTCAATAAAAAGAGGAAGAAGAGCTAGAAGAAAAATCGCTAAAGATGATCATGATTTTTTTTCCTTATAAAGTGGCTTTGTTATAGGCCGTTTTGATTTTTGTCAAAGCAATACAATAATTAGATTTCAATTTTCTTATTCCACCTTCATGTTGTGTGTGAAGTGTAACTGCAATTATGGTTTAGTCTGACTTGTCAGACGTTTAAGACGTCACAGAGGCAGTTTCCAAGTAGAAACTAGCAAGAAAAATCTGATTAAAGTAAGGTACTTTGCGGAACAAGTGTGACAGAGTTCTTTGTGGCAATGTTAGAATGATGATTAGAAGAAAACGTGTTCAAGTGTGAGCATGTATTTGAGAAATATTAGAATGAAAGCTAGGTACAATGGGTACAGTGTGTGGCAAGTGAGTATATTTTCTCAAAATGTTAGGATGAGAATTAGGTATAACGTGTGGCAAATGAGTATATTTTCTCAGAATGTTAGGATGAGAATTAGGTGCAGTGTGTGGCAAATGAGTATATTTTCTCAAAATGTTAGGATGAGAATTAGGTATAATGTGTGGCAAATGAGTATGTTTTCCAAAATGTTAGGGTGAGAATTAGTATAACGTGTGGCAAATGAGTATATTTTCTCAAAATGTTAGGATGAGAATTAGGCATAATGTCAAGCAAGTGTGATTGTGTTGCATGTGAAAGATGTGATATGCTAGAAGACTGAGGGGTAGCATGTGGAGAAAATGTGATCAGGAACTTCCTTTTGAAAATATTACAATGAGAGTTGCTCCCTTACTGAACTAGGTAGAGTGTGTAGTGAGCGTGATTGTGTACCTTTTGAAACTCTTATAATAAGATGTAGGTACAATCTATAGCTAGTGTGTTTGCGTATATGTTTTGCTCAGAAAGCAGGCACTTGTTGTATGTTGTACAGTACATGCCGGAAACCCACAAAATGAAACTGATTGATTTTTATCTCCACAGCTTATTGATCACCAACTAGTAGCAGTTTGAAGATTCGTATAAGCTGTGGAGCAAATGACTCTGTAGTATATGCTAAGTGTGACTGTATTGTTCATCGTTTTTAGCAAGGAATGGAGAGGGGGGGGGGGGGGTGTAGTTTCAAAAAAAAAAGAAGAAAAAAGTTCTGTGGTGCAGTACATGAATGGCTGACATTTACCAGGCGTGACCAGAAGAACCAGAATCATCGACGTGATCTACAACGCGTCCAATAACGAACTGGTCCGCACCAAAACGCTGGTCAAGTCCTGCATTGTGCAGGTGGATTCCACCCCCTTCAGACAGTGGTACGAGGGACATTACGCCAGCCCTCTGGGACGCAAAAAGGGCGTGAAACTGGTGAGTGACTTTTTTTTTCCACTGTGATGTTTGTTGACTGTGACGGTCACGAAGTTGAAAGATTTCATTATAGTGCAGTACAGGAATATTTTCTGGAACGCACTTGAATTTGGATCCTTTAGAGCCAGAGACATGGATGTGGTCTTTCATTATGAGTATTGAAATTCAGCATGAAAGTAAATCAAGAAACGACTGAAAATTAGAAAGTCGTATTGAACCATTAATGAAGTCTGCAAAGTCATGTTCAAGAAGCATCTCTCAAGCTTTCATCCAATGTTCTTGTACTTGCAAAGGTTTGTAACCTTGATTACAGGCATAAGATGTACTTCCCATGTAATAAGTCTATGCGAATCGAAACAGGCAAATTGCCTCTCAAGTCTTTTTTTTTCCTGAAGAGGTGAAACTTTGCTGTCTAAGAACGGGAATGCGTGTTATGAAAGTTAAGGCTGATGGGAGGTTCCCTTTTTTTTTTTCCTTTTTTTTTTTTTTTTTGGGTAAAAGAAAAAAATCCTAAATGAAACAATGTCAGCTCTCTGCTTGCTAATACTGCAGCAGATGACAAGTTTAAAAACAAAAAAAGGTTGGGGGGGAGGGGGAGGAGGGGCGGGGGGATTAAATGAACACACAATGATGAGGCAAAACTTGAAAGACTTACGTTAACAGGTTTACAGGTTTGACCGCACAAGTTAGTCGCTGTTACCTCTCAATCACAACTTTGTTAATTGTTCACGTACACTTGAATTCTGTATTAAAAAGCAAAGAATCTTTGTTTGTTTTCCTTTCTTTGTTTTTTGGGATGGTTTTTTTTTCTTTAGAGGTGAAAAATTTTGCATTATTACAAAAAAAAAAAGAAAAAAAATTGGACTGGGAGTGTTGTGGCACTGCTCTGCCACCAAGGTGAGGCTCCTGGAGCCCACCAGGGCCTAGACCCCACCAGGGCCTAGAGAGGCCCATGGATCCTGGCCTTTCAGTTGTCTCAGGGTTTATCCATGTCCTTGTTATCTGTTTCATTGGGAGAATTGACACTCAAACAAAGCAAGGCGGTTTTTTGCACTGAAGGAAGAAAGGAATGAAAGAAGAAAAAAAAAAATTACTTTTTTCTGGACAAATGGCAAATAGTCTGATCATGACTGAGTCTATATGTACAGTTCATACCGTAGGAGCTGGATTCAGATTGATTGTATGAATAATTCATTTGTCAGTTTACATGTACAGTTCATATTGTAGGAGCTGGATTCAAATTGATTGTATGTATGAATAATTCATTTGTCAGTTTACATGTACAGTTCATACTGTAGCAGCTGGATTCAAATTGATTGTATGAATAATTCATTTGTCAGCTTACATGTCAGTTCGTACTGTAGGAGTTGGATTCAAATTGATTGTATGTATGAAGAATTCATTGTCAGTTTACATGTACAGTTCGTACTGTTGAGTTGGATTCAAATTGATTGTATGAATAATTCATTTGTCAGTTTACATGTACAGTTTGTACTGTTGGAGTTGGATTCAATTGATTGTATGAATAATTCATTTGTCAGTTTACATGTACAGTTCGTACTGTTGGAGTTGGATTCAAATTGATCAAGTATGAATAATTAATTTGTCAGTTTGCTTTCTGGTTTGCAGTGAGGCATTGGTTATTTGGCATTTGTTGACACGATTTATGTGCAGACTCCTATGATCACATCGAAGGTCTCCCAGTGTTTTGGTTTGTTATGAAAGTTAAAGATACCCAGCATGCCTGCAACAGAACACGAGCCCTGCATGAATTTTTGTTGTTGCTCATTGCTGTGATGGGTTGCCAAGGTAGTGGAATGCAGTCTATATGATCATATCCACTGGTCATTTCATAGGTGCCAGCCACCCCCATGCAGGCTCCAGGAATTAACTCAGAAATTAAAAGTTTTACCATTAGAATAAATGGCTGGGGGTGAGGGGCATTGGGACATTTTTCTGAACAGAACTGTGGTGCACACGAGCTGTGGACCATAAGCGCTAGAAGATGCACTTGTGTTCAGGGAGGTGGACGTACCAGTGCTTTCAGTCAGAAAGCCCAATTTCACCCGCTGTTCTCCCACCAGTCCAGTGATGTGTGCATGACTTTGTGTGTGTGTTCAGTCGGCCCAAGAGGAGGCTGTCATCAACAAAGTACGGTCCAAGAAAGTGCAGAAGAAGTACGAGGCCAGGAAGAAACTGGCCAAGGTGGAGCCTGCTCTGGATGAACAGTTCTCAGCTGGGCGTGTCCTGGGTACGTTTGTTGTGATGTTGCTTTGGTGTATTCCTGCAGATGGGTACATGCGCACATGCAGGTACAGAGAGCTGCAAAGAAGCTAAGATAATGGCGCTTGGTAAAATACAGAAACAAATATATACCGACTTGAGCAGGAGAGTCGTCAACAAAGTTGCAGTTGCACAATACTACACACTACGAAAGGTAGGTACTGTCATTTGAAAGAAAAGTGAAAAAGATCAGGTTGCAGAACTGCAAACCCTTGCTCACAATTAACCCCCCCCCCCCCCCCCCCCCCCCCCTCCCCCATCCACTAACCCCCCACCCCCTCTCATACTTGCACATTGTTAGATGTATTAGAGTGGGGGATCCAGGTTCCAAATAAACCGAGAGAAGCAGGCTTGGGATGACTGTCAAGGTATGCATAGTTTAGAGACTTGTTTCTTTTTTATTTCTTTTACTGAATTAGATGTTCATTGTGCCAACAGTCTTCTTCAATACTGTCTCAAATGTCTGGCTGTCTGGTTTGTCTGATTTGATTTCAAGGTGAGCTTTCCAGGGCGTTGTGTTAAGGGTTGATCATAAACAGGTTTTTCAAAGAATTAGTGATTGCATGTAAACAGTGGAAGCAAACAGTCCTTGGTCAGTGGTGTGTGTTGTTCTCATTGTTATTATCATTCTTTCTGTGGATGGTGGGGTGGCATTTTACAGCCGTCATTCACCATTTTTGTCATAGCAGAAGAATTCTCTCCGACTGCCGAGGATGACGGCAAAGTGGTGCAGAGTGATGAAAAACTTTCTGTGATGGCTGACAAGTTTCCAACCCATGATGGTTGTCATAGTTACCCTGACTGCATCCCTCTCACCCAACCATTCTCATTTTTCGTATCTTCTTGAATGTATTGCTCTATCTTTTCTTCCAGGAGAAGGAAATTGAAGCTGTCACATATGTGTAAAATTTATGTTAGTATTTCACCTTTTTTTTATCTTTTTAACTTTATCCAGGGGTGTAGGACACAGACAAATCCTCCCGATAAAGGATGTGCACATCACACCATGCTTAAGCTTTGGGGTCTCGTTTTTTTTTTTTTTTTCTTTCTGGACCAATTGTAAGTCCTTTGTTGTGAAGCAGGCCTTGGTGAGAGGACATGGTTTTTTTTTAAATCTGGAACAAGAAGCCTCCTACTGCCCCCCTCCCTTCATCCCTTCTCCTCCCCCCCCCCCCCCCCCCCCCCCCCCCTCCACTCCCCCCTCCCCTTAATGCAAAGATAGATGTGATTTGTTTTCATTATCATGATTATTGTTGTTTATTGAGAATCCAAAAGTAGCACCAGTCTTCGGTTAGAGACGAGCTATAATTGCTTTACAATCCATGCTGTCTTTATGACAACCACTGAAGACTTACCCAGGTAGATCAAACTGAAAGTTGCTTTGCTGGATTTAAAAGATGTGTTATAGCTTTTCTTTTCTCTTTTTTTTTAAATTTTGTTTGTTCAGAAAATCTGTTGTACTGAGTTGAGTGATGTGGGTTTTTTTTCCCCACACCTATGTAGATAGAGAGTGACAGTGATGAGGCGACGGCCCTGAACTGTCCTTTGCAGTCAGCCGAGTTGTAAACACTTGGATTGAACTGAGCACCCTGCATTCAGTCATTTCCTGTGTTGAAGCTTCCCCTCTTACCCCTTCCCCTGTCCCGTCTTCCCCCCCCCCACCCCATTACCTCCCCTTCCCCCAGACACACCCCCAACACCATAAACAAGCAAACAAAGAGCCAGGCCAAACGTGTGTAGTTCGTTACTTAGCTACCAGTTTTCAACTCCTCATGCAAGAGAGTCTATTGGTGTATGACAGGCCTGCCTACCGTCCCGGAATTCGCGGGATTGTCCCGCAAAAAAAAAAAAAAGGCAATAGATCCCGCATGTCCCTCGAGTTTAATTTGCGTCCGGAAAAAAAATCTAAGTTTAAAAAAAAAACAAAAAAAAAAATATCGAGCGCCTGTACATAGAAACTCCATACAATCTGCTGCGGCGATTTTCGGGTAGGCTACCACCCTTGCGGCCCTAAAGCCTTGGTTATGTGATCGAGTTTGGGCCACCGAGGCACCAGCATTTGAACACTTCGGCACGCTTCGCTTCGACTGTCTTCATAGTAGAGGTGCGCTGTGCGCATGCGCAACACAGTTCAACCCCCCCCCCCTTTCAAAAAAATCAAAGATGGCGTCCAAGCGACAGCAAAGTTTCGGTGGTGAAGAAGAAAAAAAACCGCGAAGCATCGAAGAAAGCTAAACGTGCGACTAGCTTCAATGAAAAATATACTGAAAAGTATTCTTTCATGAAAGCTGGAAATGGGGAGCATAAAGTTTTTTGTGAGATCTGTGGCACACATTTTCTGTGTAAATACGGAGGGATGAACGATGTCGATCGGCACGTGGTGGGGCCAATACATGTGAAAAAAGCAAAGGAAAAAGACAGGCAGAAAGGAATCGAGAAAGCCAACACGAAGATAACGGGTTTTTTTTTCAAGTGGAGGGGAGCATGCAAGTAAGTGTGCATGTCAAATTGATTGCATGAAATGATAGCTTGGTTTTCTTACATATATGAATAATAACTAGTTATGGCACTACAGCAGCAAACATGTCATTTTCTGTGTTGCTATATGCGCCCCTGAAATTCAGTCTGTGTCCCTGAAATTTGATAATTCTGCCCCTGAAATCTGGAAATCGGGGTAGGCAGGCCTGGTATGATGAATGTGCTGTATGACAAGAATTCAAAGCAGAATCATGATGGCATTGTGTGGGCATCAAAAATCAAAAGTAGGATTTGTTTGTTTTCTGACAAGAAAGCTTTAAAAATACAATTCTCAGACAAGGGCAGAAGCAGTAATGGGCACAAACCCACATGTGTCACTAGAGCGTGTGCGTGTGATTTTGATTTGTTCGTTAATTTTCTCTTCATGACCATGGTGTGCCAGTCACTGAATCGGCACAGTACCATAGTTTTCTTTAGTCGACAGAGGAAAACTACTCATTTTGAAAAAAAAAAAAAGACTACTCCTGTAGTAGAGTGTAGGGGAGTAGACAAGTCTGTTAACAAGTATTGTTGAAACAGCGTCTTGCAATGCTGCCTGCACATGCACTGTTGTGTTATATACAGCCTACGTGTGGCATGTATCCCTTTTTGTTTTGTTTTTAAACTTTTTTCCTTTCTTTATGTGTCTTGATACGTGTTATTTTTACGATTAATTCCCTTGTGCCACCAGCCCCCACTTCAGCTCCCCCCAGCCAGCAGTCCTTTTTACAACTCGGGACCAATTTTTGATGGAATATTTAACTGCTTTTCTAGACGGCATATAATGGATCACGCCAAGTAATATCACCTAGCGTGCTGTGGGAAATTAAAAGGATGTTGAAATTTTGTGGCATGAAGAATGCACGACTACCCTCCCTCCTCCCCACACACACACACAACCTCCTTCGACCCCCACCCACTCACCCACCCATCTCCCTCTCTCA
Source organism: Conus ventricosus (assembly GCA_018398815.1). Lineage (NCBI taxonomy): Eukaryota > Metazoa > Mollusca > Gastropoda > Neogastropoda > Conidae > Conus > Conus ventricosus. The sequence continues at coordinate 29,293,161 of CM031629.1, read as the reverse complement.
CATGCTCATGCTCAGGCACGCTCACATAACACGACGGAGTACTGCAAGCCAAAACTTATTTTCTGGGAGGGACAACATTGGATAAATATGTTTGACTGTGGAGGAAATTTTCACTGGTGTTTTTCTTACAAGGCTGAGCTCAAGGATGAATAAGGTATATGTGTGCATACTTTGCCCATTGTGAGGATCTGTGTGGTTCGCAGCTGTTAAGTATTACCCAGACAGAAATATTAATGAAGATCTATCTGCATGCCAACCTCTTGAACAAGTAAGGAGCTGAGGGCATTTATATCACCAAGAATAATACAAACAGAAAAGAACAGAAGACATAACAGTGAAACAAAAAGATATAAAGGGACCAAAGTGTTAGAAATTATGTTTAAGACATAACAGTGAAACAAAAAGATATAAAGGGACCAGTGTTGGTAATTATGTTTAAGACATAACAGTGAAACAAAAAGATATAAAGGGACCAAAGTGTTGGTAATTATGTTTAAGACATAACAGTGAAACAAAAAGATATAAAGGGACCAAAGTGTTGGTAATTATGTTTAAGACATAACAGTGAAACAAAAAGATATAAAGGGACCAAAGTGTTAGAAATTATGTTGAAGACATAACAGTGAAACAAAAAGATATAAAGGGACCAAAGTGTTAGAAATTATGTTTAAGACATAACAGTGAAACAAAAAGATATAAAGGGACCAAAGTGTTAGAAATTATGTTGAAGACATAACAGTGAAACAAAAAGATATAAAGGGACCAAAGTGTTAGAAATTATGTTTAAGAACTGTTTACCTCTCTGAACTTAATCTTATCATCTTGAAAATGAAGAGATTTTTTTCCTTGATATATTCTGGTCATCATGTTGTGTCTTAGGACGCAAATTTTATATGAAAAATTTAGAACTATGCCATGAATGCAGAACACTAGTATGTTTGTTCTCTGTTGTGATGCTTACTGGTAGCTGCCAGGAGTTACTGGACTCTGGTTGAAATAAACTTGTTAATGAAAATCATGTCTCCCTCAGTACCTGGTATTCAAAGTCACAATTGTTTTTAATTCGGTTATTTTTTTGCAGGCACACTTTAGTTCTCAGCAGGTGGAAAAGGTGCGAGTGTTTATTTACTTTCTGTATTGTAGAAGTGATGCGTGTTGCAGCCAAACTCGCTTCCTGCCCCGGCAAACATGGCCGTGCTGACGGCTACATCCTGGAAGGCAAAGAATGGATTTCTACCTGAGGAAGATCAAGTCCAAGAAAGGCAAATGAGCGAGATGACTTTCAGTTTCACAGTGCACCTGGTGAAATAAACTTTTGGTGTTGGGTCTCATGTTGGAATGATTGACTGGTCATGTGTGATCGCGTGGTGTGGTTTGTGACGATTGAAATAAAATCTCTGTTGCTCCGTCTCCATGGAGATACCTCGGGTCCCTTCAGTAAGGCTCCCATGCCATCATCTGTGCCAGGAACTTCCGTTTCACTCTGCCTTTTTTTTTTTTTTTTTAAACAAATTTATTTTTGTCTTTCTTTTCAACTGTTGTTCTGTCTTTGTTCTGGAAATTCTTTACCTTTTTGTTCATCTGATGGCCATTTGTGACACCCCGTTTTTTTTTTGTTGTTAAAGACTTGCGCGAGAATGCAAAAAACAAGTGTTACAAATACAGCACGTTCACTCATGAGCCAGCTGATCAGGATAATTTCTGTTGCAAAAATTGGGTATCGGTCGCTTTAAGCATGGACAAGACAGGAGTGTCATGGCTCCGATGGAATTGTTCATGGTCCTTCCTTGTAGTGTGTGCGTGTATGCAACTCCATATGGAAAGGCACATATACTTGCGTGTATCTGTGTCCATGTGTGCGCGTTTTTATCCGTTCTATCCTTACCCACGTCCTATTATCGTTTCTCGGCCTTTTGGTCAACCCCCTTACCTTTTTGGCAAGTTGTCCATGACCGGTTGCTGTGTTGATGAAGCTCACCTGTTCTGTCAGGTCGATTTTCTTATAAGCAAATCGGGATTGAAAACTGGCAGTTTTGTTCGTGGCTGTCTGCCATCTTGCACGCTGTTGCCAAACTGGTCACCATTCGGCCTTGCGTACTCTCAGGTGCCACTTTGACGAAGTAGGCGTGAGAATCTTGGATTTGTTACCATTCCCACCCCCACTTTGTGTGTATTCTGTGTATATTTTCAACTCTAGCGTCGTGGCGAGAGTTCCTCCTTTCCTGGGCCGATTTAATAGTAAAACAATTGAATTTGAAAAAAATTTGTGTATTTTGGTGGATAAGAATCCAACTCCTGAACATAATGCGGCAGTTATAGGTAGGTAAAATGGCTGGTGTGATCACTCATTTGATCTTGTTTACATAATGGCTCCATAATTCAAATTTCTAGTTACACCCATCGTAGTATGTACCCACACCCTAGAAATCAAACTTAATTGAAAGTGTGCAGAGAAGATTCACCAAGCAGTAATGGGAATTGATAATTTGTCCTATGAGAAGAGATTTTACAGCTTCCAAGCCCTGGAGTATCGTAGGAGTGACATGATTAAGACCTATGAATCCTTCAGTCATTATGATGGAAGCACCACACATTATTCATACATTGAGAACTGGCCTTACCTCATTCATTTATCTCTTTCTTTTCTCACTTTATAACCAACAAGGCTTGTTACTTCACAGAACAATTGCCCGATCACATTCAGGCATGGGAATTGACTGAAAGGGAAAACTCTGAAATCTAGGGGGGTCCGGGGGCATGCCCCCCCGGAAAATTTTTTTTTTTCAAGATCAAAATCTGTGCAATCTGGGCTATCCTGACTTCATTTTTATGGATTTAAGAACGTAAAAAAAAAATGAAGTAAATTAGCATTAAAACAACAAACAAAAACAATTTTCACACAAAATGTTTTTATTCAGTTCTATGAGTTTATCTCCAGCTGACTACAAAGATCACACAGGCTCAAAAAACAAACAACAAAAACAAAACAACAATCAACCAATTTTTCAAGATCAAAATCTGTGCAATCTGGGCTATCCTGACTTCATTTTTATGGATTAAGAACGTAAAAAAAAATGAAGTAAATTAGCATTAAAACAACAAACAAAAACAATTTTCACACAAAATGTTTTTATTCAGTTCTATGATTTATCTCCAGCTGACTACAAAGATCACACAGGCTCAAAAAACAAACAACAAAAACAAAACAACAATCAACCAACCCAACCAATCCAAACAATCACCAATCAACCAACCAACCAACTGGTCAACCAACCAAACAAGAAACACCCCCCACACACACAAAAGAAAAGTTAAGCCTGCACACATTCACTTGAAACTGGTTACAGACACTGGCACCAGGCATTACCTCCAGAGCTGAGGCAAGCATCTCTGAAGAGAAAACAGGAAGGTATTTGAAGTTTACTGCTGAGAAGACTGTCACACAAGCAGCTCCCCTGTTTACTGCTGTCACTAAGAAGAATGTCACACAAGCAGCTCCCCTGTTTACTGCTGTCACTGAGAAGAATGTCATCCAGATGCTTCTTTGAGCGGAGATGTCAGTCAGTGTTGAAACACCACGACTGGCGTAAGATACGTCTTTGTTACAGACAATACACCGTGCAGCTCCACTGATATTTATCTTGCGAAAGCGCGTCCCCAAGGCGCTCCTTCTTTACTACATCTCCGATTTCCACCTCCACAACTACAAATATCCACTCCCATTTCCATTTATTTGGGCACTTGTCTTCGAACGGATCGCCGAAGTTTACCACACGACCAAGGCACGCCATGTTGAAAACTCGCCCTGTTCAAAGTTTGCGCATGCGCAGAAAGTCACGATATTCACAAATTTGGGCTGCCCGCGAGAGTTAATAGCTGCTGTTGCTGGCGATTCGGGTAACTGAGGCAGGCGTTCGCAGCACGCAAACACAGTACGCTCGCGTTCCGCAATAGTCTCGATCGTCCATACCCAAACTTCCGCGAGAACGAGAACAGAGAACGAGATAACGCTCGCGTTAGTATAACTTGGCCTAGGCCAGCCGAGGCTAGTTCAGCAACAGCTAAAACCGTGGCTTTATATTTTTGTACCCCAGATTTTTTTTTTCGCGGACGCAATTTCGTTTTCGCGGAAAGCAAATTTTACTGCCGCGGAAATCAGCGTTTTCGCTGACAATTCCCATGCCTGCACATTGCCATCGCAGTTGTTTGATATTACCCCTGCATACGCTCTATGCTCCCTAGGCCCAACATTCCCCCGCCCATTATGGAAGAGGACTCTTAGTGGAGAGGGAAGTACGAAAGGAAATCTTTCCATTATACAAATCAAGACCAAGAAATACTGTGGAATCTGTAATAGGTCCAAATTGTCCCTATATCACCTCCTCAATTGAAGGCAAGAAATGCAACATAAGACATCCATTGTCTTCAAGTCGTAGCCCAGTGAACAAGTTCATCTTCCAATAAGACGAACAGAAAACTCAAGAGAGAAATTAAACTCGGGGAGAGAAATCACGTGATTTTCAGTCCCGTGGCAAGAAGTGCTTGGATAAATGTTCAGGCCATCTTCTGTAATTTCCCTTAGATTAAACCCCCTCTGCCAAAGTGGCATGCATGACCCAAATTTCAACATTGATTTCTACAGGGCGTAGAATACTGGCTCAATTCACTGCTCCTTCAAGCTTGTGTTGTAAATCGGAACACAGATTTATCTCTCAATATTTAAACAGTTGGGAATGTGCAGTTCACAGATTTATTTTTCCGTCCTGAATGAGGCAGTGAAAGGGCAAACAAACAAGGCTTTAAAATTTGTAATCCAATATATTTGTTGCTGTAGTCTGAGCAGAGGCATGTATCAAACTTGCATAATACTTAACTATGGAAAATTTACTTTCCAGAAAGTGATGTCATTTTTGCACAATACTGTGCGTGTTGTCATTGTTCTGATATTGCCTGACCACTTGCGTACAAGCTTTCATGCCACATCTACGTTATCTACAAGAAAATAAACCCAGTCGAGTTCGATATTAAAAGAATTGTTGGGGATTCGCCAATTCAGTCATCTCAATAGCGCAGATATATTACATTTTTTCATGACAATAACTAATTGTCAAACCTATAGCCCCATTTGTAAAGGCCGCTCAACCTTGCCGAACACACTGCTGCCAGACCAGCTATGCACAGATGACATTCAGTTGGCCGAATACAGTGCGGTTAGCTGGCTGGTGGGGAGCGGCCTGCAGAAAACACCCCTTTCCCCGACCTGCATTCACGGCTTGGCCTCTGCAGCTGTAAACTCCCCTGACTCAAAACTAAGTAACTTGCTCTGAACAGCCGTGAGTTGTATTTATGATAAAATCTTACATCTGAATGAGTAAATGTCATCAGAATGTTTTTATTTGATAGATAAGTGGGCTTTTGTGTCTTGAGTGTATATGGGCGCACCAACTGGTTGGGCCCTTGTAATGACTAGCAGGCTTGTGAGAATTGCTTCAGTCTGCTTTATTGGAAATGAAATGAGGCAGGGAACAGTAAACAAGTGGGTAACGTTTGCTCCCATAAGAAACCTAACACAGAGTAACTTTTATTCAAGACTGGCACAGTCTTTTAAACTTTATTAAGTCAAATACATAGACAATCTAATAGTGGGGGTAGCGTGATTGTTCGTCTATGTATTTGACTTTATTCAAGTTTAAAAGGCTGTGCCAGTCTTGAATAAAACTTGCTCCGTGTTAGGTTTTTCTTATGGGAGCAAACGTTACCACACTTGTTTACCATTCAGTCTGCTTTAGTTATGCCCCATGCAGAATTTGAAATGGGGAAAAAAAAGGTCAAGTGCGACATGGAGTCAAGAGACTGCTAATCATATGTTTATGATGGTGGACTGCTGCAAGGCATTTTTCCCAAGTATTTTGTGCAAATGCAGACCAGCCTTGACTCCAAATCTCTCCTAATGGTAGAACCTCAGCTGGTAGAGCCTGTTTTCAGCAATGGATGCTTTCTCTGAACATCGCAGCAATTCCACAATTAACTCTTCTGCTCCTCTTTTTCCATGTACTAACCACAGCAGGGTTTATGTATCATCTCTGAATGCTTTCTTTTTCAAAGAAAAAAAAAATGAAGCCACGTATGAAGTGATTTGGTATGTTGCAATTTGTGAACATCGAGTTTGAAGTTCGACACCAGTAGAAAAGAAGATGGAATTTAAACACAGTTCGACACCAGTAGAAAAGAAGATGGGAATTTAAACACCAGCCAAGACAGGAGGTACACACGACACATTACATTCACTTTCTGGAATCTGTCTTTAGATGTTCGACAGTTTTCTGTATGATCTTGGCAATCGTCAATCCATCACCCAAATTGAAATACGTGGCTTGGTTTGATGTCCTATTTTAAGTTAAAACCCCTTCTGCTAGTGCTATCACGTGATTGCGATTCCTGCAAATCCAAAGAGAGGACACATCATCACACGCATAATGTGAAATTGTAGGTTTTGATTTTTCTTCTAACCTGCCAGTAGCATTTGTAGTCTGGGATGATCAAAATGTAGGAATTACAGACAAATCATCATACTAGCTAGGTTTGAAAAAAAAAAAACGTCATCAGAAGCACCAACAGCCAAACTCGGGATAAGGTGTTCATCTTTTCGTGAAAGAGTGTGCTCTAGGGATTTTCACTATGGATCAATTTGGCAAAATTACCGTCGCAGAGCACTCTCCCTTTATCTGCAAGGTTGAGTTCCCCTAAATTCACTCTCCTTTCAAGTTCGTTATATGTTCCAGAATCATCCTTCACTTCATCAGTTTGCTTCCACATTGTCTGCTTAAATCCAAACCACTGTAAATTGCAGAATTTTCTTACACTCTTTACTTGTATGCCAAAAGTGATTTGAAAAGTGATTTTTCAAAATGCTGCATGTAAAAGAACCTTGAAGCATAATGGAAAAGTTACTTGCACAGAAATGACAGGACCATTCACCAAGGTACATAACTTTGTAAACGGTTATCAATTTTGAACAGTAACTCGAAATGTCAAGTTCAGCATAGGGTTTGCGATATTCTTTCATGAATAATGTGCAAAGTCACCGGATCTACCTTTTGATCTATAGCTGTATGCAACTCCATATTCTGAACGGTTTGTCTTCAGGTAAGATAGCATATTTCCACCAGGATTCATTAAATTATGATTATTTTCTTTTCCAAAAGTATCTGGACGAGTTTGGATCTGCCATTGCATTTGTACCACACATCCACTCTAAAAATTATTGGGTTCACTTAAGGACCACATTCCAACTTTTGACAAGGTCTGGATAAAATGAATTTGTAGCTTTAGCATACTCCTGGCCAACAATTAAACAGTTGTTCAAGAACTCTTTCATCCCTACAACCCGGTTTTCCGGTTTGCAGAAATCCTACCCTTCCAGCAGCCCGGAAAACCGGGCAGCACAAAATCCCTCCTTTCCTTCCTGCAGCCCGGAAAAATCGGTTCTCGCGGTAAGCGCTTTGAACTTCGCACGAGTCGCATCATCGGTACACGTCATGACCGGGTCGTTCGCGCAGCAGTGTTTATGAATGGAATGATGCCAGACGTCCCCTACAGAGTGGGAAAGTTGTTGCCGCTCTATTCTGGCCGGTTTGCTACTGCACAGGTGGCAGTTCTCACTTTACACTTCTTTTTCTTTTCTCTAAATCCAGGAACAGACCTGCCTACCCTTCCGTAATCGTCCGTAATTTTACGGAAATTAACCCCCCATTACGGAGGTACGATTTTCCGTGCGAAATTACGGAAAAGAAAATTGAAAAACTACGCAAATTTCAGACTCGAAAAATTGTCGACTGCTAGACCTTTCCGAGACCGCAGAGTAACTTCCCTTGACTCAAGCCGAAACCACAGATAGTTCGGAACTTGCGATTGGTCAATGTGGTGCTGTGGGCCAACACGACACGCCATCACATCTGTGCGCGCCATTCGAAGCTTTTTGTTCAGCCATTGTAAGACAAAGTTTCAACCGATTTTTTGCCGGCGATTGTGAAAATGGCGGAGAAATCTTCTAAACGTTTGCATGAAACCGATGATGAGGGTTCGAAAACCACTGTGCCACAACGGAAGAAGGCGAAGAAGCAAGTGTTCCGAAGTAAATACACGCGGACTTGGCCTTGTCATGGACCTGGATTTGTATACTCATTTCTGCTCGGTGTGCAATTCAGACTTCTCCATCGGACATGGGGGAGCAAATGACTGCAAGCGCCATATCTCGGGGAAAATGCACAAAGAGACAGCTGCGAGTGCCTCCAGTCAGAAGATCACATCGTTGTTTACGAAATCCAGCGAGAGCAGCCGTCAGACCCACACACGGAAGATCACCAACGCAGAAAGACTGTTGTGTGAGCTGATCTGCGAAAACAACTTGTCCCTGAGCTGTGCTGACAAGATAGTGGCGAAAATGAAAAGGTCCTTTTCATTTTCGCCACTATCTTGTCAGCACAGCTCAGGGACACACACACACACACATATTTTTTTTTTTTTTTTTGTGGGGGGGGGGGGGGGGTTGTACATTAGGTTCTTCATCAGTGGTGTCATCTGTGGTGACTGCTGTGTAAGTTACAAACTGTCAAGTATATCACTTTGAATTGACCTGAAACTCCTGTCCTGAGTCCGTCATCTGCCATCATCCCAAGGTATTTTAATTCTGCTTTGTTGTTTTTGTTCCTTTTTTACTGTTTATATTTTTGTTAAAATGTTAAAAATGTAGTTGGAGTTTTGTACACATTATTTGTTCAATGTTAAAAATGTAGTTGGAGTTTTGTACACATTATTTGTTCAAAAACGCCGTGTATTACGCGTCCGTGGAATTACTGAAGGAAATGCAAAATTACTGAAAATCTCTGTGGTTATTACTGATGAGCACAACATGAGGTAGGCAGGTCTGCAGGAATGAAGGGAATGCTCGTATTATAAGAATCTAGGAACAAGAGGAAGTAATGGTTCATATAAAAGTAGGAATGAAAGTTAATGACTGACAAAATGTACCCTCCAAATTGCTCAAATTCATTGCACCAATCAATTCGCATCCCCACCCCCCTTGTACCCCCCAAATTGCTCAAATTCATTGCACCAATCAATTCGAATCCCCACCCCCCTTCCAACGATGTCAACCGAAAAAGAGAGCGTACAAAAGATCACTGTGAGTGCAATATGTTGTGCAGATGCACGATTTATGCTAATCTTCCAGTATCGTGAATGTGAACTGTTTCCACTCATGGGATGCGCTGCAGAAAAAACGTCATAACAAACCATGCCAGGTAATCGCACTCAACCAGCCATTCATCCCAAATGAAACAAACTCCAAAAGTTACTTCAACAGTGTAGTCTCTGTCACTGGCCTCCCTTTCCTTTCTTGGACTTCATCTTGGCAAGGTAGACATCCAGTTCGTTGCCTCCAAACGTACCATCCAGCACGACCATTTGCCTGGGCACGAGGCTATTTTGGCTGCAACACACAGCACTCAACAGTGGTAATAAACAAATCATACAGAAACTTCACATACACTTAGATCTTACTTTACCTAATGCCTTTGCAACTATACAAGTAACTACTTCTGTAGTGACAAGAATATCATATCACTCATCACTCCGCCAGTTGATGGCCAACTAATCACTGCAGTAGCCAGAGTGCAACAGCTGCCAAAAAGGTCAGCATGGATATCTCAACAGTCGGGTGGAAATATTGAAAACGGCGTAGAAACAAAAACAAAAATATTTCAAGTTGAACTTTCATAGAGTTTAAATAGTCGTGTCTGCTCTCCGAAAAAGGAAAATTCCAACTACTTTTAAGTCAACCTCCAGATGCCTGAAAATCCCGAATGGACACACACTTGTACATAAAATGCAATTGGTTTTAACGCACTACAACAGACCATTTCTTACTTTAAAAACTTAGGGACAGTGAAACCATGACTGTCAGGTAACTATGACAACCACATTACTGATACCAGTTCTCACATGTGTTGTTTCATCATCCTCCTGAATGCCACGCGCACTAGTCAACTTTGAACATCCCTCCCAACCCCACCAATCCCCTACGGGGGGAGAAGAATACTATATCCAAGTAATACAAACTCCACACATATCAACGCCCTTTTGGCAAATGAGATCTATTGCGGAAGGGGGGGGGGGGGGGGGGGGGGGTGTATTTAATGGGGTTCTTGCTCCAATTGTTTGGTGCTTAATAGGCCGGCACTAAGCCTTCCCTGACACGCCCCTTTGATTGAAGACCATAGCAATAAATTACCTAGCGCACTTTTCAACACAATATTGAACTCTTTGAACACTTTCTTCCCGATGACCATTTCACAGCTTGCTAAACATTTTTCAAAAATGACTAACCACATCTCAGCAGTTCCAAAACAAAACTTTCAATTTTTCTCATATCTATAAAAAAATTTGGCGTTGTGGAAAAGGTCTTACTTAGGAAATTCCAGAAAAACTAAGGCTGGCAGCTGTCATCTCATTCCACCCATTAAACTCTCTCCTTTATTTTTTCCAAGCTTCCAAGCTCAAACAACTTTATACTCCGAAGTCATGAATTCTTCGAGAAAGAATTCCTTGTACAGCCTTGCTCTAACTAGGCACAACACTGACCCTTAGCACTGGCTCATCTCTGCCAAGGCTACATGGGGGGGGGGGGGGGGGGGGGGGGGGGGGGGGGGGGGGGGGTAGAGAGAATTAATGTTTGTTCAGATTCTATATAAGTCCAATCCACAACAGGCAGTTAAAGCACTTTCTTCCGCTTCTGTCTCCTCACCATGGACCAAACATAGTTACAGCACGCTCAGCTAGAACAACAGAGAAAGGTAACATGCATCAGGTAACGATGACAACCAGCATACGAACTGTCCACCATCACAGAAAGTTTTTCATCATTCAGCACCACTCTGCTGCCACCCTTCAGAACATGCATCCTTATACATGAAATCCTGAAGATGGGTAAACCACCAAATGTGTAAACCCACCTCCACATGATATGTCCAGCAAGTATAAAAAAAAAAAAAGCTAAAAATCCCTGGGTCTGGGCCGCGTAGCCCCCAGTGGCCCCTAGGGGTAAATCCCCGCAGGGTCAGCAGAGCCCCTACCAACTTTTTTGATGAAATAAAAGCCTAAAACTGCAAAATAAACCCCGATTTCCAGCGCTGTTATAAGGCAAGAACCACATTTCATGTTTTCATAAATGAAAATAATACTTCAAAAGACCATGGGTGTAACTGGAAAAAATTGAAAAACTGAAAGTGTCGAGTCTCAGCCAATATTAATATTTTAAATTCAGACAAGTTTTTTCGGGCTCTGGTGAAAGAAATTTGGAACCGAGCCCTGTTAAAACATATTTATTGCTTATATTAAACTAAAGAGTCTTCATTTTGAATTCTACAAAAAAAAAAAAAAAAAAAAAAAACTACCCCCCCCCCCCCCCCCCAAAAACATGCTTTTGGTGCCTTGGACATAGATGAGGCAGTAAGTATCAAGATCCAAATCTGTCTCATTTTCAATGAAACACAGGAGTTTCCACTGTACTTCCAAAACTAACCCATTTTATAACACGAGAAATAGAACCTTATAGTTTTTCCCCATACTTTTCCAGAAAACTAACCCTTATATTTATTTTTTCGTTTCATTATTTTTTTTCTTTCTTTTAAATATTTTTTCATACTAGTATGTCTCGCCATCCTCTCTCTCTCTCTTGCATGCAAGTTTGTGTGTGAGTGCGCGAGTGTGTGTCACTGGGGGGGGCATGTGGCGCTGAAAAGATTTTACTGAAATTCCCTCACCCACATCTTTTAATAGACCTGACTTCTGACATCCTTTGCTAGCCGAATTTTTTCCATTATCCATACTTGATCCGAGTTGTCACAACGGCAAAACGCTATACACCAGGTTTGTTTTGTTTTTTCAAACACCAAACACGATTATGTCGTTTGTCATCATCATATGTCCTTCAGCAAGCCCATCGCCACTTTAATAGTAAAGCCACTTGAATTCTTCCTACAACAGAATCACCTCTTTAACCCGCTTATACTCGAAACGAAATCCGACTGAACTTCGCCTTTTCTTCCCGTACCGGGAACGTACCGGGACCGCTCTGTGAAATTTTCCATCACGCAGTGGATCAGTTTAAAACACACACGTCGCCCGCAGCCAGTAACTAAAGACTCACAGGCCCAATCATGATTGGCCACTATATTTGGTGATGGAACCGGTTGTTCCATTGAGAAACACAGAACCACGAGAACGTGATGTTACTACCACTTTCCACAATGCCTTTCTTGCGCGTCTGCTACGAACACGACGAGAATGGTAGACCACTCGCAAGAGTTAATGAAATTATTGTAAAGTGGAACATTTTGAAAGAAAAATAGAATGAAATGATATAAAAGTAGTAGTATGTGAAGAAGACGGGAAAGTGCAAGCACCCATACAATTTCATGCCGCTTCAGACAAAATGGAGGCCCGCGACACACGCACGGCTGGTGCGTCCGTTTCAGGAACCCACTGGCCGCTCACGCTTACTTAACACTGCTCACCACTTGTTTTTTTCGTTTTGTTTGTTCCTCTTTGTTTTTTTAAACTGCTACTGATGAAAGAAACAGGTATACAGACAAAACCCAGCTGCAAAGGGCCACCTGACCCTCTTTTATTGTTTGGGTGTACATGGACAAGTTTTTGTATGACATTGTGACCAACCAGTGCGGGATCTCTTGTACTCCAGGCAGCAATGGGTGACGTCATAGGCCTCAGTTTTCCATCTTACACTAACAGCCTGCATCACATGTGACTGCGCATGGCTTCATGCTTGTAAACTTAAGTGTCAGCATAAAATTTCACGTGTCTGGTACAATTTGTACAGTGACATGACCTTATCTCTAAGACAGACAAAAAATAAGTTCAAAGTGAATGCATGCGCTTCTGAAACTGTCCTCCCATTTCTTGCCTTCCAATACGATCACATACATTCCCCATAAAGTTAATATTCACACATACCCATTTTTTAGCTGAAACCTAAAAAGAACTGAAATCTACGGAAGTTTGCAGTCCAAGAAACTGAGTACAAAGGTTAAGAATACATTTGTCACGTTCAAACAAACTCCAACTCGAAATCTAGATTTGGAAAAGGTACTTTTTCTTTGTTCCCTAAAACACAGTGTACGACCGAATCGCACTCTTTCCGTTTTAATGTAAGACGCACTCAATAAAGTAATTTTGCACAATGATAAGAACTGTTGTGAATTCCACTCCCCCCCCCCCCCCCCCCCCCCCCCCAGAGTGAGGAAAAACGAAATTTCCGTCTCGAAAATTTCATAAAGGATTTCCTCCTCAAGATGGAAGAAGTTTCTACCCATGTATATACTTATATGGCAGTCTGTCATGAGGTGTGGGTATAAAGGGTTGTGTGATAGATTTATTGTTATAAGATGATATTATGGTGATGGATGAGATTGAGGGAATTAGTTATATTTGAAAGGGAGAGTAGGAGTTTATATGATAAGATTATGAAATAGTAAGGAGTAATGAAATAAAAGAATTTTATGTAGATGAAAGGTGTGGGGGAGGGGGGGTTTGAATAATGGGTATTTAGGATAATAGTAAGTGAGCCACACGCGAAATGACCGATGTTTGAGTGTCACGAAGGGACAGGTACGCGTGTTATGGCAAATCTCCAAATGAATAGCATCGAACCGAAAGTTTATGGTCAGATGTTGTTATGTGTGGCGGCTGCGCAGATAAAAAATGGCGTCAATCCGCCTTAGGAGCGGCGACTTTCATGCCTGAACCTCTCCCACTGAAAGAAAATCAATAAAAAAATCAGTAACATATGCAGCCTCTAGCTTGGAAACCTTTCAGGCCATATTCTTTTTTTCCTATTTGTCATTCTCTTGTCACTAAAATCTATTCATAAAGGTACTGACACTAGACCTGAAAAGACGTTACTTGAAAGTGCACATACACACACAACCAACAAAAATCCCCATCTTAACCCTTACGCTGTTGTCACGACAATAGTCCCCATGTACGTCATGCCGTCCACGGGTTTCGCGACAATAGTCGCGCGAGGGTGAGCCTTGGCGACCTAGTTTCACAACACAAGCCAGATACAAACTATGGCTCATGACACACTAATTTGCATGAGTGACTGAGCAGCCCCGAACCTGATTTTCATGTTTTAGCTTAGTTAAGGTTAGTAGCACTTGTAATGCCCTAGGGCGCTCGAACTCGTCGCTGCAACAAAAAAAATTGGCGCGCCCAACCAACATGATAGAATTAGGTACTTGTTTGAAGATGTTTTTGCTGAATGTCGTGGGAAAAAGCAGGTGAAGAAGATGTTATGGACACTTTTGACAATGAACTGGGTGTATTGGGTGTAGTTTGATTTAATCAAGCACCATGCAATCATGATTTTGAATTGACACGAACAGTGACTGGAATGATGCCTAAGGTGAGGGGAATCTCAAATGCAATTCAGTGGGAAGAAACACTCAGTGTACGCTTACAATATTCCAAACATTTCAAACATATATGACGACAGTGTGGGCTGACTATTACATTTGTTTGAAAGTGACCATTTTTTGTGTGTGTGTGTGTTAGCAAGCACATGATTTCAATGTGAAAACTGAACTGTACTTATTCATTCTTACCGCATTAACCAGCATTGAAGACGGTAAACTCCACACTGACCTTTACCTTTGAAAAAGGCTACGACTTATTTCTGATACTGTGGAACAAACCATAGACTTATTATTTGTGAATCAACTCGGGAGAATGACAAGCAGGATGTGCCACTGTTTTCACCTGTATTTTCGACATGCTGACAGGTCAGTACCTAATCAAACACACACAAGCACCCCAGTTTCTGTTTATATTATTATTTATTCAGTTACTAACAAGTTTATTCTGCAAGGTCAATGTTCAAATACTATCCGTTGAAAAGTTATGCATACATACAACGTAACTATCTTTTCAAACTTTCCTTCTGGAAATTCAATCAGACAACATACTTAATAGTACGTTGTTTAAATAACCAGTGTAAGGGTTAAACCCACCACATCACCAATGATGTAGAAGTCCTCCGACTACGAGCAGCATGAACATGAATCATGTGAAACAAAAATGACAAACGTACCCATACACCCGTCCACCAGAGAACTGTTCATCCAGAGCAGGCTCCCACCTTGCCATGGCTGGCTCTGCCTCGTACTTCTCTGCACTTTCTTGGACCGTACATGGTGATACCAGCCTACCCCTCGGGGCCGACGGAACACACACACACACACTGTCAGGGAAGAGTACAGGGGAGTTAAAGTTCACTCTGACGGAAACTATTATTTCGTGGCTGAACTGTCATCAGTCCCGTAGTTCATCACAGTGGACTTCAGTTCTTGCCGCAGACCTTGCCCCATTACAATTTCAATAACAACAATGTTGTATGTATCCTACTTAGATCACCTCACAAGAAGACTAGCACTGTGAATACCCACCCAAGACCAACTACTCAAGAGAACATACGAACAATGCTCTTTGTACTCGTTACTGGTGCCAGACATTCTCTGACATCCCGTCCCAGCATTGGCCAACCGGAAGTCACACTGGTCCATTATTCTGCTTCATGCATGATGGCACGTTTCAAATTTCAATTCATAACCGATTCCGAGATTCTGAATATATCTGCACTAAAATTTATGCACATACCATATACCTTAAATTCAAAAAGCCACAATCCCCAATTTCCATGATAATCAATTCTCAGATTAGTCTTTCTAGTGTTAAATGAATCTGGCTGCACAACATAAGACTTGCTAAATGTAACCAAAACAATCAAATTACTGCCACTGCTTTCAGCCAAAGAACAGAGGAACTGGGTGAAGAAGGGGATAGAGATCCCAGTCCCACTCCACTCAAACCTTTTTGTTCATCTACCTCCCTAGCCTCCGTCACAACATCCATTCCAACAAGCAATTGACTAACAGATGAAACTGAAAGCTTCCTCATGTCCTCACACCAAGATGGCATGCAACAAGATTTAAGACAAGATTCAAGTTCAGCCAAAAGATGGTGTTTGGTATTCAGTTATCAATTTGTCTATCCTGTCAGGAAAACAATAAGCCGATTTCAGATACACAAATAAATAAAGCTTGCTTTAAGAGCAAATTTTCCACTAAATCACATCTAATTAAACCTGTAATAACAGATGTCATCACAGTCCTGCCACCAGCGCACTATACATGACAGGATATTTTCTGACAGACATTAATATGAAAAAGTTTTAAGGATATTGTAAACTGGCTATTTATACAGCACACAGAAACACAACAGCTTTACTGCTGTATGAACGGAGTGATTACAGGAGACCGTTTCCCCACCCTCTCGGCGCCACAGAATTTGGGGGTCACATGTGCAAAAATAAGTGAACTCCAGCTATATTTATTCTCCAGAATATGGAAGGTGCCGTCTGCCATTAATGAGTGGCACCTTACAATAAACAAACACACACATATAATATACAAAAAATTTAAAAGTCACGCACTCAGTTTCATCACGCCCTTGTTGCTCCCAGAAGGGCTGGCGTAAATGTCCCCTCATACCACTGTCCCTGAAGGGGGTGTATCCACCATGCACAATGCAGCTTGCCCAGCGTTTTGGTGCGGACCAGTTCGTTATTGGACCGCGTTGTAGATCACGTCCGAGGATTGTCTGGTTCTCGGTCACGCCTGGTAAATGTCAAACCATTCATGTAATAAGCTACTGCATTTTTATAAACCGAACACCCAACAATTTCATCCTTTATCCCTATATCCCCACCCCGACTAATTCAGAAGAATTTCAGGTTATGCGTGGCGCCATCGTCCATCTGCTTCCAGTATCTTTTCAGTCTAACGAGTGGCAAAATCCAACACGCGAACAACGGGGATGGAAATGATCAAATGGAGTCTGCAGACATGAACAGTACAGCTAACAGAACTTACGGAGAAGGCACACATCTGGCACACAGAACCATTCCCTTCCCAAGTAGTAGACCAATTTTCAGATATTTGACGTTTTCTCCGAACATCGCACCCAATCACAAATGAACTTTTGTCTCTTTTTCCTTGTATGACCATGCAGGTTAATTATTACTCCGAGTGCTTTCTTTTTCGAAGAAAAACAATGAGCCATGTATGAAGTGATTTGGTGTGTATAGAGGATTTGGTATGTTGCAATTTGTAAACATCAGAGTTTGAAGTTCGACACCAGTAGGAGCAGAAGATGGGAAAATTTAAAACCCAGCCATGACGGGAGGTACACATAATCTGTTACATCGACTTTCTGGAATCTGTCTTCAGATGTTCGATCAGTTTCTGTATGATCTTGGCAATCAGAATCCATCGCCCAAATTGAAATATGTGACTTGGTTTGATGTCCTATATCACATGATTGCGATTCCTGCGCAAGTCCAAGGAGTGGATAAACATCACACGCATGCTCGCGTATTGTGAAATTGTAGGTTCTGAAGTTGGTAAGATCAAGATTTTTCTTCTAACCTGCCATAGTATTTGTTGTGTGGGGTGATCAAAATTAAGGAATTAATTACAAAACATCATACTAGCTAGGTCTGAAAAAAACCATGTCATCAGAAGCCCCAACAGCCAAACCTGGGATAAGGTATTCATCTTTTCTTCAAAGAGCATGCTCTGGGCATTTTCACAATGGATCAATCTGGGATTTCAAAATGGCAAATTGTTTTCAAAATAGCCAAATACTGTGACAGTTGAACAGAGGACTCTCCCTTTATCTACAAGGTTGAGTTCCCCTGAATTCACTCTCCGTTCATCAAGTTTGCTACATGTTACAAAATTGTCTTTCACTTCCATCAGTTTGCTTCCACATCATCAGCAGGGTTCATACTACTTGGAGAAACAAAATTCCCAACCCCACCACCGGTTTTCCCAACCATGTTACATCTCATACACATATGGTAAATGTCGATCAATTGCAATCTTCTTGGCAAGAACAGTAACTCTTAACATATGGTTTACACTCCATACGTAGAGCAAACTGTCGGTCGCGATGTAGGTGATTTTGTGCCTTTGTTGTTTGGTTTTCTAGCTCTTTGGTTTTGAAGATGCTTGTTCGAGTTTTTGAAGATGCTTGTTCAATTTTCCTGAACCTTCCTAACCCACAGACACCAAATGCCATTTTTCCCAAACTGTCACAACTGGGAAAAAGGACCATCCGTTTTTCCAAAACCTTCCCAACCCACAGACACCAAATGCCATTTTTCCCAAACTGTCACAACTGGGAAAATGACCATCCGTTTTTCCCAAACCTTCCCAACCTGTGGGAACCCTGGTCTGCTTAAATCCATCAAACCACTGTAAAACTGCTGAACTTTTTTATAGACTTTTTACTTCTATGCCAAAAGCAATTCAAAAGGTGACTTTTCAAAATGTTGCACGTGAAAGAACCTTGAAGCACAATGGAAACGTTACCTGCACAGGAATGACAGGACCATTCACCAAGATACATTACTTTGTAAATGGTTATCAATTTCAAACAGCAACTCAAAAGTGTCGAGTTCAGCGTAGGGTTTGCAATATTCTTTCATTAATAACGCGCACAAAGACACTGCATCCGCCTTTTGATCTATATAACTGTATGCAACTCCATTCTAAAGGGTTTGTCTTCAGATAAGATAGCACGTTTCCACCAGGATCATTAAGATTTTTGTTTCCCCAAAAGTATCTGGACGAGGTTTGCATCTGCCACTGCATTTGTACTACGCATCCACTCTAAAAATTGCTGGGTTTGCTCCAGGACCACATTCCAACTTTGACAAGGTCTGGATAAAATGAATTTGTAGCTTTAGCATACTCCTGGCCAACTATAAAACAGTTGTACAAGATCAATTTCGCTTTCTGGCCAATACATTAATTATTAAAGACTGACAAAATGTACCGTCCAAATTGCTCAAATTCCTTGCACCAATCAATTTGCATCCCCATCCCATCCCCCCCCCCCCCCCCCCCCCCCCCCCCCCCCCCCCCCCCCCCCCCCAACGATGTCGACCAAAAAAAGAGAGAGCACAAAAGATCACTGTGAGCGCAGTATGTTGTGCAGATGCACGATTTATGCTAATCTTCCAGTATCGTGAATGTGAACTGCTTCAACTCATGGAATGTGCTGCAGAAAAACATAACCATGCCAGGTAATCGCACTCAACCAGCCATTCATCCCAAATGAGAACAAACTCCAAAGTTTACTTCGAACAGTGTATTCTCTTCAGCTGGCTCACTTTCCTTTCTTGGACTTCATCTTGCGAAGGTAGAAATCCAGTTCTTTGCCTTCCAGGACGTAGCCATCTGCACGACCATGTTTGCCTGGGCACGAGGCGATTTTGGCTGCAACACACATCACATCAACAGTAGGAATAAACAAACATACAGAACTTCACGTACACTTAGATCTTTACAATTACCTGAAATCCTTTGTGTAACTAGACAAAGTAAATGACATCTGTAGTGACTGGGAATATCACTACGCCAGTTGCTGGCCAACTAACCACTGCAGTAGCCAGAGTGGCAACAGCTGACAAAAAGTTTATCATGGATATCGTCAACAGTGCTTTTGAAATATTTGAAACGGCTTAGGCAACAAAAACAAAAACATTCCAATTTGAACATCAAGATTTTAAATAGTCTGTGGGTGCTCCGAAAAAGAAAAGATGTCAACGGTACTTTTCAGTCAACCTGCCAGTATGCCTGAATAATCCCTGAATGACAGCAGCACTTTGGAACTAAATCATTCTTAAAGTCACTACAACAGACCAATTCTTACTTTAAACTTAGGGAAGTGAACCATGAGCAGTCAGGGTAACTATGACAACCATCAATGACTGATACCAGTTCTCACACGTGTTGTTGTCATCATCCTGCTCTGAATGCCACTCGGCACTGTTCACTTTGAGACATGCCCTCGCAACCACCAACTGTTGGGGGGTCGCAACTGTTTGGGGTGCAACCACCAACTGTTGGGGGGTCGCAACTGTTTGGGGTGAAAAGTGGAAAACTAGTAACCAAGGAACAAACTCCACACACAGCAACTGGCCCTTTTGGCAGAATGGGGAGATCTAGTTGGCGGAATGGGAGGGGGGGTGCATGGGGGTTCTTGCTCCAGATTTTTTTTTCTTTGAATTTCCTGTCACAAAACTGTCCCTTGACACTCCCCTTTGGATGTGAATATCCATAGCAAAAAATTACCTTAGTCTGCACATTTCAACACAATATTGGAACACACTGAACACTTTCTTCCCTATGACCATTTCACAGCTGCTAAACATTTTCAAAAATGACTATACCACATCCAGCAGTTCAAAACAAACTTTCAATTTTCTTAATTTCTATTAAAAAAATTTTGGCGTTGTGGAAAAGGTCTGTACGTAGGAAATTCCAGAAAAACCAAGGTCTGGCAGCTGTGGCATCTGCATTCACCCATTACAGCTCTACTGCCTTTATTTTTTCCAAGCTTCCAAGCACAGACTACCTTTATACTCTGAAGTCAATGGAATTCTTGGAAGAATGGTTAATGTTTACTCTCTTTTTTGTCTAACTAGCCACAACACCGACGCCTCAGCACTTGGCTCCAACTCTTCCAATGCTACATGGGGGGGGGGGGGGGGGAGGGGGGGTAGAGAGGGATTAATGTTGTTCAGATTCTATATAATTCCAATCCCTAAGCAGGCAGTGTAAGAGCATGTTTTCTTCCAGCTTCTGGTCTCCTTCACCATGGACAACATGAGTTACAGCACTCATCTAGAACAACAGAAAAAAAGGGTAGAGAGGGATGCAGTCAGGGTAACTATGACAACCATCATGAGCTGAAACTTGTCCAGCCATCACAGAAAGTTTTTCATCATTCTGCACCACTCTGCTGTCGACCCTTTCAGATACACAGCATACTTGTGCCATGAATTATCGTAAATACGCCTTGGCTTAAGGCTGTGTCAGACCAATTGACATAGGCAGGCATGCCTACCCCTAAATTGCTCTTTCAGGGACACACATGTTCAAAATCAGGGACAGGACACAATTTTCAGGGACACCTAACTATTCGGCAAATTATTGGTCATCAGACAGAAGCAACACAAAAACAGCAAACTAAAATAAAAAGCATGAAAAACAGCTTACCTTTATTTACACTAAGTATAAATACAGTCCTTTTTGTACTAATGAGACTGAGAGGGCTGAAGAGACCTGTAGTAGGCACTCTTCAGATCAGCCAGGTCAGCCTCTTTGTACTGTCTCTCTAGTGCACCCTCGGACCTGGACTTTGCGAAACTGCTTGGCTATTTCCGAATCGGGAAACATGACTTTCACTGCTTTGCTGAGTTTGTCCAACGTTGCGACCGGCAAATTTTGTTCCAAAACAATGTCCACCATCATCACTTCAGCACGAATGACGGCTGTAGATTCCTTCTTTGTGGCCGAAGTTGACACTCCACTGTTAAAAAATCTAGTGATTTTTTTTTATTCTGTTGCTGTGCTTCAGAAATTTTTATGTTCGCTTTATGCTTGTCAGTTTGTGTGTGCCGCCGACAGTCGTCTTTTCCACCGGATTTGATGGAGAAATCACATGCACAAACTTCGCAGAAAGCGAACGTTTCTCCTTTCCTCCCTGGCTTGATACAAGGCCAGAACTCTGTATACTCCTGTCGAAACGTCTGGCTGCGTTTGACTGCGCTTAAATTCTTTGGAGATGAATCAGAATCGGTGAAAACTTGTTTTCGCTTGTTCGACGCCATTGTTGAAGCAGGGGGGTAGAAATGACCGCGCCGCGCATGCGCGATGGACATTCGCTTCCGTCTTGGCGCCAGCCTGAGACTTTGAACCGGATCCTAGCGAAATAAACGGTCATTTTCGCGAACTTTTAATTTTCCGGGACGCGAACGCAAAACCCGTATTTCCGGGACGCCCTGCTCATTTTCTTTATTTTCAGGGACAAATACGGCTACAGCGGGACGGTAGGCATGCCTGCATAGGCCAGAACACCAAGGCTACATCAAAATGTTGTTATGCTCTGCATAGTTATGTGGGGATTGTCTTCAGTCGTGACAAGCTCCTAGCATAACACAGTCTCCCAAATCCCCCGAAGTCGGAGTGTGGCTGCCCATGTGGCGGGGTAATCAAAAACGGTCACACACGTAATGTTCTCATCCCCAGCTGATGCATTTGTGCCATAGTGTTCAAATACTTCGGCTGTTCGGATGATCCCTGGAGTCTTTTAGCCAGGGTACGACAACAACAACAACAATTATCGTAAATGATGGGTGTAAACCACCAATGATGGTGTGAACCACCAATGATGGGTGTGAACCACCAATGATGGGTGTAAACCACCAATGATGGGTGTGTAAACCACCAATGATGGGTGTAAACCACCAATGATGGGTGTGAACCACCAATGATGGGTGTAAACCACCAATGATGGGTGTGAACCACCACTCCCACTGAAAGAAGATCAGATAATAAAATGCAGTTACATACGAAGGTTGTCAAGCTTAGAATCTTTTATAGTCATATTCTCTTATTCTATTTCTACATTCTCTTGTTCTACTAAAATCTGATAACGGATACTGAACACTAGACCCTAAAATATACACTCCTTGAAAAGTGCACATACACACACAACAACAAAAAAATCCCTAATCTTCAACCAGCCACAACACCAATGATTTAGAAGTCTCTGACTACGAGCAGAATGAACATGGAATCATCTGAAACCAAAATGACTACGAGCAGAATGAACATGGAATCATCTGAAACCAAAATGACAACAACGTACCGAGGACACGTCCAGCTGAGAACTGTTCATCCAGAGCAGGCTCCACCTTGGCCAGCTTCTTCCTGGCCTCGTACTTCTTCTGCACTTTCTTGGACCGTACTTTGTTGATGACAGCCTCCTCTTGGGCTGACTGAACACACACACACACACACACAGACTGGTCAGGGAAGAGTACAGTGGAGTTAAGTACAGTGGAGTTAAAGTTCAGCTTCTGACTGAAACTATTATGTTCGAGTGGCTGAACTTGTCATCAGTCCCGTAGTTCACAGTGGACTTCAGTTCTTGCCAGCAACATTGCCCCTAAACATTTCTCCATTACAATTTCAACAACAATAATGTTTCATGTTCCTACTAGATCACCTCTCGCAGAAGAGCTAGCAACTGTGGAATACCCACCCAAGACCAACTACTGAAAGAGAAAATACAATGCTCTTTGTACTCGGTTACTGGTGCGAGACATTCTTTTGACATCCCATCCCAGCAGTGGGCAACCGGAAGTCACACTGGGTCCATTATTCTGCTTCATGCATGATGGCTACTTTCAAATTTCAATCATAACCGTTCTGAGATTCTGAATATGATCTGCACCAATATTTATGCACATACCATATACATTAAATTCAAAAAGCACCAATCCCCAATTTCCAAGATAATAAATTCATTATTCTTTCTGTTTAAATGAATCTGGCTTGCACAACATGAAGACTTGCTAAATGTAACAATCAGAATTACTGCCTAGCATAACATTATCAGTCTCTAAAATCCCCCGAAGTCGGAGTGTGGCTGCCCATGTGGCGGGGTAATCAAAAACGGTCACACACGTAATGTTCTCATCCCCAGCTGATGCATTTGTACCATAGTGTTCAAGTACTTCGGCTGTTTGGATGATCCCTGGAGTCTTTTAGCCAGGGTACGACAACAACAACAACTGCCACAGCTTCAGCCAAAGGACAGAGGAACTGGGTGAAGAAGGGATAGGAGATCCCCATTCCCACCACTCAAACCTTTTGTTCATCAACTCCCAGGCTCCTTCACAACATCCATTCCCAACTAATCAATTGACTAACAGATGGAACTGAAAGCTTCCATGTCCACTTCACACCAAGACGGCAAGCTACAAGATTTAAGACAAGATTCATCAGAGTTCAGCCAAAAGATGGTGTTTGGTATTCAGTTATCATTTGTCTATCCTGTCAGGAAAACATAGCCGATTCAGATTAGCAGAAATGACCTAAATAAAGCTGCTTTTAAGAGCAAATTTTTCCACTAAATAACATCTTGTTAAACAACCTGTATAACGGGGATGTCATTCACAGTCCTGCCACCGCTCACTAAACTTGACTGGAATTTTTTCTGACAGACATGAATATGAAAACACACTGAAATTGTAAACTGGCTATATATACAGCATACATAAACACAGCGGCTGTACTGCTGTGTGAACAGAGTGATTGCAGGACACCTTTTTTCCTCCTCGGGCGCCAACAGAATTTGGGGAGACAAATGTGCAAAAAAAAATGACGTGAACTCCAGCTATATTTATTCCCCTAGATATGGAAGGGGTCTGCATTAATGAGTTGCACTCACAATAAACACACACACATATAATTTATTTTTTTAAAGTCACTCACCAGTTTCACGCCCTTTTTGCGTCCCAGAGGGCTGGCGTAATGTCCCTCGTACCACTGTCTGAAGGGGGTGGAATCCACCTGCACAATGCAGGACTTGACCAGCGTTTTGGTGCGGACCAGTTCGTTATTGGACGCGTTGTAGATCACGTCAATGATTCTGGTTCTTCTGGTCACACCTGGTAAATATCAACCATTCATGTAATAAGCTACTGCATTTTTACAACCAAGCACTTCACTTTTTCACCCCTTCCGACTAATTCAGGAGAATTTTCAGGTTATGCTTTGGCGCCATCTGTCCACCTGCTTCCGTGTATCTTTCCAGACAAACTAGTGGCAAATCAACCGCGAACTACGGGGATGAAATGATCAAATTGAGTCTGCAGTACAATAAAGAGCAGTTGCAGGAATCTTACGCAGAAGGTACACATGTTTGCTATACAGAATACCTAAATACCCATTCACTGCAATTGTGCATCATATAAGCAATTAAATAATCAAATACCTTTCAAAATTTTTAGACCGAGGGTGGAATTTGAAAAGCTTGGCGTATTACCTGCCAGTATGGGCATCTATGTAATAAATCAAAGTAACTAAAAACTAAAGAATGTGTAGCACAGCTTATGGCCTTCTGTAGCGGTTGGGCAATAAACAACCTGACTTTGCTGCGCATGCTCTAGATTTATTTAGCATGCCTATAGTGCCTTTCTAAAAAAGTTCACACCAACATATAAATCAGTGCTAAACCATACGAGCAGGCTGGACTTACTATACATATGTAAAGCAATTTTTATATGTAAAGCAATTTTTGTCTTTCTTTTCAAAATAATCGTAAAACAAGCACGACACAAATGCAAAATAATTTATTTGTCTAACAGAGACATCAGGTTGAAATTGTTCATCAGGTGGTCAGCCGAAAGATGGTGTTATTTCAATCATCATTTGTCTCTGAATTGTGGCAGGCCTTTCTCTTCCAAGGGTTTTTTTCTTGGCATATTACTGATCAGTGATTCTACACTAATCCTTTCCACCACTCACAAAGCGCCAAAGAAGAATGACAGTAAACTGGACTTTTGTTTAAACAAGAGCTTTACATGGTGCAAAATATCGACGCCAAATAATCACAGTGCATAATAAACATGCCTTGCACCACTCATGGCAAGCACATTTGCCCATCATAATCAGGTCAAGCACACTTTTTTTTGCATTTCACTTTTCTCCACCTGAGAACTGGGCAATAGTACGAAACCAGCTGAGCCAATCACACTTCAAGCAAATCACACTGCTGTAATTACTCCCCAGACACTGAAGTGTAAGGAGCACTGGCTATGGCCTCTGTGGTGACTAGGCCAAAAAAGATGATTTGGCTGCTTATGTTTTACATTTGTTCAGCCTGTCTACAGTACCTTTCCAGAAAAACATCACATCAAGGTACAAAGCTAGCACCAAATGGTGTGTTAGCTGGACTTGCCATACATTTATATAGCATGTTTATATATCTTTCTCTATAAAACAATCACCATTAAGCAAGCACTCTACAAATGCAAAATGAATTATCTGAATGACCCGAGACATCAGGCAGAAATCATTCATCAGGTCATCAGCCGAAAGATGGTGTTATTTCAATCATCATTTGTCTCTGAATTTGTGCAGGCCTTTCTCTTCAAGGGTTTTTATCTTGGCACATTACTGATCAGTGATTCTACACTAATCCTTTCCACCACTCACAAAGTGCCAGAAGATGATAGTAAACTGGACTTTTGTTATTAACAAGAGTTTTACATGGTGCAAAATACGATGCCAAATAATTACAGTGCATAATAAACATGCCTTGCACCACTCATGGCAAGCACATTTGCCCATCATAATCAGGTCAAACACACTTTCGTTTGCATTTCACTTTTCTCCACCTGAGAACTGGGCAATAGTACGAAACCAGCTGAGCCAATCACACTTCAAGCAAATCACACTGCTGTAATTACTCCCAGACACTGAAGTGTAAGGAGCACTGGCTATGGCCTCTGTGGTGACTAGGCCAAAAAGATGATTTGGCTGCTTATGTTTTACATTTGTTCAGCCTGTCTACAGTACCTTTCCAGAAAAACATCACATCAAGCTACAAAGCTAGCACCAAATGGTATGTTAGCTGGACTTGCCATACATTCATATAGCATGTTTACATATCTTTCTTTATAAAATAATCACCATTAAGCAAGCACTCTACAAATGCAAAATGAATTATCTGAATGACCGAGACATCAGGCAGAAATCATTCATCAGGTCGTCAGCCGAAAGATGGTGTTATTTCAATCATCATCTGTCTCTGGTTCTTCGCAGCCTGTTTATTTCAAGGGTTCTTTCTTGGCACATTCACTGTTCAGTCATTCTACACTAACCCTCTCCATCACTCATAAAGCAACCAATTTACCTAAACGGGGATAGCAAACTGACCTTTTATGGTACAGTTTACATTCCAAAATAATTACAGTGCACAATTATTAACATACCATGCACCACAATCATGGCAAGCACATTTGCCTATCATTTCTCTCCATCTGAAAACTAGGCAATATTACCCAGTTCAGCTGATGCAACCACACTTCAAGCAAAGCACACCGACATGACCTCAGAAACTGAGAAAGCACTGCTCAATGATTTTCAGTAACACAAAGAAAAGGCAAGTATTCGGCCAAAAACATGTACAAAACTCCAGCAAATCCCCTGACCAAAAAAAAAAAAGCAACCTGTCGATGTGGAAAGTGGGTCTGGCTAATACCTCTCATACACAAATCCCAAACCCATAAACATTCAACAATCCTGTTAAAAGACAGCACAAATGATGCCCTTTCCAAAACTGAACGAAGTGGGGAAAAACGGGGCAAACAAACTCCAATAATCACCGATTTGAGTTCCAAATGAAAATGGACTTTAACTTCCTTTCATATGATCTGAATGGGGAACAAAATGTTGAAACATGCCTGCATGAAGCTGTTAATACTGCTATCTCCCCCCCCCCAACAGAAGAAAAAATGTTTTTCATTAATATATCTACTTAATCTCACCCCCAAACAAACAAAAATCAAAACTGCAATGCCTGAAATTCATAGAGTACATGGCTACCATGTCAAACATAACACTACCGCCATGTGAAGGGAGATATCAGCCCGACAGCTACATCAAGCATCAGCCGAAAGATGGTGTTCATTTAAATCATCATCTATCTCCATTTTGCTCGCCTATTTATTCATTTGAGTGAAAGTGCCTGTTTAACCTTCTTGACAAGCATGCACCCGCTAGCGCCCGACCGGATCACACTGCCAAAAGGCTGAGCGCCTGCCAGCGCCCGGTAAAACACTTGGCAACAATGGGCGCCGCCATCTTTCTCGCAGAAAGGAAGTCTCGCGAGAACGTGACTTCCTTCTTCCTGTAGCCATTCACTTCTGTTTGCAAAAAAAACGTGAGTCAATACGTGACGTAGTTCTCGAGTTATGAATTTTGAACGTTTTGTGGTCGAAATGCTGTTTTTTCACCATGGCTAACCTTGATTTCTGCAGTTCTATAATGAGATTTAGTGATGAAGATACTGTGATTTGTGGGATTTATGGCATAAGACTTAGTGAAAGTGCTGGGTGATGAAGCGTACAGTGACCTAGATTTCGACTGGTATGAGGTTCCAGATATAACGATTCAGAAGAAGATGATTTTTTTTTCTCCCCGAGTAAATGGCTCATGTGACTTCTTCAAACTTAGGATATAGCAACATATATATTCGTAGGAATTTTTAAATTGATTTTCATTTCATTATTTCCTTTCCTCTCTTTTAAATTAATTTTTAAATGGGTAACCATGTTCAAATTACGGAGTTACTTATCTTGCTGATGGTTTTCGGCGTAACTAAGCTCAGGTAAGTGCATACTGAAGAGGGTTAAGCACTATGCAGGGCTTAAAACAGGAGGAGGAAAAAACCACTGAAACTAGGGGGTCCGGGGGCATGCCCCCCCCCGGGAAATTTTTTTAAAAACCGAGTGTAAATCTATGCCATTTTGCGCTTTCTGGACATAATTTCAAGAGTTATTTATGCATAAAAATTGCTGTAAACACATAATTATTACAGGAAGACATATTTGGGAAAAGGGGAGATGGGGTTAAAAATAATAAAATGAACACTCACCCTTTAACTTGAGTGTTTTACAGGTGTTCACCAACTATAGTCTTTGGATGAAATCTCACTTCTGGGGTAGCTCAATAAGTTTCACTTTTCAGGTTTAAAAGATCACACAATCAAGTTTGAAGTTGGAGCACACAAAGTCAAGAACTGCATCAAACACTTTACAGTTCAGTCTCATATAACAGGGATCAACTTGTGGAATCAGCACATTGTGAAAGTCACAATATCCAAATTTTGATAATGGAGATAAACTTGTGGAATCAGCACATAGTGTAAGTCAACCAAATTTTGAAGTTCCTGAATTATAATAAACACTGAAATACAGGATTTCACACACACACACACACGCACACACAGAGAAACAGCTGTGTCATTTGGGTGTTTGGGTGGTGGAGGCATTAAAGAAACTCAGCAAGGAACTCTGTTTCTTCTTGCTGCTTGCATTGTCTGCACTGTCTTTGCCATCCACCTTCTTGCTGACTTGAATTTCAACACCATCTTTGTCTGCTGTTTCCTTGCTTTCTCCTGTCTGGATTTCACTCTCTACCATTTCTATTTCGTTCTCATCCACCTTCTTGCTGACAACTTGACTTTTTTGATTAGTTGGAACCCTATCTTTTTCCTTGCTGCCTCCCGCCTGGCTTGCACTCTCCACATTTTCCATATCACCCTCTTTTCTCCCCACAGGATTGCAGTGTTCTATCCTGGCACGTTTTACTGCTGCTAAAGTGTCTTCAGTTACCTTTCTTTTCGTAGTTAACTTTTTTGGTTGAACACCAAGTGACACTGCCAGCTGACTCTTGCTTTCCCTATTTCTTGCTCTTCTGTCTTTGTCTTTTTTGGCTGCACCCATCATGTTCTGCGCAAGAGTGCGACTGACTGGTTCTTTCACTGGATCCTTCTTAATGAAGTACCTGTGGAGGTCTTCCCTGAAGCCTTCAGTGCATATCTGACAGTTTGGATGGCAGAGAAGGTTTCCATGTCCATGTTTGTGGTGGACTTGTCAACAATTTCTCCCATGGCACTGAATGAAGACTCTACTAATGGTCCATGGAAGCAGCTGAGAGCACCTTTCACCACCTTTGTCAGCAGGGGATACTTCTCCTCATTAACTTTCATCCACCATGAGTCTATTCTTTCTTTATCCACCATTTCTGGGATGTGTGTGTCCGTCTGAAAACGTTTCACTTGCAGCTCAAAATCATCCTCAGACCCATCACCAAGTCCTCCAGGTATCAGATTTGGTAACTTAAGAAGTTCTCTTTGAGCTGTCAGTGTACCCCTGGTCTTGGGATCAATGCAGCTGAAACATCTTAAGGCTTCATTGTTGAGTGGCATTTTCTTCAGAAGCACCTTCCCACAGTGTTGATTCTAGGATTTCAAAAAAGGGGGCCCAAGGGCCCCCTCACATAAAAAAAGGGGGCCCATAGGGTGAAAATGGGAGGCCCTCAAAACGCGTGAAAATTCAGATTTTAAAGCTTAATCACAATGATTACATTATGGCCAAAGTAAACTAAAACAACAAAAAGAAACAAGAAACGAGTTACATTTTATTACAGAAACACACACACACACACACACACACAGAGTACACACACATTCTGACATACCTTAGAAGACTTGTCTTTTTCTGGTGGTGCATGTACTCAGCTGAGCTCCCTTCTTGGCAGTCATACAGCAAGTGAGCAAGTCTGTTGTCACCTCATCATAGAATCCAGCAACTCTAAGCCTACCCCACAATTAATTCAGTCTCTTTATATGAAGTGACCATCACTATTGTCAAGATTTATATACCATCACCTTAAGAAAACCCTTTAACTGTGAAAAGTCACTGTGTACACCTTCACCATACACAACTGAAAATACATATGTACAGCCCACAGAACTCCATTCATTTCTTGTAGATCCTATCCTTCTGTTGCTTCCACTCTGCTGCAGCAGCTGTGAAGTCATGGTCATTGATGGGAGGACCTTCACATTTGATGGTCATCAGCACATTGAGGCTGTCTTCTTTCAGCCTGTTTCTCCTGGCTGTCTTGATGGCATTTTGGGCACTGAAACCACGCTCACAGTCGGAACATGCCGTGTCAGAGTCGATGTTCGATAGTTCTTGCACCCCGGCTTCGTGAACGTGTTCTTTTTTTTTGTGTTTCAGGCACAAGGAGCACATCATGCTTCCATCTTCTTCCTTCTTTAACCAGGGTCTGTCTTTCAACCATGATTCTTGAAACGCCTTGTAGAGTTTCTTCTGCTCCTCCGTTTTCGAACTGGAGGGATCGGCTTCGTTTTCACCATCTTCATTATCTTGCTGATCTTCGGGTTCACTGGCACTTTCAATCGTTTCGCCTCCGGCGTCGATCGGCTGAGACACGCTATCGCTTGACTGAGTAGCCGTAACGGTGGCTGTAGACTCATTATCGGCTTCCAGCTGATGATCTTTAGATATATCAGTGCGTTTTTTCTTCGTGAAGGCGAAAGAAAACAGAGTGTTTGGCTTCGCGCGCTTCATCGTTGAAGCCGACATGAGGACTGTTGAACTGCCAGTACCGCTGATTGGCTCAACTGCTGCTTCTCGGCCAATGAAAAAATTTGGTAGAACGCGCGTTCGGCTAAAGGAATTGCTCAGGAGGCTATACACACGGCAGCGGCGAAGCCGCGCTGGTTGTGCAAAAACGCGTTCGTTCTCTTTTTTTTGCGGCTTTTGGGCCGCGTCTTTCGCGATTTTTTGCGGCCTTCAGAAAAATATTGCGGGAATCCCGCAAGGGCGCGCTCTAGAATCAACACTGTTCCCACATGCAATGAATGCTTTCTTTGCTTGAGACAGGAACATGGTCTTGATGCTGTCCTTTGCATGTCGGTTTGCTAAAGCTCTTTTCACAAAGCTGCCCATAAACAACTCTGACTTTTTAACAAGAATGCTCTCATCATCAAGGTCCAGTTTCAGCAGATGACGTGGTTTCACCAGAAGTTTGTCAGGTCGAACAAAGCACCCAAGGAAATCTTTGATCAACTCCTCCTGATGGCTGTGGAGTTCATGCATCATAGGATCCTTTGTCTGGAACACTTTAATGTACCCATGCAGAATAGACAGTATGGTAACATAAAAGTGAAGCTGCCACTGTGTTTTGTCATGGTATATGAACAGTTTTTCTGTGATTCTTTTTTTCCGCTCTCTTCCTTCTTTGGTGGCACTTTTTGCTGCTTGATGCACTTCAACCTGTATCTTTCTGATATGCTTTTGAGTCTCTTTGGTGACTTTCTTTTCCTTATACAGATTCTGGATGATGTTTTTATACAGTTTCTGGTCATACTCAGAGAGTAAACTGTAGTAAAAAATCAAAAGGACATCCAACATCCGAAGAGTATCTGCAACAACCTCTACAAGCGACAGCCACCGGTGTGGTACATACTGCTTTGGGGCAGATGGAACTATCTCTAAAGCAATGCAAAGCTTTTCCAGTAAACTTCTGGTATGAGTTGACCACTTGAAGTCTGTGTGCAAGTCATTCAAAAGTTGTTCAGTGTGCCTTTCAAAAGGCTGGCAAAAGGCTTTGGCTGCATTGTGAGCATGGTGACATGTGTCACCATCTACATCCAAGAGATGGGGGCTTTTCTTCGCCTGATCAGTGCCTCCAGACCAGCTTTCTCACCTCTCATAACCCTGCATGAATCCATCATCACCGACACAAGATTTGTCCAAGGTAAATCAAAGTTTGTAAAAGTTTCTTCCAATTTCTCAAATAGATTTTCACTTGTAACTCGAGTGACAGAATACGATGAAAGATGATTAACTACAACCATCTGCTGCCTTTTGGAAAAATGGCTGACAAGTACAGTTAAAACCTTCTCGTTGTTGGAGTTCATCGCCTCATCAATGTTTAGAGAGAAAGGGGCCTCCTTCAGTTCACTAACAAGTTCGTGACGAAAAGTTTCAGCAACACCAAATTTCAGCTTATAGGATGCAGTTGTGTTTGAGACTGCCATGTTGTTCATGGCTGCTTTGTCGTTGGCAAGGGCCTTGACCAGCTCCACCAGCTTTGGCACAGTATTGAAGGACAAGTTGTTCTCAGCAACAAAGCTGATCAACTGAAACAAAGAAATAGGATATATATCTGTTAAATATGCTGTTGCATGACTGTGCATTAGTATTATACTGAACTCACTTGAGAGAAAGAGAGAGAGAGAGAGAGAGAGAGAGAGATTTGTGTATTTGTAGTGTGTGTGTGTGTGTGTGTGTGTGTGTGTGTGTATACGTGTGCGTGCGTGTGTGTGTGTACTTGTGTGTGTGTGTGTACGTGTGTGTACCGGCTATACCATGTGTAAACATATCTGAAAATATTTTCCCCATGTTATTTGCGCTTTTCTATTCTTTCGTTTTTTTTAATCCTTTTCAATTTTCCCCGAAACTGAGTGTGTGTGTGTGTGTGTGTGTGTGTGTGTGTGTGTATGTGTTTTCGTGCCTGTGTAAATCTGTAAGTATTTTTGCCATTCTTTGTCATACCATTGCTTCAGCATTTTCAGTCCTGTCTGCAAGAGGAGTCAGTGGTGACAGCTTGTCTTCGTTTCATGCATGGACTTGAAGCACTGGTTGTAGTCCATAGTGCTCTTTTTCCAAAGGCTGACCTGTAAATGATTTCACAAGCTAAGTTAAAACCTGTTAAAGGGAGAGGGGGGAGGAGAAAGGGAAAACAGGGGGTGGGGTGGGGACAGGAGGGAATCAAAAGAAAATAAGTTGACTTAAGAGGTAACTTATTTAGTCATTAAAAGTAATCCTACAACATAGACATGGACCTGCGAACAAATAACTTTTTAAAATCACAGGTTATTACTAATGCAAAGAAGACAGAAGAAATAAACAACTGCATCAATATATGACATGTGTCCCATGCAAACTTCCTTTCCTTTTTAACTTTTTTTTTTTTTTGGGGGGGGGGGGGGGGTGTATATGATGTATATCCCCACTACTTAAAAAAAGGATGGTACAAATTGAGTTGGATGGAGGGGTGAAGAGAGAATAAGACTAAGACTAGTAAGACTTACAAAAGAGAGAGAGAAATTCAGATTCACTACATTCAGATTCAAAACGTTCCTTAATCAAGGATGGAGATTTTAGGCATTGCCTAGTCTTACAATCTAATCTGTCCTTGCTAATCTACATAAAGCACAATCAGATTTAAAAAGAAAAGTAAATAGAATGGATAAAAAAGAAACAAGAAAATTAATATAGACATGGCAATGACAAGCACAGACAGAGAGAGAGAGAGAGAGAGAGAGAGAGAGAGAGATCTTGAGTTTCCTTCATGCAGAAAAAAAGGCAATGGAGGGGGGGTGGGAGGGAGGGCTGGGAAAAAACACTAAAATGTTGCAAACAAACCTGGCAGAGTTGTAGTTCCACTCAGTGCCTTGACGTTCGACGCGTGCTTCGCTGAACGAATGTGATCCTCGAGAGCTTTCTTCCCGCGACCACCGTAACACACTTCCCTTGAGCACAGTTTGCACCAAGCTAAACCTGGTGCAGCAACTTTGCGAAGAAAGTCTCCAATGACTTCTTCGTCAACTTTCTGAAGTGTCCACTCCCATTTCCACTTGTTTTTAATTGCACCGTCGTCAAAAGATTGACCCGCATGAACAATGTCTTCGCGCTCCGCCATTTTGTTTTTTCCGGAAGTCTGGCCGGAAGCTTCGTCCAAGAAAAATCAGGGGCTATAACTTGCAAGCCGATCACGGATGCCTTGCTCCTTTCGGTTTTTTTTTTTTTTTTTTTTTTTTTTTGGACAAACCGAAATCGCGGAAATCCGCTCAGACGCGGAACGTTTTAAGCCCTGACTATGGTACGTTAACTCTGAAATCACTGGTACAAATCAGACATTTTCTTTAACATTCAATTACTCATACACACACAAAACCAGGGTGAACTAAATGGAATGACCCCATACAATATCAAGTTAAATATTTGTTCAACACATCTTTTTCATACCTTCATTTACAATTATACTGCAACAGACTCAGTTCAAGTTAGCAATGTCCACCACCACCCCCACCCTGAATCACCAAGACTTACTCTCAGATCCCCATGAAAAATTTCCATGGTCAAGACGCAGGGCTCGGTATTTCTTGTTGCCGCCCATCGTGCGCACTACATGAATACGCTTCGGACCCAGCTGAAACAAAACATGGCAACCATTGTTTGTATTTCACGTTAACCTCATACTTATTCTTTCAGGGGTACAACATAGAAAAAATCCATACCTTCACATGATCTCTGGCGAATGTCAAATCATACAAATACAAAAATACTTTTGTACCTTTCTTTCCCCCTCCCTCCTCCAAATTATTTCATCTGAAGTGAAGAAAAAGGTTGGGGGGAATATATTAAAACACTCCGACTCGCACACACTTGTGTTTTTCATTCCCCTTGAATCCTTTTCATCCAGATTCAAATTCCAACAACTGTCCAAATGAAAATCTGATGTGCTATTCTTTTTCATTATAATTTCAAACAAAGCATCCTTATTTGAACAAGAAGACTGCACCAGCAATCTCATCTGATCCTGTTGCCAATGGTGTAACAGAGAAAGGACAAAGAGTAACAACTCACCCCATCAACATGCAACTAGAATTGCCTCATTTCCTGGAACAATACCCACCTTGGTCATTGCAGGAGGACGTCCAAGTTCAAACTTTCTTTTCTTCCTCAACTGGGCCATGCGGCCACCAGTCTTCCTGCGCTTGTGCCATCTATCACGTGAGATACCTGGAAAAAAAATAATTATGCAACACTGTAGACCAGCAAGCAGAAATGTTAGGGAACAAGGAAACACAGGTTCAGCTCCCCGTTCTCGAGTTCAGGTGGCGCCTAGGTTAAGCTGGCTAACTCTCAGCACTGAGAAGAGAGGTCATTTGTTTCGGAAACCCAATCAAAACAAGCAACCTGGGGTGGTTTCTTTACTTCTACATACAGGACAACTGTCTGATTTAAACCTTTGCCGACGCCTTGGTCAGCCATCAGCCAAATGTCCACTTATCATATAATGCAGTTATATAATCATTTTAAAAAAATTAAAGGGTCAGACTCAGTGCGAAAAACTTGTTTGTAAATTTTCAGGGGGTCACAAAAATATTTTGGGGGGTCACACTTTATGACTGCCTGTAAATGTACTCAAAACCACACACACACACACGAGCGCGTTCTAACTGGCTCACAAACGTTAAAAACACATAGAAAGAATTAGATAGAAATGGATGAGGTGCTATCAAAAAAGTTGAGAAACACATTCCAGATTATGCTAAACATTTATTTAGATTCGTGTTCCAGTGTTAATAAAGTGTCAACTAAAGTCAGTAAGTGTCAACACCTACATTATCTGGATTTTAACTGTGAAACTTAATATGTGCAATGTTCTCTGCGATTATCATCACAAAATTTACACAATGTGAACCAGTTCCGTCAGTACTGAAACATTTTATTATTTGACCATATTCTAGTTGCCTTCCAATTATCATCAGGGTCCCAGTCACAAACATGAGGCGAGTGATAAATATTTGTGGAACCTTTCATGAAACTTTGTCGTTTGTCTGCTCTTGCACTATACACTACAATTCCTACGTCCTTAATGAAGCCATTTTCATTATCCGAACCGGTCGTGTTGAATAGATCGCCTGACATGTGTTCAATTCGCTGGAAGAGCACCTGCAAGCGATGGATGAACTGTAGATTTTGTCTCTGAAAAGCTGAATTACATTCGGTTGTCCATGTGTTCATGCATGGCAGAATCACGTGATCTTGTGAACCAATCATAGACTCTTGTTGATTTTCAGCAGAGAAGAGTTCGAAAACGGAAGTTATTCATCAACTCGTAACATTCTAAAATGTCAAGGAAAGACGTTTTTATCGACGTCGATCAAGACGGTTTGGACGAAAGTGCTTTTATGTGACGCACTGCTATGAGTTGCAATGCATACAGGAGAAAATCATTACATTGCGGTAAATGTTGGTGCGTTTTAGTGACGCACTGGACTGAATTCTAACGCGTCAGACAGGATTCTTATGTGTCAGAGACGCACATCTAAGCGTACGAATTATCACCGTCATGTTTTAATATTCTTTAGAAAAACAAACACAAGGGAAAAAAAAAACTTTATATACCTTCCCCACTGGGAGAATGTCAACACTGTTGAAGTAATTCAATAATCAAGATAAACAAAACCCTTACCATATACAGATCAAATCCCAATGCAAGTGCTCATCAGGCTGTTGTCTCATGTGCCCTTTGTGCAACAGGACAAACTGGCTAATGACACTGCCTTCCAAGTATACTTAGGTTAATAGCCTTCAGTGATAGTTAGGTTACTACATCACTTCATGTCACTGTCACCACTGCAAAATGCTGCTCCATACTTCTGGATTTTTTTTGTTTGCGACAACAAAACATCAGATAACTGCACCTACATTTTCAAAAGAGATTTTCAAACAGAGCTCATGCACGGTCCAGGCTGTCTTGCGCCTGTTCCAACTGTGCCCAGGCCTCAGAAGTCCACACACCATGCCTCACCACACCATAGCAGTCTGAATGACCAACTTTTCGATTTCTAGGAATTAATACAACTGACAAGAATCCTCTTCAGGATTGAAAAAAAGAAACAGCATCCCTCTGCAATATTGCAAATGCCTGCTCCATA
This sequence comes from Conus ventricosus, assembly GCA_018398815.1. Taxonomy (NCBI): domain Eukaryota; kingdom Metazoa; phylum Mollusca; class Gastropoda; order Neogastropoda; family Conidae; genus Conus; species Conus ventricosus. The sequence continues at coordinate 29,255,826 of CM031629.1, read as the reverse complement.
TGTGCTGCATTCAATGTACCATCTAACCATGTAATCGACAATGATAGAAAAATTTCAAAATGCCACTGAAGGCAAAGCAGACACTGGCAGCAGTGATAATTATTTCCAAAAAATTAGGGGGCCAGATTCGGTACGAAAATCACTTCCAAATTTTCAGGGGGTCACAAAAATATTTTGGGGGTCACCATTAACAACTGCTAGAAAATGTAGTGAAAACACACACACACCACACACGCGCGTGCTCTCACTGGCTCACATACATGATAAATGCACAGAGAAAAAGATAGAAATACATTAGAAAAGAGGTGTTTATAATAGAAATACATTAGAAAAGAGGTGTTTATAATAAAGTTAATAAAAAAAATTCTAGACAATGCTAAATATAATCTATTCATGTTCATGTTCCTATGTTTTTAAAGTTTTATCAACTACCATGAGTAAATGTGAGCACCTACACTATCAGGATTTCAACAGTGAAACTTGGTTTGTGGGATGTCCTCTTCGATTATTACAGAATTTCCACTATGCGAGCCAATTCCTTCAATGTTGAAATATTTCACTGTATGACCAAATTCTTATCGCCATGCAATAATCAGGTGGAACCTACGATGAAACTGTAGACTGGCCATTCTTGCTCTGTGAGCAACACGTTCGTACGTCCAGAATGGAGCCATTTTAATTGTAAACCGAAATGGTCATGTTGCAAAGATCGGTAAGCTTTTGTTCCATTCACTGGATTATCACCCATGCGCCGCAGCTGAACTGTCAGATTTTGATTCAGAAAAGCCAAAATTCCTAGTTTTCCATGCCTTGCCCATTTAGGTTTGCTGAATCATGTGATCTTGTGATCCAATCAAAGACTGAACAGGCCTGGTCTATTTTGACGACTCTTGTTGCTTTTCAGTAGAGAAGAGTTCTCAAGCGGGGTGTTCGATTCAGAACATTCTAAAACGTCCAAGAAATAAGTTTTTAACTTCGATCGTGGTGGACAAGACGAAAGCCTTTTTGCGTGATGCGCTGATCAGAGTTGTAATGCGTACAGGAAAAAAATCAGTGCATCATGGTAAATTTGGGTACGTTTTTGTGACCCACTGGCCTGAATTCCAGTGCGTCAGATGGGAAGTTTATGCGTCAGACACATTTATGCATAAGAATTGTCACTGGGCAGCGTCACAAACTGGTCAACGGAGCCGGAGTAACGAGTGAGTAGCTGCACAGAATGCTGAGGAATGTGATCTCATGCATGTTTGCATCACTAGTCCACTTTATCAGTATACTAGATGCCCATTCTCTGAGCAGTTCTGGCAACACAAGGTCTCAAACTAGTATCGTTGCAAAGTCCTAGTCTAACAGCCCCCCTTCGACTTTTCATCAGCAACTGGTGCCACCTCAACAACCACACCAATCAATAACAATGAGATCGAAGGGTTGGGTGGTGAAGAATGGTAGCTTGGACTTCACCTGTCAACATGAAACAGTTGTTCGAGACAAACTTTGTCACAAAGCCTGGTGTGCAAGGTCAGTCTTACACACACACTGGCACAGAGTATATTGCAGTGTCACTTGAATAACTAAAAGTCCAGTCCACATGTGACTTATCATGGTTATTAAAATCCAGTAATTAATGTCACTACACAATAATAAAAAGATTCTAAAGAAAGGGCTGTGCTTTTCATCTTCATCTGTAGAGTGTCCTCAGTCAACACACCTATTATTCTGACACTTGTACAAAAAAAAAACAAAAAAAAACTTGTGACTACTGGTGGAGTTTACGAGCTCCCGACGTGAACACGCCAAGAGACGCGGCTCCAACTACAGCCTCAGTCAATGAATCGTTCCACTCAGGGATGGTTCGCGTGAGGAACGAATAAATCTGGCTTTTATTAACTTGCCGAGTTACCAGTGCAATCATTGAATGTTGTCATTTAGGCCTAACTTATTTTGGTTAATTTTGAAGATCACCACAACTAAACACTCCTAGAAAGTTTTAGAAACTGACTCAGTTTGTCTCGTGCCTTTACTTTCTGGCCCCCCACTTTCGGCTGCCAGGGGACGCATGTCCAACGCCAAGGTGTCTAAAATAAAATCTTTAAGCTCTGCCATGTTTCTCCAAATGCCTACTCTACGGCTCTAAACATGCTGCAAAAAAAAACAGACCCATCTCCGACTGTCCGTTGCAATGGGTATCTTAGGGAAGACATAACCGGGGTTAACTTTTCACTACTTCATTTTCAGTAGGCCCTATGCTATTATGCTTCTTTCCTTCAATACACTACAAATGATTTCATGGAATCTAATGGCATTGAATAGGCCTATTCCTTGTCATGTCTACACATGCTATTTTCTGCCACCAAACCGTCCTTATTAGGCCTATTTGACTATTACCATACCATACCTGCATCAAATATTGACAGCCACTTAAGCCTACATTCTTTTTAAATCCGGGAATCCAGTTCTGTACGGCTGTGGTACTCACTGCCGGGTGCCATCAAGATTGCCACAAATGCAATCTCATTTAAAAACAAATTGATACAGTTTTGAGATCTGCATATTGACGATTTTATATTTTTACTTCCCCAGATATTTTACTGTTACCTGGCCTGAATTTGGCCATTGCTTTTAACTTCTTGAATATCGAGTGCGACCCCTTGTTGCCAAATTTGCTCCAGGGCCAACAGTCTGAGTCGCACTATTTTATGTTATTTTATTTTACTTTTTAAACATGCGCGCTGGTGAACTACTCGTTTTTGAGTGAACCAGTATTTTAGGAAAGAAGGATTAAGAATCATAAGACGTGTATACGAAAGCAATGTTGCTTGGTTTCAACCCCAGAAGCGTGGCCACATCACGATTTATGTAAATTCATAAAAACTAAAATACCACTGCAAACTAACAAGCAAATTATTAATCTTCTTTATCGACCCTATTACTTGTCTAGATGAAGGCATAAAACTTTGTCTCCATATTCGATTATTTCACAGCATGTCCCCTACTCACCCATGGTGGCTGCCTAAGTACTTGTAAAGAAAGGAAGTGGAAAGAATACGCATGCGCAAGAAGTGTTTGTGGCGGAAGGCGGAAGTTCTTTCCTTTATCAATGGAGAAAGGAGAAACAACTCCACCGCCCACATCTGCATGCATAATAATATCAGTGAAGGTGTTTGTTTGTTTGTTTTAATCCAGTCTCATACTGTTAGGCTCAGAATACACAAAATATAAGGGCTAAGTAGGCAAGGGCTATATTGAAGTTAAGGCAAATATCATGCATTCCGCAATTGGAGGTTTTTCCGGTTTTGTTTATACCCATCTCTAATGTATAATTTCCTCTAGGCAAAAGAGAAGCGAACTCCTTGGTCGCCAGGGGTTGCTTCCCATCAATAAAAGCGTGGTCATCTTTTTATAGAACAACACCGTTGATGCAATCACTTCTCTTCCAATCACTTCAGCTCAAGATAGGCGTTGAATGATTCAACGCCTATCTTGCGCTGAAGTGATTGAAGATAAGTGATTGCTCGTTCATTTTCGTTGTCGTAATTGTTTTGTATCTTGCCTGAAGAAGACCTAAGAGGTCGAAACGCGTCATGTTTTGTCTTGTGATTCGTTTGTCCACTTTGGATGGCTTTTTTTTTTTTTTTTTTTTTTTGCGGTTCGCTAACATTTTATGTTTAAGATTAGCCAAAACTAACTAACAGCAAGATTATTAATTTATTGAAAATTTGTTGGTTATGGTGAAGCAATTAAAACAAAGTAACGTTCGCCCAAAACCCTTTTGTCACTTGTGTCCCTGTTTCAACCATCATTACTCACTCATTCACAATAAAGATTGGCATTTTTGTTGTTTTGGATGGCTAAGTGTCTACAATACTATGAAGTAATTATAAACGTAATACCGCAGTATTAGCGTAGCTGGTGGCACACGTGAAACAAACTTCCACTGAACAGCACATTCATTGAGAAAGGGAGCATGTCTATGTTCCCCCAGGTCTATATTCCCCCAGGTCTATGTTCCCCCAGGTCTATATTCCCCCATTGACGTGTCACGCTGGTCTGAACTGCAAATATTACACACAGCACAGAGGTAATACTAACAAGGATTGAACCCCAGGTAACATAAAGGGAGGCACCTGATCCCGCATCAAAGTCTCACATAGACATAGGCAATGCGCTGCAAGGTTACTTCCCCATTGCCAAGCGAACGAAGAAATGAGTACAGGATAAAGATAAAGCCAATTGCGCTATCGTCAAAGAACTTGTTACAAAAAAAAAAAAAAAAAAAAAAAAACAGTGAACAAAGGCATGGGGGAAGATAACCTTGGGGGAATATAGACCTGGGGAAACATAGACCTGGGGAACATAGACCTGGGGAACATAGGGTGCCTCCCCTGAAAAGACCTGCCCAACCAGGCTTTGAAAGGCACTGGACCTACATCAAGCACCAAGAGGCCTCCAGTGTTGGGATGGCTCCACTCAGGATGGAACGCTGTTTGACTTCTTATTCAGAAGAACAGACAGAAGTTCTACATTGACAGTCTAAGTCATCTTCGGCAAGCGACACACACACACACACACACACACACACACACACACACACACACACACACACACGCACGCACACACAAAGAAGACAGGAATGCCAGCCAGAAATCCCTCCCGGTTATGTAAGAAGTGCTTAACGCGGAACATGGGACGAGATGCTTCTCAATAACCTCAATCACAGAAGACAAGAAAGCCAGACAGAACACCACCACCCCCCCCCCCCCACCACCACCCCCCACCCCGTTATGAACGAGATGCTTCGCACACAACGTGGGTATCGATGCTCCTCAATAACCTCAATGCCCACAAGGCAAGTGCCTCTAACATTACGCAACCTCAAATTTGCAAGGAACTGACTGTTGAGCTAGCCCCCACCATGGTAGTTTTTCTTTCAGACCTCAATGTCATCCGAGAAAAAATGCCACCAAATCGAAAGCGGCACACGTCACACCAATGTACAAGAAGGGCAGATAATTGAACCCCGCCAGCGACAATCCAGACTTTCTCACCAGTGTCATGTCCAAGCTCCCAGAGCATTTTATCATTTGTGCGGTAAAGCAGCACTTTGAGAAAGACAGCGTCCCCAATGCAAACCAGCACAGCTTCAGAAAGGGGAGGTTCTGTGAGATCAATTCCTGGAGTCAACAGAAGAGCTCAGCACGGCTTCAGAAAGGGGATATTCTGTGAGATCAATTCCTGGAGATAACAGAAGAACTAACAGCCAGTTTGGATCGTAGCAAGCAGACAGTTGTTGCAACCATGGACTTTTCCAAGGTGTTCAACAAAGTGAACCACTGCTGGCTGCTACACATGCTCTGGTGTTTTGGTGTCAGGGACGTTGTCGTCGTACCCTGGCTAAAAGACTCCAGGGATCATCCGAACAGCCAAAGCACTTGAACACTTAGGTACAAATGCGTCAGCTAGGAATGAGAACATTACGTGTGTGACCGTTTTTTATTACCCTGCCTCGTGGGCAGCCACACTTCGACTTCGAGGGATGTGTCAGGGATACAACACATGAATGGATCTTCAGCTTTCTCAGAGACGGTATCAGGCAATTGTGGTGGATGGCTTTCCCTCCTCACTGGTCAGCGTGAAATCATGAGCGCTTCCACGGTTGGTACTAGGACCAGGTTTGTTTCTAGCTTTCATCAGTGATCTGCCAACCTGATATCGACAGAAAAGTTGCTTTGAGGGTGACACGGCTGCATATATGATGGTCTCCAACCACCAGGATCAAGACTAGCTTCAAGAAAATCTCAACCCTTTGGCCATTTCGGGGAGGAACTGACACATGGAGTTTCATTCTGAGAAATGCCAAGCTCCGGCAATCACTAGGAGCAGAAAACTCCTCCAGTATCCCTATGTGCTTCATGGAGATACTCTGGATATGTTCACAAGAACCAAATAGCTCTGCACCCATATCCAGAGAGATCAACTGGGATGACCACGTTTGTGCCATCTGTTACAAGGCAAACAAGACCCTGCATTTTTTTTTCAGGCGCAACCTGAACATCATCAGGACCATCATCAAGGAGCGAGCTTGCAAAACCTTCGTGCGCCCCTTGTTGGAACATGTGTCTTCAATCTAGGATCCTTACGCACAGAAGAACACCAACAAGGTGGAGGCAGTGCAGCGACAGGCAGTGTGCTTTGTCCGGAACCGTCAGAGTCGGCGTAACGGAACACGTCAAGAGTCAGCTGCATACTGTAGACACTTGACTGGAATGCAGACAGCATGGAGCCAGGCTGTTCATGTCCACGAGATCAGTTTCAATGCAGTCGGGGACTGGAATTTGATCCCTGTCGAAAGAAAATACATCGTGAGTCTCTTTGTCCACCACTGCTTCTTCTTCTTCTTTGGCGTACGCAGGCTGATACTCCTGCGGACACCCCCTGCATAGAAAGGCAAGGATTAATTCCATCTACCCAACAAAATGGTGGACGACTTTTGTGTGAATGACCGTTTTTTTTTATCCCGCCATTAAGGCAGTCATACACACACACGCGCGCGCGCGCGCACGCGCATACACACATGAAATAAAACATTAAATCCATTAGACATAGAACATTACATAGATTATAAAAACACAAACTCACCCGCACCAATGCCCAAACACTAAAAACACACACACACACACACACACACACACACACACACACATTCATAGTCACAGTAAAAGCAGAATATTGCAAAATGAATTGTTCATGTCACTGAACTGTTCATGGATATTTGTTTGCTGTGTAACTTAAAAGTGTCTTTTGTTAATGCTGTCACAGGTATCCTGAAGTCACGAGTGAATGTTTTGGTGAAAGCAAAAGTGAGGCATGCCTGAACAGAAACGGATCCAGATCAAAGGTAAAGATTGATCAAAAGCTCATGCAACGTCAGTGATGACGCCGTTAGTTTGGGGCGAAGAACCAGCAGACCACAACTGTGCTGTTCATAAAACGCTGATCAGTCTGCACACTTCGGGTCTCACGCCAATCTTTCAAAGATGAGAATATTATCAGTCTCAAGCTGAATTTTCGAATTTCGGTACAGGGGGATGTTTCCCTCGGAATTAACATTGGTTCTGACTCTATTCCCCATACAGTCCTTCGAATGAGACTATAAACCGAGGTTCCGTGTGTGAACGCACGCATAACATCTTGCACACACGTAAAATCCCATCACCAACTTTCGGAAGAGAAGGACAGTTTGGCCGTTGGTATGGATGACACGTGACACATAGCATGCACCTTCCCCGAAGATGGAGTATGGCTGCCTTAATGGCGGGATAAAAAAGGTCATACGCAGAAAGAAAGAAAAGAAAAACCGAGGTTCCGTGTGTGAACGCACGCACAACATCTTGCACACACGTAAAATCCCATCACCGACTTTCGGAAGAGAAGCCAGTTTGGCCGTTGGTATGGATGACACGTTACACATAGCATGCACCTTCCCCGAAGATGGAGTATGGCTGCCTTAATCGCAGGATAAAAAACGGTCATACACACAAAACTCCATTGCCTGTCTATACAGCAGTGTCCGCAGAGTATCAGCCTGCGTACGCAGAAAGAAAGAAAGAAAAGAATCTGAATTTTATGGATTAATATTCTCTGTGATGGCTTGAAACCAGATTCATCTGATTTGACGCAGCCACACCCAGGAACACTAAATAGCCATACACTCATTTCTAGACATGGCATAGTATTCAGCTTGCTTGGTGGAAGGATTTGAACACTGAGCCATTTTATAACATCACAAAGGAAGACATTCTGCGGAAATGGATGGAAGAAAAGCGAAGCCTTTTGGAGAATGAAAGACTCCATACAAAGACGAAGTGGCATATTTCAATATTGGGAGAGAAAAAAATCCAAACTTTTTGCTCACACCAATCCAACAGGGATAGGCGCAATACATTTGTAAATGGATGATTATGCCAACTGTGCTCAGTTAGAAGTTGAAACACGGGTCTGAAAATCAGACAGAGGCCCAAGCTTTGGTGTGGACCTCTATTTAAACACACATACACACACACACACACAACGTTTTTGACATTGATTAGCAAGGAACTACTTTCACTGTGATCAGAGATCACCGTCCTCTTTTGACGACCTTGGACAAGCCACTGCCTTCAGCAAGAACTGCAAGCTGGATGCTTCAACTACAGCCATAAAACACAAACACGCTACACATGCAAGGAAAAGACAACCCTGCTGATCAGTTTTATTGTTGGCCAAGCTCCTTGTCTTCACGTACAGAGAAAATGGTAGATGAGTTTAGCTTCAGCGTTATCACATAAAACTCCAACCCGATCACGCTGGAAGATGTTCAAGCTACGCCTGACAAAGATCCGATTCTTCAAACCATTATTAAGCAGTTCAGACCAGCCCTCGAGTTCGGCTCCATCAGTTGGAGTCCTTACCTCAAATAAGACATTGACAAACTCGAAAGAGTGCAGCGCCTACCCGCTCGGTTCATAACCGGCGATTACAATTCCAGAACACCCGGCTCCATCACCAAGATGCTTCACACTCTGCAACTGCCAACACTCCAACAGCGCAGACGTGATCTACGCCTCATCTTCCTCTACAGGGTGGTTGAGGGGGTGGTACCGGCCATACCATCTGCTGAATATTTAATTCACACAAACCAGGACGACTCATAAGGCCACACAGTGCGTCACACTTTGTTCCAAGGCCTGACCTCCTAGGCAATTACTATACCACCAGTGCGATCTCTGACTGTATTAGAACCAACACAAGAACATTCCAAGTCAGCAGATGCCAGACAGAGCAGTTCAAACAGTCATTTTTTTTTGTTAGCGCAGTAAGAGACTGGAACCACCTTGAAGAAAATATTGTTAGGGCACCATCCATAGAAAGTTTCACAAGACTGATCGCATCACAACAGCTAACTAGATTGCGCACACCCCGATAATGCCCGAAGATGTGGCGACAGCGACGTAATGATTCAGATTCAGATTCAGTGAGTTAGCAAAGAGAGAGAGAGAAGAGAGAGAGAGAGAGAGAGAGAGAGAGAGAGAGAGAGTGTGTGTGTAAGTGTGAGAGAGCGTGTGTGTGTGTGTGTGTGTGTGTGTGTGTGTGTGTGTGTGTGTGTGTGTGAGAGAGAGAGAGAGAGAGAGAGAGAGAGAGAGAGAGAGAGAGAGAAAAGAGAGTGTGTGTGTGTGTGTGACAGTGAGAGAGAGAGAGACAGAGTGCGTGTGTGACAGTGTCTGTGGAGAGAGAGAGTGTGTGTGAGAAGAGAGTGAGTGTGTATGTGACAGTGTATGTGTTTGAGTGCATGTGTGTGTCAGAGAGAGAGAGTGTGTGTTTTGTGTGTGAGTGAGTGTGTGTATGTGTGTGTGTGTGTGAGTGTGTGTGTGTGAGAGAGAGAGAGTGTGTATGGTGTGTGTGTTGTGTGTGTGTGTGTGTGTGTGTGAGAGAGAGAGAGAGAGAGAGAGAGAGAGAGAGAGAGAGAGAGAGAGAGAGAGAGAGTGTGTGTGTGTGTGTGTGTGTGTGTGTGTGTGTGTGTCCTTGGGCTCAGGGTGATGGATGAGAACAAGAGTAGTAGGAGCAAACATAGGATGAAAAGGCGTTCAACTGTAAATATTCAGGTTTGGCTGACCTGGTGAGTAGTGCGTCACACTCCTGTTCCAAAGCCCTGACCTGGTAGGTAGTGCGTCACACTCCTGTTCCCAGGCCCTGACCTGGTAGGTAGTGCGTCACACTCCTGTTCCAAAGCCCTGACCTGGTAGGTAGTGCGTCACACTCCTGTTCCAAGCCATGACCTGGTAGGTAATGCGTCACACTCCTGTTCCTAGGCCCTGACCTGGTAGGTAGTGCGTCACACTCCTGTTCCAAGCCCTGACCTGGTAGGTAGTGCGTCACACTCCTGTTCCTAGGCCCTGACCTGGTAGGTAGTGCATCACACTCCTCTTCCAAGGCCCTGACCTGGTAGGTAGTGTGTCACACTCCTGCTCCAAGGCCCTGACCTGGTAGGCAGTGCGTCACACTCCTGCTCCAAGGCCCTGACCTGGTAGGTAGTGCGTAACACTCCTGCTCCAAGGCCCTGACCTGGTAGGTAGTGCGTCACACTCCTGCTCCAAGCCTGACCTGGTAGGTAGTGCGTCACATCCTGCTCCAAGGCCCTGACCTGGTAGGTAGTGCGTCACACTCCTGTTCCTAGGCCCTGACCTGGTAGGTAGTGCATCCACTCCTGTTCCAAGGCCCTGACTGGTAGGTAGTGCGTCACACTCCTGTTCCAAGGTCATGATCTGGTAGGTAGTTCACATGCTCCTGTTCCAAGGCCCTGACCTGGTAGGTAGTGCGTCACACTCCTGTTCAACGACCCTGACCTAGTAGGTAGTGTGTCACACTCCTGTTCCAAGGCCCTGATCTGGTAGGTAGTGCGTCACACTCCTGCTTCCAAGGCCCTGATCTGGTAGGTAGTGTCACACTTCTGTTCCAAGACCCTGATCTGGTAGGTAGTGCGTCACACTCCTGCTCCAAGGCCCTGACCTGGTAGGTAGTGCGTCACACTCCTACTCCAAGGCCCTGACCTGGTAGGTAGTGCGTCACACTCCTGTTCCAAGGCCCTGACCTGGTAGGTAGTGCGTCACACTCCTGTTCCAAAGCCCTGACCTGGTAGGTAGTGTGTCACACTCCTGCTCCAAGGCCCTGACCTGGTAGGTAGTGCGTCACACTACCTGTTCCAGGCCATAACCTGGTAGGTATGCGTCACACTCCTGTTCCAAAGCCCTGACCTGGTAGGTAGTGTGTCACACTCCTGTTCCAAGGCCCTGATCTGGTAGGTAGTGTGTCACACTCCTGTTCCAAGGCCATGACCTGGTAGGTAGTGTGTCACACTCCTGTTCCAAGGCCATGACCTGGTAGGTAGTGTGTCACACTCCTGTTCCAAAGCCCTGACCTGGTAGGTAGTGTCACACTCCTGTTCCCCAAAGTCCCTGACCTCGGTAGGTATTGTGTCACACTCCTGTTCCAAGGCCTGACCTGGTAGGTAGTGTGTCACACTCCTGTTCCAAGGCCATGACCTGGTAGGTAGGTGTCACACTCCTGTTCCAAAGGGCCATAACCTGGTAGGTAGTGCGTCACACTCCTGTTCCAAAGCCCTGACCTGGTAGGTATGTGAGTCACACTCCTGTTCCAAGCCCTGACCTGGTAGGTAGTGTGTCACACTCCTGCTCCAAAGGGGCCCTGACCTGGTAGGTAGTGCGTCACACTCCTGTTCCAAGGCCATAACCTGGTAGGTAATGCATTCACACTCATGTTCCAAGCCCTGACCTGGTAGTATTGTGTCACACTCCTGTTCCAAGGCGCTGACCTGGTAGTAGTGTGGCAACTCTGTTCCAAGGCCCTGACCTGGTAGGTGTGTGCATCACACTTGCTCCAAACCCCTGACCTGGTAGGTAAGCTTCATCCACTCTGCTCCAAGGCCCTGACCTGGTGAGTTGTGGTACACACTGTTCCATGACCCTGACTGGTAGGTAGTGCGTCATATCCTGTTCTTAGTCCTGACTGGTAGTAGTGTGTCCCCACTCCTGTTCCTAGGCCCTGACCGGGTAGTAGTGCGTCAACACCATTCCAAGGCCTGACCGGGTAGAGTGTGTCACACTCCTGTTTCTAGCCCTGACCTGGTATGTAGTGCATAACACCTCCCTATTCCAAGGGCCCTGCCCTGGTAGGTAGTGTGTCACACTCCTGTTCGAAAGTGCCCTGACCTGAGGTAGTGCGTCACACTCCTGTTCCAAGGCCCTGACCTGGTAGGTAGTGCGTCACACTCCTGCTCCAAGGCCCTGACCTGGTAGGTAGTGCGTCACACTCCTGCTCCTAGGCCATGACCTGGTAGGTAGTGCGTCACACTCCTGCTCCAAGGCCCTGACCTGGTAGGTAGTGCGTCACACTCCTGCTTTAGGCCTGACCTGGTAGGTAGTGCTTACACACCTGTTCCTAGGCCCTGACCTGGTAAGTAGTGCGTCACACTACTGCGTTCCTAGGTCCAGGGTTCGATTTCCTCTCATAGCCGCCACATCGGACGAGATTTCCACTTTGGAATTAACAATCGTTTAGACTCCAGTCCCCTACTGGGCCCTTGGATGAGACTTTAAATCAAGGTTGCATGTGTCAATGCATGCTCCCAAAATATTGCACAGTGTTCATTTTTCCCAAATTTATTTATCATTTTTTTTTTTTAGAACAGTAGACTTTCACATGGTGGTGGGATGGAGGAGCTGAAAATAAAACACATACAGATATCATGCTTACATACCATCCCTGACGAAAGAATGTGGCTACTTTAATAACAGGCTTTTTTTTAATGGTAATGGCATAATTTTGATTGAGAACTAAGATTTGTGTGCGCACGCTTGCTGCGTGCTAACGTTTCTGCATGTGTGTAGTGTTGAGAGCAAAACTGAGGATTCTGCGTGTGCACGTTTCTGCATGTGTGTAGTGTTGAGAGCAAAACTGAGGATTCTCTTGTGTTGGGTTGACTTCCACAAGAGCGATCATTATACATAATTTTGAGCAGAGCGTGGCAGCTAAAAATTCAACCATTGGTTTTTAAAAATTTTTTATCTGTTAAAATAAGTAATTTGTTTGTGCTGTTGATATCGATTCCTATGCTTCTGTATTGAAAATTTTAGGAATCTAGGGTTGTTTTCTCTCTCTCTCTCTGATTATTGATTCCAAAAAAAAAAAAAAGGACAACAATCCAAAACAGTACGGAGGTGAATGTGTGACACTAAGACTAAGACTGGTCATGAGAATTTGGCGCCTTGGCTTAGGCTGTGTCAGACCAATGACATAGGCCAGAACACCAAGCTACATCAAATTTTGCTATGTCTCGCAAGTATGGGGATTGTCTTCAGTTGTGACAAGCTCCTAGCATAACATAAACGTCTCCCCAAATCCCCCGAAGTCGGAGTGTGCTCCCATGTGGCGGGTAATCAAAACGGTCACACACGTAATGTTCCATCCCCAGCTGATGCATTGTGTCCATAGTGTTCACATACTTCGGCTTTCGATGATCCCTGGATCTTTTACCAGGGAATCGACAACAACAAACATGAGAATTTGGTAGCAGTGCTGGTCCAACCCTAGTATCTAAACAGAGACCGTACAACTATGATTTGGAGGCATCCCCCCCATGGATGGGGGGGGGGGGTCTTGTACAAATCGCTCCCCTCCTTCTGACATTCTGTGCAGTAAGTCCCTTTTCCTTTCGCTTCGTAACTCTCCTCTTTGCGTACTGTCGTCTACTGTCCTTTCTGTCTACCAACTTTATCTGTTTTTTCCACAACTCTCCCACAAATTCGACGCAACAAAGTCGGAGTGAACTGACTTACCTGGTACAGTGTGAGATCCACAGGTAAAACGAGTCACAGCTCCGAACTGGAACGCTGAGAGAAGAGAAGAAAGTGAATTCTAAAGACCAGGGGAGAAATTCACAATCACACTGACTTTGAACAGGCCACTAAATGCAGCACGATGTGTGCGAGAACTTTAGCAATGCCAGTCAAATTCTACTACTAGTCACACACACACACCACCACACACACACACCACACACACACAACACACACACACAGTGTGCACATATATGTGCATGTACACACACACACACATACACTCGCACACACACATATCATCTCCACACAAGTGAAGGCTACCATCTTTATTTTTGTGTACTATCAACTTCACCAGAACGAAACAGAATCCCAGCTGGATATACAGAACACAAGGTCATCACAAAATAAACAACATTATTTCTAACAACAACAACAACAACAAAACAATGAACCAAAAGCAGTCAAGCAGAGACAAATCACAGGCATCAATCACAAAACTGCCAACTGTCACTGAATGGATGACTTGGACTGCTTGCGACTGGCAAGCACATAATGAACACTAACACTATAATTATCATGACGCTATAATTATCATGACACATCTCCACTGTGGAACAACATTCGCAAACAGAACATACAATCAGTTCCAGATCAGAAACGTCTTTGGGAAGTAATTTCACCAAAGATTCCAAAAATGAAGCCTCATTTTACCCGAATCATCCAAAACGGAGGTTGAAAGAAAAAAGTCTGATTATGATTGTACAGTGAAGCAAGATGACCATACTGTTTCTACAACACACTGAGATGATTCATTTGTAAGTTTCTAAAAAATATAGGGTAAACCTACAGTTGTGTGCATTTACATTATTCTATGTATTAAAACATGTCCAGGGTATCATACATGAATGACATTGCTGGAAAAGGATCATTTATCTCACACGACCATCATCACATCATGATTGATTAACATATATCATTAACATATACACATGAAAACTATATGCAAAGCAAAGACAAAAGACATATACAAAAACTGAGGTTCGTGTGATGGCATAACTGAATACCTTGTGCCTGCATTCTGTCTGTGTGAGGCAAAACAAAAAAAAAGTTTGCTCTCGACACACTTTTGTGATTTTTTCCCCCTTATGATCACAGTGTCCTTGACCCTAGGCTCTGCCATGAAAGGACTCAAAATGAACAAACCAAAGGTGTCCAAGGTCAGTTGCCTTTTCACTAACACCATTTGACACCAAACTGAACTGATACCAGGAGAGTCACACAGAAAACCACATACAGAAGTTAACTCAAAATGTTCTGAAAACCTAAAAAAGTGTGCTACATGCCATCTTACAGGCTTCATTCAGTGCTTTTTTTTTTTTTTTAAACCACTTTCCTAATTCTTTCCCTGACGTAAATATTATCACTATCGAAAATGGCACAAGAAGCTGAAAGGCCAAAATGTCCACTTGGCAAATGCATCCCCATAATAGCGATGCTCCCAAAGTCTTAAGAACACACACTTTTCTGTGTTTTCTGGCGATGTCTTGGTCTTCAAATCAAAGGTAAATGACGTCTTTTCCAGTCATGTATTCTTGTGGAATTGTGTGTGCCTTTTCTGCTATTTTGCCTGTCCTGTTCAGTTCATCAAGAAATTCTCAGATTTCCAGCCAAAATATCATTTTTCCTGGAATAGGATGTTCTATTTTTTTTTCTGAACCCATACAGACGCTGATCATGCGACTGTTCTTAAAAATTCAGTCATCAAATGCTCCATGTCATGTTGGGCGTTACATTTTGAACCTATGGGCTGCTCCAAGGACTGAAGCACCCCAATGATTCTCTGTCCATCTCACTCCCTGACCTGGGCTCAGTCGTCAACACTCACACCCAATGATTCTCTGTCCATCTCACTCCCTGACCTGGGCTTCAGTGCCGGTCAGACAGTCACACCCCAATGATTCTCTGTCCATCTCACCCCTGACCTGGGCTTCACATGCCGTCATCTCACCCACCATGTTCATCCTGTCCAACTCACACCCTGAATGATTCTGTCCATCTGACAGACCTCTCACCCCAATGATTCTCTGTCCATCTACACCTGACCTGAGCTTCACCCCAATGATTCTCTGTCCATCTCACTCCCTGACCTGGGCTTCACTCCAATGATTCTCTGTCCATCTGACACCCTGACCTGGCTTCAATGTCCTGCCCAGACACATGACCGTTCACCCCAGGATCCCTTCCATCTTACCTCCGGACCTGTGCTTTATCCATATTTGTTTGTTGTTTGTCTGTCTGTCTGTCTGTCTGTCAGGTCAACAAGACAATGCAAAAACAACTGAACCCGTTTGAAGAACCAAACTTGGTAGAGTGATGGCATTTGGAACAAGGATGAACCCACTAAACTGTGTCCAAATCAAAGGGTGAGTGCAACTGGAAATGAATCCAGGTCAGGCTTTTACTGCAGACTGTTCAATCACTGCGGAGGTCTGTGCTCTCCCATACCAGGAGAAAAATGTTCTTTTCTTTTTTTCTTTTTTTCAATTTATGAAATTCAAAGGAAACACTTTTCTGTGTAATGCATTGATCTTGCCTTACCTTCAACTAAGAAGTCTTGTTGCACTGTATTCCATTGCACTGTACTGTATTACATCTATCCATACTATGTTCTATTGTACTTGTATCGTTTGACCATGTCATTGCACTGTACTGTAGTATTTTCTGTGGCACATTTCTAACCATCGTAATGGATATTTTATATAATCTACATAGTTCTGGGTTAAAAAAAAATACTAGGGAACATTGTTTTCTGTAGAAAATCTTGCCAAAATCAAAACAAGATGAGAAAATCATTATTCTTGAAAATGCAGTAATTATACTTTTTGTCTTAAGAAACAACTTTTTCCTACCTAACATTTCCAGACAATCTTAAAAACAAACCCGTCAATCGAAGACCTTCATCACAAAGAGAGATTCAGAATGATTACCCAGTGTTTGCTCTGTATATTTTTTTCCATGCAGTATGATATTGTCCAACACACGTCTATCGTGGTATCATAACTTTATAAACTGGTTGGTTTTTTTTTTTCTTCTCTCTCTCTAAAGTCTTTAAGAACTGACTGGCAAGTTCCCATGCTGTGTCAGTTATTGCTGGGCGACTCCATTTGATTTACATGAAAATCACATGACTGATAACATCACCAGCCTGATTCAAAAGTGAATCTGAATACCACTTGAAAATTAGAAGAAAAAAAAAGAAAGGGGGGGGGGGGGGGGGGCATGGGGGGGGGGGGGGGGGGGGGGGAAGGGGGGTGGTGGAAGAAAAATTAAAGTTTCCATACTGGCCCATGTACTTACATTTAGTTGGTCTGCGAGACAGGAACCAGAAAGAAGGGCAATCCGATCACGTTTTACCACTGCCATGTTGACATGAAACATGCCAGTACACACCTTCCAAATAGACAATACCCCAAAAATTTGTAGAGGGTTTTTGCTAAGCACGTGTTAGCTGAAAGCACTGCTTTGTGACGTTGGCCTAACCCTTACCACAGTGACTTGTTAGTCCTTCAAAAAATATGAATCCCCAAAGTACTGAGAATGTCTTTTGCACGTACAACATTGTACAATCACAAACATAACAAACTGCACACATGAACACTTTTTTTTTTCACAAAAAAAAAACCACACACACACAAAAACAGGCACAGTTGTTTGCAAGAGGGCTTACTGAACATGAATTGCTAAAAAAATGGTTATGAAGCAGCAACAAAATAAAGCAAAGAAAGGATAAGCACCAAAACCCAAACCAAAAAATGAACAACAGATTCGAGAGAATGAGACTTGCCTTTATCAGGAATAACCCGAATACACAAAAGAATGAAACTTGCATGTTTCACAAAAATAAAGGGAATAAAACTTCAGTTGCTCAAATAAACTGAGAGAGAGAGAGAGAAAGAGAGAAAGAGAGAGAGAGAGACAGAGAGAGAGAGAGAGAGAGAGAGCAGAGAGAGAGAGAGAGAGAGAGAGAGAGAGAGAGAGAGAGAGATGGAGGAGAAACAGAATGAGAACAAGACAGGGATAAAGGATGGGTGTTGGTATGTATGTGTGTGTGTGTGTGTGTGTGTGTGTGTGTGTGTGTGTGTGTGTGTGTGTGGAGTGAGGGGGGTGGGGGGGGGGGGCAGTTACACAAAAGACATAGAAGATTCTTCAAAAAAGAAACTTCCTCCACACCATTCTTTCTCGCTCCTCGTTGCATCTCTCAGTTTTGCCACCAGCAGGAATGGATCAACAGCTTGGAACACAGCAAAAGAAATGAAAAGAAACGGAAAGCTCATATAGATGCACCATACTGAGCATCGGAACACACACACACACACACACACACACACTCTCTCTCTCTCTTCCTCACACATGCACATGCACACACACACATTCTCATCTCACATCACTTTTAGTGAACACATATCAAATTGAAGAAGAGACATACACATTCAAATACACAGAGAAATGCTTGTTAATTGTGTGCTTGGCACTCACATAATCACAATCCCACTTGATCTTCGGTGAAAAAAAACCCTAAGTTTGGGAATGCACTCTGCAAGGTCAAACAACTTTTTCATCATTATTAGTATATTACCCACACTTTTCATATCATCGCAACCAGGATGAACCACCTTTTCATTAGTATTAATATATTACCCATACTTTTTATATCATCGCTACCAAGATGACCGACCTTTTCCAGGATGAATGACCTTTTCATTAGTATTAATATATTACCCATACTTTTCATATCATCGCTACCAAGATGAACAACCCTTTCATTAAGTATTAGTATATACCCATACTTCTCATCAGCTGACTTTGGTGCATTTTCTTTCTTCTCCAAAGTAAGCTGTGCACACATGTGTACGATCATTTCATGTCTAGAAGTACACACCAAGCATGAATGACACTGCAAGTGATGGGCTGATCCTGGACAGTGCCGAGAAAGGTGTGATCATTATCAGACGGCCAGCAGCATAAAACACCAAGGCTGCATAATGTTAGTACAGAAACGAGTGTGTGACTCCTTGGCATCTACACACACACACACACACACACCACACACACACACACACACACACCCCAACATGACAGAAAAATCATATCCCTCATTTCACAGCACTGCCAGCAATTCTGTCCAGAAATCCCTCTTGGCCGTTTTGTTTTTTGAACGCATTGACTAGACAGGAAAAAAAGTTCAGCAAGAAATAACAATTACCCTGGCAGTAGAGTTAAAAAAATCAGAAAGTAAGGAGGAGAGTGGGGTGGGCAGCTGGGTGAAGGCATGAATTGATTCGGAGGTGGTGGACAGAATTAGGCCAAGCAATGGTGATGATCTACAGTAATTTTCCTGGCTTCCACACAATAAACCATAACTTTTTCTTCTGCGTACGCAGGCTGATACTCCTGCGGACACTCCCTATAGGTAAGGATAGGTAAGGATTAATCCCATCTACCCAACAAAGGGAGTGGAGTTTTGTGTGTATGACCGTTTTTTATCCTGCCATTAAGGCAGCCATACTCCATCTTCAGGGAAGGTGCATGCTATGTGTAACGTGTCGTCCATACCAACGGCCAAACTGGCCTTCTCTTCCGAAAATTGGTGGTGGGATTTTACGTGTGTGCAAGATGTCATGCGTGCGTTCACACACGGAACCTCGGTTTATAGTCTCATTCGAAGGACTGTATGGGAAATGGAGTCAGAACTAATGTTAACTCCGAGGGAAAAATCCCCCTCTACCGAAACAGCCCGGTGGAGATTCGAACCCGCAACCCTTGGATAACGAGTGTGACAATGCCCCATTTTCCTCCCTCAAAGTCTGTTCACTCCACTTACGATCTGAAACCTATCATGCATGACTGATACAGTTTGGGCATCCTTCCGTAGACAGACACATCTACAACTGCCGGTGTGTGTGTGTGTGTGTGTGTGTGTGGAGTGAGGGAACGTGAGGACAGGGGTGGAGGTGGGGTGTGGTTTGTGGGTAAATGGTGACCTACTGCGAGTGGCTGCCCACGTGGCGAGGTAATCAAAAACGGTCATACACGTAATGTTCTCATCCCCAGCTGATGCATTTGTACCATAGTGTTCAAGTACTTCGGCTGTTCAGATGATTCCTGGAGTCTTTTAGCCAGGGTACGACAACAACAACAACAAGGACCTAGTAACATACTACTAGCCTAGGAAGCCAGAAAATATGTGTTTTGTGTGTGTGTGTGGTGTGTGTGTGTGTGTGTGTGTGGTGTGTGTATGTGTGTGGTGTGTGTGGAGGAGGGCAAATGGGACAGGGTGGAGGTGGGGTGTGGTTTGTGGGATACATGCTGACCTAGTGTACATACTACTTGCCAAGGAAGCCAGAAAATCTCAGCTCTGAGGTTTCACCCTCCCTGGGAGCTTCTTACTTTGTTTCTCTTTTTCTTTTCCCTGCACCCCCCCCCCCCCCCCCCCCCCCCCCCACTTGATGGCCACCTCAACACCTGACTTACAAAATAACTCGTAGCAGTAAGTGTAGCCAAAACCTTTGACAAATCCTTTTTTTTTTTTATTCAGTCAGGACCATGCTTGCTTGCTTAATTAAACTGCTTGCTTATACAACTTCCTCCAAAATACAGAATGTGCACAGTCACCGCAATGGAATTCTTGAATCACAAATCTCACTGTGCGCTTTGGTTTTTCTGAATTTTCTCTTTTTGGAATTCTGGGATAGTTATTGGTACTGTGCACTTTGCTTTCTCTGTGTTCTCTCTACAGCTGCGTAGGCCACACAGTCAAGTTTTTTTTTTGGCAATGGGGTTAGAAATGGGTCAAAATCCATGTAATCGACATCAATCTTGTTTAAATCGAAGATAAAGTGGATTTTAAGCAGAAAAAAAGCTGAATGGGAGATTAGTTTGATGAAGCTTTATCTTTGTCAAGTTCACATGGCACACACAATATTTGTCCACTCTGTAATGTGTACCACATACACATTGTGTGAATGACAATAGTTCTTTACATGTAGGATGAGGTGCGATAGTGTATACATGTAGCTTGAGGGACGATTGTGCATTCAGTGTGAAGGACAACTGGATGTTCATTACAGGGTGAAAGACAACAGTGTAAACAAGCAGCGTAAAGGAAAATTATGTGTTAATGTAATGTGAGGGACAGTAATTTACACATTGTAGTGTGAAGGACAACAGATATCAGCATGTTCATACAGCGTTAAGGACAAATTCTGTGTTCATGTAACGTGTAGGACAACTGTGTGTTCTTGCAGTGTGAAGAACAACTGTATATTCATGTTGTATGAAGGACAGCAGCATGTACATATCAGGTACGAGTTGATAGTGTATACATGCCATGTGATGGACAACTGAAAAAATGACACAGGTTAGCATGCTGTTTGAAGGAGAAAAGTGTACACGTGTGTCACGGACAATAGTGTAGACATGTCACGTCAAGGAGAATAGAGTGGATGTGTTGCATCAAGAACAATACTGAATCGTGTGCACACATAATATGTACCCTTTGACAACCAAACATGTACGAATAGGGACAACAGTGTACACACTGAGTGATGGATAACAGTTCAAGCAAATTGCAGCGTGTCATGTGAGGAACTGTGTAGTACACATTCAGCACCAACATGTATTGCACACAAGTGTGTGTTGTGTGTGTGTGTGTGTGTGTGTGTGTGTGGTGCGTGTGTGCGTGTGTGTGTATTTGTGCATGTGCGAGAGTGGTGCATTGTGTGTGTGTGTGTGTGTGTGTGTGTGTGTGTGTGTGTGTGTGTGCGCGTGCGCATGCACACGCGTGTGTTGTATGTGTAATGTATGTGAGCATACACTTTTTCTTTAATTGTTAACAATTTTCTTAATCATTTTGCCAAGAACTTTGGAATGAACTTGAACCAATATCTGAGGAGTATATTGCATTAATGCTTCATCACTGTTGCCATTAATACTATTCCAGTCCTTCCTTCACACACATCCAAACACATACTTGTATTTACAACATTCAAATTTCCTGACCCGGCACACTCTCAGAGGAAACCCAGCCATGACTAAAGAGGTGATATTTGACGAAAATGGAAACCCGACGGCACCAACTCCGTTCGCCACAATGGTCAGAGAGTTCAGAATTCTGTGACCCTTCATGTCCTGCTCTCACCTTGACCTCAACCTCCACAGGGTTCCAACAGACTATTTCAAGGCTACAATACTTGCGTAAAAACTGAAAAAATAAATGGCAGTTTGATTTTTGTGTGTTCAGGTTGATGAAAAAAATTATTTAAAACAAATTTTTACAAACATCGTTGCGATCCTGGATTGTCATCTGCCATTAACCAAGGGAGATAATTTGCAACTTCAACCAAAATTGATGAAGTTGCAAATTATCTCCGTTGGTTTATATAGCAGACAACAATCCAAGATCGTGACAATGTTAGTACAAATTTAAAAAAAAAAAAAATTTCATTAACCTGAACGCAGAAAAATCAAACTGCCATTTCCTTTTGCCACATTAGAAATTTTGGAGCCAATGGCTTGATTTTTTCAAGGTTTGGTCAACAGAATCACATTTGATTGATTTTCAAATGTTTTCAAGGCCTTGAAATTCACTGACAGAATTCAAGGAGTTTCAAGGAGCGTATGAACACTGCTCCATTTCCTCTCCTAGTCCAAACTGTGTCAAAGTTTGCGCCAAAGTTTTGCCTGTACTAGCAGATTATGGGGACTGTTACCGGACCGATGCTGGCGCCCCCTGGAGGGGCGCTGTCCACACGCCGACTGTGCAACTAAGCAGTCAATGTCATCTGTGAGGGGGGGGCTTGGTAGTCGTCTACTGTGCATGTTGTGTCAAAACAGGCACCACTGCTAAAAATGAGCAACGTGGGAATAATGCTGTGATGGGGGTGGGACTGGGTTACAACAGATGAAACATGGAGAAAACCAAAACAACCTCTGTTGATTCTATGCCACTTCCACACGGTCTACTCCTTGTCTGGTGTGGGAGCTTGTGTACCTCTATGACCCAGAGAGCTATGTCAGTGGGAGCATATGCTCCTGTAGGGCCACCCAAGCTGGACAGGTCGAAGGGTAGAGGTCAGACTAACGTAGACCAACTCTCCCAGAGTTAAACGGGTTTGCGTAGGGCTAACACCCCTTCCTAGAAAAAAAAGCAAGTTACAGAAGCATCGACAACATCAAACCAAGACATTCACCTGGAGAGGAAGGGTCTCCATCCCGGAGACTCATGACGTCAGGCAGTGAAAGCCGAGAGGAAGCTGCAAGACTGACCCCCCCCCCTTCTGACCCCCAGGAAGAACCCGCAGGGGAAAAAGAAGAGAGGCTGACCTCGCAGCAGCTGGAGGCGAGACACTGAGGCAGAGATAAAGAGGCAGGGGACCACTGGACAGGCATTCAGCGAGCAGCCCAGTACTGAGTGCAAAGGCGGAGTGTTGTCGATGGCCTATGCTCACCCTTGAGCTATGGGCCTAAGTAAGTAAGTAAGATTCTATGCCAGAGCAGGTGGTCCAGATCCAGTTTCTAGCGCTAAGAACGGATGGGAACAGAGTGATAGTCACCGCCAAGTTAGATACCGTGTGTCAGACAAAGCAGGGGTAGCCCTTAGACACATCACAAAGACGTGAGTCGTTTGCTCCCATTTCATTCTGTGCCGCTTTCATGGCAGGCGTGCACATCGATGCGAACCAAGTTTATGTCACCTGAAGAATCAGGTATAAAAGAATTATCTCCTGAAGAACCTTGTCTTTTAAATCTCAGATTCTCTGTTAACAACCTCTCTCACAGGAACATCATACCACACACACACACACACACACACACACACACACAACACCAACTACAGGAATGATTATGAAGACTGTGTAACTCCAGTTTTATGATAACATATTTCCATGTTTTTTGAGCTTCAAAAGCGAATTACAAAATAAAGAAATCACACACACAAATTCCAATCCCCACCCCTTTAATGTGTTCACCCCAAAAGTCTCCCTCCTCTCGACTTATCCCCATCCCCTTTCCTGAACTAAAAAAAAACAAAAAACAAAACAAAAAAAAACGAATAGCAAGAGAAACAAAAATCACCACCACACATACAAACACACACAGACACAAAAAGGGTTAACCAACGGCAAAAAGTTCATGTGAATCAGTTGAACATGTCAGAACAGTGGCACAGTGAGCGGTCATAAGATTACAGCATAATGATGTTGAATATCGTAAACACAGCATGACTAGCAAAATGCAGAGAGACAGAAGACAGACACATTGGCAGAGAGAGAAAACCGAGACAGAATCACCACAAAGAGAGAGAGAGAGAGAGAGAAAGAGAGAGAGAGAGAGAGAGAGAGAGAGAGAGAGAGAGAGAGAGAAGAAAACCTGAAGCTCTAAACTGAAAGTGTTAAAAAGATCACCTACTTCAGCTTTGATTTTTGATAATATAAATCAATTCCATACGTTTTCTGCTGAGAAAAGAAGAAGGAGAAGAAAATCTTTTTAAAGTACCAAAAAGGTAATGGCTACCCCAAGCACACAAAACGAGGTGGCCAACAGACAGATGGTCCCTACGCTGAGGAGTCCACGACAGCAAGATCACATCCTCTGGAATATCTGTCAGGACTTGAACAGGCTGAAGAGGACAACTGACCAAGTTCTATGGCAGTGACCAGACACAAACGCTGCTTGAAGCCAACATGTATACCTGGTCTCAAACAGAGAGAGAAGGCCGACGACAGATGTACTTGGATCTTGTCGCCCTAACCCTCACACACACACATGAGAGGGTCCCTGAACTAAGTGATTCTATCAAGCCTACACTTAGGAGATTTCAACAAAACCTGGATTCCTTCACTCAGCTCATGCTGCGCAACAAATTCTTGTCTCGGTTGTTCACATCTGCAGTTCGCTGCCATTATCGCTCCCCACGTTTTCAACTAACAGGTGACCCGAGCCACGGAGTTCACACCCGAACTGGTGGACTGTACAAGCCCATGACGTTTGATCAAAGTGCGGCAGGAAAGCAGCCAGAGATGATGCACATGCCGAGGAACCATCACAGGAGTCCAGGTCAGCACCTCCATCGCTCCACACTCCGCACTCAGCACTGCGGTCAGATTTGTGACCTGCCTCTCACATGGCTTGACGTGCAGGATGTTATGATCCTACAGACTCTCAGGTTAAAGTCTGTCAGCCCTCTGCGGCACCTGAGGATGACTACAGGTGAGGTTAGGAAGGAAAGTGGGCGGCGACAGGAGGCAGCACAGAACTGCACGTGCAAGTCCAGTGGGTCAGGAACATGAGACGTCTGTGTTGAGCTGGAGGAGGGACTGGACAGAAGGAAGGACGGGGTGAGAGTAAAGGCAGTGGGAGGGGTAAACAAACACAGCACATCATACAAACAAAGGGAAAGTACAAACACAAAAGATTGGAGAGACGGGGTGGGGAAGAGTTGGGGGGGGGGGGGGGGGGGGACAGGAGTGGTGCGTCTGAGTGGATAAAAACAAAAATGGCACCTTGTCACCTAAAAGAATCAGTACAAACTGAAACAATATTCTGACACTTTCTCAATCACAGACTTTGCCAGTACCGTAACAAGTCACCTATCATTACGAACACATTAAAATAACATACTCTTTAAAAAGAAATGACAGAAAGAAACACAAATGAGCAATATCTACAAAAACATTTTCCCATGAATTCAGGCAGTAGATTATTGTGATATACTAGTTTTCCCAAAGCCCATAAACTAAGGTGGTAAGACAGAAACAAAAAAAACCAACAACAAAAAGCAGCATTTATGATGGGATTTAGATCAAGTTGCATTCAGAACTGAACATCAACATCTGCAGGAGATGATAGGAAAGATGGAAAAAAATTTTTTATGAGAGTAAGGCAGGACAGGGGACCTACCTGACACCACCAGAATGACAATCTTTACATCATCAATCAGCTTGCATTCCTTTCACTCTTTTAGGAGCCATTTGCAACATACTTCAAAACGAGTCCACCCTAGATTTTTGTTTTTTCATTCAGCCCCACCCAAACCTTTTTTCTTTCTTCACATTCGGCCCAGGCACCCTGTAACTGACATTGACTCACGACTTTGGTGCAGGTTATACGGATCCGTTTTAACTAATTAAATGGGAATGATTTAGGAGGCCAAAACATGATAAGTCAGCATAGATGTTTGGATGTATGATTGGATCATCAAACTGCAAGAAGCAATCATGACTGACAGTCATAAACATTAAAAAAGGACACAAACAGGTACATGCATTTCAAATAACATCCAATGCCAGATTTTCATGTAAAACTGAATATGAGCTGGACTTGAAAGTTTCTGGGGAGGGCAACTTTTAAAAATCAGTTCCCCAGTTTCATGGGTTACTCTGGCACTCTGAAAATTAAACAGGGAGTTTGATACATGTAACACTACAAAAATGACCCAACAAACAAACAAAACATTGGCGCTCAAAAAAATAAAGCCAGGCAGGATAAGTACAAGTTTCTTTTCTTGTGTGTGTCAGGCAACCAAGATCTGAATTCGCAACCTTTAGAAAATGAGGTCAATAAGCTATGGAGCTTTTCCCGACACCCGAAAGATCAGAAGAAGCCAGCTGCACACCAGTCTCACACACACACACACACACACACACGCACACGCACACACACACACATTCATTCAATACCACATGTCTGAACTGCTCCTTACTCTGCTACAGTATCACTAAGACACTCACTGTGCACCTGAAAAGCTGGCTGATGTTTTACTGTGTCTGAATGCATGCATTTCAGTCAGCCATTTATGACCCCTCCTACCACATGGGGCCTCTTCAGGGCTCTCCCTTGGTTTAAAAAAAAAAAAAAAGCAAAAAAAAAAAAGCAAGTACCGCCTTCAAAAACAAAAGGATGTGACAACATCTGCAGGATAAACGCATGATGAACGACATTAATTCAAAACAAAATAGCCAAAGCATCGACATCCTCCAGTAATAAAAACCAGGCTGTACTGAGGAAATCGTCCATTCCATATGAGTTATCTCCCTCAGTTAAAAAAAAAAAGTAAAAAAAAAAATCATTTGAAAACATATCAGGGACACATCACAAATTTAGATCAACAACAAAAATCTGTTAACTGATATCAAACACCTGACATCACTCAGTTCTGCTATTGACAATCAGTCACTGACATCAAACGACGCATCATCCATTCATGCATTACCTGATCAACACAGCTTCTTCAGACATGTTTACACACACACACACACACACACAAAGTCCATGGCGTAGCTGTTACAAATTTCTGTAGAGGTCTATGACCTGTTAGCTGTTGGCACCTTTCTACACAAGCTCAAAACACAGGCAGGAAGAGGAGGGAAGTTACCTGTGTTAGTAGCAGTTTTCATTCCACACGATTCTGGACGTGAGCAGATGTTCGTCCAGAGAAAAGACAAGTCTCTGTTTTAAAGACGGAAAGACATCTCCATGCGTTGCAGAGAAAAAGACATTTCTGTTCCAGTGAAAAAAGACATTTCTGTTCCAGTGAAAAAAGACATCTCTGTTCTATAACATCTCTGTGACACCTGATCCCCACATTTCTAATCATTGTGCACATTCGGCCTGTAGTGCTTGCAAAAGCATATTTGAACCAGTGTTCACATACAATGTAAGGTACAGCATATAATGTAACTAAACGTCATGTACGCATTGGTCACATAGAGTCTTAGTCCCAACAATTTGGCCTTTTCCACTTCGATATATCTGTGAAGACGTTTTTCTTAATTCATGCATGATTTCAACACAGCTGGAACACCGAAGGTCACACTTCCACAGACGTGCGACATGTTTTCAGCACAGAATGACATCACCGCTGTCTCTACATCATCACTCACTCACAAGACTAGCACATGCCACACTGGCCTTGACCAATGTGGTGTACATGCACAAATAAGACTACAGACTGATTTTTGCTGTTATTGAAAAGTAAGTGCACTACACAACATTTCATAGCAGCTCTTACTTCATGAACAATGCAGACAAACATACACTGGTCCATCACGCGGCGTGTGCGCATGACCTCTGACTTAAGTATATAAACAGTCGGAGCTGGCGTCAGTTGTGCTCCCTGCAGCAAAAGTATCCTCCCTCTGTACCCAGCATGGGAAATTTCCAGTGAAACATCAAATATCACATTCATCCTATGAAATGCATCTATTCAAAGAAAGCGTCACCTGACGATATTACAAATCGGACAACGTGGATTTATTCTGAATTTCACGTCTGGATCTTGAAGACTGACATCACCCCATCCTGCAAAACTCTTCCAAATTTGGTGCCAACCACGTGATGCGACTGCAATCCACAGGCAGTTGCCAGCATAAGGTTGGCCTTCCTCGAACATCTTTTACACTATTAGCAAATCAGAACATTTGCCTACAGCGAGTAGTTCTGAGAATCAGGTCAGCTGAAGGCAAGCCTGAAATCAGCACGGAAAAGTCTGCACAATGTCTGTGGTGTCGAGTGGGGGAGGTCGGCCACAGCATTCACAGAAGAGAACATCATGGAAAAGTCTGCACAATGTCTGTGGTGTAGAGTGCGGGAGGGCGGCCACGGCATTCACAGAAGAGAATATGAATCATCTGCGAAACCAGGAGAATGCAGGCAGATGCCCAAAGCAGACACATCTCCAGACTGCCAGCCAGCCTGCATCACACTTTCGTTTTGACGGGCCTCCTCTCCCATTCTCTACTCCACTGCCCCACCCACGACTGTCCTCTATCCAAGCTGATGTGACCGACAGAACGCACACTGTGAGAGGTCCACATGCATGTCCTTCATCCACACCAAGCCCACTGTGGGAGACAGGCTCTGAAAAAGAACAGACAGAAAGTTCAAGTCATGTTTTGGTCCGGTAAATGACGTCCTCATCATACACAAAGGCTGCCACCATGTGAGCTGTCATCACGGAAAATACGGCTAAGGGTGACATGTATTTCATGCACACCAGCTCATACAAGCACGTACACACATACCAATGCACAACGCGCTGTTGCCTCATCTCTTGCCTTCTTATGGCAAAGCACAGACTTGTGTCCTCTGACTCATAGCTGCCAACATTCCTGCAGTCAAAATCTGGGTACCAGGGGATGAAATGGGTTGGGTGGGTTGAAGAGGGGGGCATTCTGCTTTTGACTATCCCCCGAAGTCGGAGTGTGGCTGCCCATGTGGCGGGGTAATCAAAAACGGTCACACACGTAATGTTCTCATCCCCAGCTGATGCATTTGTGCCGTAGTGTTCAAATGCTTCGGCTGTTCGGATGATCCCTGGAGTCTTTTAGCCAGGTACGACAACAACAACAACAACAACCCCCCCCCCCCCCCCCCCTTAGTTTCAGTTAACGAATGTGGGGTGTAAAAAAGGAAATGCATTTTCCATACATATAATTGTCAGCATCCATATACCATCATTTGGGCTTTATCTTGCAATACTGTATCATCCCTATTTTAAAAAAAAATTATCCCAAAACTCCATATTTTGAAAGCGAAATCTGGATTTAAAAAAAATATAATTTCAGGAATTTTTGGGATAATTTCTAAATAATAGAAATTCCAAGAAAGTTTTGAAAGGTTATCAAACTACACTGATGGTTTGTACATAACAGAAGGAGCTATAACTGCAGAGAAGTGCAACATGTTTTCTTCATCATCAGTACTGCTCACATTCTGCGTAGTACATGTATTCACCAACTCCCAGAGTGTGTTGCCATTCTTCCTCCTGGATCATCTAACAGCATGGCACGTCGCAGGTCAAACACTCACCCTAGTCCCCCAAACCACGACAGACGGCTGGAGCTGATGGAGAGGCGGAGAGAGTGCAAGTCAGTCGCTGACAAAGGACCAGGCCTCGAGGGCCGAGATGCAGAAGTCCTCCGTGGCGCTCAGCACGATGTTGTTGAAGGTGGAGCATTGGTGGCTACGCCCATGGTACAGGTCGCTGTCCAGCCACAGCCCGTACACCCCCCTGTGCATATGTGAAATCCTTTTAGTGCTGTCACTTTGCTCATACACCCCCCGTGCATATGTGAAATAGTTTCAGTGCTGTCACTTCGCTCTATACACCCCCCTGTGCATATGTGAAATCGTTTCAGTGCTGTCACTTTGTTCTATACACCCCCCTGTGCATATGTGAAATCGTTTCAGTGCTGTCACTTTGCTCTATACACCCCCCTGTGCATATGTGAAATCGTTTCAGTGCTGTCACTTTGTTCTATACACCCCCCTGTGCATATGTGAAATCGTTTCAGTGCTGTCACTTTGTTCTATACACCCCCCTGTGCATATGTGAAATCGTTTCAGTGCTGTCACTTTGCTCTATACACCCCCCTGTGCATATGTGAAATCGTTTCAGTGCTGTCACTTTGCTCTATACACCCCCCTGTGCATATGTGAAATCGTTTCAGTGCTGTCACTTTGTTCTATACACCCCCCTGTGCATATGTGAAATCGTTTCAGTGCTGTCACTTTGTTTCATATAGCAATCCCCCTGTGGCATATGTGAAATCGTTTCAGTGCTGTCACTTCGCTTTCAACTCATCTTTTTCCCCCCTCTACTTCTTCTTCTTCTGGGTACGCAGGCTGATACTCCTGCAGACACTCCCTATATGGACAGACAAGTATTCCATCTACCCAACAAAGGGAGAGGAGTTTTGTGTGTATGACCGTTTTTTATCCCACCATTAAGGCAGCCATACTCCATCTTTGGGATGGTGCATGCTACGTGTAACGTGTCATCCATACCAACGGCCAAACTGGCCTTCTCTTCCGAAAGTTGGTGTACATGTGTGCAAGATGTTATGCGTGCGTTCACACACAGAACCTCGGTTTATAGTCTCAATCGAAGGACTGTATGGGAAATAGAGTCAGAACTAATGTTAACTCCGAGGGGAAAATCCCCCTGTACCGAAATGGCCCGACAGAGATTCGAACCCGCAACCCTTGGATTATGAGTCTGGCGCTCTACCAACTGAGCTATTCCGACACACCCTCTACTTCTAAGACTGCTTCTTTTTTATTTTTATAGACAAGCCTTCACACTTCCATATATATTACACAGCACATAAATTCTTCAAAGTACATTCACCACCACCACCCACCTCTCTACCCTGCTGACCCTTCCCCCCCCCCCCCCCCCCACAGCCCTGATGTGGCCATTTGCGGTCAGCTGGGCTATAAGCAACATTATCTCCCCCCCCCCCCCCCCCCCCCCATCTGCTCCTTACCCCAACCTCCCCACTAAAGGCTTTCTCTGTCCACCACATAAAATCCATGACCAAAACTTCCAACCAAAAGAAAAAAAAAGGAGGGCGGGGGGGCATGTTTGTGAGTGTGTATAATAAGCATGTCTGTTTCTGGAATAATATAATTATGCCTCTATGCATACACTGGGCAAATCAAGGATGATAATTATGAGCTATGTTAGCATTGCACTTCAGTGGTTAAGTTTTACATCCCCCACAACAGTGCCAACGATTCTCAAATGACTTCACCTGTGTAACGATCACAATGGGAAGTGAATTCACTTACATCAGACAGGCTTGCATAAATGCCCACAAAAGCCGACAACCTCATTTTATTAATAATGACTATGGCCACTCTGGCATTTCCTGAGTAACTTTTGTTCATCGCCCACCAACTTCAGGTCTGTTTTTGACCTCCTCAGCCTCAGAAAAAAAAGAAGTGTAAATAAGTGCTAAGTGTGTTCTACGTGCAGAGTCAGCTTTTTCTTTGAGCCCCGATTCCTCAACATGGCTGATCACCAAGCAACAACATCAAAAGTCTGTAACATTGCTGTGAAGAAACCTTAGGCAGGGCTTTTTTCTGCCTTTAGAATATGAATATTTTCCAAAGTTTTCATTGCATTAACACTTAAACTGGCCACTGGGCATTTAATGTGTCACAAATGATGGGTCACATATCATTATTAAGATTATCGGTTACTCCGAAACATAAAGACCCTCACCCCCTCCTTCCAATAAAACCTGCACGAAACAACAGACAGGGCAAAAGAACAGATCTGCTGTTTTCAAATAATATTTAACAAATTTTGAATATAAATGTTAGCGCTCCGCCAAAAAAAAACTGTGGACAAACGAATCACAAGACAAAACATGTCATGTTTCAACCTCTTAGGTCTTCTTCTGGCAAGATACAAAACAATCAGGACAATGAAAATGAACGAGCGATCACTTATCTTCACCCACTTCAGCGCAAGATATGCGTTGAAACTCCAGGGTTTTTTTTTTTTGCAGTGCGCTGACGTTAATATTTAAAATTTGCTCAGATTTCCGCCTGCAGTTGCCTCCCTTTGCAACTAGATGTACTATTTCACTAGATGTACTATTTCATAAGATGTACTATTTCACTAGATGTACTATTTCACTAGATGTACTATTTCACAAGTTTTCATTCAGACTTTATGTCATCAGTTGGGAAAAAAAAAAAAACACCACCAAAAAACCCAGGGAATGGGGGTGGCATTCCAAAGATTTCCAACAGCAAAAAAAAGACAAAATCAGCTGAAAAGAGGACAACTGACATGCCTGTATTTCTCCTCCCCCCCCCCCCCCCCCCCCCCCCCCCCTTCCAAATCGCTATGCTAAATAATCTGGATACATTCTTCTTGACTGACTTTGCAGACAAACTTTTCTTCTTTTTCAGCCTTTCGGGAGGGGAGTAGGAAGGATGGGAGGAGTTCAGGGGTGGGGCGTGGATGTTCACCTGATCACCCACCTACCAAAATGAGGGAGAAGAAGGGTTGCTGTGGGGAGGGGGAGTTCAGGGTGTGGGGCGTGGATGTTCACCTGACCACCCACCTACCAAAATGAGGGGAAGAAGGGTTGCTGTGGGGAGGAGTTCAGGGGTGGGGGCTTGGATGTTCACCTGGCCACCCACCTACCAAAATGAGGGAGAAGAAGGGTTGCTGTGGGGAGGGGGAGTTCAGGGGTGGGGGCGTGGATGTTCACTGATCACCCACCTACCAAAATGAGGAGAAGAAGGGTTGCTGTGGGGAGGGGGAGTTCAGGGGTGGGGGCGTGGATGTTCACTGATCACCCACCTACCAAAATGAGGGAGAAGAAGGGTTGCTGTGGGGAGGGGGAGTTCAGTGGTGGGGGCGTGGATGTTCACCTGATCACCCACCTACCAAAATGAGGGAGAAGGGTTGCTGTGAGGAGTTCAGGGGTGGGGGCGTGGATGTTCACCTGACCACCCACCTACCAAAATGAGGGAGAAGAAGGGTTGCTGTGGGGAGGAGGCTTGCCAGGATTTGTTGAAACGGCAACCACCCCCAACCCTTCCAACCAACCAACCAACCAACCAACAAACCAAACCCTCCAGCCATCCTGAAATCAAACACAAGGAGAGACAAAAGGAACGTACTGGCCAGCGCCCACAGACATACTGTTCTCGTCTCCCTTGATGAAGAAGACGTTGTCTCCAGTCCAGCAGAACGACTGGAACACAACATGTTCACATGCTGTAAAGAATCATGGGCATGGTAATGTACAAGGTCATGCACAGCCAAACACTACAGCCATGACACATTCTCAATCTACAGAAATTATGAGAGATGCATTTGTATATGCAATACACTGATAATGCAAAACAAACATCTATAAAACAAAAAAAAAAGCTGTGGAAAAAAAATGTGATGCTCAAATTCTGGTTTCCAATCATTATCTCTTTAACCTTTTGATCTCTTTTCCTGGGAAAAAAAACAAAGGAAAAGAAAAAAGAAGAAAAAAAAAAACTTAAAACATTCTACAAGAAAAAGAAAAAGAAAAAAACCCCTCAAAATATTCTTCAAGTCTAGGCTTGATACACTCCTTACCCTGAATTTGTCCTTGAAGGTCCACAGCTGACACATGCCCGTTCCAAAGAAGTGGTCGCTGAGTTTGGGCGGTTCGCTGAGGAATGCTCCAAACACCTGGCACAAGAAATTAAAGCAGTCCTATGAAAAATGAAAACCGCACCTGAGATGATGATGATCATTATGATGGCGATGCGTGCGGGTGTCTGTGAGCGTGGGTGTGTGGTCATGCGTGAGCACGTGTACGTGCATGCTCCTGCGCGGGTGCGCGTATGTGTGTGTGTGTGTGTGTGTGTGTGTGCGTGTGTGTGTGTGTGTCTGTGTTGTTGGTTATGTAAAGCGCTTAGAGCCCTATTTTTTTTTGAATAGGCACTATATAAATTAACATTATTATTATTATTTACAGAGTGCAGACATCTATGAAGTATGATCTACATGTCTATCAGTATCAGGCCATGACAGAGAAACAAATATTGACAATGGTCAATGCATCTCTTAGCACCAGCAAAACAGGGTGGGGGTGGGGGGGAGGGGCTGGGTGTAGGAGAGGTAAGAATCCATCGGGTCACAGAAGAAAAGGAAATACTCACAGTGGTCAACTAGTCTCAGCATCTAGCATGCTAAAAGGAAATTCTACGCACAAGAGCAAGATTCACTCACCTTGCACCACTGTGACGTGCTCGAAAACTACTATGAAAGGAATGAACAAACTATAACTATACTGATGCAGCACCTTAGTTTCCAGACTATAAACAGCACCATCATGTAAGACGTACCTGCAAATCTTTTTTTTCAAATCAGAAACATACACCACCTAGGCCCCAACTAATCAGCTAGCTGCAAGGAAATAGCCATGAAAATCAATTACGAAAATGGCAAACACGGTGTACACAAAGCCTGTGTATTTTGAAGTGTGACTACTGTGAACTGGCAAGCAAACAGGAAAGGGCAACGCATGCAATGATGGAAAAAAAAAAAAAAAAAAAAAAAAAAAAATCAGCTACCACATTTTTCCCCCCATCGCTGTTCTCAGTGGCACCAAAACTGCTGAAGGACTCATCTTCAGTGTCAGACACAAAGGGTTTCAGGAACTCTTCATCAGTGTCCGCCATGTTGTTCCCAGACTTGCAGGACTTCATCGTAAGAGCATTTTTTTGGCTGTGACTTCTCCATCACCCGCCGTCGATATTAACTGTAGATTGCTGGGATCTTTTGCATTGGACAAGTTTGCCGTGCTGTGTACGTCATCGTCAGGACAATCCACTTGAGCTGCTGTACTGTTGCCCTTTTGATGAACTTGTTTCGACAGCCTCCCAATTTCAAATATGCTTTGTAGGTTTAGCCTCTCAACTCAGCATTTTAGCTTGATCGTGTGTCGCTCTGACAAGTAACTGATCGAGCAAAAATGATGTTCACCTACTGCTAGCATACCTCATTTTGCCTGTTGCTCATGCACAAATTATTCTTTATATGAAAAGCGGTGAAATTTGTTTTCTGTTTTAACTTTTTTCCAAACAACTGTGGATTAGGAGGAGGTAACTCTATTGCAAGCTATGAACAGAACAAGGAAAAATCCATGAATAGGCTGCTACCAGTGTATAGCCCCAAAGATAAGGGTTTAGGGAAAAAAACAGTAATGGCTTATACTTCAAAAATATGGTATATACAGCAAACAAATAAATACACAAAACTTTCATAAAATAATAAATAAAACAAAAAACGGTAATCTTGTTGGGCTGTCTTTTCCTGTTTGATCACTTTAACTAAATCAAGGAGTATCTTCTTTTTCTCTGAAAAGCAGAGATCACACACACACACACACACACAGAGTGTCAAAGTTTTCCGATGAAAACTAGGTCTTCCTTGTATCTCTTAGCAGTGGCCGGTGGGAACCTCACCCAGGAAACCCATGGGACCCAACATGAGCCACTCACCGTGTTCTCAGTGTCTCTCAACACCAGCAGGATGGGGAGTCGATGCGGGCCACCTCCCGGTACAAGCGTTTCAGGGAGAAGCCGTGCAGGTTAGTGCTGTAGGCCAGCGACCACTTGTAGCCAATGGTGCGAGGTGGCAGACTGTTGGAAAGCTGCACACACACACACAACACACACACACACACACACACACACACACACACACTCACACACACACACACACACACACACACACACACACACCACACACACACACACACACACACACACACACACCACACACACACACACCCACACACACACACACACACACACCATGCCACCAACAACTGCATTACAGACATGCTGACTGGATCATGTTTCTTTCTTTCCTTTTTTTTGGGTGGATGTGGTGGGTTCCTTTTCAGTTTCAGGTTTATAATAGTTCAGTCTCCCACATATGGCCACTTTGGGTTGTCACCACACATGGAGAAAAATCCTGTCTTCAGACGCCCTCCCCCCCCCCCCCCTCCCACAATAAACACAATGTAACTATCTACAACATGGCTACAACATGATCACTGATCTATAAACATTCTTCAGGGGGACAACACTAAGTCCTTCTGTAGGCACCAGCCATTCATGAAAGTTATCACTCTCTGATGAATAAAAAAAAATTCATGGAAAACATTGCAGACCTAGAATAAAAAGAAAGAAAGAGAAGAAGAGAAGAGAGAGAGAAAAGAGAAATTGAGACAGAAAAAAGAAAGAAGAGAAGAGAGAGAGAAAAGAATGAACGACAGAACAATGAAAGGCAGATGAAATAAAGCAAAAGAAAAATAAAAAAAAGAGATTAGGGAAAAAAAAAGAATCAAAATGAAGAAAAGAAACGCATGCAAAGAAAATAAAAAAAACCCAAAAAAAATAAAGACGTTACTAAATAAAGAAAGATGAGACTAAATTACAAAGAAAAGCAGTTCTTAACCCTCCACCCTACCTTCAAAAAAGCAGAAAAACCCGGAAAAAGCAAGAGCGAGTAAACCCGTGAAAACGTGAATTTACAACCACTACATTTCTTAAGCCTGCCAGTCCGACCCTATGGGTTCGGATGCGACACAGCTTTCAAGTGGGGTGAACTACCGAGCTTGCTTGTACACACAATTATAAAAACCTTAGAGGTATTTTAGTCCCTACGAAGTCTGTAGCAAAGGCAAGGCTTGACCTATGCGGGCTGATCACATCTTGTTTTCCAAGTTTGAAAGTGCACTTTGATCCAAGACATTGTCATTCACGCTTTTGATGGTTGGTGTGTGATGCACTGAAGGTCATTAATAGCAAGTACGAAAGATGCGAACTTGTTGTCTGATGTTGTGTTCTAGTGTGGCAAGGTCCCATGCACACACCTGTGTGTGTGTGTGTGTGTGTGTGTGTGTGTGTGTGTGTGTGTGTGTGTTGTGTGTGTGTGTGATGATAGCCTGTTTCTATAGAAATGCCTGGGCAGTAATGGTAGCACTTATCTTCAGGCTTCGAGCTAAGCAGTTTCAACCTATGACCTGGAACTTTGCACTCTATACACATAATGAAGCCGGTATGAAAGGTAAGAGTAAGAGGGATCAGCAGCCTGACCAAATCACAGGGGTGGGAAAGCCGTCTCTGCCATTTTGGGCACTGTGAGAGGCATCAAGGGACACAAGCCTACTGTGGCTTGGGCTGAGCTTCCTCAAAGACGCAAAACACAGCACAGCCTCTTTGGTCAAAACCGTCCAACCGAAATGAAGCTTCTAAAAATTCGGGCAAAGGAATGCACGGCATGTGAACGACTGTACTCTCACTCGGTCACTGCCCACACCACTGCAAAGCAGAGGAGTGTTGTTTCTTTATTTCTGTGTTTATGACAAAGCCCACGTACGTTACAGCAAAGATTTTTTTTTTACATCCCTTTATTTCAGACTCAGGGTTAAAGGAACTTGTCTGTTTATTACTGGTTCATTCTGGATGGGGGTATATTTCTGGCCTGATAACTGGTGCTGAGATTCATTCTTCTTCTTCAGCGTTCCAGTATCTGGTAGCGTGTGGACTCGTTTTACCTTGTTGGATACTCACACTACACTCGAGAGTATAGTCAGTTCACCAGCCGCCGTGGCGAAGTGGTTAGCGTCGAGGACTCCCGCTGGAGGTCGTGGGTTCGAATCCCATCAGAGTCATGTGGGTTTTTCTGCCCCGACCGGCTCCTACCCAGAGTTGAGTTTGCTGTGGACTCGGTTGGGAAGACTGGGACCACACAGTGTTTCATCCACTTAATGGATGCGTTTCTGAGAGTGTTGCTCAAATTTCTTGACCAACACTGCAGCTGCCTGTATCTCTTGGGCCTGGTTGACGCCTGGATATATTATGAAAGGAAACGTAGAGTACAGCCCTGTCATGTAGTCTCAGACCGAAATGGAAATCCGTTGCATCATCTTAATCATCTTCATTCTCATTGATCAGCATTAAAAAAAAAGTATCAAATTCTGTGGCCTTTCATGTCCTGTTCTCATGGTGATCTCAATTTCGATGTCCTCTCCACGTCTGTGGCCTTGGTTTGGTTCCGTCGGGGTCACCGTGGTCACCGGTATCGGCGAGTCCATGGGGCTGTCGTTGGACGAACGTGGTGGCGCCCTCCGAAGGGAGAGCTCACTCACACCGGCTCCGCGACTAAGCAATTATTGTTGTCAGTAGGGGGCTTAGTAGATGGTGTCCTGCGTATGTTAGATCAGAACAGGCGCCACTGAACACCACGAAAGTGACTCGGCAGCAGTGCTGTGTCTCCTCCGGTGGGTTGCCTCTTGACGACTTGACA
Organism: Conus ventricosus; assembly: GCA_018398815.1. Classification (NCBI taxonomy): domain Eukaryota; kingdom Metazoa; phylum Mollusca; class Gastropoda; order Neogastropoda; family Conidae; genus Conus; species Conus ventricosus. Next base: position 29,217,768 of record CM031629.1, on the reverse strand, counting down.
CTGACTGCTCCCTGTGGATTGCTGGTGCCGGGGCTGCGGCGGGGCCGACAGGGCTGTGGCTGTGGATGGGGTGTCGGAATGAGCGTGGGTGCACTGCCTCTGAGGTGGCACAGAGGTTGGGACAGCAAAAAAAGAAAAAAAGAAGTATAGTGAGTTCACTCTGACTTCGTTGAGTGCAGAAATTTGTGGGAAGAGGTTGTGGAAAAAGATAGATAAAAATATGGTAGACAGAAAGGACAGTAGACGACAGTACAGCAAAGGAGGAGACAGAGTTACTGAAAGCGAAAGGAAAAGGGGACGTTACTAGCACAGAATGTCCAGAAGGAGGGGAGCGATTTGTACAAAAGACCCCCCGGCATCCCCACAGGGGAAGCTGAGGATCACTAAAATGGCTGTAGATGAGGATGCTGGTATATAATCACATGCACGCAGGCATGCACACACACACACACACACACACACACACACACACCAGAAAAAGTAAAGCCCCAACCAGACAAAACAGGCTGCAGCACACAGTCCTTCAGTTGTGACAGACTGGCTGATCCAGGGAGACAGTTCTCCCAGATTTTCTGCTCCTGCAGGATTGTGCCATGCTCACCTGCAAGATATGCTGCTCCGACAGGATGGAGGACTGATGGGTCAGCTCCGGCATGTTGCTCCCATCAACAGACATGATCCCTCGACGGATGGCTTCCTCTCGGCTGACGATCTGCCCACATCATAATGTATTTACCTTTCCTTGCATGTGATGAACATATATTGTTCTTTGTTCAAGCATTGCTCAGTTTGTTCAAATGGACTTCTTCACATTTTGTGCTAGAAGCTGTATATATTTGTTTTATATAGCGATGATTCAATCAATGACAGTTTTGTCAAAGAGGTATAAAAGTATGTAAAAGTTCTAAGAAATTTCAGGAAGTTACAGAAATAATGTTATTTCCTCTTTCTTGCCTATGACTCTCACTCCCATAATATTCAGTTTACTGTGTTCAATTGTGCTACATCACAATCTTCAGACACTGGATTAAAAAATCTTTATCTAGGCAAGAATCTGGTCCTCTTTTGCGGAATGGACCATAGATTTTGTTGCACATCCGGCAGCCATTTTTTTCAGGTGCCGAATATATGGAAAGATAAGTGGCTTTACGTTCTTCGTTCGTACTGTTCTAAATGTTATTTGTTTTTGCCTGAAGAAGACCCAAGAGTTTGAAATGCATTGTGTCTTGTCCTGTGCTTTGTTTGTCTATGTCCTTGGCGGTAACTAACCCCATCTCTTTCGAAATTTCGCTTCATTTTCCTCCCTCACGTCACTCCGTTTCGAAACTTGCAGTCTTTGTTTTCAGATGGTTTTAATGGACATGTAGGATAAGATAAGATAATGTTGCTTATAGCCCAGCCGACCGCAAAGGGCCACATCAGGCTGTCACCACGTTAAAATCAACTCACAAGTCATTTTTAAAAAAAAATTAAAAAAAAGAGTGAAACTGTGAATTTTCTACAAAGTGTACACAGGACAATTTTTTTTTAAAACTGGTGTCAACCTTTCTTCTTTGAGAGATTCAACAAGAGATTAGAACCGGCCTTTGCATTCACTGACATCAGCATTCTTAGACCATCAGAAGTATGGCAGATGAGAAGTATGGGATGGAACGGTACTTTAAATCATACTGGATGTAATACTGAACACATGATGAATATTTGCAGTTTTTCAATAGTTTTTGAAGCCATCTGAAAAAGGCTTCCTTCAAACACAAACTGACATATTTCCACCTTCAAGGAAGCCACTTCCATAATCTGTTGATAGGTTTCCACCTTCAAGGAAGCCACTTCCACAAGGTTTCCACCTTCAAGGAAGCCACTTCCACAATCTGTTGATAGGTTTCCACCTTCGAAGGAAACCACTTCCATGATCTGTTGATAGGTTTCCACCTTCAAGGAAGCCACTTCCATAATATGTCGATAGGTTTCCACCTTCAAGGAAGCCACTTCCATAATATGTTGATAGGTTTCCACCTTCAAGGAAGCCACTTCCACAATCTGTTGATAGGTTTCCACCTTCGAAGGAAACCACTTTCATGATCTGTTGATAGGTTTCCACCTTCAAGGAAGCTACTTGCATTATCTTTTGTCTACGGCTTTGTATGTACGAGAAAGAGAGAGTGAAAGAGAGAGAAAACGTTGCACCTCTGGACAGTTCTGACAGCTGATCAGAACGACTATAAGTATACATTCTATGTAATACTAAAATAAATCGTAAGGAACATACACTGTATTTCCACAGAGCAAGCTACAAATCAAATTGAAGAAAAGAACTAAAAGCTCGTTTGAACTGAGCACCAATCCCCTGAATGCCCTTCCCGTGTCCTTCCCCTCCTCTACCCTTCACCTTACTCCTTACCCCCCCCCTTCCTGCATCCTTACCTCCCTTCCTGCATCTCCTCCTTCCTTACCTCCTCCCTTCCTGCATCCTTACCTCCCTTCCTGCATCCTTACCTCCCTTCCTGTATCCTTCACCTCTCCTTCCTGATCCTTACCTCCCTTCCTGCGTCCTTACTCCCTTTCCCTTCATGCTCCTTACCTCCTTACCCCATCCTGTACCTTCCCTTCCTGCATCCTTACCCCCCTTCCTGTGTCTTACCTCCCTTCCTGTATCATTACCTCCCTTCCTGTGTCCTTACCTCCCTTCCTGTATCCTTACCCCCTTCCTGCATCCTTACCCCCCTTCCTATTCTTTACCTCCCTTCCTATCTTTTCCTCCCTTCCTGTGTCCTTACCTCCCTTCCTGGTCCTTACCTCCCTTCCTGTTCCTTACCTCCCTTCCTGGTCCTACTCCCTTCTGATCCTTACCTCCCTTCCTGCGACCTTACCTCCCTTCCGTATCCTTACCTCCCTTCCTGAGTCCTTACTTCCCTTCCCGTGTCCTTACCTTCCTTCCTGCGTCCTTACCTCCCTTCATGTATCCTTACCTCCCTTCCTGAGTCCTTACTTCCCTTCCGTGTCCTTACCTTCCTTCCTGCGTCCTTACTTCCCTTCCCGTGTCCTTACCTCCTTCCTGCATCCTTACCTCCCTTCATGTATCCTTACCTCCCTTCCTGCTCCTTACCTCCCTTCCTGAGTCCTTACTTCCCTTCCCGTGTCCTTACCTTCCTTCCTGCGTCCTTACCTCCTTCCTGTCCTTACCCCCCTTCCTGTATCCTTACCTCCCTTCCTGCATCCTTACCCCCTTCCTGTATCCTTACCTCCCTTCCTGCATCCTTACCCCCCTTCCTGCACCTTACCCTCCCTTCCTGCATCCTTACCTCCCTTCCTGCATCCTTACCCCCCTTCCTGTATCCTTACCTCCCTTCCTGTATCCTTACCTCCCTTCCTGTATCCTTACCCCCCTTCCTGTATCCTTACCTCCCTTCCTGTATCCTTACCTCCCTTCCTGCTCCTTACCCCCCTTCCTGTATCCTTACCTCCCTTCCTGCGTCCTTACCTCCCTTCCTGCATCCTTACCTCCCTTCCTGCATCCTTACCCCCTTCCTGCGTCCTTACCTCCCTTCCTGCATCCTTACCTCCCTTCCTGCATCCTTACCTCCCTTCCTGCATCCTTACCTCCCCTTCCTGTTCCTTACCTCCCTTCCTGCATCCTTACCTCCCTTCCTGGTCCTTACCTCCCTTCCTGCTATCCTTCCTTACCTTCCCCCTTCCTGCGTCCTTACCTCCCTTCCTGCATCCTTACCTCCCTTCCTGCATCCTTACCCCCCTTCCTGTGTCCTTACCTCTTTTCCTGTCCTTACCCCCTTCCTGACTCCTTAACCTCCCTTCCTGCATCCTTACCCCCCTTCCTGTGTCCTTACCTCTTTTCCTGTGTCCTTACCTCCCTTCCTGTATCATTACCTCCCTTCCTGTGTCCTTACCTCCCTTCCTGTATCATTACCTCCCTTCCTGTGTCCTTACCTCCCTTCCTGTATCCTTACCTCCCTTCCTGCATCCTTACCCCCCTTCCTATATCTTTACCTCCCTTCCTATATCTTTACCTCCCTTCCTGTGTCCTTACCTCCCTTCCTGTGTCCTTACCTCCCTTCCTGCGTCCTTACCTCCCTTCCTGCGTCCTTACTCCCTTCCTGTATCCTTACCTCCCTTCCTGCGACCTTACCTCCCTTCCTGTATCCTTACCTCCCTTCCTGAGTCCTTACTTCCCTTCCTCTTCTTCTTACCTCCCTTCCTGTATCCTTACCTCCCTCCTGTGTCCTTACCTCCCTGTCCTTACCTCCTCCTTTCCTTACCTCCCTTCCTGTGTCCTTACCTCCCTCCCTGTGTCCTTACCTCCCTTCCTTTCCTTACCTCCCTTCCACTCTGTTCTTACCTCCCTTCCTGCATCCTTACCTCCCTTGTCCTTACCTCCCTGTGTCCTTACCTCCCTTCGTGTCCTTACCTCCCTTCCTGTGTCCTTACCTCCCTCCTGTGTCCTTACCTCCCTTCCTGTGTCCTTACCTCCCCTGTGTCCTTACCTCCCTGTGTCCTTACCTCCCTCCCTGTGTATCCTTACCTCCCTCCCTGTGTCCTTACCTCCCTCCCTGTGTCCTTACCTCCCCTTCCTGTGTCCTTACCTCCCTCCCTGTGTCCTTACCTCCCTTCCTGTGTCCTTACCTCCCTTCCCTGTATCCTTACCTCCCTTCCTGTGTCCTTACCTCCCTCCTGTGTCCTTACCTCCCTTCCCTGTGTCCTTACCTCCCTTCCTGTTCCTTACCTCCCTTCCTGTGTCCTTACCTCCCTTCCTGTATCCTTACCTCCCTTCCTGTGTCCTGTGTCCTTACCTCCCTTCCTGTGTCCTTACTCCCTCCCTGTGTCCTTAACTCCCTTCCTGTGTCCTTACCTCCCTTCCTGCATCCTTACCTCCCTTCCTGCATCCTTACCTCCCTTCCTGCGTCCTTACCTCCCTTCCTGCGTCCTTACCTGCCTTCCTGCGTCCTTACCTCCCTTTCTGCGTCCTTACCTCCCTTCCTGTATCCTTACCTCCCTTCCTGCATCCTTACCTCCCTCCCTGTGTCGTTACCTCCCCTTCCTGCATCCTTACCTCCCTTCCTGCATCCTTACCTCCCTTCCTGCGTCCTTACCTCCCAGTCTTTTTTGAAGTCGCTACTCCTGGGGCCAAAATACTCGCTGATGGCCGACTGCGTTCCTGATTCTTGCTCTGCCTCCATGTCGCTCACAATCACAAAGCCGTGCTTCTGTCGACTGACCTCGTCATCCCCAAAGGGATCGGGTTGCCACTGCACAAAGAAGGCGTACAGATGGTCCACCCTGGAAAAGAAAAGTACCCAAAAAAATTGTGTCATTCACCCTGAAAATTCATCGCGAACTCTAAGAAATTCATCATCAATGTGGGTTATAAAGTTGCAATGTGACTGTCGTAAGGTGATAATTAACCATTTCTCTATAGCTGTAGCATTTAGAGAAATTTTCAAAACATGATCAAATCTAAGAATTTCTCTAAATGCTACAGCTGACCATTTCATCCATCTTGAAACCACCCTCTGCAACTTTTTTTTATTAACAAATAACATGTCACAGCTAGAAATTCCTCGCTAACCCCTGAGAATTTACCCCCCCCCCCCCCCCCCCCCCTCCATACCCCTCCCACCTCCACCATGTCAAGATCCACCCCTGCTCATCTACGCAATCAATACAACCATCACACACTTCACGCTAAGCCCCTCCCACCCACTTCTCCACCTCTCCCCTCCCCTCCCCTACCAACACTCCCTACTACCCCATCAGACCGGAGCCCATACTTGTGTCTGGGGAAGGAGAACCAGTAGTGGGGCCTTGTCCTGGCGTGGGGGGAGGCTTCGCTGGGCGACCAGGTCTTGAAGCGGCGGTCACACTCCACGGCGTCCACACTCAGGTGGAGGTAGATGGAGGGAAGGGGTGGAGGACTTTCCTCGTCTGGCTTCACCACATCTGGCAAAGAGGGGGGGGGGGGGGAGAGAAAAACAAGAGCAGGCTGAGAATTGAAGCGAAAAGTAAGCAGCATAAACAAACAAAAAAACAATGACAAAACAAAGAGAAGCAACTTGCCTGTTTGACTCAGAGAGATGAGTCACACAACAGCAAGATGAAAGGTGCATGGTAGGTGGGGGAGAGGAGATGGTGATGTAGATGCAATGCCAACAAAAACACCTGGTTATAAGAACAGCGAGGTGACATGGCAGTCAGCAACAGCAATGATGGATGACTCTGCGAGTTCTCACTTCTGAGAATTGACAGGAACCTTTAACCCTTATTTCTTGCAAGCCAACCACCACTACCCTTTACTCCTCCCTCCCTCTACCTCCCAGTCTTCCCTCCCTCTACCTCCCAGCCTGTTCTCACTCCACTTTCCCAGGGCCGGTCCCTTCTCCACCCCCACACACTCTTCATCAACTCTCTTCTCTCGCCTGGACAGCAGCAGTCAGAAAGGTTCGATCTTGATCACCACTGCTCTGTCTGCCAGTTATGCGATGACTACCTGTGCAATGTCCAGGTGAAAAAAATTCATATTAGAGATCTGTTGATATCAGACAAGTTTGTCAGTTTCTTTATGTGCATTTATGAAGCTTCTATTAGCATTTCTTCGTCTTTTTCTCCCTCCGACTGTCTGTCTGTCTGTCTGTCTGTCTGTCTGTCTCTCTCTCTCTCTCTCTCTGGCAAAAACCGAAAGAAAAGAAATGAAGTTTTTTTTTTTGTTTCATGTATTTTGTTCTCTTTGCATAAGCACCACATTGTCAGAGTGAGAGTGCCAACACACCACACATTAGAACATTAACAAACCCAGACACTTTGTATCAAAGGCCAATGCACTTAAATCAGCAAAAATATGTCCATTTGAGAGAACATACAGACACTGCATGGTGTGTAAGAGACTGGTTGGAGAAAAAAAAAAACAGGAAAAAAAATTAGTTGTGGAAATTGTTGTTGTTTTTTTCTGCTTTTAAAAAAACACACTTTTTTTTTGCAAATGAAGAGGACAATGTGAAGCACCAAAAAATGAAGAGGTGGGTTTCGGCCTTAAGAAAAAAAAAAAACCCTAAATAAATAAAGTCACTGTCTTCGGTGCTCCATTGATCCGATAACTGATGCCACAAAAAACAAAACAAAACAAAAGTTTGTCAGTTTTTTCCCCTAACAGGTTGCTACAATATTTTCATATACTATCTTTAACATGCCATTTATTAGTGCATACAGCAATCGTTGCTTGTAACAACTTCTCTGAAAATGACCATTTTATAACACTGATTTTATAACATTGATTTTATAGCAAAGAACATTAATTGCCCATTTATGGCCATTGTAATTTGATGAAATTGTTACATGTGGAACAGCTGGAAAACCAAAATGTCTTCACAATATTTATCAGTTTGCAAAAACTGATAATGCTAATGCCTCCACTTGTTGAGAAAATGCACACACACACACACACACACACACACACACACACACACACACACACACACACACACACACACACAAACGCACATACACACACAAACACACACACACACACACACACACACACACACACACACACACACACAAACACACACACACACAGAGGCATGCGTGCTACCATATATCAACAACTCAAACTGCATGATTTCAAAAACTCACTAATTACATGAGTCAAAATTTATACACATACAGCATTTACGTGAACATACACACACACAGTCACACATACACACAGTCACACATATGTACACACACACACACAACACACACACACACACACACACAACACACACACACACACACACAATCCACACACACACACACTGAACTATAAAGACATGGACTGCATAAGATTAAGAATGAAGCCGCACTCCTTCCTCACATCCACACACACACACACACACACATATGCATAAAGCACATGTGCGCGCACGCACCACACACACACACACACACACACACACTGAACTATAAAGACATGGACTGCATAAGATTAAGAATGAAGCTGCACTCCTTCCTCACATCCACACACACACACACATATGCATAAGCGCACGTGTGCGCGCACACACACACACACACACACACACACACACACACACACACACACACACACAATGCAGATAACACTGAAAAAATGAAGATCACAGATCTGGCTTGGTGAAACATACTGAAAGACAGAGAAACAACACTGAAAATAACTGCCACAGGTCTTGGCTCACAATCCTACAAACAAACAAAAAACACTAACAACAAAGACTGCCGATCTGGAGTGGGAAATGCACAGACAGACAGAAAATATATTGTAAACAATGATCACAGACAAGCTGGGAAATGTTCAGACAGACAGGCAAAACTGAAAATAAAAAAAACCCACAGATCTCCGCTTTGAAATGCACAGACAGACAGATCATACTGAAAATAAACATCACAGGCAGACCGATACAGACAGACAGACAGACAGGCAGACAAACCTGAAAACACAACTCAGATCCGGTCTGTCAAATGCACAGACAGACAGAAAACTCCACAGATGAAGCCAACACACTCAGGCTGGGAAATCCACAGACAGTCAGATAGACAGACAAACACAGAAGACAGAACTCATGCATCTAGATTGGAAAGCTTACAGACAGACAAACAGACAACACTACCTCCGGCATTCACATTAGTTTAGGCTGGAGAATGTGCCTACAGACAGACAACACTGAAGATGAAGATCACAGATGTAGGCTGGCCAAGGCACAGACAGACAGACAACACTGAAGATGAAGATCACAGATGTAGGCTGGCCAAGGCAACAGACAGACAGACACGACAGACAACACTGAAGATGAAGATCACAGATGTAGGCTGGCCAAGGCACAGACAGACAGACAGACAGACAACACTGAAGATGAAGATCACAGATGTAGGCTGGCCAAGGCACAGACAGACAGACAGACAGACAACACTGAAGATGAAGATCACAGATGTAGACTGCCTAAGGCACAGACAGAAAGGCAAGGTAAGATAATGTTGCTCAGAGCCCAACCGACCACAAAGGCGAAATCAGGGCTGTCACCACGTTAAAATCAACTCATAAGTCATCACACACACAAAAAAAACCACCAACAACAACACCTTTCACACATCTCTTTAAACTACATCTTCTAAAAGCCTACCAGAAACTTCGTTAAAAATCTTTCTTCCGTAAAGTCCTAGATCAATGAAAAATGTTGATCTCTTTCAGAAACTCAAAGATCACGTCAGGCGGGGACATCTCTGAACAGGGTTTTCATGGAGTCAGCTGTAAAGTGTTTATGTCCCACATCGTGCAAGTCCCAACCAATCTAAAAGAACATGTTTCACCGAGAGTGGAACATGACAAGGAACGCACCACGGAGCTTCTTCACCTTTTCAAAGATGAGAATGGGTGTAAAACGAGTGAGACAGACAGGCAGCACAGTAAATGACAATCACAGGCAGGCTGGGGAATGGACCGGCAGAGGGGGGACAACTACTGGAGTTTGACAGGGTAATAACAGGCAATACTGCCACAGAAAGATGGACAGACTCTAACACAAGGAGGAAACCTGCTGAAGGATGAATCCTGCCAGCATAAACAGCTGGTCATGTGTGTAAACAGACTGATGAAGAGACAAGAGAGAAGTGGGGAAAGAAAAGAAAAAAAGAATTTATGCACACATAGTGTGTGCACGCACACATGCATGCATGAACAGATGCATGCATATGTAAATAAGTGTATGTGCTCATGCAATGTACACGCACATGCACAGATGCTCTCTCTCTCTCTCCTCTCTCTCTCTCTCTCTCTCTTCCATTTCACCCAGTCATAACAAAATAAACAGAAACACCCAAACAAAAAGTGAGTCTCACACACACACACACACACACACACACACACACACACACACAACCTAAACTCTCTCTCTCTCCCCTCTCTCTCTCTTATCAGCACTGACCATATGGCGTCTACTCCTCTTTGTGTTTCTTGCAGCACGCCAACAAACACCACATCCCAGAACAGATCGCTGTGATCAACAGCCAAGCCGTCAGCCTCTCAATCAATCAACACACAGGGCTCCATGGTACACACACACAGCCTCCCAATGGGCAAATTAACCCGGGTGATTTATGCTGGCGTATATATCTGTATGCCCCCCTCTGTCCTCGGGCCAAGGACATAACAGCTAATTTTTTTTTCCTAGGGGGGGAATGAGGGAGGTGGGGGTGGAGAAGACATCTTACTGTGTTGTGTGTGTGTGGGGGGGGGTGGGGGGGGGGGGGGGGGGGGGGATGGTCAATGCAGGTGATGGAGGGTAGGGGTGGAGGGAGAAGGGGGAGGGAACCACAGTCAAAACCCCTGACCAATGTTGATTGATTTTAATCAGAGTGGTACGAACACAAGCAGCAGGGGACATAAACCTAACACAGGTGCTGTGATGAAATGACATTAAAAAAAAAAAAAAGGGGGGGGGGGGTAGGGCTATTCTTTATATTCTGGCCCATGACAACATCATCAAGTCCTGATTGAATCAATCATCAGCAACCAGAAAAATATAGAGGGGAGGGTGGTGGTGACAGTGTTGGTGGTGGTGGTGATGGTGACCAAGGAAGTTGGTGCGTGTGTATATGTGTGCATGACGGATCATTGCGAGTGCAGATGCATTTATAGTTAAGCCTTCTAATCAAGGTTTATCAAACTTCCCAACAATCAAACCTTCCTGCAAAAGATCAAACCTCCCAATCAAGGTTCGTTAAGCCTCACTTCCAAAGTTCGTCACACTCACAACCCACCACCCACCCACCCAACCAAGGTTCCTCAAACTTTTGAACCAGAGTTCATCCAACTTCCAGCGAAGTTTCATCAAACTTCCCATCAAAGACTGATCAAACCTCTCTACATGAACACATCAAACCTCCAAACAAAGGCTAATAACACCTCCTGACAAAGATTTATGAAACCTCCCAACAAACGCTCATCAAACTCCATGACAAAACACTCATCAACCCTCCCAACAAAACACTCATCAACCCTCCCAACAAAACTTATCAACCCTCCCAACAAAACACCCTTAAACCTCCCAACAAAACACTCATCAAACCTACCAACAAAACACCCATTAAATCTCCCAACAAACGCTCATCAAGCTTCCTGACAAACACTCATCAACCCTCCCAACAAAACACCCAACAAACCTGGCTCACCAAACCTCCCCACAAAGGCTCACCAAACCTCCCAACAAAAGCTCACCAAACATCCCAACAAAGGCTCACCAAACCTCCCAACAAACGCACACCAAACCTCTCAACAAATGCTAATCAAACCTCATAACAAAGGCTCACCAAACCTCCCAACAAACGCTCTTCAACCCTCCCAACAAAGGCTCACCAAACCTCCCAACAAATGCTCATCAAACCTCCCAACAAAGGCTCATCAAACCTCCCAACAAAGGTTCATCAAACCTCCCAACAAGTGCTCACCAAACCTCCCAACAAAGGTTCATCAAACCTCCCAACAAAGGCTCATCAACCTCCCAACAAAGGTTCATCAACCCTCCCAACAAAGGTTCATCAAACGTGCCAACAAAGGCTCATCAAACCTCCCAACAAAGGTTCACCAACTTCCCAAAAGGTTCATCAAACCTCCCAACAAAGGCTCATCAAACCTCCCAACAAAGGCTTATCAAACCTCCCAACAAACGCTCTTCAACCTCCCAACAAAGGTTCATCAAACCTCCCAACAAAGGTTCATCAAACGTGCCAACAAATGCTCACCAAACCTCCCAACAAAGGTTCATCAAACGTGCCAACAAAGGCTCATCAAACCTGGCAACAAAGGCTCATCAAACCTCCCAACAAATGCTCACCAAACCTCCCAACAAAGGCTCATCAAATCTCCCAACAAAGGTTCATCAACCCTCCCAACAAAGGTTCACCAAACCTCCCAAAAGGCTCATCAAACCTCCCAACAAAGGTTCATCAAACCTCCCAACAAATTCTCATCAAACCTCCCAACAAACGCTCTTCAACCCTCCCAACAAAGGTTCATCAAACCTCCCAACAAAGGTTCATCAAACGTGCCAACAAATGCTCACAAAACCTCCCAACAAAGGTTCATCAAACGTGCCAACAAAGGCTCACATAACCCACAACAAAAGCTCATCAAACCTCCCAACAAAGGCTCACAAACCTCCCAATAAACGCTCTTCAAACCTCCTAACAAAGGTTCATCAAACCTCCCAACAAAGTTCATCAAACTGCCAACAAAGCTCGCAAAACTCCCAACAAAGTCATCAAACGTGCCAACAAAGGCTCATCAAACCCGGCAACAAATGCTCACCAAACCTCCCAACAAAGGCTCACCAAACCTCCCAACAAACGCTCTTCAACCCTCCCAACAAAGGCTCACAAACCTCCCAACAAACGCTCTTCAACCCTCCCAACAAAGGCTCACCAAACCTCCCAACAAATGCTCACCAAACCTCCCAACAAACGCTCTCAACCTCCCAACAAAGGCTCACCAAACCTCCCAACAAACGCTCTCAACCCTCCCAACAAAGGCTCACCAAACCTCCCAACAACGCTCTTAAAACCCTCCCAACAAAGGCTCACCAAACCTCCCAACAAATGCTCATCAAACCCCCCAACAAAGGCTCATCAAACCCCCAACAAAGGTTCATCAAACCTCCCAACAAGTGCTCACCAAACCTCCCAACAAAGGTTCATCAACCTCCCAACAAAGGCTCATCAACTCCCAACAAAGGTTCATCAACCCTCCCAACAAAGGTTCATCAAACGTGCCAACAAAGGCTCATCAAACCTCCCAACAAAGGTTCACCAAACCTCCCAAAAGGCTCATCAAACCTCCCAACAAAGGCTCATCAAACCTCCCAACAAATGCTCACAAACCTCCCAACAAAGCTCATCAAACCCCCCAACAAAGTTCATCAAACCTCCAACAAAGGTTCACCAAACCTCCCAACAAAGGCTCATCAAACCTCCCACAAAGGTTCATCAAACCTCCCAACAAAGGTCACCAAACCTCCCGACAAAGGCTTATCAAACCTCCCAACAAGACTCACTCACACCTCCAACAAAGGCTCACAAGACCCTCCAACAAAAACCATCAAAACGTCCCACAACGGCTCACAAACCCCTCCCAACAAAGACTCAAAATAATCTTCCCAGCAAAAACTGTACAACTTTCAAACAACACCCTGTATCAAGGCACATCAAACAGCAAACCAGGTGGATCACGCCTCCTCAAAGGCTCAATCGTACCTCCTCCTGAACAGACTGCCTTCCTGTCTTTAAAACCCAAATCTTTGTTTTGTCAGAAATATTTTGATTTTCTCTTTGTCTAGAGTTTTGAGGATGTATCAGGTTTCTCCCCAGCTTCAGTTCACTGTGACTACTACAGCCCACGTGACCACACAGGCCTATTCAGGGCTGTCTTCTTTTTTTTTTCCTTTTCTTTTTTTTCTTTTTCGCGTACGCAAGCTGATAGTCCTGCGGACACTCCCTGTATAGACAGGCAAGAATTAATCCCATCTACCCAACAAAGGGAGTGGAGTTTGGTGTGTATGACCTTTTTTTTTATATCCCGCCATTAAGGCAGCCATACTCCAACTTCGGGAAAGGTGCATGCTATGTGTAAACGTGTCATCCATACCAACCGCCAAATTGGCCTTCTCTTTCCGAAAGTTAGTGATGGGATTTTACGTGTGTGCAGATGTTATGCGTGCGTTCACACACGGAACCTCGGTTTATAGTCTCATTCGAAGGACTGTATGGGAAATGGAGCAGAACCAATGTTAACTCCAAGGAAAAATCCCCCTTTTAAAATCCCCTGTACCGAAATGGCGGAGATTCGAACCCGCAACCCCAGGATGACCAGAGTCCGGTGCTCTCCCACTAGGCTATTCCGGCCCCTTCAGGGCTGTCAATCAACACACAGCTTCAGTTCACCTGACTGCCACAGCCCCGCTCAGCACACAGGGCCTTTTCATGGCTGTCAATCAACACACAGGGGGAAAAGCCACCTCATCCTGAAGAAGAAACATACAACAAAGACACTGCGCATCAGTTAATAACAATATGGTGCACTACGACAAAATGTTAACATTTTTTAAGGCGAACAAGCGCTCTGCTGGGAGTACCTGATGTTCCTTTCATTTTTCGTACATGTGTAAAACACACACTGTGCACAATGCATGTGCACGCAGCACCACGCACACATACACACACACAACACACACACACACACACACACACACACAGAGGAATATGAGCAAACAGACACTGCAGACTGGATATGTACTGTACGATCTCACTATCTTCTAACTGCTTGATTGAAAAAAAAAAAAATCAATAGATAAAAATAAAAGGTTCGCATGTTATAAACCAAGATGGACAAAAGTGTTTAAAAAACAACAACAAAACACAACAAAAACCACTTTCTTTTTAACAAACACAAGCACAGTTGCCGCCAACCTCAGGAACAAACTGTAGGAACCAGCAATGAATGTGGTGGGCGAGTGAAGGTCAGGTAAGGTAATGTTGCCCTTTTAGCCCAGCCGACTGCAAAGGGCCACGTCAGGGCTGTCACCACGTTAAAATCAACTCACCAGTCATCCAAACAAACAAAACAAACAAAAAAACAACAAAAAGACCTTTCAACACATCTCGTTAAAATACATCTTCTAAAGCGTACTAGAAACTTCGCAAAAAAAAAATCTTTCTTTTGTAAAATCATAGATCAGATGTAAAATGTTAATCTCTTCAGAACATCAAAGATCAGATGTAACATCTTAATCTCTTTCAGAAACTCAAAGATCAGATGTAAAAGTTAATCTCTTTCAAACTCAAAGATCAGATGTAAAATGTTAATCTCTTTCAGAAACTCAAAGATCAGATGTTAAAATGTGAATCCTTTCAGAAACTCAAAGATCAGATTTTAAAATGTTAATCTCTTTCAGAAACTCAAAGATCAGATGTAAAATGTTAATCTCTTTCAGAAACTCAAAGATCAGATGTAAAATTGAATCTCTTTCAGAAACTCAAAGATCACGTCTGGTGGGACGTCTCGAAGAGGGTTTTCATGAGTCTGCTGTAAAGTGTTTATGTCTCACACATTCGTGCAAGTCCCAACAACAAACATCGTGCAAGTCTCAACATCTAAAAGAATATGTTTCACTCTGGATGGAACATGACATGGAATGCACCACGGAGCTTCTTCACCTTTAAAAGATAAGAATGGGTGTAAAAGCGAGTGGCCTGTGTGCAAGCGGCACAAGACCGTTTCGTCTTTACGTCCGCCTCGGGAACATGGTAAAAACTCTTTCAGTTTGGACGGATTTTAAATAGTTCAGGGGGGAGGTCAGCAGGAGGCATTTCCCAGTCACACCCTTCTGTTTCAGTTTCACAAATGTGGGGTTTAAAAAGAAAATACATTATATTCCGCACGTATAATTGCCAACACCCACATAACATCATTTGGGCTTTATTCCGCAATAGTTTAATCATCCTATTAAAAAATCATGCCCAAGCCCCACATTCAAAAAAAAAAAAAAAGAAACCCTGGATTTCCCCATAAATTCAGAATTGTTGGAACAATTTCTAAATTCCTGAAAAATTCGAGAGGGTTGGTAGTTATGTACAAGAGAATGGCCACCAAGGCAGAAAAACAGCTGGTAACACCAAAGAACAACATCTCCTCACCCTATCCCCTCCAAACATTTAAAGAAAAAAAAAGAAGAAAAAAAATCATTAAAAGAGACTGACCCAAAGAAAGGATAACTACCACACAGAGCTTCAAGAAGTAGTGATACTGTTTTAAACTGAAACCAGCGCACTGAACCTTAGACCTATGGATCTAGAGAAGCATGCTTTAGCCCTGGCCAACCGACCCCCCGAACCCATTCTGACAGGAATAGAAACACACACACACACACACACAGAACACAAAGCTAAACAAAACAACTGTAAACATGTTTTGTTACACCCCCCCCCCAACCTCCCCCCCTGTAAAGCGGCCAGATTTCATGCAAAGAAGGTAATTAGGATCAGAAAGCTTTACAGCAATACACTACAAAACAGTTTTGATCTCTCTGTGTTAATGTGTACATATATGTGTAGTATGTGTGCATGCACATGCAGCATGTGTGAGAGTGTGCATGCATGCATGCCACTCCACGTCTGCTGCAGGCACACGAGCATATGCATGCTCAAACAGAAGCATGGACACGCACACAGATCTTTTCATAATTTCCACAGAGGACAGACTCACCACAATACTGACCTAAATTCCACACATCATTTTCCTTTTCAGTTTAACCGCGGCAGTTACAGACACGACTTTAGCAGGGAGAACAAATTGCTGATAACTGTTTCACTGCGCTGGCATCTCTCATCACATCGGTTGGACACCAATAACGGACAATTGCTCACAATGCTATGGGGTGTATTACATTTAGAGGAGTTACAGAGAGAGGTGTCCCTGTGGTGAACCCACTTGCTTAGGAAGCAAGAGAATCCTGGTGTCACAGTTCAAACTGCACCCCCCCCCCCCCCCCCCTCCAAAACGCCCAGGGACAATTAAGGAAAGTTCATGTTGTCTCCCCACCACTTTAAACTCTTTCCCTAATGTGTACTAGTCGAGCTAGTCTTATCCTCTGTGTGTGCGGTGGGTATGTCTGCACAACGATAGCTTACATCGCAATATTAAAGCAACTTGTGATTTTTTGTGCTTGATCTCCGATCTAGCCTGGTGAAAGGCATTTTTCTTAAATTGATAAACTCAATTCTAAAACCTAAAATTAGTTTTGGATTATCATGCAAAAGTAAAAGTAGGCATTGCTGTGTACTCCAACCATGCCGCCAAGAACCGTTGTGAATGCAGTGTAGTTGTGTCGCCCATGTGAGGGGCGGCATCATGCTGGAAAAAAATTATCATGTGTCCCTAACCAGGGCTGAGGAACATGCCTGAACCCGCATCTGCACCCCCCCCCCCCCCCCTCCTCCCCCTTCACTGTCTCCCACACTCTACAATCTGTACCAGGATGACATTCTGCATTGGATTTAGAGTAACATTCTTCATCAACGTTGCAGTACAAAATGTCACTGGGCGAGATTCTGTACAAACATGACACTTTCTATATACCCAGGGTGACATTCTGTACTAGCATGACATCATTCTATAACCAGGGCGACATTCTGTTTAACATGACATTCTATACCGAGGTGACATTCTATACCAGGGTGACATTCCGTACTGGAGTAACATTCTTTACCAATGCTGCAGTACAGAATGTAATGGGGTGACGTTCTGTACTAACATGACATTCTGTACAAGGATGACATTCTGTACCAGGTTGACATTCTGTATTAGAATAACGTTCTACCAACGTTGCAGTGAAAAATGTCACTGAGTGACATTCTGTACTAACATGCCACTCTGTACCAGAGTGACATTCTGTGCAGGAGCACCATTCTTTGCCAATATTACAGTGCAGAATATCACTGGATGACATTTTGCACTATGGTGACATTCTACACCAGGGTGACATTCTGTGCAGGAGCACCATTCTTTACCAATATTACAGTGCAGAATATCACTGGATGACATTTTGCACTATGGTGACATTCTACACCAGGGTGACATTCTGTGCAGGAGCAACATTCTTTGCCAATATTACAGTGCAGAATATCACTGGATGACATTTTGCACTATTGTGACATTCTACACCAGGGTGACATTCTGTGCAGGAGCACCATTCTTTACCAATATTACAGTGCAGAATATCACTGGATGACATTTTGCACTATGGTGACATTCTACACCAGGGTGACATTCTGTGCAGGAGCACCATTCTTTACCAATATTACAGTGCAGAATATCACTGGATGACATTTTGCACTATGGTGACATTCTACACCAGGGTGACATTCTGTGCAGGAGCAACATTCTTTGCCAATGTTGCCGTGCAGATGTCACAGTCTGCACAGGCGTGACATTCTGAATCTGGGTGCCTTCTTCAAAAGCTGGCGCAGGATGTCAGTGGACGACACTCAGTCCAGCATCGACAGAAAAACTCAGGCACATTTGAGAAATGAATCTGATATACACAAGAAAAGACAGGATCCCAAAAATGTGCATCCTATTGGCAACACCCTGTCTCCCTCTCCAGCTCATAGCAGCTTAACCTCCTAACCTCCAACACTCCTACCCCCATCCTCTGCCCCCCCCCCCCTCCCCCTCGTCCATCCATCTTCTTCACCCACTAAGCCCATCCCCTCCCTCCCTCTCACTCCCGCCCGTCTCCTGAATGTCCACGGCGTGGACGCGTGACTGCGTCAGTCGGTCGGCAGGTGTTTAGCTCTCATGACAGTCATCCATCAGCGACGTCATGACCCCGAGTTCCGTGGTGAATGACGGTAGCACATACACACAATGATACACGTGTTTGCTGGCAAACTACACAGAAACTAACACGCAACTCTCACTCTCTCTCTCACACACACACACACACACGCATATACATGCACACACGCGCACGCGCGTGCGCACACACACACACACACACACACACACACACACACACACACGCATGCACAGAACACATACAAACACACAGACACCTACAGACATACACAGACACACACAGGTACACCCACAGAGACACACACACACATACATGTGCATGTTCACACCATACACACACACACACACACACACACACACACACACACACACACACACACACACACACACATATTCAGGAGACCTTTAGGGAGTTTACTTTCATTCTGTTTTGTATCTTTGGTAACAGTTTTAGATTTTGATGCCTATATTTATCTGTTGCTCTTTTTTTTTAAAATTCACATGCACACATATGTGCATACATGTACACACCTCATTCAAAAGAACTAGTACAACACACACACACACACACACACACACACACACACATACACACACGCACACACACATGCATGCACGCACGCACGCATGACCAGGCCCTGAGCAAGAGACTTGCCTTGTATCACAAGGGCTTCGGTCATTGCAATGCTATGCCTGGTCACATTGATGTGCTTTGTTGTTACCCTACCTCATCTATCAATGCGGTCACAGGCACACAGCTTCCCATCCCATCCAAAACCAGGTGTCCTTGTGCGTGCGTGCGTGCGTGCTGCATGCGTGTGTGTGTGTGTGTGTGTGTTGTGTAAGTGTGTGTGTGTGTGTCTGTCTGGTGTGTGTGTGTGTGTGTGTGTGTGTGTGTGTGTGTGTGTGTGTGTGTGTGTGTGTGTGTGTGTGTGTGCTTGCGCCTGTGTTGTGTGTGTGTGTGTGTGTGTGTGTGTGTGTGTGTGTGTGTGTGTGTGTGTGGTGTGTGCTCATGTGTGTGTGTGTGTGTGTGTGTGTGTGTGTGCTCATATGCGTGTGTATGTGTGTGTGTGTGTCTTTGTATGCGTATGTATGCATTATGAGTATATGCATTAATATGTTTATGAATGAGTCTGTCCATCCAATCATGCATGAGAATGTATCTGCATGAGCATGTGCAAGCTCATGCACATATACATGTATGCATTCATGTATGTGTGTGTGTGTATAAGTGTGTGTGTGTGTGAATGTGAGTGTGTGTGTGTGTGTGTGTGTGTGTGTGTTGTGTGTGTGTGTGTGTGTGTGTGTGTGTGCGTTGCGTGTGTGGGTGCTGTTATTGTTTTTATTCATGAATATGTCTTTCCTCTAAATGTGATATGGGGAGGGGAGGGGGTGGGGGGAAGGGGCAGATGTGTATGAGGTGGGGCAAGTGGAGAGAATTGGTAGAGGAGGCTGATTCGGAAAGCTAAAGAAGTATGATGCCTTTGCATACATGTGTCACAGCCGCTACTGCAGACTGCCCCCCCCTTCCCACTCCCACACAACTCGACTAAGAATCTAAAAGATAGTCACACAGACACACACACACAGGATGTATTTATAACTGCACACAAAGACACATCTATTCTTGCAGACAACAAAACCCTTTTACGAGCACAGTCACACATAAATCAGACATCTACAACTGACAAGTCCAGCTCAGGCACTCCTGCAACCTTTTACAGGTGTGCATTATTGAATACATTGACCCACAAACCAGCTGGCCAATCAATCTTACAATCAATCGCACCAAGTGTCAGTGTGTAACAGCGTGACTTTACGGATGCGAACTCAACAATATTGATCCAACATTCACACAAAACAACTTGTGTTAAAATTCTTCCCTGTGTTCTGAAATTCCTTACGATTAAAAGAGACTTTGTTCTGTAGCCAAGTTTTCTATTAAAAAAAAAAAAGTCTGTTAGTGTCGCTGGCATGCCTAAAAGATGTGACAGCTAGATTCAAAATATATAGAAACAAATCTCGACCCTCTGTCTCAAGCATCGCTAACACCTCATATGGAAGAGTCAGCATGGATCACTAGAATACAACAGTTTGATATTACTGTTATCTTCATCTTTCTTGATGAAATCTGACTCTTTTACATTTGCACTACTGCAGTCTGTCTATAAGGTCTGATTCTGGGCTGGGACTGGCCGATGGATTGTTCCCCTTTCTCAATGACAACAGCCTCTGTTGTTACTGTGTATAAAACAGGAAAGCCTTGCATGTATTACTTCCCACTCCTGAAATCTCCAGTTCTGTTTAATGGAGTTGTAATCCTAAACATCCGTAGCCAAACTTGGTTTCTCTTTTAACCTAAACAGTGACATTTTCCTCTTGAGAACTAATCTTCTTTTCTTCTTCTTCTACTTCTTTTCTGACATTAAATTTCATATGAAGCCAACCCTTTAATATACGTGTATTCTCATCAGTCATACAAATGTCAAGACGAATCGACGACATGTTGACTGCAGCCACATCCAACAGAAAGGCCACAGCCTGATGACAGCCACGCTGCAGGCGAAGCAGTGAAGATGACACTGATGAGGGAGACGAAACAAGCGAAGTCAAGAAACAATGGTAGTAATGACAATGCAGTGAAAAAGCGACAAAGACCATTAGTGATGACCATCATAGTGCTGCGTTACAGCGTGTGCACGCATGCATGTGTCGCGTGACTAGGTTCAATGCATTACGAGTGTCAATGCCGGTCACACTCATTGAAACTGAACTGCAAGAAAGCTCCTCCTACAGACAGAGATGGAACGGGTGTGCTGTAACCAGAAGCACTGTCTCTCACCTCATTAACGCTCAGAAGACAGACAGAGATGGAAGGGTGTGCTGTAACCAGAAGCAGCTGTCTCTCATTCATAGCGGCTCATGGACAGACAGAGATGGAAGGGTGTGCTGTAACCGGAAGCAGCTGTCTCTCATTCATAGCGGCTCATGGACAGACAGAGATGGAAGGGTGTGCTGTAACCGGAAGCAACTGTCTCTCACTCCTAGCGACTCATGGACTGACAGAGATGGAAGATTTTCTCATACAGTCCTTCGAATGCGACTATAAACTGAGGTTCCGTGTGTGAACGCACGCACAACATCTTGCACACACGTCAAATCCCATCACCAACTTTCGGAAGAAAAGGCCAGTTTGGCCGTTGGTATGGATGACACGTTATACATAGCATGCACCTTCCCTGAAGATGGAGTATGGCTGCCTAATGGCAGGATAAAAACGGTCATATGTATACACAAAACACCATTCCCTTTGTTGGGTAGATGGGATTATATACTTGCCTGTCCATGTAGGCAGTGTCCGCAGGAGTATCAGCCTGAGTACGCAGAAAAGAAAGAAAGAAAAGAAAAAAAAAAGAGAAAAAAAAAAGAAGGGTGTGCTGTAACAGAACAACTGTCTCTCACTCTAGCAGCTCATGGACAGACAGAGATGGAAGGGTGTGCTGTAACAGGAAGCAGCTGTCTCTCACTCCTAGCGGCTCATGGACAGACAGAGATGGAAGGGTGTGCTGTAACAGGAAGCAGCTGTCTCTCACTCCTAGCGGCTCATGGACAGACAGAGATGGAAGGGTGTGCTGTAACAGGAAGCAGTTGTCTCTCACTCCTAGCGGCTCACGGACAGAACAGACGTCAATGGGGCATCAACACAGGGTTCCTACAGACTCTCAAGAACAAATTCAAGGAGTTTCAAGGAGCGTTTATTTTATTTCAAGGCTACAATACTTGCGTAAAAACTGCAAAAAAGAAATTGCAGTTTGATTTTTCTGCCTTCAGGTTGATGAAAAAATATTCAAAAACAATTTTTTACAAACATCGTCGCGATCCTGGAGTGTCGTCTGCCATTCAACCAAAGGGAGATAATTTGTAACTTCATCAAAACTGGTAGTTTTTCAAATCTGGCTGCAAAAATCAGCGTGTACAAAGTAGAACTAATGCAACACTTGCATGTTTTATAGCACAGACATGGAGTTTGGCGATAACAAAAAAACAACAACAAAAATGGCGCCTGAAGCTGACCACTACCGTCTTGTGAACTGGATTCACTCTGCTGATGCAGGTGTGGTGTGCTGTTCACGTCACAGTCTTCGGACACAGTGCAGATAGATCTCTACCACTCAAGAGCTATTTCGAGGTCCCCGTTCAAACAAGTGGAACCACAGAGAACATGGATCCTCAGCCCTGCAGTGCAGTGATCATGGTACAGATTGTAACAGCTGGTTCTACCCACAAGGATCCCCACAGGTTGAGAAGACAACTAATACCAGTAATCATGACACTGTAAAGAGGAAACCTGTGCTATGTTTGTCCCAGTCAGCCTTACCAATGCCTAGTCGAACAGCCTTCTTGTTGGCAACAATGTTTACGGTGTCTACCTAACTGCAGCAGTGTCTCAGCAAGGGAGATAAAAAACAAACAAACCACAACTGCATTAGTCAAATTCCATCAGGTGACCGGTCAAAGCAGTGTGATTTCTTTCATCACTTACACTTGAGACATCAAAGTCTACACAGCAGTAGGCGCTGGATATAAATTTGTTGAATTAAACCCACTAAACACGGGACATGGATTACATGGTCTTTAGTCGTGCCTAGCTCACCAGCTGACGAATGAAAACACACAGGAAAAGGGAGGATGGGGACGCAGCAGGTTAGCATCAGGTCACCCAGAAGGGGAGAAAAACCCCGCTCCACACTTCAACAACCAGGTGCTGCCTGGAATTGAACCTGTGATCCTCAGCTGGAAACCAAGTGTTCTAACTAGTTATGTCACAGTTACTATTGTAAGTATTTAAAACTCTCAAACTCTCACACACACACACACACAACACACACAAACACACTACTACACTCTACACACACACACACACACACACACATTCTTGCAACCATGCTAAACAACACAGAAAAAAGTTCAGCCCTACCTACCTGGGTCCCTTCCAGCACTGGAAGTGGAAGTCAAGCATGAGCGCACACACCACTATGTCATACACAGTTGGTGATGAATGGTCACATTAGCCTCCTATTAGCCCTAAGCACTGATGGGCCTGTTGTTCATAGACCAGGGTCAATCCCTGTTCTTAAGAACAAAGCCCTTTTATATCGCAGCTTTGCGTTTCAGATGGTGTTCTTTCCATTTACTGTACTCTGCCACCCACCACCAAAGTATGTGGCAACGTGGTCTGGACAAGTGTGCTCATACAAACCTTGCTTCTGATTTTTTTTCAAATGTCTTCACTGAATTTAGCATTTATATTGTAGCAGATTTCAAACAAAATAGCTGCAAGACAAAATAGCTGCAAGCCAAGTGACTTAAAATCTACTTTTAAAAACTTATTTTCTAAACAATCTTACAATAATTGAGATTAAAAAAAGGAAGGGGGTGGGTGGGGATGAAGAAGTACGAAATGAATAAAAACACATTAATCTGTATCTCACTCTCTCTTTATATATATATATATATATATATATATATATATATATATATATATATATACAGAGAGAGAGAGAGAGGAGAGAGAGAGAGAGAGAGAGAGACTCCAAGATGTTTCCTGCCTTCCCCTCTTTCAAGGGCTCTCACTCTCACTGTCACTTCCTCTCACTCTCTCTCTCTCTCTCACTCTTTTCCACCTCCACTTCCTGCCCACTCTCCCTCTCCCCTCTTCTCTCTCTCTTGTTTTCTTCTTTTTGCTTTTTGTGTTTTATTTTTGCTCTTCTAAATCCAAACCCTCCTCACGGCACAACTCTTTCTGGCTCTCCCACACACACCAATGCACCTGTGTTTGTTCCACTGCAGTTACAGTGAAACCGGCTATATTGAAGTAGGCTATATTGACATCCGGCTATATTGAAGAATTTTTCAGGTCCCGGCCGAAGCTCTACTTTTTCTTTGTTAAAAAATGTTGGCTACATTGAAGTCGGCTATATTGAAATCCCGGCTATATTGAAACAAAAATTCAGCCAGGGGCGTTTTTACCCGGCTATATTAAATGTTTGCTCAAAAGATTTTTTTAACTTTTTTATTTTTAAGAACAATGACTGCGCGGGCGCCGAATGATATGACACGCCTCTGTCAGCGCAATCAGTTGAGGAAGGGGAGAGGCCAGATCAGCATCAACTTTCGAGTCAGGAGGTCTCTGATAAACATTACGGTCTAACAATGCCGCGGGCCTCTGCAGCCACGCATGTAGTCTTGTGGTGCGTAGATCTCCCTGACTTAATTTCTCTTGTTCATACGAGTAGTTTCCTTTGTACACTAGCAAATATGGCTGCAAACAAAAAAGGGTGAGTCTGACAATTAAAAGAAAAATCGAGCTTATTCAGAAGCTGGAAACTGGCTGCAAAAAAAGAAAGGAAGTAGCTGAGGAATATAGAATTTCGGCAGGTTGTGTGACCAAGATTATGAAAGAAAAAGAAACATTGAAAAAGTCTTTACTACAGCGGAGAAATAGATCCAAAAATCCAGAGACCACATAGAGTAGCTCGACAGGAAGAAATAGAGCATGCACTTCTTCAGTGGTTCAAAGGTGCCAGGAGTAATGCCATTCCTATAAGTGGGCCAGTGCTCAAGACGAAAGCTGAAGAGTTTGCAAGAAAACTCGGCTTAAATGACTGGGAGTGCACGAACGGTTGGCTTAAGCCGATTCAACAAGCGACACAACATCAACTGCCGAAAAGTGTGCGGCGAACGTGGAAAGCGTAGATGAAGTGTCCACAGATGCATGGGTTAGCGAAGTGCTGACCCCAACTCTTCAAAAGTATAAGGAGAAGGACATCTTCAACATTGATGAATGCGCTCTATTCTTCCGTATGCTGCCTGATAGAACCTTTGAGTTCAAATCTAAGAAGTGCCATGGAGGAAAGCAGTCTAAGGAAGAGTAACTGCGAGTCTTTGCTGTAACATGGACGGGTCAGAGAAACAGTCGCTTTTGGTCATCGGGAAGTTTGTCAAACCCGGTGCTTCAAAGGCATTGAGTTGCCACTTCGCTATACATCGAACAAGAAAGCCTGGATGACATCCGACTATTCGAGAAGTGGTTGCGCGATTTTGACGGTCCATGGACAGTGCAAACGAAAGGTCTTACTTGTGATCGACAATTGCACTGCTCATGTCAAAGTTCAAGGCCTCCTGGCAACAGAAGTGCTTTTCCTCCCACAAATGCCACATCCAAACTCCAACCTTTGGACTGTGGTGTGATCAGAATTGAAATTCTTCTACAGGTGAGTACGTGTGTGTGGTGTGTGTGTGTGTGTGTGTGTGTGTGTGTGTGTGCGCTCTCTTCTCTTTCCCTCTCCTCAATACACACACATACACACTCTCACACACTCACACACACCACACACACACACACACACACACACACACACACACACACACCCCACACACACCACACACATACACACACACTCACAATCACTCACACACTAGCACACAATTAAGGTTTGAAATTGGTATTTTTTCAGAACACGGATGCTCTCCAGGCTCATTCTTCACGTTGATTCAGGCCTGCCTTGGATGAGTTCAGCGTCACCCTCCTCGATGCCGTCAGGAACCTGAAGCACGCATGGGACAATGTCAAACCATCCACAGTCAGAAAACTGTTTCGGAAAGCGGATTTAATCGAAGTGACCTGGATGAAGGAGAAGCCTGCACGAGATGCCATGCGACGTGGGAGCTGACATTGAGACTGCTGACATGGAGCCGCTCCTGTCACGACTCTACGAGGAGCTGGATGTGTCCCTGGAAGAGTTTTGTGACGTTGACATTGATGTTGCTACATGCGCGGTTCCTTCAACAGAAAATCTTGTCCTCACTTAGCTCTACCAGAGGTGACACGATGAGACCATCAACGACAAAAACGACTCTGATGGGGATGACTGTGGGGAGCAACCTCCGTCTATCTCAAAGCTGGAGGCTTTGTCTGATCTTTCAACTATTGAGCTGTATCTGTTGCAAACGGGAGCAAATGAAGAGATCAGAAGAAGGACTTCAGAAATTCAGCGGTCAATTGGAACATTTGCTTCTAACAACTTCCACAATACAAAGCAGAATCACAGATTTCTTTTCGTCACCATCAAAGCCTGAACAGGCAAGTCATTCATTCACTTGGAGCCATTCCACTTCTCCCCCGTCAACCAGCAAGGACACGCCTCGTCCATCAACCAGTAAGGACACGCCTCGTCCGTCAACCAGCAAGGACACGCCTCGTCGTCAACAGTAAGGACAGCCTCGTCCGTCAACCAGCAAGGACACGCCTCGTCCATCAACCAGTAAGGACACGCCTCGTCACCAACAGCAAGGACACGCCTCGTCCGTCAACAGTAAGGACACGCCTCGTCCATCAACCAGCAAGGACACGCCTCGTCCATCAACCAGCAAGGACACGCCTCGTCCATCAACCAGTAAGGGTTACACCAGGCATACAACAGATGACTCTTTCGCGTTTTGACAATCTTGCAACATGATCAAAGATGCATCATCTACGAGGAACTTGAGAACATTGTTGCTGCAGAA
This sequence comes from Conus ventricosus, assembly GCA_018398815.1. Lineage (NCBI taxonomy): Eukaryota > Metazoa > Mollusca > Gastropoda > Neogastropoda > Conidae > Conus > Conus ventricosus. The sequence continues at coordinate 29,190,833 of CM031629.1, read as the reverse complement.
ACGCATTCCTTGTTCGCACAAACGCCCATCACATACAAACCATACATGCCAGAAAAACCAAACGTGGACTATGTGTCCCTCGAGCTGTATCTGATGATGCTCCGCAGCGTCTTCCAGTGCAGGTGCGTGGTGACGGAAATTGTCTGCCGCGGTGCGGGTCTCTCCTGCATATGGAGATGAAGATCATCACACTGAGATGCGGGGTCCCGTATCATTTTTGAGATGGTTCAAAATTCAAACCTGTATCTTTCTGATGATTTCCTTGCATCGGGGACGGATCTTCAGATTTTGGTGGAAGACTTACATCTCATACTCAGGCAGGCATTTTCATCAACGTGGCGGAAGAAGACATGAAAAAACCTTTTTCAGAATTGAGGTGATGAACTGCCGATGCCCAGGAGCCTACATGAGTATGTGGGGAATCCATGGTTTGAGTAGTTGTACTGGGTGTGCCTGTCCAGTCTTTGTACCCACAGTATGGAGGTTTCAATGTTAGAAAGGACCTCCATAGAGTTGTGCAGCCTCGCATCTGTCGACAAAGTGAGATCAATACTTCCCAGGAAAGCTTGCCGACTACCATGTGGACGTCCTGTCTGGGGAAAGACAAACCTGCGTCAACCTGGGTTCCCAACCACTTTGTGGTTTGTGTACCATACTTTTGAACCGCGTGTCTGTCAGTGCTGATCCGAAACTTTCGGAAAGGGTTATCAACATAGCTTAATGGCATGATGGCCTTCTTGTGTGTGTGTGTGTGTGTGTGGGGGGGGGGGGGGTATTTTTTCGTATTCGACATTGAAACTTTGAACAGCAGTTTATGTCATTTTTTCTTGAAATGTTTAATGTGTCTTTAGTTCGGCTTCTAAGGTTATTGCGCGCTTCGCTATTACAGCTTATTCTGAACCATTTTGCACTTACCCCCCCTCTCTCTCCTCTCTCTCTCTCTTATAAACATTGTCCCTTATGTAACGATATGGAGTCGTATGAAGTTTTTTTTCTTTCTTTCTTTTTTTTTGTTTTTGTTGTTGTATATTTACATGTTTTGTGCTAAGCTTATAAAACATATGAGAGTCTAAACCTTTGTGGCAAACATTGTTCTTCTGTTAGCATCGCAGCACTTTGCCATCCTTCAGTCAATAACAGACTGGATTATTTCATATGTCTTCTTTTTCATTAAAGTTTTCATCAAATGCTTAATTTGACGTCGGTCTGATAGTGTGAATGGCTCTGTGTGTTTGTGTGTGTAAGGGAGGGGGGGGGGGGCGTTGCGTGTGTGTGAGTGTGTGTCCGTGTGTGTGTGTGTGTGTGTGTGTGTGTGTGTGTGTGTGCAGAAAAAAGCAAGGAGGCTCGAAAAACAACAGCAACAGGTGAAAGATTAATGGGAATATATCTCACATCAAACGCAATGTGTGGACACGGAAATAAGAACCTATAGTGAAAAAAAGTTCGGTTATATTGAATTCTGAAGGAACAAGGAGGGAAATTCAATATAACGAGAATTGGCTATATGAGTTCCGGCTATATTGAAGGTCTTCCCGGGTCCCGTGCCACTTCAATATAGCCGGGTTTCACTGTACAACATTAGCCCTCCTCAGGGAGCAGCCAACATCAGATCGTCATGAGGCAACCCACCAGGGGAGACACTGCCCGTAGATAGGTCGATCTGGTGGTGTCCGGTGGTGCCTGTTCCAATACAACATACGCAGACACCTCTTGCTAGATCCCCCCCCCCCCACCCCCCCCCCCCCCCCCCCCCCCCCCCCCCCCCACCCCATCTCTGACAGTGATTGGCCAGTGCAGATCCAGTGAGAATGGAACTTGAAAGGAGCCACCACGTGTTCATCCAATCTTCAGTCTAATGAAATTAGTCACTGATGCTGACACAATCTCATCATCACAAACATGGAATGTGTGTGTGTCATCACAACAGCGCATGAAAGGCAACACCATCTGATACATGTCCATGTTTAAATGACTGACGAAGATGAAGATCATTTTAACTGAAATAGCATTTCTGTGATTGAAGTGACACGGCTGTATGCTAACCTCCTTCCATGATGATGCTCTAGTATCTAAAAGACCTATGGGCTGAAGACACCTGGCAAGTTGGGAAGAACGCAAGTTGTATCATATTAGAGACACATCCATTTTAATGGATGGAACTCGGCTGTACGGTGTCTGTCTTCCCATTTAGCCTGCAAGTGCAACACACTTAGTCACTCTAGGGTGGCTGCCAAATCACCCACAGTAAGTGGGCTTTTGACAGGACACTGTAGTCTGGTATGCTAGCTTTTGACTGGACTCCAATCTGCAGTCTGGTGATGCCAGCTTTTTACAGGACTCCAATCTGCAGTCTGGTATGCTAGCTTTTGACAGGACTCCAATCTGCAGTCTGGTATGCTAGCTTTTGACAGGACTCCAATCTGCAGTCTGGTATGTCAGCTTCTGACAGGACTCCAATCTGCAGTCTGGTATGACAGCTTCTGACAGGACTCCAATCTGCAGTCTGGTATGCTAACTTCTGACAGGACTCCAATCTGCAGTCTGGTAGCCAGCTTCTGACAGGACTCAAATCTGCAGCATGGTATGCCAGCTTCTGACAGGACTCTGCAGTCTGGTATACTAGCTTCTGACACGACTCCAATCTGCAGTCTGGTATGCTAGCTTCTGACAGGATTCTGCAGTCTGGTATGCTAGCTTCTGACAGGACTCCAATCTGCAGTCTGGTATGCTAGCTTCTGACAGGACTCCAATCTGCAGTCTGGTATGTCAGCTTCTGACAGGACTCCAATCTGCAGTCTGGTATGCCAGCTTCTGACAGGACTCCAATCTGCAGTCTGGTATGACAGCTTCTGACAGGACTCTACAGTCTGGTATGCCAACTTCTGACAGGACTCCAATCTGCAGTCTGGTATTATTGCCAACTTCTGACAGGACTCCAATCTGCAGTCTGGTATGCCAGCTTCTGACAGGACTCCAATCTGCAGTCTGGTATGCCAGCTTCTGACAGGACTCCAATCTGCAGTCTGGTATGCCAGCTTCTGACAGGACTCCAATCTGCAGTCTGGTATGCCAGCTTCTGACAGGACTCCATCTGCAGTCTGGTATGCCAACTTCTGACAGGATTCCAATCTGCAGTCTGGTATGCCAGCTTCTGACAGGACTCAATCTGCAGTATGGTATGCTAGCTTCTGACAGGATTCCAATCTGCAGTCTGGCATGCTAGCTTCTGACAGGACTCCAATCTGCAGTCTGGTATGCAGCTTCTGACAGGACTCCAATCTGCAGTCTGGTATGTCAGTTTCTGACAGGACTGCAATCTGCAGTCTGGTATGACAGCTTCTGACAGGACTCTGCAGTCTGGTATGCCTGCTTCTGGCAGGGCTCCAATCTGCAGTCTGGTATGCCAGCTTCTGACAGGACTGCAATCTGCAGTCTGGTATGCCAGCTTCTGACAGGACTCCAATCTGCAGTCTGGTATGCCAGCTTCTGACAGGACTCCAATCTGCAGTCTGGTATGACAGCTTCTGACAGGACTCCAATCTGCAGTCTGGTATGTCAGCTTCTGACAGGACTCCAATCTGCAGTCTGGTATGACAGCTTCTGACAGGACTCCAATCTGCAGTCTGGTATGCTAACTTCTGACAGGACTCCAATCTGCAGTCTGGTACGCCAGCTTCTGACAGGACTCAAATCTGCAGCATGGTATGCCAGCTTCTGACAGGACTCTGCAGTCTGGTATACTAGCTTCTGACACGACCCCAATCTGCAGTCTGGTATGCTAGCTTCTGACAGGATTCTGCAGTCTGGTATGCTAGCTTCTGACAGGACTCCAATCTGCAGTCTGGTATGCTAGCTTCTGACAGGACTCCAATCTGCAGTCTGGTATGTCAGCTTCTGACAGGACTCCAATCTGCAGTCTGGTATGCCAGCTTCTGACAGGACTCCAATCTGCAGTCTGGTATGACAGCTTCTGACAGGACTCTACAGTCTGGTATGCCAACTTCTGACAGGACTCCAATCTGCAGTCTGGTATTATGCCAACTTCTGACAGGACTCCAATCTGCAGTCTGGTATGCCAGCTTCTGACAGGACTCCAATCTGCAGTCTGGTATGCCAGCTTCTGACAGGACTCCAATCTGCAGTCTGGTATGCCAGCTTCTGACAGGACTCCAATCTGCAGTCTGGTATGCAGCTTCTGACAGGACTCCAATCTGCAGTCTGGTATGCCAACTTCTGACAGGATTCCAATCTGCAGTCTGGTATGCCAGCTTCTGACAGGACTCCAATCTGCAGTATGGTATGCTAGCTTCTGACAGGATTCCAATCTGCAGTCTGGCATGCTAGCTTCTGACAGGACTCCAATCTGCAGTCTGGTATGCCAGCTTCTGACAGGACTCCAATCTGCAGTCTGGTATGTCAGTTTCTGACAGGACTGCAATCTGCAGTCTGGTATGACAGCTTCTGACAGGACTCTGCAGTCTGGTATGCCTGCTTCTGGCAGGGCTCCAATCTGCAGTCTGGTATGCCAGCTTCTGACAGGACTGCAATCTGCAGTCTGGTATGCCAGCTTCTGACAGGACTCCAATCTGCAGTCTGGTATGCCAGCTTCTGACAGGACTCCAATCTGCAGTCTGGTATGACAGCTTCTGACAGGACTCCAATCTGCAGTCTGGTATGTCAGCTTCTGACAGGACTCCAATCTGCTGTCTGGTATGTCAGCTTCTGACAGGACTCCAATCTGCAGTCTGGTATGCCAGCTTCTGACAGGATTCCAATCTGCAGTCTGGTATGCCAGCTTCTGACAGGACTCCAATCTGCAGTCTGGTATGCCAGCTTCTGACAGGACTCCAATCTGCAGTCTGGTATGTCAGCTTCTGACAGGACTCCAATCTGCAGTCTGGTATGACAGCTTCTGACAGGACTCCAATCTGCAGTCTGGTATGCCAGCTTCCCACTTTTGATGTTGTAACAACACTTGAAATCACTTTTTTTCTTTTGCTCTAGACCTAAATGTGCTCTACAATGATCTGTATGACATCAAATGGCAACCTCTTTTTCTTTTTTGCTCCATGTTAAATCAGTTAATACTCATGACTCTCTACTGACCTGCCTGCGACACCAATTCACCTAGCTTGATGTATACTGATACAGATACCAGGTACACAGAACCAACAAGGAAACTTTCCAGACACAAGCAACACTAGAAATAAACACACAGAAAACACACATAACACTAGAAACACACACACCAGAAACTCAAGCCATACTGGAAACAAGACACTAGACAAACAAGCAGCAATAGAAACACACACGTACCTGAAAAAAATAACAACACATGAAACACACACACTGGAAATGAGAGCAAAACTGGAAACACAAACACACACCAGAAACACAAAGAACACTGAAAATGTCCGTACCACAAACAATACTGAAACCGCTCATACCAGAAACAAGCAGTACTACAAACACATTCATTAGGTACACAAAAAATCCTGAAATCACACACACTGTGAAAACTCCGCCAACACCAGAACACACACACAAACCAGAAACACAAGCAGCACTAAAAATGCATGCACCAGAAACAAAAAGCCAAGGTGGACAGTCACGTCAGTAACACGCATAATTTTAGAAACAAAGCACATTACACACAAAGCAACGCTACACACAAAACACAAACACACATACACACACACACACACACACACACACACCCCCCACCAACACAAGCTAGTGTGAAGACAGCACAGCAGCACACTCACCACTACTCTGTGACAACGGCTGACCTCTCTCCTCAGTCTGTGCAGCACTCTTCACTTAAAATGTGGAGGTGCCCCCACAGGCACTCCGACAGGAACCGGCTCAGCCTCCCGCCTACCTTTCTCTCGCCCCTCATCCGACCCCTGCGCCATCCCCGCGCCCTTCTCCCGCACTACAGGATGTCGAAAGTCTTCCCAGCGGGCCGCTCCTCCGCTGAACCTCCCCGAAACAGGCTGTCGACGAAGTGGGTCAAATGCTGAACGGACGACCTCAGGGGGCTGAAGGTCCCGACTCGGGCCCGACTTGGCACTTTCCGGGAGGAAAGACCCGTTTCCGTCCGTGGAGTCCATCAGCAAGTCGGCCAAAGGGTCTGGCTTGGGTTTGGCACTGGTGGTTTGAAGCTGCGTGACATTCTCGGAGGAGCCAACATCCCCGACACCGTCCACTCTGTTGTCGGTGCCGACTGTTGGGGGTTTTCTGTCTGGCACTGGTCCAGCACTGCCAGCAGTTCTCTCCTCTCCGACTTGCCCTGCTGCAGTCACTGTCTCCTTCGGCTCCGCTTCTTCTCTCACATCGCTCCTTCCCTCTGCCATCACTGCATCTCCTGTTTTCTCTGTTTCTGACTCTCTCTCAGCCTTCTTCCGGTCAGGACAAGTGTCCCCCGCATCGCCCGCAGTCTCAGGGTTCAGTGCCAAGGCGGTAGTGGCCGTGTTCAGTCCCGAGCTCCAGGAGACAGACTCCAAGATTTCTGACACCAGTTTATCGGCACATTCCCTGACCAAGGCGTCAGGGTTCTCCTCCACTTGTGCACTGTTTCACCTGCCCCGCCGTCCCCACCTCCTCCGGTGACGTCGGATAGAAGATGTTGCCAATCTTACCCACATCACTGGCAGTGGCCGCAGCACCCATGGAGTCCCTCCGCCCACCGGCAAGTAGGGCCTGAATCTCCGCTTCGTCACGTCGGGAAGATGCGCGTCCCCGTCTTCATCGTCTTTGTCCTGTCTTTTTACTGGGATTCCTGTGAAAGACAAGAGCTGATCACCCTGCTGTGTCGTTTCCTGAGAGAACACATCTTTGACGGGTGGCACGTTGGTGTCACCATCCTTGGAGTCCAGGTTCACTAGTAATGAAGCGGCAGCAACATCTGTGCTGCTCTCCCCTCCCAAAGCACCGAGGTCAATTCTCCCACATGGCTTTGCTGTGAGACATCGCCGATAATCTGAATTGTTCCTTCCTTCCCAGTCTGGAGAGAAGCAGCGGACAGTTCCCCTAATGAAACGTTTCCCCCTGACACTCTGAGCATAGCGTCGATGTCGCTGTTGACTCCCATGCCAGCATGGGATAACCCTGGAACATTCTGGTTCGTCAGGCTGCTCTCCCCTGTCACAGAAGGCTGCAGCCTGCCTGCCGAGATGTCAGACGAAAGTGGTTGTGAAGAGCTGTTCACCGGGAGGTCAGATAACGATGAAGCCTCTTGATCAGCATCGTCATGATGCATCTGCCCTGCTCCGTTTGGGTCCTTTGGCGTGCTGGAACAGCGCATGTTACCTCAGTCATTAGTGTCATGTCATGCTAGTGACTGGCCTGATAGAGTAGAAAAAGAAAGAGGGTGGGGGGGGGGGGGGGTACCTCAGTCATTAGTGTCATGTCATGTTAGTGACTGGCCTGATAGAGTAGAAAAAGAAAGAGGAGGGGGGGGGGGTACTCAGTCATTAGTGTCATGTCATGTTAGTGACTGGCTGATAGAGTAGAAAAACAAAGAGAGGGGGGGGGGGGGGGGGTACCTCAGTCATTAGTGTCATGTCATGTTAGTGACTGGCCTGATAGAGTAGAAAAAGAAAGAGGGGGGGGGGGGGGTACCTCAGTCATTGTGTCATGTCATGTTAGTGACTGGCCTGATAGAGTAGAAAAGAAAGAGGGTGGGGGGGGGGGGGGGGGTTACCTCAGTCATTAGTGTCATGTCATGTTAGTGACTGGCCTGATAGAGTAGAAAAAGAAAGAGGGTGGGGGGAGGAGGGGGAGGAGGGGGAGGGGAAAGGGGATAATCAAATGTTTGCCATTGCTGCAAAAACAACCAAAACTAAACCCAGCAGGCTTTTACTTTATTTCGTTCATGGTCTCACTCTATACAAATGTTCATAGACATATACAAACCACATACACACACACACATGCATGCATGCATGAGCACGCGCGCACATGCTCACACACACAAACACACACACACACATGCACACACACACGCGCCACACACACCACACAACACACTACACACACACACACACACACACACCACACACACACACCACACACACACACACACACCCTCTCTTTCTCTCTCCCACTCTCTTTCTCTCTCACACACACACACAAACACTTACTCACAAATACATTACAGACACTACTGTCACAATGGGATTGACAGAGAGAGAAAGAGGAGATGAAGGAGTAAAGAAGAGGAGGGGTGAGTTGGGAGAAAGTTAATGGGAAGGGGGTTATTGACATGATCAAGAAAGAAAAGAGGATTAGGTTGGATAGGTGGGACGGCCTGGGGCTGAGGTGGGGTGTAGGGACACAAATACTATTTAAATCAGATGTTTTATTGTAAGAGATATCAAAAAGAGATGAAAGAGGAGAGGGTGTTTGGTGTCTTGTTGTCTGATGAACAAGAGTGGCCCTCAGAGACAAATGTCAACTGATGAGTGATGAATACAGATGACTCCTTCAGTAGTACTGTCAGCCCCTCCCAAAGTCCTACCATGATTTCGCAAGTGGACAGAAAGTATATATACTGGGTATTTATATAGCGCCTATCCTCGGTCACAGACTAAGCTCTAAGCGCTTTACAATAAACACACTACCTCACTCACTCAACGGGCTGCCTACCCAGGTAGAGCCGGCTGAAGAGCAGCCTACGGTGCTCATTCAGTCGTTTCCCGTACCATTCAAATATCAGTCACTCATTTTCATTTATTCCCTCCAGTTTCACACATAGGATGCATGCGATTTTTTATACGTGTCCTCCATTTCCATCGGTACACGATGGCACACGATAACAGCAAGTGACAACTCCTGTGGCCTGGCAAGAAACACCAGGCGGCTGTCTTCAATCTACATCAATTTTGCCGGGGCAGCGGGGAACCCCCTGCTCTTTTCGATTTTCAACTGCCATGGGTTCTGTAACGTGTGCAGGGGGCCAGGAAGGCACATGGGTCCGACTCGCTTATAGTCCCATCCGATGGACTTGACGTTCAGTTCGATTTGTCATTCAAACTGTAGCTATGAATAAGACAACCGCTGCAGTACGATCAAACCGAATGTCCTGCTGTTCTGTACACTGGTCTCTTAAGTACACCTGTTAATACTTTCGCGATGGGCGCAGCAGCGCAACGTCACTTCCCTGCAACTGCGTGCACTGCGCCTGCTTTACAACCGCTGCAGACGCCTGGAACTGCGTGCACTGCGCCTGCTTTACAGCCGCTGCAGATACCTGCAACTGCGTGCACTGCGCCTGCTTTACAGCCGCTGCAGACGCCTGCAACTGCGTGCACTGCGCCTGCTTTACAGCCGCTGCAGACGCCTGCAACTGCGTGCACTGCGCCTGTTTTACAGCCGCTGCAGACGCAGGATTTTTGCACTTTTTAAAATCTTATTTTACGACCCCTAATAAAAACGTTGTAACGAGCATATGCATAAATATGTTTTAGGTAAAACAGTAACGCTACAGTTATGGAAACAATGTAACTAAAACGTAGGAGAACACAATCTTGTTTACGGGTCTTTTTGTTCAGACGACTCTGGGGTCACAAAGGTCATCACCAGACCATGCAAACTTACTCTTTCCAATGGCTAGAACCTGTTCTAAATATTTAGGGCACCTGCATCCCTTAGACCATAGATGAGAGAACAGGGGATTTTTTTATAGTGGTGACGGAACGGTACTATGGTTCAACCAGGGAGTGCGGCAGTGTTGCCATAACCATGGAACGGCTCGTCATGAACGGGTCGACTGAGTTGCAGTAACTATCGCATGGTGCAAAAAAGTGCATATCGTGAAAAAGTTAACCCTTTCAGCCCTGAAACAGCAAGTGGCTGTGTAACCTTGACAGCCTGGCAAGTTCTGACTGTTCAGTTGCCGCTTTACTCAGACTGTTGTCATGCTGGGTCAGCACGTGAAATGGGAACTGAGCTGGCCAAACATGATTTTTCTACAACATATCAAAAATTTTCAGAGTGTTTGAATTGTCAGTAGGATGCATGACTCCTTGATGAGCAGGTACCAACCAGATGCTCCTTCACTTTCTCAGTTCTTATTCCAAAAAGGTTATATCACTACATTTGTGATCAAATGTAAAAAACGTATGACTTCTACTCTAAAATGTTTTCTGCAAGGACGTAAATTCATAAGGCTTTTGTATACTGTCTACAATGATTTTATTCTAAAACTTGTTTCACTGTAACGGTGCTTCACTGGTTCAAAGTGTCAGGAGAGAAAAGCTGAGAAGAAAAACTGCCATTGTGGTGAAGTAGTTAGCGTTGCAGACTCCCGGCTGGAAAGTCGTGAGTTCAATTCTCATCAGAGCCCATTCATTTGTGGGGGTTTTGTGCCCTGACCTTCTCGTGCCCAGAAATGAGTTCACAATGGGCTCAGTGGGGAAGACAGTTGAGTTTCATCAACGTGATGATGCGTTTCTGAAAGTGTTGCTAAAATGTCCTGACCAAACACCGCATGCGTCTGTATCTCTTGGGCCTGACTGATACTTTGATATTCTATCAAACTAAGCATAGAGAACAGCCCTGTCATGCAGTCTCAGACCAGAATGAAAATCCGTAGCATCATCTTTATGCTGGTTCTCATCAATCAGCAAAAAAAAAAAAAGTGTCCCCTCTGCTGGTTGCCTCATCAACGATTTGACGCTGACTGCTCCCTGTGGATTAGCGGTGCTGGGGCTGTGGCGGAATGGGACAGGTTGCAGCTGTGGATGAGGGTTGCCATGCCACCAAGCTAGTACAGAAGATGGGACAGGGAAAAAAAAAAGGCTGAGGGAAAAAAAAATCATTTAATTCATTCAAAATTCAAAGCAGCGCATGATCCAGACAGGGAGTAGCTTTAACAATCTCTCCCTGTATACATCATTTGTATGCAGGATATGGGTTAAGTGTGCTGAACTTGGCCTGACTTCAGGTCTGGTGCAGGCAGCCATATGTGTTTTTGTGCACAGGACCAGAGATCATGTGCTGAACGAAAGGAGTACACTGACCCCGCCCTTTGTGTGCATCTCGGTCAACTGCTGCCAAAGTCCTGGCACACACGAAACAAAACTGGTTCACAAACAACCGTGAAAAGGACCAGCTTTACCATCCCCCACCAACCCCTCCCAAATTCCTGCCATTCAAAACACACTGGTCAGTAAAGGGCTGTGAACAGGATCAACTCTACTGCCCTGTCAACCCCTCTTTAAGTCCTGCCAGACAACCACACCACAGGTTAAAACACCATTGTGCAGATGACCAACTCTACTGCCCTGTCAACCCTCTTTAAGTCCTGCCAGACAACCACACACAGGTTAAAACACCATTGTGCAGATGACCAACTCTACTGCCCTGTCAACCCCTCTTTAAGTCCTGCCAGACAACCACACCACAGGTTAAAACACCATTGTGCAATGACCAACTCTACTGCCCTGTCAACCCTCTTTAAGTCCTGCCACAACCACACCAAGGTTAAAACACATTGTGCAGATGACCAACTCTACTGCCCTGTCAACCCCTCTTAAATTTGCCAGACAACCACACCACAGGTTAAAACACCATTGTGCAGATGACCAACTCTACTGCCCTGTCAACCCTCTTGAAATCCTGCCAGACAACCACACCACAGGTTAAAACACCACTGTGCAGATGACCAACTCTACTGCCCTGTCAACCCTCTAAAATCCTGCCAGACAACCCACCACAGGTTAAAACACCATGTGCAGATGACCAACTCTACTGCCCTGTCAACCCTCTAAAATGTTGCCAGACAACCACACCACAGGTTAAAACACCATTGTGCAGATGACCAACTCTACTGCCCTGTCAACCCTCTTTAAGTCCTGCCATACAAACAGTTATGCAAATGACCAACTCTACAGACCTGTCCACAGATATAAACTTGACTAACTCTATAACTCTGTCGGCTCATTTTAAATCCTGCCAAACGATATACAACAGGTCAGAAACCAGCTATGAAAAGGATCAACTCTACAGCCCTGTCAACCCCTCTTAAAGTCCAGCCCTACGATGCACAACTGGTAAGCAAACAAATATGAAAAGGATCCGCTCTGCAGCCATGTCAACCCCTCATTAAAGTCCAGCCATACAACACAAAAAAAACCAGTTATGAACAGAATCAACTCAACAGCCCTGTCAACAGCTGTGAATATGACCCTCTCCAACACTGTCAACCCCTCTTGAAGTCCTGCCATACAGTATATATACTACTTGTCAGGAAACAGTTACGTCTAGGATTATCTATATACCCCCTGTCAGCCTTTCCCAAAGACCTGCCACACAATATAACAACTGGTCAGGGATACACATACGAACGACACCAACTCTACAGTCCTGTCAAACCCCTTTCAACAACCAGCTACACAAAACGCTTCTGGTCAGGATTCAGTTCTGAACTGGGCCAGCAGACCAGAGGGCAGCTGACTCAAAAAATCTCTGAACAAGACCAGGGTTAGGGGGCCCCATAGAAACTGATGGGGTCAAGGGGCAACACCCTGGTGGGGACTTAGGGAGGGTGGGGGTGGGGGGTGAACCTCTCCCCCTCCCCCCATCCAGCCGAAATGGAATTTGAGTAGTTTGGAAGACCCTTGCATGGTTTCTCCTGACAGGCAAATTACAATGCAACATACACACACACAAAAAAAACATGAAAAAACCCTACCCTAACACACACACACACACACACACACACACACACACAGAGGCATGTTCACTTAAATTTTGTAAACTGAAGAGAAAAAAAAGGCGTCTATCTTAAAAGTCATGCATAGAACTTGGTAAAGAAAGAACAATGTTCTGTTTTGTAGACAGAATTAATTATTTTGCATCTCATTTCTTGTTGTTATCACCTAGCAATATACAGAAGTATACATTACATACCACTTATCAGAACTATCACAATCAAAATAAAATCCATGTATCCTTGTTAGAAAAAAAAGTCAAGAAATACAGACAGTCTGCTCTCATTGCAGCACAGAGCTCTTGAAGCATTAACATGCTTCTCGCAGAGCATGTGTTCAAAAAGTGTCGTTAAACCCACAACTGGCCTAGTTCAGCTCTTGCTCAACAAAGCAAGCATGTGACAACGTGCCATTCCTGGTGGTGTTCACCTTCCTAATACAACGTGCCATTCCTGGCGGTGTTCACCTTCCTAATACAATGTGCCATTCCTGGCGGTGTCCACCTTCCTAATACAACGTGCCATTCCTGGCGGTGTTCACTTTCCTAATACAATGTGCCATTCCTGGCGTTGTTCACTTTCCTAATACAACATGCCATTCCTGGTGGTGTTCACTTTCCTAATACAACGTGCCATTCCTGGCGGTGTTCACTTTCCTAATACAACGTGCCATTCCTGGCGGTGTTCACTTTCCTAATACAATGTGCCATTCCTGGTGGTGTTCACTTTCCTAATACAACATGCCATTCCTGGCGGTGTTCACCTTCCTAATACAACGTGCCATTCCTGGCGGTGTCCACTTTCCTAATACAACGTGCCATTCCTGGCATTGTTCACTTTCCTAGTACAAGTCAAAAGTGCTCAGTCTGCAGTCTTTTCAGCCCATTCCCATCTCCAGTTGTTGTCAATTGTGCAATCCTTAAACATCCAGCTCCCATTTATAATTCATAACACTTAAGACATCACACTTCTCCCAGCAGCTGAACAAACCGCATCCACCTACATATTGGCCAATCACTGAACTAGTGTGATATTAATGCATGCAGAAGTGCCGCAACATACTATACCAGCCACAAGTGGAATTCTGTAAATTAAGTTATCATGGAAACCTGGATAATAAAAACTGGATACGGTAATGGAGTCAGGGTAAATTAGCATTTCGTGATTTTTTTTCTTTTTTGACACTTTCTTTTCCTTTGGGATGTTCATTTTTTCCTGCCTCTGAAAGTCAGCTTTTTTTCTTGAAAAATCCTTCTTTTCCGAGAATAGCTCTCCAGCCTGACGGTTCCATCAACTCCTCTCAGAGCTACCCAAAAACAATAAAAACCTGGTTAGGAAACAGCTATAAACAAAATCATCTCTGCAACTCTGTTGTCAGCTCCGCCCATAGTTCTGTCATAAATCACTAAGTAAGTAAGTCAACAGCTATGAAGTGATCCAACTCTACCCCTTTGTCAATCTTCTCCTATAGTCCTGCCAAACAGTAGAAACACACGGGTTAGGAAACAGGTATGAATAAGATCAACCCTTCATCCCACTCAACCAGGGGCCGGAATAGCTCAGTTTGTAGAGCGCCGGACTTGTGATCCGGGGGTTGTGGGTTGAATTTCCGTACAGGGGGATTTTTCCCTCGAGTTAACATTGTTTCTGACTCCATCCCCCATACAGTCCTTTGAATGAGACTAAAAACTTAGGTTCTGTGTGTGAAACACTGCCAACATCTTGCACACACGTAAAATCCCATCACCGACTTTCGGAACAGAAGGCCAGTTTGGCCGTTGGTATGGATGAAACGTTACACATAGCATGCATCTTCCCCAAAGATGGATTATGGCATCCTTAATGGCGGGAGAAAAAAACGTTTAAACAACAAAACTCCACTGCCTGTCTATACAGGCAGTGTCCCGCAGGAGTATAAAGCTGCGTACGCAGAAAGAAAGATCCCATCAACCCATCTCAAAGTCATGGTGTATTTCAACACTTTTCGGACTCACAACAGAGCACGATACCATTGGCCCCCACAAGAGCTGCAGCAGAGATCACATCAACCTTTCCTATGCAGTCACATTCAACAGGTAATACAGCTGAACAGCATTAAAGAAAACGTGGACAGGGGTAGATCAGTGTTTATAAAAAGCTAAAGTTCTCCCAGTAGACAGAGAGTGAATTGCGACTCTCTCTAAAAAAACAATAACTGCACACAAAACACAAATGCCGTATCACAGAAACTCACTATGAATGAGCTTCCTATGACTGTAATCAAACTTAAGTGATTGACCTCAGATTTGCTTGTGATGATTTTTTAAAGGCAGGGAGTTCAACGGGTGTTCTTGCCAGTAATATTACACCAGTGCTGAATACTGGGAAAGGGTTTTTGACAGCATTTTCTTTGCCATCTAAAATGGCCTTCTGTCAGACTCTAAGTTTCAGACGCTGGCTGCCGCCATAACTGCAGTTTTTAAGCCATCAACAGAATGCAACACAGCAGCCATTTGGAAAGAAACCATCAAAAGAGAAAAGACAACTCTGCCGTCATGCTGTCTGCAAGTTGATTTTCATGTTTTCAGCAATACAAGGATTAAGCAAAACCAGGATCTTTTTTCTCTTCAATAATAAACAGATCAATATAAAATATTCTGCATTTTCAGATAAGAACTTTTCTAGGTATAGGCAAAATGTCATACTAAAGAGTTCACCCCCGGAACACTAAAAGGGAAAAGGGCTTTTGGTCGTAAAATGGACATTCGCAACATAAACCAGGTTATCATCTCACTGAGACACATGTCCCAAAAGACCTCACGTATTTCAATGCTTCATTCACCCCAACATCCTTTTAGACTGCTAAGCTTTTACTGAACTATCTTCGTCACATTACCCTTCACATTTTTTTTCAGAAGGGTGAATGTCTTTGAGTTCAAAAAATTAAAAGAAAAAACAAAAGAAAAAAGAAAAACACAGCAAAATGAACAAAAGAATCAAGAAAAATCGTTGATTATGTACGGTAAAAAATACATCAATCGGTTTATCTAACTTACGATGTTGTTAATTATTTTTGTCTGTGAGTGTCATCGTATGCTGAGAAAACAAAATGGATAAAAATAACAAGAAACCTGTCCAATTCTCCTGTCACCCCCTCCCCCCCCACAGCAAACAGAAACAGAAACAGCTCAGAGTTGTGACAGCCTTAAAAAACACATAATAAACAGCAGTGAAAAACGTCCCTCTATTTCATGGTTTTTTTTTTTTAGTCAACGAGTAGTTCAGGAGAAATCACAAGTGAAATTTTTCTGATCTCAGACCTAGGATGCTTGTAGGAAACACAGTGATGTGGTCGTACAGAACTTGTGGATGTTTAACACACACACACACACACACACACACACAACACAACACATCACACACACACACCACACACACACACACTGTCACTGAGAAATTGGCAACAGTGTTGAATGTTGATGTTTCAAATATCTTACCAACGATAACAACAAAAAACACCTCTTCCGCAAACCCAAATGCCAGCACATGGATTTTTTTAGCAATCACCAGTCATGTTCCCCCCCTGTGGCGCCATATTTCGCTACTGGTCGACCCTTTACGGTCCACAGAGAATCACACAGTGCCATCCCTCTTGCTCCTGTGGACAGGCGAGCAGACCACAACCCGCACATTCTCCAAGACTGGGAGGGGGGGGTTCTCCAGGGTTCAGAGAGAAGACACGGCTGATGTCCTCCACTCTAAAAGAGAAGTTGTACGGGTCTGGGAAGGCTATGAGAAGGACCGCCCATTCAATCCCAGAAGTTGTACGGGTCTGGGAAGGCTATGAGAAGGACCGCCCATTCAATCCCAGAAGTTGTACGGGTCTGGGAAGGCTATGAGAAGGACCGCCCATTCAATCCCAGAAGTTGTACGGGTCTGGGAAGGCTATGAGAAGGACCGCCCATTCAATCCCAGAAGTTGTACGGGTCTGGGAAGGCTATGAGAAGGACCGCCCATTCAATCCCAGAAGTTGTACGGGTCTGGGAAGGCTATGAGGAGGACCGCCCATTCAATCCTAGTGACTGATCACTGTCCAAGTGAGATAGCCTTAACTTTCTCTGCACATCGCACACTAAGGCAAGCGCTGCCCGCTTCTCTGCAGCACATGTTGAGCACTCTACCATGCACTTACAGAAACGTCCCTGAACAACGGTGCACCCCGAGGGGTGTGCTGTCTTTCCAAGAATTCCAGCATTCAAACCCTAACAGTCAAAGCAAAGCGACTCATGCAAGAGGATAGTGGGGCGTTTCCTGCCTTCCTATCGTGCCCCCATCATCATAAGTGAAGATGGAAGTTCAGGGTTGGCAGCCGTGGCTGAAACAATGAACCGATAAACGAGGTTTTCTGTTTTGATCAGCAATGGTGTTTTTTACGTTTCATTTACTACAAGTTTCGCTGGAATGTGTCATCTAAAATGTGTTCAGGGCAGTTCTGACGGCAAAGGAGAGAGTCTGAACATGATAATGATCAGGAAAATGAGAAAGATTTGTTTTAAGATGTTCCTGATTAAGCAAACAGACATGTCAACTGACTCTGAAAATGTTGACGGCAATGTACACTCAGGCACTGGATTCACTGAACTCATGCGGCAGCTAAACACTGGGAAAGTGTTTATGAGGAAGAAAAAAGTAGCAGAGAGAAGAGAAGAACAGTACTGCTGATAACAATGGTAACAAAAGAGTGGTAAGCATCCATCATGGTCACACTGACGACAAACCTGGACAAAAACCAGCCAAACCATGACACCAATGAAAATGAAGCTGCGCCTCACTCACCTGCCCTGTGCTCGGGATTTCGTGCCTGAGAGGTCATGATAGAGGTCAGCTGATATGATGGTGTCCATGTACACTACAACGCCCCCTGCCTCCTTCATCTCCATCGTCTCCCCTTCTTTCAGCACGTCCGGGTCAAACATGATGGCATTAGGGGTCACCAAAAGAGTTCCTTGCACTTTATTCTGTAAAAGGACACCACCACTTTACTGCATCAATACAGTAATTCAACGGTGTTATGCCAAAGATTAAGCTACTGAATGTTGTTTAACACAGTGTAACGTGCCGAAGATCAAGCACTGGTGGAATGGCGACTGTGTTTTTTCTCATGCACACACAGGCTTCAGTCCAGGGGAAACTGCAAAAGCTATTTAACAGTATGCTGCTCTTTACCACAGACCTACTAAGTGTTGTCTGTCCTTTGATAGTACTATTTTGAAGCAGATCGGAGTCTGCACTTTCAAGAAACAAGACGGCAGAGTGAAAGCAATACTCATTGCTGGGCAAGATAAAAATTGTTACAGGTGAAAGCTCTGACAATGAATGTGTTTATATGAGTAAGGTATCATTACTTTGATAGAAAAGTCATCTAATTATTCCCAGTGATTTTGTAGATGGATGGAAAAAAACATTCAGTGGTAAGTACATGTATCTTCAACATTTTTTTCCATTTTAAAACTTAGCGACATAGTTGCTTTACCAAAAAAAAAATTTTTTTTAATGGCTGGAACTAACATAGTAAAAAAATCATGTCTGAGAAAACTGTTTCAGTCAATAAAACACCTTTAAATCACGGAGAGCTTGTATGCTTTTTTTTTCTGCATTTTTTTTAACGTTGAAAAAACAGCTAAAATAGTGCTTCAGGGCTAATCAATGACGAGTCCCTTTTCAGTACTCTAGCATTTCCCTATTACACCTACCCATCTGGCTCAGGTAACAACTTAACAGATCAAGAACCTCCTACCTGTCTCCTTCCCTCCATCTTGTTTTCTATTTCTAAGTGCTTTTTTTTTGCTACCTTCACTGACAGTTTTTTCCTTTTTTTCTTTTTTTTTTCCACTCTTTCTTTTCGGCTGTAGTCCTTTGTGTGTCTGCTCCACTGAACCACAATTTCACGACTTGACCACACTGACACCACAAAGAGAAAGTACTCACAAATCCCTCGCAGATGTGTTCTGTGGCGACCTTGATGAAGCGTTCGTAGCACTCCTCGTCAAGCTTCTTTGCCTCATCTTCACTCAGAGCGCGGGGGAGGGGGGGAGGAGAGGCGGGACGTACTGGTGCAGCGGATGAGGGAGGGGAGGGGATCTTCATCACATGGCCCGGAACATGAGCGGGGGCTTGTCGGCCATCTTGACGATAGGCAGATCCTGCAAAGCACCAGACAGCAGAAAAGGTGACTCCACGGGAGAAAAACCACCAGCATCATCATCGATATTATTGATAATGCTGTAGATGATGATCATGATGCTACAGATAACCATTCTTAATTTGACGGTACAATCACACTACATGACAAGGTGCTCAGGGGTAAACGGTGCACCTTCAGGTGTATCTTTCTCCCTTTCTAGATAAAAACTATTTCGTCAGCGTGTGTGCCTGCGTGCGTGTCTCTCCAACCATAGGGCCTACCACTTTTGTTGCCCACCAACCAGACTCCAGCCAAGGCAATGCATGTGAGACTGCGGCAAAGGCCTGCTGAAAGCGTCAAAACCCACAACTTGACATGTCAAAAACAACCCACAATGTTTCACAGTCACACTGTTAAAATAGGCTTGCGAAATACATCTGATCAGAAAAGGTACAATCTATAACAATACCATTATCAGACCTGATGAAACAACGTTGAGAGTTAAACTGGCCGGAAGCAGCGTGGACTGTCATCTTGATGAAACAACGTTGAGAGTTAAACTGGCCGGAAGCAGCGTGGACTGTCATCTTGATGAAACAACGTTGAGAGTTAAACTGGCCGGAAGCAGCGTGGACTGTCATCTTGATGAAACAACGTTGAGAGTTAAAACTGGCCGGAAGCAGCATGGACTGTCATCTTGATGAAACAACGTTGAGAGTTAACCGTCTTTAGTATGCCCTTACCTGAGCTTAGTTACGCCGAAAACCCATCGGCAAGGTAAGTAACTCCGTAATTTTGAACATGGTTACCCAATTTAAAAATTAATTTAAAGGAGAGGAAAGGAAATAGTGAAATGAAAATAATTTTAAAAATTCCTACGAATATATATGTTGCTATATCATAAGTTTGAAGAATATCATATGAACCATTTACTCGGGAAAAAAAAAAAATCTTCTTCAGAACGTTCTTCCGAATCATACCTGGAACATCATCCCAGTTGAAATCTAGGTCACTCTAAGCTTCATTACCCAGCACTTTCACTAGGTCTTATGCCGTAAATCCTACAAATCACAGTATCTTCATCACTAAATCTCGTTATAGAACGGCAGAAATCAAGGTTAGTGATGGCGAAAAACAGCATTTCGACCACAAAACTTAAAAAATTCGTAACTCGAGAACTACGGCACGTATCGACTCGCGGTTTTTTTGCAAACGGAAGTAAATGGCCACAGGAAGAAGGAAGTCACGTTCTCGCGAGACTTCCTTTCTACGAGAAATATGGCGGCGCCCATTGTTGCCACGTGTTTTACCGGGCGCTGGCAGTTGCTCAGCGTTTTGGCCGTGTGATTTCCGGTTGGGCGCTAGCGGGTTCTCGCCTGTCAAGAGGGTTAAACTGGCCGGAAGCAGCGTGGACTGTCATCTTGATGAAACAACGTTGAGAGTTAAACTGGCCGGAAGCAGCGTGGATTGTCATCTTGATGAAACAACGTTGAGAGTTAAACTGGCCGGAAGCAGCGTGGACTGTCATCTTGATGAAACAACGTTGAGAGTTAAACTGGCCGGAAGCAGCGTGGACTGTCATCTTGTTTCCAGCCTAGGCCGCAGAGGTCAGTAGTGTCTTCTGCTTTTGTTGACAGGAAGAACTAACTTCTTTACAGCTCTGTTCAAATGAGACTATAAACCCAGGTCCTGTATGTGAATGCACGCATAACATCTTGCACACACGTAAAATCCCATCACCAACTTTTGGAAGAGTAGGCCAGTTTGGCCGTTGGTATGGATGACACGTTACACATAGCATGCACCCTGCGTGAGAAATGGAAAGAATGAAGGAAGTAAGGAAATTGAGTGAATGGTGTTGAACGATATTGACTGGATGACACGGGAAACGACTGAATGAAGCGCCAGCCGGCAACTCTTCGGTCGGCACTACCCAGGTAGGCAGCCCGTTGTGTAAACGAGTGTGGATTGTAAAACGCTTAGAGCTTGGTCTCTAGCCGAGAATAGGTGCTATATAAGTATTCGTTGTTGTTATTAATATTATTATTATCATTATTCCCAAACAGTCATTTTATTTCTTTGCAATTCAAAATCAGTTTCAGTCTTTTCTAATCACCTTGATTGAACTTCCACACCACCTCCACATGATGAACACTTCAGAACTGCCATCCACAGACAGTGTCGCTTGCTGTTCCATAGTGGCAGTCAAGAATCATGCCTCAGTTAAGTTTGGCCCAATATTTAGCGTCATTCTGAATTAACCCCAAGCGAACTCTGTCTTGGGCATCAAATGGTCAGACTTTATACCAAATGAAGACGTCAGGGAGAGGTCCAAACAGCTCCCCGTGTCAACCATCGTCTGCAGACGGCGCCTCCACTGGCTGGGTCATGTCTTAAGACTACCCTCTTCAAGACCTGCAAACCAGGCCATTAACTGGACCCCAGCAGGCCAGAGAAAAAGAGGACGACCCAGGATGAGCTGGTGACAGACAGTGGAGAGAGACCTCAGACTCGCTGACAGAGGATGGAGTGACTCTAGCAAACTGGCTGAGGACTGTGCACAGTGGAGCGCCTTGACTGCCTCATGCGTCGCAAGACTCAGGAGCATCTAAGTCGAAGTAAGTAAGAACCCTGTCGATCGTGCCTGTCAGAGGGGGTCAGCAGCTCCCTTGTGTAAAGATGGAGTGGGCAGATCAGGTGACTGGAAGTCACCGTTTGTCTTGTCCTGAACTGTATGGGACAGGAAAAGTTTACTTACCAGAAATAATGACATTTTTCAAGTCAGAACACACCAAAGCTGCCAGCCTTCAAGAAAGACAATTATTTCTGATTCCACTTTGGTTGTGAACTGAAAATATTAATGTGTCCTAACTCCCTGCTGCTTGAAGTGGCGCCCAGGGCATGAACAAAAAAGGTGTATTCTACTCCAAGGAGTCAAAGCCAGCCACACATCATCATCTGGGCTGTGTTCACAACACTTCATTCATATTTTCAAAAATCTGGGCCTCAAACTACACATTTCATCACACTATCTTAAAATTCTGGATATTCCATTCAACGAATCTGTATCTTCTGGAATGATTTTTTAAAGTTGGGAAACGCCTTAAAAACTGTGTGCATGCACACGAACACACACATGCACACACACACACAAACACATGAACACACACACACTCTCACACACACACACACGTACAAGCACACACATACACACACTCACACGCACACGCTCACACTCACGCACACGCACACACACACGCACACACACCACACTCACCACACCAGCACACGCACACACACACACACACACACACACACACACACAAACACACACACAAACACACACACACACAAACACACACACACACACACACAAACACACACGCACACACACACACTCACACACATACAAACACACACACACACACACACACACACACACACACACACACACACACCACACACACACATACTAACACACACACACACACACACACACACACACACACACACACACACTAACACACACACACTCACCAGTTTCGGAGGCGGTGCACAGGACTATGCACAGGGCTGGAGGGTTCAGGGGTCGGAGGATCAGAGGGCACAAAGTCAGGGTCAGGAATGTACAGAATCTGAAACAACCAAGGTGTCGGCAGACGTCAGCTTCCTTCTGGCTCACTCCAGTCCAACATCACTCTCCTCACTGTCTTCATCATTCATCAGCTTCAGAGACCCCGACATGGAACTGTGACTATCATCATCACCATCACTGTTATCATCACCTTCATCATCACCATTTCCTTACAGAACCACACCAATGACCATTTTTATTCACATCAC
Source organism: Conus ventricosus (assembly GCA_018398815.1). Taxonomy (NCBI): domain Eukaryota; kingdom Metazoa; phylum Mollusca; class Gastropoda; order Neogastropoda; family Conidae; genus Conus; species Conus ventricosus. The sequence goes on along the minus strand of CM031629.1, from coordinate 29,168,112 downwards.
TGTCATAATCACCATCAACGTTGTTCCTGATTGATCGGAAAATCTGACCCATCATGATCAAAGGTACCTCAAGTCTCTGAGACAACATGGCACAACATGCTCAAAATGACCACTGAACTAATTTCTATTGTTTTTGTACTGTGGCCTTTTTTCTGTTTTCTGATTTTTGTGACCACCACAAAAGTGACACATTAGCAGCGCAGTGCTTCCTCTGGTGAGTGGCCTCAAGATGATCTGATAATACTCAAAGCTCCCTGCAGACTGCTGACACACTGGACTTAGCAACAGAACAGACTCTGGGTGTGGCTGTGTAGGGAGCGAGCAGCATGGGAGCAAACCCATGGAGGCAGCAGGTAAGATGGGACAGCAAGACAAAATATTTATGACTTGAAGTTATAGCGTTCATAACCAGGCCAACCACTAACAAGGTCAAAGAATGAAAAACACATAAGCATCACACTAGATCATAAAAGACACTGTCCCACCTCAAAGCAAAAACAATATGCAAAGCGTATAAACGTACTCCCAGTTTATCTTCCTGAAAAATGTCACAAAACATGCGTCATAATGTATTTCGTCACTGAGCTAAACTGCCATTTCTGAAAGTGTGCATGCGGTTTAACTCGTTACAGCCGCTAGTAACAGCTATTCTGGTAAAATAAAAGATCAGGCATCATCCGTGACCCATAATGAACATACCTAACAAATTTTCAGAAAGATCAGCCCAGAAGTTTTGTCTGGAGCAAGTGAACGCATTTTGACCACGGACAGACACACTGACAGCATTTCTTTGTTCCATTGTAAAGTACTCCCTGTTCTATAAGAACTGGGAGTAACAACAAACAGAAAATCAAATACGAGAAGATATAAGATAATCGCAAAGGACTGATTAAATATATACAGAGAATATGGTGTGGAGAAAAAGTTTATACAGCGACAATTAAACAAAGCATCAGGAGCACAGATTAACCTCTACATTCTACAATGGAATGTGGCTGGAGTAGAAGTGGGTAAAGCATTATGTCATGAAATCAGATCCTTGGTTAACCCTTTTGGTCAGAAAGGTAGGGAGACGATCATGTAACGTGCAGAGTCAACTAAGCACAGATAAACACTCATGTAACAATGGGTGAGATTGAAACCAAGGGTCACAGTAATGCAGAGCAGAAAAGATGGCAAAAAGAAAGGGCAAAAAAGAGGCAGAAAACAGAGATCATGTAAACAGATGGCAAAAAGAAAGAGAAAGCAGAAAAAAAAACAATTGCACAGAGAATGAGGCAGCAAAAAGGTGTGGCAGAAAAAAAAAAGAGACAGCAGAATTAGAAATTTACAAGAATGGAATGGCAGAAATACAAATGGCAGAGAGAAAGATATGGCAAAGAAAAATGCATGGAAGAAAGAGCTGGCAGATTAAAAAAAAAAAACAGAAGAAAGGAAGAAAGAGAAGGCAAAAAGGAAGAGATTGAAGAAAGAAAGAGATGGTCAAACTAAAAGAGATGGAAGAAAGAAAGAGAAGGCAAAAAGGAAGAGATTGAAGAAAGAAAGAGATGGTCAAACTAAAAGAGAATGGAAGAAAGAAAGAGAAGGCAAAAAGGAAGAGATGGAAAAAAGAAGAGATGGGAAAAAGGAAGATGATAATGACAATGTCGAACTGCACATTGCTGCTGGCTCAGCCCCCCCCTTAAAAAAGAAAATTCCAAAAACAAAAGTTGCTGTAGATTCTTTAATCGTTGACTGGAGTGGTTGGCTACAAGAAGTGAAGCCCCCCAAAAGTTTCCCTTGTTTTGACAGCCAGGAAACCGGGTAAGTCAGTGGGTGTGTCCCATGATTTGCCTGTGGGAGCGTCACCTTTAGCCTTTTGATTTCAGAAGAATTTTGGCAGACTTTTAACGAGAAACAAATTCATTTACTGCACAATAGCAAGCAGAAAAGGATGAGCATAAACTCTGGCCTGAATTAAAAACGCCTGTTTATCAGAAAGCAAAGAGGAGACGGACAAGAGGTACATCATCACCACAGTGTGTGTGGTGGGGGGGGTGGAGGGGGGGGTGTCGATCGCTTAGTGCACTTGTACAAAAGCACATTTTTGCTGAATTTCATCACAATCTAAAGTCCAGTATTCCGTAATCTATTCTTGTTATTTTTTCCCCTCAGCAGTTAGAAGATAAATTTTGTATATGATGCCTTCAGTTTAACAAAATTGTTGAAGTTTGGGTTTGGGTTTTTCCCTTCACAACAAAACTTGATTGTTTAGTAGTGTGCAGACCATATAGAATGACTTTATTTTGTTCCTGAAGCTTTCACTCAGTACTTTGTTTACACTTGGAAAATCACCATGTGCTCCTAATCCATGACATTCTGTGGGTACAGTGAATTTAGGGAAAATTGTTTTAGCACCAAGAACACTGAAGTAGAATTAGACTGTTCTGGGGTTTTTTCCTTGTGTACCAGTTCACTATACATGGGGGGAAATGGCTGTTTTGGATGGAGTGATGTCTTTGAATTTTTTTTCATTACTTTTATAGAATAGATGAGTTAAAAGCAAATTTTTTTTTATTGAGGTTTCTTTATGGCAAGTGTGTATGTGTTGCGGAGTTACCTCACTTGGCATGGTGTTCTCATAGTCATGTAGTGCAAAGTCATGCGGTAGGCCGAGAGTTAATAACCAGCCATTTTCTGAAACTGGGGATCAAGATCACCTCTCTGTACACAAAGAACACCCTTACCAGCCATTAAGACTGGGGATCAAGATCACCTCTCTGTACACAAAGAACACCCTTACCAGCCATTAAGACTGGGGATCAAGATCACCTCTCTGTACACAAAGAACACCCTTACCAGCCATTAAGACTGGGGATCAAGATCACCTCTCTGTACACAAAGAACACCCTTACCAGCCATTAAGACTTGTTTTCAAAAGTTAATAGATTTGAATTTGGCAGATGATGGAAACAATGAATTGCAAAAAAAAACAAAAAAACATAGCACAAAACTGATAACAAATGAGGTCAGTAGCCTTTCAGAGCATATTGCGCATGATCATCAGTGAAACTTTCCACCTTTTATCATGACAGGTCACAAATGGTTCTTGATTTTTTTCTTTTTTTTTTGGTCTGTGTGCTTTCAAAACAAGACAATGTGTCACAGTCTTTTCACCTTTTTTTCTATTTAAGTTATATTTGCCGAATAGCCTGTATTTCCATCTGCCTTCTGTTTGTTTGTTAATTTGTCAGCAATTTGACGTTTAAAACTACCGCACTGAATTCAACGAAAACTATTGGACAGTTCTTAGTTGGCACACCACTAACATGTTGTAACATTCCAGGAACTGTTTTCTCACTCTTAGTTTTACCAGATTCCGAGGCTAAAGGATAGAATATGAGTATGGATTGATTGAAGCTAAGAGGGCTGTTCAATTTGGGGAAGGGAAAGGGGGGGGGGGGGGGGGGGGGGGGGGGGGGCGGGTAGCACACTTCAGAGTGCATTTCTGGTTTGTAAACTCAAACTGCAAGTGTAACATGAGCAGCCATGGACGACAATTTACAAAAGTCACAAGAGGGGCAGGAATACCGGCACTGTGGACATTCAGCCTACCTGACTCTCAAACACCATGCGAGATGACATGCGGTTCAGCTTCTTCAGCTCAGAGGGGGTGACGTCGAACCGAGCGGCAATCTTCTCCAGGGTATCATTGTTGACCACCTGTAAATCAAAACCCACTCCTTTTACAGTGATGCCCTTAACACGTCTACTCCTTTACAAACATTCACTCTTTTCATGATTAAAACTGTAACATGGCCACTTTATAGCACTGTCTGTAACACGCATGCTTCTGCACACCAACACCTGGAATGCACCCATCTTTCCACACACATGCACATGTGCATGCACATGCACACGCATATGCATGTGTGCACACACACACACACATATACACACACGCACATATATACACACACACGCATATATAAACACACGCACACACAAGTGCGCGCACACACACACACACCTCTGTAAATACCCACTTCTCTACAGTAACCTCTGCAACGCGCCCATTTCTTAACAGTGACGTCTGAACTTGCTCAATCCTTTCCAGAAGCACCCATACCAAAACCCACTGCATCATATCCACTTCTTCACACAGACATCTAAACCACTGACATCTGCAACACACTCCCACACTGAAGTCAAGCACTCCCAAACAGGGCCCAGTTTGCACAGCGGGCAAAGCCTCAGACAGTGGGTTCCAAAGTTCTGAGATCAATTCCCACTCAAGACATCGATGTCGGGAGAGATTTTTTCTCTTCAGAATAAACACTTGTGCAGACTGACAGATGTAACACTCCCACTTGCACTCCTGCATATCTACACTGACTGCTGTAACACCATCCTATTCCCACAGCACTGCTGTAACACCATTCTATTTCCATAGCACTGCTGTAACACTATCATATTTCCATAGCATTCCTGTAACACCATTCTATTTCCACAGCACTGCTGTAACCCCCTCCTATTTCCATAGCATTCCTGTAACACCATTCTATTTCCACAGCACTGCTGTAACCCCCTCCTATTTCCATAGCATTCCTGTAACCCCCTCATATTTCCATAGCATTCCTGTAACCCCCTCCTATTTCCATAGCACTGCTGTAACACCATCCTATTTCCATAGCGCTGCTGTAACACTATCATATTTCCATAGCACTGCTGTAACACCATCCTATTTCCATAGCGCTGCTGTAACACCATCCTATTTCCATAGCACTGCTGTAACACCATTCTATTTCCATAGCACTGCTGTAACACCATTCTATTTCCATAGCACTGCTGTAACACCATTCTATTTCCATAGCGCTGCTGTAACACTATCATATTTCCATAGCACTGCTTAACACCATTCTATTTCCATAGCACTGCTGTAACCCCATTCTATTTCCATAGCGCTGCTGTAACACTATCATATTTCCATAGCACTGCTGTAACACTATCATATTTCCATAGCACTGCTGTAACACCACCCTATTCCCATAGCACTGCTGTAACACTATCATATTTCCATAGCACTGCTGTAACACCACCCTATTCCCATAGCACTGCTGTAACACCATCGTATTTCCATAGCACTGCTGTAACACTATCATATTTCCATAGCACTGCTGTAACACCATCATATTCCCATAGCACTGCTGTAACACCATCGTATTTCCATAGCACTGCTGTAACACTATCATATTTCCATAGCACTGCTGTAACACCATTCTATTTCCATAGCACTGCTGTAACACTATCATATTTCCATAGCACTGCTGTAACACCACCCTATTCCCATAGCACTGCTGTAACACCACCCTATTCCCATAGCACTGCGTAACATAATCTTATTTCCATAGCACTGCTGTAACATAATCTTATTTCCATAGCACTGCTGTAACACAATCCTATTTCTATAACACTGCTGTAACACCATCCCATTTCCATAGCATTACTGTAACTTAATCATATGTCAATAACATTGCTGTACATTAGCAACATCCTATTTCCATACCTCTATCTCTACAGCAGATTCTGTGTGTTAAGTGAAAAAACCAGAGTCAAGAGAAGAACGGCAAGGAGGTGAAAGAGAGGGGGTGGGGGTGGGGGGGGGATTTTAAGGCATGTTAACAGCCACAGTCAGCAAACGAGAGCGTCCGTTCCAATCACCTTGTACTCCAGGGTGCCTTTGGGACGCACTTTCGTCGCCTTCTTCTCCGGAGAAGGGGGCTGCTGAGACAGGCCACCGCCGTCAGGGCCGGTGGCCACGGGGTCACTTCGACCCAAGGCGGCCAGCATGGTCTGCTGCAGGCCTGAGGGGGTTAAGACGGGGAGCGCACTCAGTTCCGACCTCTCCGCTGACCTTATGTAGGTGGCGCTGCTTGACCCGTGCAAGGGAGGTTCCACGTACCACCTGGTCTGGCCCAGTCCTTGGTCTGCAGCCAGGAAAACAGCACAGAATCGGTTATTCCACGACACAGCTTTATTTTTCTGTCCTGCGCGAGACATTTAGTTAAAGGGCTGAACAAACAAGCCTTACACATTTCCAATCCAACATTTTTGTTGCTGTAGTCCGAGCAGAGGCATGTATCAAACTTGTGTATTAGTTACCTTGGGAAAATTAAATACCCAGAAAGTGATGAGGTTATTTTTGCACAATTTTCTGTGTGTGTGTTGTCATTGTTCTAATATTGCCTGACCACTTGCGTACAAGCTTTCATGCCATATCTGCGTTATGTACATGAAAATAACCTAGTTGAGTTTGGTATTAAAGAATTGTCGATGTAGGGAATTCACCAATTCAGTCATGTCAAGAGCGCAGATATATTACATTTTTCATGACAACCACTAATTATCAAACCGACAGCCCCATTTGTAATGGCCGCTCAACAATGCCGAACACATTGCTGCCAGACCGGCTATGCACAGATGACATTCAGTTCGCCGAGTACAGAGCGGTTAGCTGGCTGGTGGGGAGCAGCCTGCAGAAAAACACCCCTTTCCCTGACCTGCATTCACGGCTTGGCCTCTGCAGCTGCGGGCGAGCTACAAACTCCCCTGCCTCTCAAAACTAAGTAACTTGTTCTGAACAGCCGTGACGAAGACATCTTGGAGCCCATGTTGCTTGCCTTCTCCTTCATCATGGTCCCGCTTCCTTTCTTCAGGCATGCCTACCCCAAAATTTGCTTTCAGGGACAATACAGACAGAAATCAGGGACAAATCCATAAAATCAGGGACAGAATTCTTTATTGAAGACACAACCTCGCTTCACGGTCGTTTTCTTCTTCTTTTCACTCCTTTCTGACCCATCCGAAGAGTCAGAATCCGACTCTGTGTCGACATCAAGTCTCCTCTTCGACGCCATGTTCTGACTTGAAAGTGAAAGCCAGATGCTTTTTTTTTGCACGCATGCGTATTACGTCTACTCACTCTAGCAGACGATATTGTTGGCTCGTTCTGCGCAGCATGATATGAACGGCTTTTTAACTCCCGATTTTTTTCCAGGACGCGTGTTGCAAATCCAGAATTTCCGGGACCAGTGGCTTCTAAAATCAACTTTCCGGGACAAATCCCAGATGGTCAGGGACGGTAGGCATGCCTGTTTCCTCCTCTCAACCACCACCACTTTACCAGCTAACAAGCATGTGAGTTCCACCTCCCAACTACCATTCCACCAGCTGGTAAACACATGGGTAGAGAGCACACACAGAACACATCAGGACACGTCACTCATGAAGGACTGACTCTAAACCCTGTTCCTTCACCCTGAGCTGATCTAGAATTTGTCAACTGTGTCATCTGTCTGGCTGTAAATAAACATAACTAGACTGAAGTATGCCAAGATAAGAGTATGACGAATATGGAGTCACAAAACCTTGAGCTCAGTATCAACATACACACCCCTCCCCCCTCTCTGTCTGTCTGTCTATCTATCTATCTATCTACCTATCTATCTGTCTATCTAACTATCTGTATGTATGTATATATTGTGTGTGTGTGTGTGTGTGTGTGTGTGTGTGTGTGTGTGTGTGTGTGTGTGTGTGTGTGTGTGTGTGTGTATGTGTGTGTGTATGTGCATGTGCGTGTGCGTGTGTGTGTGAGACAGACAAACTGAGAGGTAGAGAGAATGTGTATATGAGTGAGTGAGTGTGTGCGTGCGTGTGTGTGTGCGTGCGTGCGTGCATGTGTGCATGCGTGCGTGCATGTGTGCGTGCGTGCATGTGTGTGTGTGTGTGTGTGTGTGTGTGTGTGTGTGTGTGTGTGTGTGTGTGTGTGTGTGTGTGTGTGTGTGTGCATGTACATGTGTGTGTGTAGTAAAGATATGACTTTAAAAACCTGACACCTAGTTTCATTATTTTTCCAGCTCTGATTCTAACGGTATTAGAAACTCTATATCTTACCCCCAAACAAAAGGTACAAACATCTTCTGTTCAGAAGCTAGCCAAAATAGGGGTTAAAACTTTCAACACAGACCATCAGTTCATTTACTGTACACTGAACACTGTTGACAAGAAACTCTCTCAAGACATTGAATTTTGGCCCTTTTCAACAAAAAATAATGTTCTCAGAAACACTTAAAGCTGAGAATGACTATTCTTGTTTGATTAAGAAAGTCATCTTTTATGTTCTTGATGATGTATTTTTCTAAAGTTAAAAACAAAAACTGTTTGATGAAGTAATCTTGCACTTCATCTTTGTCACCCGAAATCCACAGACAGGAATAACACAGGGTGATTGCTTTTTTTTCTTCACATTAACCAATGAAATCCACTGCTCCTGGCTTGCTATTTATTGAACATGATTCACGAGGGACTGAAAGCGTATCCGGACAACCGCTGATTAGGAATCCTCCAGAAAATTCCCACATTTTAAGAATGAGCTATCATTCTCACATGTCCTGGATGACTGGTTGCCTGCTGCTGGAATTAAGCTCAGCCAGCAACATGTGGTGAATTCTTTCACACACACACCCACCCCCACCCCCACCTCCATCTCTTCCCCACCCCACTTCCCTTCAAGAAACTTTGCAGCATGTTGCCAAAAACTGAATTTCAGGTTCAGTAAATAATGCTGCTGGGATGAATCACTCCATTTCTATTTAATTTTGGCTAAACCATTTTGGATTAAAATGCACACGGCTGCATTCTTACGAGGTTGTTTACATTCTACTGTAAGCAGTTTAAACGGATTCTGTCTGCTATGTTTGTGATTACATCCTCGAACAAGTATACCATGCGTACGTACATACACGCAAGCACACATGCATGCACGCACGCATGCATGCACACACACACATATATGCACACACACGCACGCACGCACGCACGCACACACACACACACACACTCACACCCACCAAACTCCCCCCCCCCCCCCCCCCCCTCATCTGACCACCACCATCACAGTCACCACCACCACCACCACTCACCCAGCAAGGACCCAGAGCTGACGGTGCGAAGGCCACCCTCCGTCATTCTGCCCACTGTCGGACCGCCTGCGCCTGTCGCTCGAGGGTCGCCCGCTCTCCTGCCGCCTCCCCCCACATCGCTGCTCTCCCTTTTCTCAGTACTGCCAGAGCGAAACCTGTGATCCAAAGAAAGCACGACTGTGACAGTTGGAGGTTTCCAGGCATGTAGGGAGAACAAAAACTTCTTTTTTTTTCTTTTTTTTTTGAATGCTGATCGATGGAAATGAGGATGATTAAGATGATGCTAACGGATTTCCATTTCGGTCTGAGACTACATGACAGGGCTGTAATCTACACTTTCATAATATATCCCGGCGTCAACCAGGCCCGAGAGATACAGGCACCTGCAGTGTTGGTCAGGAATTTGAGCAACACTCCAGAAACGCATCCATTAAGTGGATGAAACTCGACTGTGTGGTCCCAGTCTTCCCAACTGAGTCCGCAGCAAACTCAACTCTGGTAGGAGCCGGTCGAGGCAGAAAAACCCACATGACTCTGATGGGATTCGAACCCACGACCTCCCAGCCGGGAGTCCGCGATGCTAACCACTTCGCCACGGCGGCTGGTCAGGGTGAACAAAAACTTGATTCCATGCTTGACCCTAAAATGTACAGAACACAAGAGTCATCCCAAAGCGATGGGTGAATCTAGTGAAGGTGAGCATTCTTTTCGACTGCTGAAATGCTTCTAGCCCCTTTTTTTTTGTTTTTATAAGTTTAGATGTGCACATCATCTTACTGATTCTACACACATGTCACACACACACACACACACACACACACACACCACACACACACACACACACACACACACACAGAAACTTGAAAGGCTGTTGGACACAGAACATTAAACATCACTAGTGAAATCCATAACTCATCAAATTAATTCTTCATCCACCCCATACCCCCATCTCACCCACACCCACCCTGCCCTCCTCCATACCAACTACACCCTACCTTATGTAAAGCTAATGCCATTATAGATTTCCATGGCCTTGGCTATTTGTTTCTCCTTTTTGTTTCCTTGTTCAAGTAGCATCAACACTCAGTCAACACATGTCAGATAAACTTTTCCATAAATCAAGGCATCAAACAACATGGTGAACAAATGCTGACAATAATATTCCATTAATAAAAGCAACAAACAACAAACTGATCAGGGTGTACATCTATGCACATACCACAGACTCCACTGTAAATATATGTATAAAGTATGTGAAAATTCTTGCGCACGTGTGTGTGTGTGTGTGTGTGCATGCATGTGTGTGTGGATGCTCGCATGCATGCATGTGTGCGTGCGTATGTTCATGCATGTGTGTGTGCATCTCTGTGTGTGTGTGTGTGTGTGTGTGGTGTGTGTGTGTGTGTGTGTGTGTGTGTGTGTGTGTGTGTGTGTGTGTGTGTGCGTGCGTGCGTGCGCGCGTACGTGCCTCTGTGTGCGTGTGTGTGTGTGTGTGTGTGTGTGTGTGTGTGTGTGTGTAATTATACACTATCACATCCAGAGCAGTCAATGTACACCTGTCAGTGAACAAGTACATCTTTCCATGCATGCTGACAACATACATGACTAAAGTCCTGTTCTATCACCCCCCACCCCCCACCCCATCCCCTCTCCCTCATTTACATTTACCCACACACACAAAACACACCGAGATTCACCTACTGCTGACTGACTCTCTTCTGACCTACACTCCTCTTCACCCTGCCTTTACCTGTATCTCACTAGGTTATCATCACAATCCTTTGCCAAGGGAAACCTGTTTATCACACCTGTCCACTCCCCACACAGTTTGACTGCCAAAAGAATTGATAGCTTTGTCCTGGATGTCAGTAACGTGGGTGTCATACTTCTTATGTTTTGGTTTTGTTGTTGAGTTTTTTGTTGTTGTTTTTCAATCACAGCAACAGCTACAGCCTTGGGCACTAAATACAGCAATGTAAAAGCCATTTTGGCAAGCTTGTATGCTGATTCTACTGTTATTACCTAGATAATTACCTCCCCTGTCAGCAAAACTACTACCAGTACCAATACAATGGTGTAAGCAAAAAATGTTTCCCTTACACTTAATCTCATCTGACATAAAATACGTGTTTATTTGTGACTTTTTGTATGTTTAGACTACACATGTCACTGGTATAGGAACTGAAGGGATGAGGAGGAAGTGGGAGGGTGGAGGGACAGTGGGAGAAAAGGGGGTGGGGTGGGGGGGGGTGAAAAATGTCTTTTTGCGCCTCATTTCTCCCGTCCCTCGCATGTCTAGCGCCAGTCTGAACAAATCCTCATCTTGCTGGACCTTTCTTTTCTTTCTACGTACGCAGGCTGATACTCCTGCGGACACTGCCTGTATAGACAGGCAGTGCAGTTTTGTGTGTATGACCGTTTTTATCCCACCATTAAGGCAGCTGTACTCCATCTTCGGGGAAGGTGCATGCTATGTGTAACATGTCATCCATACCAACGGCCAAACTGGCCTTCTCTTCCGAAAGTTGGCGATGGATTTGACGTGTGTGCAAGATGTTGTGCGTGTGTTCACACACGCAACCTCGGTTTATCGTCTCATTCGAAGGACTGTATGGGAAATGGAGTCAGACCCAATGTTAACTCAGAGGGAAAAAATCCCCCTGCACCGAGATTTGAACCTGCAACCCAGGATCACGAGTCCGGCTCTCACTACCAACTGAGCCATTCCGGCGCCCCATCTTGCTGGACCAAACTGCGCTCTGTCTGTGCCTGTGACAACAGCAGCCACAGAGAGGACAGCGCAAAGGTCTGGTTTAGCTGCCCCCCCCCCCCCCTTTATCTCTCTGTTTTGACTGGTGCTCTCACTGATACAGAAACACTTTAGCTGCCCCCCCCCCCCCCCCCCCCTTTATCTCTCTGTTTTGACTGGTGCTCTCACTGATACAGAAACACTTTAGCTGCAGGCAGTGATGACATAGTAGAGACTCCAACTGAAAAGTGCATGCTGTCCCATGTGTTTCAAAAAGAGACAGGCAACATTAATTTGAAGCTTCGCCTTGGCTTATGGCTGTGTCAGGCCAATTGACATTGGCTAGAACACCAAGGCTACATCAAAATGTTGTTATGTTCTGCATAGTTATGCGGGGATTGTCTTCAGTTGTGACAAGCTCCTAGCATAACATTACCAGTCTTCAAAATCCCCCAAAGTCGGAGTGTTGCTGCCCATGTGGCAGGGTATTCAAAAACGGTCGCACACGTCATGTTCTCATCCCCAGCTGATGCACTTGTACCATAGTGTTCAAGTACTTCGGTTGCTTGGATGATCCCTGGAGTCTTTAAGCCAGGGTACGACAACAACAATAACAATTGTGAAGCAGATCTCATCCATGTCTGTGTCCAGGTGTACTGTGAGGCAGGCATGACGGGGTGAGTGTAATGGGGTTGGGGGGGGGTGGGGAGTGGGGGGGGGGCAAGAGGTGGGAACTGGGTGAGCCTGGGTGCCCACACACACACACACACAAACACACACACTCTCTCGCTCTCTCCCCTTGTCTATCATTTTCGTTTAAACAGAAACAATTTTACAGTGAAATAACACTACCTTTTCTGCCATGACAGGCCTCAAATGTACTTCAAATATTAACATTACTTTTAAACAGCACATAGGAGGCAAAGCGTCTCAACCCCCCCCCCCCCCCCCCCCTCCCTAACCCAATGACCTGGTGTTGCTGCCCAACCCCATCGTGACCTAAATGACCCATGAACCTTCTTCAGTGCACACACCACCTTTCCTCCTCCGTTAATATTGGAACAATCCCAGTATGAACATGGCTACTGTACATGCCATTTTTGTCTTGAGCAACATTCATAATGAGAATCATTTTCTTTCTGTTTGAACCCTTGTCCCCATGTATTCCCCCCCCACCCCCACCCCCACCCCCCACCCCAATCATCATTTCTGATTTAACTGTCTTGGCTTGAGAAATCCTCTACACCACTGCCCATACAACTAAATGAGATTTCTTGTCATGTGAACTGGATACCGTATTAGATGGTTTAAAGGCAACAGAAGTTCTTATTGACCCAAGACAATCATTCCCATAATCCAAAAGAAATCTTTTTTGTTTTTTTTAATCTATTATCATAACATCAGCATCATCTTTACTCGTAAACAAATGTAAGAGTGATCCAATTCCAAATATATTTCTCATAATATTATTTACCACATGAAATGTTTCTATAAAAAGTTGAATATTGCACTTTCTCTGACAGGGATCCACACATACACACACACACGCACGTATGCACGCACACACACACACACGAATTGTTTTGTTTAAACCATTTCCCTGTTTGATCACATGTTGCAGCATGCACTCTTTGAGGCTGAACATGCAAAACATTGGACGTGGTCAGCTCTCTGATTCACAGACTCTCCATCTAGAACAGCACACAAATCATGTGATCCAGCACCCCCACATGAGTCACAAGTCACTTCTGGTGTTTGTTGTTGTTTTTTTTCTTTCTTTCTTTCTGCGTACACAGGCTGATACACCTGTGGATACTGCCTGTATAGACAGGCAGTGGAGTTTTGTGTGTATGACCGTTTTTTATCCCGCCATTAAGGCAGTCATACTCCGTCTTCGGGGAGTGTTGTTATTTAAACAGACTGAAGAAAAAAAGTGTTAGATAATCAAATCTGGTTATTTCATATCACCTTCATAGTTTTGTACACGTTTCTTTTGGGGAGTGGGCCTAACTAAATTGATAATAAATTTACTAGATCTGATGATCTTATACTGGAGTAAAAAGAAAAAAAAAACAAAGGGAGGAGGAGGGGAGGCAGGGGAAGGGGGTCGGGGTATGAACATGAATTCTGACGGAATATCTACTTCGCCACAAAAACAATTTATAGACGAACAAATACAACACACACACACACACACACACAACACACACACACGCACACAGACAGAGTCACAAAACACCACCACAACAACAGGATCAGAGGTAAGATGTTATCAAATGTGGTAGTCTTCTTCTTTATAAGCAACAACAACAACAAAGAATGCTAATTAGAATATAAAAAGTGCTGAAACAAAGCAAAGTGAACTTTCGCCAAACTGACATTGCTTCTCAAGTTTCAAAATATTTAGATAAAAACTGGCAGAAATATTAAGCATAGGATAGTTAGTACACACTCTGAAACAGGCCACTGAGACAGCATACAATGATCTCCCTGCACAAAACCACAGGGTATGTTAAATTCAGCTCAGGAAGGGGACTGGTCACAGCAAAGAAATCTACAGCAAAACGCAACACTGTTGAGTAATGAGAGAACACTGTGCCCACGTCCGGCTATGACATTGAACAGAAGGTTGCACAAGACTTTGGATACATTGCAACAGATAGGATAAGATAATGTTGCTTATAGCCCAGCCGACCGCAGAGGCCACATCAGTGACATTGCAACAGACATATATATATATGTATACAACAAGACACGCACATATTTTGTTGGTCTAGCAGACAGAGAGCGCAAGAGAGACAGAGAGACTTATCAGGATGGGAGTGGAGAAAATGTTGATGGTAGAAATTTCATTGCAACACTACCACATATCAACATATCATGTGTGTGTGCTTGTGTTTTTCTGTGTATGTACGTCTGTGTGTGTGTGTGTCTGTATATGTGTGTGGTGTGTGTGTGTGTGTGTTGTGTGTGTGTGTGTGTGGTGTGTGTGGTGTGTGTGTGGTGTGCTGCGCGCAGCGCGCGCATGCGTGCGTGCGTGCGTGTGTGTGTGTGAATGTCACTGTGTGTGTGTGTGTGTGTGTGTGCCACCGCGCACGTGCGTGTGCAAATAAATGTATGTGTACATGCATGTGACCAGCGTGAGGACATCTGTACAGCCCAGTCCGTAAAAATGTAAATGGGAATCAATACTGGCATCTGATTTGTTTTGCTATCACTTTATTTTTTTAATGCTATGGTACAAGCTGTTGGCAGTTATCATGATCCCTGATGACGACTTGGAAATGTTGAGAAAAGGATCTCAGGCTTGTTTGATGGCAGACGGTCAGCAGTGTTGGGTCAGATGTCACAGCTGTTTGTTGTCGATTACAGATTTTTAACACCACACATGATATACTTCAAATCGGCCACAGCTGTTGGTATGGTAACATTATTGAAGGGCACTGCAGCCACAAGGCACAGGTCTTCATGCATCACACACTGACTTCAGGGGCTGGTTTGCTTTCGTTTTTGTTTTTCTTTCAGTGTACAGAGAGAGAGAGAGAGAGAGAGAGAGAGAGAGAGAGAGAGAGAGAGGAAAGAGAGAGAGAGAGAGAGAGAGAGAGAGAGAGAGAGAAGAGAGGAAGAGCAGAGAGACAGACAGACAGACAGACAGACAGACAAAGAGAAATGTTCACAGGATACAAGTGATCTGAGATGAACAGCAGATGAACGGCTGATCTTTCTAGACACTTGGCAAACTCACCAGCACACAGATTCCAAGATTACAGCCTTAGAACTTCCTTCCATTTTCATTTTCCTGGTTTAAATGAAGTATGATTAAAACAAGGGTTTTGTTCAATCCCAAGAAAAAAGAGTTCTAAATTTAAACAGTCTTCATTCACACCAAGAAGAAGAGAGCTCAATAATAAATGTGTGAGAACAACAAGAGATTTAGGGGTGGTAAAGCTGATTTTATACATCATTGCATGATTTAAAGCAGGCTGACAGTGTGGTGTATTGTCCCCCGTTCTAATGAACCAGGAAGTGTAAATGACTCTGAGGTAATAAAGGAATGGCTGGCCTCGTGATTGACCTTGAGCCCAACCAGTTCCTACCCCACCGCCTCTGCTGAGTCAGCAAACAAGCTGAGCGGGGAGGAGACTATGGAGGAGAAGAAGAGACCTGTCTGAGACTAGAAGTGTGAGGAGAGAGAGAGAAAGGAGATCTATATGAGAGGGCAAGAGAGAGAGAGGCAGTGAGAGAGAAAAAGAGAGAGAGAGAGAGAGAGAAGAGAGAGAGAGGAAAAGAGAGAGAGAGAGGGAGGGAGGGGAGACAGGGGAGAGGGAGAGAGAGAGAGAGATAGAAGAGAGAGAGCGAGGAAAGAGAGAGAGTGAGTAAAAAAGAGTAAAAAGAGTAAGAGCGAGAGAGGGAGGGAGAAGAGGAGAGAGAGAGAGAGAGAGAGAGAGAGGAGAGAGAGAGAGAGAGAGAAGAGAGAGAGAGAGAGAGAGGAGAGCAGCAGCAGCAGCAGCAGTAACAGGGTTTTGTTCAGCGGATAATGAGAAATGGAGACCGAGAAATGGAGACCGACCGTGTAATCTCATAATAATAATAATAATAAGGAACATTTAGTGCGCTTAATCTTAAACAAAAGCCCTAAGCGCTTACAGCAATAAGCCCTAACACACACACAGACACACACACAACACAACACACACACACACACACAAACACACACAGCAACACACACACACACACACACACGCACAACCACACAATCACCTTATTCTTCTTTCAATCATAGCCTGTACCTCATCATCATATCTCGCTGACTTTGGCATGCATCTCCAGAGGGCTGTAAGCTGAGTGGGGTCAGGGGGTGGTCACCCAGGTGACCGACCTCAAGCACAGGAAGAAGAGGGAGGGGAGAGCGAAGGTGGGGGTGAGAGAAAACTAGATGAGTTGGGGAGTGATGAGGGGAGGCTGTGGGGGTAACGTTTCAGACCCCCCAGGTGGAAGAGACAACGTTACTTCACCCCCAGGTGGAAGAGACAACGTTACTTCACCCCCAGGTGGTAGAGACAATGTTACTTCACCCCCAGGTGGAAGAGACAACGTTACTTCCCCCCAGGTGGTAGAGACAATGTTACTTCACCCCCAGGTGCAAGAGACAATGTGACTGCAAACTGCAGACTGAAGCAATCTCTCAGAACTGGCTGCAGTGGCAGTCCTGGTTTCACTGATATCATTACAGCTACAGATCATATGTTTTACATACCACTGGTTCTTGTCTAACAATCCAGATTCTATAAGTTGCTAATTTTACAGTGTACTTTTATGTTATTGCCAAAATTCCAAGAGCCAGGTAGTAGCATGTTAATTGCTTTTTATTGTTTCATTATTATTATTATTACCATTATTACTATCATTATCATGAGTACTTGTACTGCGCCTATCCTCGTTTAGAGACCTAGCACTGAGCGCTTTATAATTCATGCTCTCATTTACACAGTGGGATGCCTACCTAGGTAGAGCCAGCTGAAGGGCTGCCTGCTGGCTCTTCTTTCAATCATTTCCCATGTCATTCAGTCAATATCAGCCACTAAATTTTCTTCCCTCATTCTTTCCATTTTTAAACACAAGGTGCATGCTATCTCACATATGTAACGTGTCATCCACATCAACAGCCAAACTGGCCTTCTCTTCGGAAAACAGGTGAAGGGATTTTATGTGTGTGCAGGATACATATGCATGCGCTCAGACACGGAACCTCTGTAAATTTTATATATTCAAAGGACTTTTTCCAGAAATGGTGACAGAACCAGTGTTAACTATAAGGGGAAAATCTCCCTTGCCAAAATGACCCAGTGGAAATTCAAACCCTCAATGCCAGGAACACCATGATTACAAGTCCTGTGCTCTACTGAGATATTCTACGGTACATATATTCCACAATGGTTCTATGATTCTGTGATTTATTCCCCTATTATGTAGCACTGATTGTTAAGTTAATATGAATTCTCTATAGTGTGTATCAAAGGACCCACACATTCCAAAATGATTTGAATAGAGAAATTGTTCAATTCAATGCTACCCTCTAGACTTTCATTCACTGGACCCATCAATGTGCTTTTTTTTTTTCTTGACTGACTGAAGTTATAACAGTTAAAACAAATAGTTCATTGGTGACAGATGGAAGCAGTGTAAATCATTTCTGATTTATTCATTAACAAGTTATCCATTTAGAAAACAATCCTGGTACTGTGGGTAGTTGACTTTCAATGCAAAATTTATCTATTTTTATATACTTAGTAACTGTAAAACACACTGACTTCCAAAAAATCAAGATATACTACTGTGTTTGAGGTATAAAAAAAAATCAGGACAACTGTGGGTTAAGTCATAACGCTACTGCCTTGCCATCCCTTTAAACTGTCACAATTAAGCAGCTCTAGAATATTCCCATTTTTTTTACATCGACTGTTAGACTCATTAAACTACCTGAAGTGGGGAAAGGCTGATCTTCTAATAGGGGTATTTTATAGACCAAAGCTGAGCCAGTTCCGGTTCAAATCCAGACAGCATCAAAATTGCTAGATTGACCTAGTCTTGCTTCTCTGAAAACTAGTTCAGTTTAGTGTGGGGGAAAAAAGACAGATTTTTAGAACCATCCAATTCATCTGAAGTTCCTTTTAGGCCAGTTTTACTGTGAACACCCATTTAGAAAATGGATCTATAAAAAGATTATTAAGAATGACTGCATTTCATCTTTTATTTGATAATCTGTGTGTGTGTATGCATGCATGCATGAGTGCATGCATGCATGTATATGTGTGTGTGTGTGTGTGTGTGTGTGTGTGTGTGTGTGTGTGTGTGTGTGTGTGTGTGTGTGTGTGTTTGTGTTTGTGTAACTTGTGTGTGTGGCTATGGGTGGATGTGGGTGTACATGTGCTTGTGTGTGTGCGTTTTCTTTTTAAAATGTGTATGTCATTTAAAAAATATTATATGTCTAGTCCACAGAACTGGTGAAGATTTAATTACACAGAAAGTTCATAGTTTAAATAGGCCAGTGTTTTGTTAATTTGATGTTAACCACATTTTTCTATGTCAGTTTTATGGAATACAATTTGAAATGTTAAACTGATTCACAAACAGGCAAAGAGAGCCCAGGGGGAGGGAAGGAGAGAGAGTGAGAGGAGGGAGGGAGGCACGGACTAAGGGAGAGGCGGACAGACAAGTACACACACACACACACACACACACACACACACACACACACACACACACACACACACACACACAAAGATTGCACATAAGCACACCACAGAAAAAGACAGTAAGACAGAGAGACAGAGGGTGACTGACACAATATTACTAGGTAGAGATTTTTATCTTTCCAAAGACTTGTTCCAGTTGGGCTTTTACACCAACATGTCATGATCCACAACTTCCCATCTAACATCAAACAGCCCTGATGTGGCCCTTTGCGGTCGGCTGGGCTATAAGCAACATTATCTTATCTTATCTTATCTAACGTCAATCAATAACATTTTCTTCTCATCATGCTTCTAGTTCTATATAATACTTAAATGCGAAAAAAAAAAAAAAATTGTTGCAAAGACTCAGACTCTGTTCATAAACTTTCTTCATACCTCTGGATAAGAAAGGGTAGGACACTACTCCTTATGCCCATTTGACCAGCTGCAACAATAACAACTACGAAAAATGGTCTTTCATCTGTGCCAAAGATTGACTTTTTTTCTTTTTCTTTCTTTCTGCGTACGCAGGCTGATACTCCTGCGGACACTGCCTGTATAGACAGGCAGTGGAGTTTTGTGTGTATGACCATTTTTATCCCGCCATTAATTCAGCCATACTCCATCTTCGGGGAAGGTGCATGCTATGTGTAACGTGTCATCCATATCAACGGCCAAACTGGCCTTCTCTTCTGAAAGTTGGTGATGGGATTTTACATGTGTGCAAGATGTTGTGCATGCCTTACACACACACGGAACTCGGTTTATAGTCTCATTCGAAGGA